>CM053572.1:39911088-39972728 GCA_028646485.1 Cryptoprocta ferox | reverse complement strand
TATTTATGGAGGGCTGCTTTATGCCCCAGTATGTGATCTATCTTGGAGAATGTGCCATGTGCACTCGAGAAGAAGGTGAATTTCCTAGCTTCAGGATGCAGAGTTCTAAATATATCTATCAATTCCATCTGTTCCAATGTGTCATTCAGGTCCATTGTTTCTTTAGTGATTTTCTGTCTGGTTGATCTATCCATTGCTGTAAGTGGAGTGTTAAAGTCCCCTGCAATTAGCACATTCATATCAATAAGATTGTTTCTGTTTGTGATTGTTTCATGTATTTGGGTGCTCCCAAATTCGGCGCATGGATGTTTGTAATTGTTAGCTCTTCCTGATGGAGAGACCCTGTAATTATCTTCATCTTTTGTTACTGCCTTTACTTTAAAGTCCAGTTTGTCTGATATAAGGATGGCTACTCCAGCTTTTTTTTGACTACCGGTCGCATGATAGATATTTCTCCATCCCCTTACTTTCAATCAGAAGGTGTCTTCAGGTCTCAAACGAGTCTCTTGTAGACAGCAAATGGATGGATTTTGTTTTTTTATCCATTCTGCTACCCTGTGTCATTTGATTGGGACATTCAGTCCATTTACTTTCAGGGTTATTATTAAAAAATGTAGGTTTGGGTTCATTGTGTCTTCTGTGGAGTTCATGTTTATAGTGGTGTCTCTGGTACCATGTATTCCTTGCAACATTTTCCTCATAGAATTCCCCTTAGGATTTCTTGCAGGGCTGGTTTGGTGGTGATGAATTCTCTCAATTTTTGTTTATTTGGGAACACCTTTATCTCCCCTTCTATTTTTAATGACAGGCTCACTGGATAAAGGATTCTTGGCTGCATATTTTTCCTGTTTATCACATTGAAGATTTCCTGCCATTCCTTTCTGACCTGCCGAGTTTTGTTAGATAGGTCTGTAACCACCCTGATAGGTTTCCCTTTGTATGTGAGGGCCCTTTTATCCCTATTTGCTTTCAGAATTCTCTCTTTGTCTTTATATTTTGCCAGTTTCAGTATGATATGTCGTGCGGAAGGTCGATTCAAATTGTGTCTTAAGGTGGTTCTTTGCGCCTCTTGGATATCAATGTCCATTTCTTTCCCCATATTCAGGAAGTTTTCAGCTATAATTTGATCCAGCACCCCTTCAGGACCTTTTTCTCTTTCTTCATCTTCAGAAATTCCTATGATACGATATTGTTCCGTTTGATTGTATCACTCAGGTCTCGAAGTGTCTTTTCGTGCTCCTGTATCAATTTCTCTCTCTTTTTCTTGGCTTCCTCTTTTGCTATAACTGTGTCTTCTAATTCACTTATTCTCCTCTCTGCCTCTTCAATCTGTGCAGTGGCCGCCTCCATTTTATTATGCACCTCTTTTTTAACTCGTCACAGCTATTTTGAAGGTCCCTAGTTTGTGTATCAATAGCTCCTTTGATTTTTTTTTCAAGTCTAGCGATTAATTTTATGGCAATTGTTCTAAATTCTTGTTCAGTTATGTTGCTTAAATCTGTTTTGAGCAGTTTGTGGCTGTGACTTCTTCCTGGAGTTTCTTTAGAGGAGAGTTCTTTCGTTTCATCATTTTGGCTAGCTTTCTGTCTGTTGTCAGTTTTAAAAGCTGATTATGCACTGTGCACCTGTTAGTATTGCTCTATTAAAGGAGGCTCATTGACTGTCAAGGGCCTGTCGTTTCAGAAAGTGTTCTTTTAGCGGTGTCTCTCGGTTTTTCTTGTTGTGCCTTTATTATTTTACTTCCTTGGTCAGTGATATTTGGGACTCTCCACCATGTATGCTTTGGCTTGTTTTTTGAGGTAGCCCTGAAATGGAAAATAGACTAACATACAGGGAACAAAAGCATGCAAACGCACAGACAAATCAAACAAATAAGCAAACCAAAAGGGGAAAGGAAGTAAAGAAAAGGAAAGGAAAGGAAAGAAAATAAAGAAGGGAAGAAAAGAAAGAAGAAAAAGAAAAACAAAAAACAAGGCGGGGACAGAGACAGCAAAAGACTGTGGATAGTCTAAAAGCGTTTAACCAGCCAAGAGGAGAGATAAGAATAAGATAAGGGAAATATATCTGGATGGCAGGAGAAAAGAAGGAGAAGCAAAGAAAAAAGGAAAAAAAAAAGAAAAAAGGCAGCTCTCCAGTGTGGATGGGCGTGGTTTGGTATAGGTGGGTCAGGTCTCAGGGGCTGCTCTCCGAGGCTCCGCCTTGGTGGTTGCGGGGAGAAGAATGGCGGTGCTTCAAGCTCTGCTTGAACCACGCATTGCAAGCCGCTCTTCTGAGTCCGATCTCCCTGTACCTCGGGAAAGCCAAACTCTATTTTCCAAGCTCCGCTTCGCTTCCAAATCCTAGTCCATGCAGTTCAACACTGCCACCGGAGATGAGATGCGTTCCTGCTGGCGGCTGGCCTCCCAGCCCAGGTTGCGCTGGAGGCGGGGCCTCCTTTCCTGGTGCTGCTTGGAATGGGAGCCGCTGCCACTGCACCCAAGGAAGAATTCACCAGCCAGATGGGATGAAGTTCTCTCCTCGCACCCAGCAGTTATATATGGGGAGACAATGTTTCTCTCTGTCCCGGGGCGAGTTTTTCCTCCTTTTTTAGAGCGTTTTCAGTCTCTCTTTCACTTCCCCTTGTCTCTCTGGGGCACAGTATGCTCTCCCTGTGTTGGGTTGGGGCTCCCTCCCCCTGCTCCTCCAGGGCCTGGCCCGTCCTCCAATTTCCCAGTTCACAATCACTCACTCAGGCATCTTTGAGGCTGTCTTTTTTCTGGCGTCTGTTTCTTCTCTTCCCCCACTTGCAAATCAGAGTATTATCCCTTCAGTCCTTCTCAGTTCAATCGGTGTGGGCGGGCAAAGATTACAGAGCTCCCTACTTCTCCGCCATCTTGCCCTCCTCCCTATTTTCTACTTTTCAAAGTCAGGTTTACTTAGATATTACTTATTTAGAGTGAAATTCACTCTTTTTTTGTTGTTCGGTTGTATAAATTTTGATAAATGCATATAGTCATGTAAACACCACCAGAATCAAGATATTAGATCAGTTTGATCACTTCAGAGTTCCCATTCGGCTTCTTTGTTGCCTATATTTCTCCACACCCCTAGCGCCTGGAAACCATTGATGTATGAATTTGTATTTTAAGCAGTTAGCACAGGTCTACAACTTTGTAGAACAATGTTTTATTTTCTCAGGAGGAGAAAATAATCTGACAGTGGATCTCTACCTAGGTATAAGGTTACAAGCATTAGCAAATGAAACTAGCACATACTTCCATTAAATGTTATTCGTTGTTTACATGAAATTCTCATTTTGTCGTGCATCCTATATTTTATCTATAAACCCTATCTCAAATGTGTACAGATGGGTATCTCAGATGGGTACTGCTAAAGTTGATGCGAAGCATGAAATTAGCAGGCAGAGAAGGAAATAAAGGGAAGAAAAATGCAAGGAGAAAAGGTTATGGATCATTAGCAACGTGAATCCACCATTAAGACACTTTGGCGCAACCTGAAAGGGGATGAAAGAATGAGATTTTTGTATGAAACAGAAATTCACTTGCTTATACATGAATGATATATACAAGACTGCTTTGAAGACCAACTTTTTCGGTGTTCCATTTTATAAAGTAGTGTAAGAGTCTATCAATCAAGGCAGCTCTCTGCCCTGCTGTGTTATGGAGGAGTGCAACTCAGGGAGATATTACTCACTCTGAAATAGGTGAAATGCCTTTTATGGGAATAAAAAGTATATCCAGAAGTTTCACTCTTAAGAAAAAGAACTTTTCCTGAGTTAACAGAAAGAGTTCAGAGCTTGTTCTTTCTCAGGGTGTCCATGCAACAAGAAAATTTTACAGTAAAATCTTGTCCTCATTCATGTCGATGATAATCAAAATAACTGGCCTCTGTTTATTTTTATATCATCGAAACAGAAGGATCTTCTAGCACAGCCAAAGAAAGAAGCTTTCAAGTAGGTTCTTCTTACACTACACTAAAGAATAAACTATTTAAAAAGACTTTTGGCATGTCCATTGTTTATACTGCAGATGAGACTTACCTTTCTGTTTTAAAGCAAGCTTGGCAGGATACTTACTTGGAAACAAGTTGTCAGTATTTGGTCTGAGTGGTTGCACCTGGTTGCCTGCAGTCCTTCCTTGTCCTAGCTTCTCAAAGCTAAGCTGTCCTTTGTGGCCTTCTCCAGCCTAAACGCTCTGAGTGCCTGCTCTACCAAACTGATAGATGTTAAGGGAAGAATAGTTAAAACAATTTAATGTTAATTTTATTAGTTAATGATTTACAAATAGCATTGCTGGCTCCTAGGCTGGAAGAAGATGGAAATGATGAGGTACATGGGAAGGAAATGATTTGGGGTAGACATCTTTGAGTTCTCATGCATAAAGGTTACCATCTACTCTACTCTTATTCTCAGAATAGCCCTGTGGTATGTCTTGCTCTGGAAGGCTGGGACTAGAAGGGTCTTTAGAGGTCATCTTGCTCAGTGGTTTGCAAACATTTATGAATGGTCTAACGGTTGCAAATAAAATTGATTTTTCATGTTAAATGGAATGCACAATACAAAGCAAACAGAAGAAGAACAGCTCTGGTAGGAACAGAGGCAGGTAGTCCAGAGTCCCATTAACTACCCCCCCCCCACCCAACTTTTTTTTTTCTCTTTGCTTATTTGGGAAGTGTCAGAATCACTGGGATCTGAAGCAGAGAAAGTCACATAAATGTTTGCAAGAGAACTAGGTTGCTTACCTGCCAAAGTTCTTTGGGCTATCCCAATCCATTTGCCTCAGCAACTCTCTGGGGGCAGTGATATGGCTGTTCTGGGCATATGCCTCCTGTATAGGAAGCCACATGGGACAGAGATCACAGACTTTGCAAATGGGGACCAAGAGAACCTGTCTTGTATAAGCCTTGTGGCAAGGCTTGCCATCGAGTCAGAATAGATGACTCACAAATTTTGATGCTTAAAGATACTCCCCTGTGGCTGTGGAAATACCTGTGATGAACTTTGCCTAAGGTCTGTAATCTGATTTATAGTAACTATTCTCTCCATTCCCCCCAACCTTAAAAGATGAGCAAGGTAATGTTATTAGCTTCTACAATTGCAAGATGATTATTAGGTCAGTCCCCTGGGAGCTGAGCTGGGCTGGGTTGTTATGAGGTTAGAAGCCATTACGAACAGGGCACAATAACTGGGATTCGATAGGATACATCAGAACTTGCATTTTCATGATGGATACAGGACACGTTTATATAACCAAGTCTTCAAGAATATAGAGTTGACAAGGTTTTTAGACAACAGAAGAATTCAAAATGATCTTGCCCTTATATCATACTGGGTGTGAAAAAGCATAGGGACAAAATCATACTGGGAAGAAATGACTATATCTAGTTAGAGCAGCAAAGGCTGTGTGTTGGTTGATGATTTGAATATTAGTCAGTGACTCAATCCCATGGCCAGGACAGGAAGGTGACCTGAGGGGCATAACTCTTTTGCATGTAAAAATTCATGAGGAAATATTATCTGGACTTGATCTTGGCCCATTCTGTATTTCCACATGTTCTCTTTTTCCTCTGCTCTTCTTTTCTCTTGTCTTCTCCATCATAGGCTGGTGGTTTCAGCTAAAAAATTCACATCACATCATGCTCTTGCCATTTCAATTTCTTCTTCCCCCTTTCTTCAACTCTTCACCCTCTACTCTGTCTGTAACAGTGCTTCTTTGCCAGGAGGGTGAAGATAGAATTCAGGTCATCAATGACCTGAACACTTTTATCATCATTTTTGTGATTGTGTTAGTGAAATTTAACATTTTCTTCAATTATCAAACTAGGCAACAAATCAAAGGGGCATTAGCAGTGCTTGTTTGTGGCTCTGTTGTTAATAGAAATTGTTGTATTCTCATGTCACATTCCAGTTACATATATCTTTATTTTAATTTTTGCTCATCTGTATGTTAAATTATGGTAGTCTATTTGGCTAGCTACTTGAGTTTATAATTTAGTACATAAGCAAAGAAGTGTGTGTATTACTATTTCACAGGTTTGTTTTCAAAATATTTTAAATTTATAGACAGTTCTGATATATTGCAATATTCAGGTTCATAAGAATCATTGGGCTATGCAAATTCACAGAATACAAACCACAGGATCCATGGGGAGTATAGAGTTGAGAGCATTATACTCAAAAACAGTCAATTGCATGTTAACAGAAAAGACAGAAGCCTAATAAAAATGGTGGCACAGTTATACATAGTGACATGTTAAATGGTTAAGAAATACATATATTTATAAGTACCAGTATAAATGTGACACCTCTTTAAAAAGACGTGAAATGTGCTTATGGGAATGGAAAGACTAATGAGTTCTTGTGAAGTGAGGTTGTATGGACTCAGATGGAAAGTTATACCCCAGGTGTGGATGGGTGCAGCAAACCACACAAATAGTGAACAGAGGAAGGTGGTAGAAGTTTGAGGCGTGTTTTGTGTTTTCCTGTGTGGCGACATGCAGAGTATGCTGGTGGTACATTCATTGGAGTGTTATTTGTGGATGGAATGGTATATAAGTAAACATGAAATCTGTGTTATGCCCATACTGTTCCCTAATCGATGAAACGCATTGGAATAAATTCATGTTTTTGAAATAAGCATTATAGCAGGAATGGCTATAATTGATTTCCTCTATGGTTCCATGTATTTTATATATTCTAAAATGTTGTGAGAAGGTCTTAGAATTCAGGCTTAGTAAGGATCTACTGCACAAAAATGGTTAAACCCTGCTCTGACAGACCCTTTCCCTTCACCCTGCTCAAATACCTCCACCTCCTCAATGGAACCTCCTCTTCAGTTCCTTCTAGCCTCTCCCTGTCCCCCCTTCTCTTCCCACCCCTCGATCGTTACAGACATTTCTCCCACCTAAGAGCTAATGGCACCGGTTTAAACGACTTCTTTAAAAACTTAAGGTCTGTTTTATATTGTTGATATTTTTATGTTAGTTCCCTTATAACCATATTCTATGATTCTTAAATAGAGAGACCATATTTTTTCTGTTCTATAAATTCTTTTTAGTATTTTAGATATTTATTCAGTAGGTTCTCTTTGAATGAATTACCACAAAAGTATTATTCAGCCAAGATGAGTAAAGGAAAGAGAGAACTGTAATAATTAGTTTGTTCAGTATTGTTCATTGTTAGTGAGGGCAGGCAGAGCATGTGGGGGCAGGGCACCCTTGTCTTCTGATTGCTCAGGAGAGAAGCACACATATTAAAGACCAGCATTCATTATGCTTACAATATAAAGAATTCCTGACAAGGGTTTTAACTGCTTAGAAGGGCTCCTGGGGGAGATTGAGGGACTCTTGCCCTAAAGTCCCTTTCATTTAAAACAGTCTTTCCTTTGTTTGGTTGAAAATATTGCCATTTCTGAAGGTAACAGAGGTAGAATAAATGCTTTTCCTATTTTCAATTTTTAAATAATACTTTGCTCAAGCTACATGTTAATAAGTGAGCCATAGATTTGGAACCTGTAGTTGGAATCTTGTGAGCCTCCATGTAGGCTTGTTCAGAGTCCTTATGTTAGGTTAACAGGGTTTGGAGCTAAAACTAAGAAGGAGCCAACACTGCAGCAGAAGCTTCGTACAGACCCACTGAGCTAGTTTTGAACGGAGGCATTTTGTGTCCACGGCCATATGCAGTGTGAACAGGCCGCAGATGTACATCAAGTGAGTGGGAGAAATACCGTTTGGTGGGAAATGACAGTTTTATGGCGTTAGTCCTTGGAGCCCCAGGTGCACTTATTCATCTTGCGTATATTTTAAGCTTTCAGCCTTGGGGATGTATCAGCAGGTTAGCATCTGTATTTTAAAGATGAGCCCTGGAATGAATCAGTGAGGAGAGCTAGTCATACATTGGAACTGGATGGAGATGAAAATACACTTACTGAGAGATCAGGGTAATGAAGCACCTAAGGAGAAAGTCAGGGCTTTCTGTCTTTACTTTTGACCATCTGTCTGACTGACCTTACTCCTCTGGCCTTAGAGCCAGCCTTGGCTTGGGCAGGTTGCGCTAAACTTTGTGCATGCCCCTGGAACGTCAGGACACTGTACCTGGAGACCCCAACACAGAGCACGGGTTATCATTTCTGAGCTCCGTGTGTCCTACCCCTGACTTTGGTATTGGGAATTTTTCCTTTCCTCTTCTGACTACTTAATGAATCATATGTCTCGTTGACAGACTGAGGATTCTTTTGTTTAAGTGACTCAAGAGTGTATCTATCTATGGCCATGGAATTGGCTGTTGAAATGTTTGTTGTTGTTAATTAGAAGAAATATATTTTTTGGCTATAAATATAACTAATAATTATGTGGCTATAAAGATAACTAATAATCTATCAGCTTCTGGATAATGATTTTGTCTTGTAATTTTATGGGTATCTTTGTTTGGACTTAGTCTTAGATTTCTAAAACTTTCCACCTTTAAAATTGTCCTTATGCAAGATCTGATTACAGTAGCTGATACTTACTTATATCCACACCCTGACTAACAGCAACCACACTGAACAGAGTTTAAGATTTTATTTCTTTTATCCAAAGAATTTTGTGGGATATATAGAGTAATGAGTAAGCACCTCAGATGTCTGACTTATTAGAGATACAGCATGAGTTTGAATCAAGAAAAGGAAAGAACATGAGTGGAATTTCTATAAAATAGCTATAGGGGTAGGGTAGCTTGGGGAGGCAGATTGTTGCAGAAACACAGCAAGTGAAATAATCTGTTAGAAAGACTGTTAAAGATTCTCACACTCCTGTAGCATTTCGTTCCAAACTGTACTGCTCTTAGACTTGAAAAAGAGGGTCCCCTGTCTGGCGCAGCATATCACAGAAGCTCCATTTAGCCCTCTTCTGGCCACAGTCTTCCCCTTAGGTAAGGATTCTATGGGGTCAAGGAATCACCTGTTTCCCTTTTGTAGGTGATGGTCAGGGTATTTGGACTCTAGAATTTCCTGCCCAAATGGTCCTTTGCCAAGACATGGATCCTTCCTTCAGGGAGCACTTTGTATTCCACACAGTGGGTAGCCAACGGGCAGCTGTAGGGCCAGGGAATGTGGATGGCTGCCAAACTGTGATGTCCATTTATGAGCTTACAAATGTCAGCAAGGTGCGAAGGGTATGTGGGTGGACCAGAGCCTGGCACGGGACACCTTTTTCTGAACCACTAACCTCTGATGCAGAACTTTTCCTAGGTGCTTTGCAACACATCATTTCATTCATTCCTACAGAATACTTGAGGTCAGTGTTTCATCATGATGTGATGGGAATGAGGGGGCAGGGAGTTAAGGAGTTAAGTAACTAACCCAAGGTTCTTGAATTAGCAAGAAGTGGAACCAGAATTGAAATATCAGGTGATCAAATTCCAAAGTGACCTGTTTTCACTTGTTTAGCTTGTCTGTGAATAGCCTCTTTGCTTTAACATTTCTCCTCTCTCTGCAGAATCTTGGCATATAATGATCAATATTTGTGCAGTATCTAAAACAGTGGAACAGACTATTTGTTCGTCTTTCCTTTTGATGGGGTATAGAGTATAATTATGGCAGAGGTGAGAGATGCCATGTCAGATGTTCTGCAGGGGACATTTCCTCCTGATCCATGTATGCTGTGGCAGTGCAGCTAACTGGGCTTACCTGTCCACCAGTCAGTAAATGTTCCATATTTTCTGGTTTGTATGGACTCAAAGTCATGGAAAGGGCTGTTATTCAGATTAAATATTAACAGGCTCCCTGTGTGCTGCAATCCTTCCCTCATTTCTTTAAATGACATGAACTCTGGGTGTTCAAGGGGAGTTTTCAGAATGCCCGCCTTGCCGGGTGGCCTGGCACGGTCCTTTGATTGGTGAGGGCCCATGCTGGGCTTCCCTGTGCTCTGCTGGTCTACCTGTGTAGCCTCCCACCGCTCCCTTCTGGAACATTCAGCTGTGCTCTAATTTGGCTTTGTCTTCTCTTGTTCTCCTTCCCACTCATCTGATATGCCAAGACCATTCTCTGCCATTGGCAGGAAGCCCTTGAACATTTTTCTAACTCTGCTTATAGACTAGTTTTGGTAGTTTTCACCACGTGTTGCCATCTGTACCCTTAATTGTTTTGGCTGGTTTACCTGTCTTCCTTGCTTGGCTATAGCTGCATCCGAGGGCAGGCTTGGTGTCTGTCTTGTTTGTGTTTGCATCATCACATCCTATTGCAATGCCTAGCACGTGGAACTTTTTAAATAAATACTTACAGAATGGGTGAATAAACCACCATCATAACTGAGGCATTAAATATTTTTTCAGAGAAGTTCTAGCATTAAAGTATAAAGAATTTCTTTGATGGATAGCCTGTTGTTTTCTCTATAATTTAATTGCATCGATCTAATTGGAGACTCACCTGAAGTGTCATCTCTATGTACCCTCTTAGAGTGATAAGCCATTTTAAGGACCTTGCTTTCTCCCTTGGGGATCCAGGAGAACTAACTCTTCTCAGAAAGAGTAACTAAATCTGCATCAAACCTCAGAAAAGTTTTGTTTACTTTTCCAGATACTGATAATAACATCTTCATTGGGTCCCCTCTTGCTTCCATTTACTCAGTCATTGTGCAGAAAAGGGTCAAATTGCCCAAATCTCTCAGTGACAAGGGTTACATATCCTCCCAAGTGAACTGTTTTCTAAAGCCAGAACTCTGAATCCTAATGTCTACTAAGCAGGATGGGACTTTCATGCAAGAAGGCTGGTGACCATTGATTGAGTTTGGAGAAAAGACTTTGTGATTATGATCATTGTTTATTTTTTTATCATCTTCTTTGTTTTTAAATCACATTTATAAAAGTTATATTATGCTTAACAGAAATGTAGAAAAATATGGAGGGACTTAGGGGTGGCTCAGATGATTGAGCACCCCACTATTGATTTTGGCTTAGGTCATGATCCCAGGTTCATGGGATTGAGCCCTACGTTGGGCTTTGTGCTGAACATGGAGCCTGCTTGGGATTCTCTCTCTCTCTCCTTCTACCCCTCTCCCCTGCTTGTACTCACACACACTCTCTCTCTCTCACTCTCTCTCTCTCAAAAAGAAAAAGAAATATAGAAAAATATTGAAATCATGTGTTCAGCATGATGAATTTTCAAATAGTGAACACATGCATGTAATATCCATCCAGTTCAAGAAATTGAACATCAGCACCCCAGAGATTTTCCTTGTACTTCCTTCCATTGACTACCTCCCAAATGGTGATACTGTCTAATTTTTGAACTTTACAAATGGTGTACTTCATTATGCATTTTTTTGCATTCATTCAGTCAACATCATGTTTGTGATACTCACCTAGAGTTTTATGTATAGTTATTTGTTCCTTTTTATTGTTGTATGGTATTCCACTGTATATTTTATATGCTATAAGTGATGTATCCATTTTGCTGGGCTTTTTTAGTCTTTAATTTTGAGAGGGAGAGAGAAAGAGAGTAGAGGAGGAACAGAGAGAGAGGGAGACACAGAATCTGAAGCAGCTCCATGCTCTGAGCTGTCAGCACAGAGCCTGACATGGAGCTCAAACCCACGGACCGTGAGATCATGACCTGAGCTGAAGTGGCATGTTTAACTGAGCTACTCAGGTGTCCTTACTGTTTTTTTTTTTTTAAAGTAGGGTTCACACCCAGCATAGAACCCAACAAGCAGCTTGAATTCATGACCCAGAGATCAAGACCTGAGCCAAAATCTAGAGTCAGCTGCTTAACTGACTGAGCCACCAAGGTGCCCCTGTATCCCTTCTTGTATTGCTGGACATTTGTGTTATTTCTAGGTTGGAGTGGTTACAAATAATGCTCTTACATACCTTTATTTGAATGGATTTTTTTGGCTCACATGTGCATATTTCTTTTGGATGTATACTAGGGAGCGTAATAGCTGGGGCATAGGTATGCATATATTCTGCTTTGGCAGAGTCTTTCAAATCTTGGTATAAGATTTGCAGGGGTGAAGAACATATGATAATTTTCATATATTACAGGGAGAAAGAAAGCTTTTGGAAAAGACCTAAAATACAGTTGTTTGGCCTGTGTGATTTGTTTAAATGTTAATGTAGTCTAAGCTTGTGCAACTTTAAAAGTGGTCTGAGGGGGTGCCTGGGTAGCTCAGTGGGTTAAGTGACTGACTTCAGCTAAGGTAATGATCTTGCGGTTTTTGGGTTCAAGTCCCATGTCAGGCTCTGTGCTGACAGCTCAGAGACTAGAGCCTCTTTCAGATTATGTGTCTCCCTCTCTCTCTGCCTCTCCCTGACTCGTGCTGTCTCTCTGTCTCTCAAAAAGTGAATAAACGTTAAAAAAAAATAAAAGTGATCTGAACCTGTAGTTGTGAAGACAAGTAGAAGTGCCATGTAGCTGATGGCAAAATAACCTAATAGCTGCCAGTGGGCAAGAAATACCTACAGGTCACTTCATCATTTAAGTGTGCGTCTGTGAGCACACATTTCTGTAGGGGTAGAGTTCTTGTTTAAGAAAATCACATTAACAAATTTTAGAACCAAATGGGATGGTAATGAAATATTCTTAAGTTACAAAAAAACATAAGTACAGGATGGAATATTTTACTGTGCAGTGGGGTTACATGATTCACTGTATCTCTTACTTGATGCTTTATATTTTTCCAGTGAACTAGAAGTACATTTTTCTCAATTTAGCTGATCAGATTTTAGGAAAACCATATGGTAAACTTAAGTTGCTGAGTTAAACTTTCCTGTATTGTCTCTGATTTTAGGCAAGTCTTTCTCTTATTTTCACCTTTAACTTTCAAGGCGAATCAGAGGGACTTAATCAGAATAGTTGAATAAGTAGCTTCAATGCCAAATGTTGGTATGGTTGTAGAGACTGGATGAATGATATGTGGCTAATGGGAATGTAAAATGGTACAGCAACTCTGGGAGAATAATTTGGTAGTTTCTTCTTTTTTAAAAAATTGCTTATTTATTTCTTTTTTGGGGGGTAGGTTAGAGAGAGAAAGAGAGAGAGTGAGGGAGGGAGGGAAAGAATATCAATGTGAGAAGAAGGGGCAGAGCGAGAGGGAGTGAGGGAATCACAAGCAGGCTCTGCATTGTCAACACAGAGCCTGACATGGGGCTCAATCCCATGAACCACGAGATCATGACCTGAACCAGAATCAGGAGACAGGCACCCAAGTGACTGAGCCACCCAGACATCTCATAATTTGGTAGTTTCTTAAAACATCTGCACCTCAACTACAAAATCAGCCAACAAATATACTCCTGGGCATTTATCCCAGAGAATGACAACTTCAGTGTTCACACAAAACCCTGTACCTGGATATAGAATAGCAGCTTTATTTGTAATAGCCTAACAACTGAAACAACCTAGATAACCAGATGGTTAAATAAACTGTGGTATGTCTGTACTATCAAATATTACTAAACAATAAAGAAGCGACTGTTGACAAACACAACCTAGATGAATCTCCAAAGAATTCAGCTGAGTGAAAAAGTCCAATCCCAGAGAGTTACATATTATATGTAACATTGTTGAAATGACAAAATTAGGAAAAGGACAACAGATTAATGCAGATTAGTAGTAGTTGACAGGTGTCAAGAGGGAAGGGGCAGAAGAGAAGTGGGTGTGTTTATAAAAAAGAGCAACATGGAAGATTCTGGTGATGATGGATCTTAACTATCAGTGTCAATTTCCTGGTTGTGATATTGTTACCTTTGGGGAAACTGGATAAAAGATCAACTGTGTCCCTCTGTGTTATTTCTTACAACTGAATATAAATCTATAATTACCTCAAAATTTAAAAAAATTAAGTTAAAAAATCTTTAATTATAAAGAGACAGGGTAGGATACCTAGGTGGCTCAGTCGGTTAAGTGTCTGACTCTTGATCTTGGCTCAGGACATGATCTCATGGTTTGTAAGTTTGAGTGTCACATCAGGTTCTGTGCTAACAATGCAGAGCCTGCTTGAATTTCTCTCTCCCCCCCTCTCTGCCCCTAGACTGCTCTCTCTCTCTCCTTCTTGAAATGAATGAATAAACTTGAAAAAAAAACCAAGGAGTGTTCTAAAGTTTCTTATAGGTCAATTCTCCTTTTCATAATAACCTCTTAATGTCTTAAATATTGTAGATTGTTAACAAAGGAAAGCTATTGTTCCTTGCCTCCTATAAGGACAATATTACTCACTGGAATAGCCATCTATCAAAATTTCTGGTATTCTTTGTTCACGTGGAATTTCATAAAGCTATTAGTTCATATTCTTTGACCTGCAGAGATACCTACAAATCAGGTAGGGATCTTAAATCTGGAGAAGCAATATATCTGAAATAGATAAATAAGTAGAAAAATGGAAGGATGGCTCAGTTGTTTTTTTCTCCTCCCTACAATTAGTTTTTCTGGCTCCAGAGAACTTGTTTGACCAATCATTAAAGTCTAAGAAGTTTGCTCATTTTTCAGTTCCTATTTGGCTTAGGTGGCCCAGGGATAAGCTTACGGAAAGCTTAGAAGTGATATAATAAATCTTAGAATGAAATGATTTGGAATTGTGTGTTTGTTTTTAAGGCTTAAAATATAATATTTCTCTCTAGTTCTGTGACCTCTCCAGTGCAGTGCTTTTTGTAATACTCTGTTATGTACTGGGGAGCCTTACTATGTTTTTTTATTTTTTTCCCTCCCATGACATTGTGCATGGGATCTTGTGACCATTGGGCTATCATCTCTGTGAATATTCCGGTTGGAACAATGTCCCTGTAGGTATCATTTTCCTGAGTACTCCAGTTGAATTTACTTGCTTTTCCTTTGTTTTCATGTACATTATTTTGACTTTCTGGTTGACCTTAAGTTCATTGTTGTCATTGCTGATGTTTATAGTTACAAGATTCTCAGAGACATTTTGAACGGTAGTCTGGCATTAAATTATCTCTTTAAAAAACAAGGTTCTCTGTTCGGCTTGCAAGTAGAGGTCTGTTAGTTACATTGTTAAAAAGCACTTGGGGAGAAGATGTGAGGGAAAATAATTTCCCTTAAATATTTACATGTTTGATAGGTCAGGTGAGCAAAGTGAAATGTGCTTTGTGACATTCAACTTTAATTACTCTCTCACAAGAGTAGGGCGCTAAAAAGAAGAGGAAAGGATAAAACATAAAATAATATTCTTCTGAGTGATCATCAGATGCCATGTCCTGTATGTACATTATCTCATTAAATCCCCCAATACCTTTAGTGGATACCTCTTGTATCAGGTAAGAAGCTCACGTACCCATGATGGCATTTAGTCAGTGAGAGAACCAGAATGCAAACCCCAGTTGGCCCAATCTGAAACTCCATGGTCTTTGATGCTACCTTTTTGTGTTCTGGATGTCAGATTTTATTTGAATATGGTTATTGGCTGAAGACTTGTGAGGTTTTGCACACTGAGAAAGGCCACTGAGGGTAAAGGTGAAGTATAAATTACTCACATGAGAGCACAGTTGAGTTGATGTACATGGTGTGACTTAAGAAATGTTATGAAGGCCTTTAGCTGCCCAAAAATATCTTTCTTCTCATCCTTGTCATTGTCACCAAGTTTTCAACTCCCTCTTGCTCCCATGTGTCATAAAACCCCCACCAGTAAAGGTAATGGTTCATAAAAAATCAAGACTCACGGATCCCCAAGATCTGTTGGCTCCTTTTTTTTCTGAGACTATTTTTCACATGAGATGAAATCACCCAGGAGTATCCTTTTGTTATTGGCTTGTATCTTCCCTGTATTGATGTCGATATCTTAGTCATAATATTGTACTCTAGTTTCATAAGGTGTTGGGGGAAACTGGGTAAGGGGTACAATGGAAGTCTTTATTATTATATAACTGTATACGAATCTAAAGTTGTCTCAGTTAATGTGTCTGACTTCTTGGTGTTGAGTTCCTTCACTTTCACATGGGGAGCTAGAAGTAGGAACATGGTGATCCTAAGTCCTGTCCTGTCAAGAGAGCATTATAAGGAAATGTGATCAGACAACAGACATATAGGGTGTGTGAAGTAACTGTAAAATCAACTTTATACAACTGAGCATTTTATATTTTTATCCATTTTCAGCACAGGACTTATTCTCTCCAGATCATAATATTCTCACCATAGGCTCCTAGTTTCTCTTTGGTCTTGAGACGATAATTTATCGTTCACTGCTTCAATTTCTTCATATGTAAAATGGGGTGTAACACTTTTTATTGAGACACAACCATGGGAAGAGTATTTTGAAGCAATGAGAAAGCATTCTGTACTGCAGGTGAAGCAAATACAAATGACATTTTGTGTCATAATGTGGTGTGCGTTCAGATGGCCCTAACATACATTAATACAAGTCCCTTTAACTTCATTTTTAAATACCAGAATAGTAGTATAGATAAATCATATTTCTGCACACAAATCAAGAAGATTTATTACCTATGTTGTAATTGTTTCTGCAAATTGGCCTTCATGACAATGCTTTTGTTCCTGAAGTTGGTTTTAAATAATTGCAAATGTCTAAATTTCATTTTGAAGTTGAGTGGGAAAGATAGGTAATTGTGGGGTTTGAGTGTTGGGAATACTCAGGGAAGGAATATAATCTTAAGGAAACTTTTAGGTTTGATTGTTGGGAGGGTTGGCATGAATGCCTGTAGGTCCTCTGCTGAGTCATTTTTCCCTCCAAATCTGAGCTGCATTATTACGTCAAAGTAAGGAAGGAAGGCATGCAGTGGTATATGTTGGCTTAAGCTAGACAAGATGTTAGTGAGGATAGTATTCCAGGTTCTCTCAGGGATCCCTGGTAGTGCTCTTGTTGTGGGGGATAAATCCCAATGTCACTCTGCAGATCACATTGTCCCTTAACAGGGATGGTGGCTGGTAGGGCCATATGAAGAGACCATAATGTATTCTCCTTCTGTGTAGAGTCTTAAAGGTGGCTCAAGGTTGTCATACATGGTTTATTTTAATAGCCTCCTGAGTATACCTTAGGTGCACCGTCAGATTTGGCTACATAACTAGATTTTATAAGAATTATCTCACTTAATTCTTACAAAGACCATATGAAGTTAGGAATTATCAACCCCATTTTATAGAAACTTAGAAAAACTAAGCAGTTTGTCCATATTCACACTATTAGTAAATGAAAGTACCAGAAATTGAGTCCAAAGAGCTAATTCCACAGCCCAAACATTGAATCTATTTTTCTACAATTTAGTGTCTAAGTCTGGGTCAGTACTTTGAACAGTTTTTGAGCACCTGCCATCTTTTAGGCACTGTGCTGGGTCTTGTAGATACAAGAGCCAGTGAACAGGATTCCTGTAGTAGAGGTGTTCGGGGTTTATTTTAAAGGACAGATAGTCAGTACATTGTGGAAAAAAAGATGAAATATGAAGCTAGTAATGTATTTACAATTCTGAGAATATTTAATATTTAAAGATAGCCTAGCTCAAGAACAGTATAGTAAATAGTTTATTTATTCAAATTTCATACTGAGTGTTTACAATGTACTGGATGCCATGCTAAGTCTTGTGAAAAGAATGGTGAAGGAACCAGAGGAGGTTTCTGCTCTCATAGGTCTAACTTAGCATATGGCAGGTAGCGAGGAGGCAGACATTTAGTCACAGGTTTACAGAAATACGTAGAAAACTGAAACTGACAGCCACCATGCTGGTCCTGGACATGATGCTCTAGGAGTGAATAATAGCATTTGTTCTTATCAGGGACATTGTCCCTCAGACGGGAGGTCAGAAGGTAAATAAACATTAACTAGGTAAAAGATGGGGAAGGCAAAATCTCTCTGGAAACTCTGGGCACTGAAAACTCCAGGTGCTAAAGGAATGCAGAGTGACCTGGGGTGGTAGAGAGTGGAGGAGTGGACAGCCTGGGGACTCCTGTGCTACATGGGGCCAGACAGATAGTCAGAGGTAGACCAATAAAGGCCTTGGGTTGTTGTAAGAATCTTTAAGCCAAGGGTAAAGGAAAGTCACTGAAAATACGTGAGTGATAAAGATGTGTGATTAAAGATTATAGGTCTTTTTAGGGGCACCTGGGTGGCTCATTTGATTAAGTGTCTGACTTAATATTGGCTCAGGTCATGATCCCACGGTCCTGGGATCAAGCCCCATGTTGGGCTCCATACTGAGAGTAGCCTGCTTAACAGTGTCTATGTCTCTCTCTCTCTCTCTCTCTCTCTCTTCCTTTCTCTCCCTCTGCCCTTCTCCCCTGCTCATAAGTGCTCTCTCTCTCTCTAAAATAAAATTAAAAAAATACAGCTCTTTTTTGCTCAGTGAAGAACAGGATTGGCAGGCAGCCAAGATCTCTACCTGGGGAGGATCAGTAGAAAATGGCAGGGGCCACAAGGTTGGATGTGATAGAACCTAGACTAAAGTGGTTGTGTGGATATGGGGAGAAGTAGATGAGTTTCAGAAGTAGTTAGTATGTAAGATGGCCAGAAACCAGTGATAGATTGAATGTAGCATCAAGAGAAGAAAAGGAAGTTTCTGCAGTCTAATAGATGGTGACACAATTCACTGGGATGGGGACACTGGAAACAGATTAGATTTGTGAGGAAGAGTTCAAGTTAAAATTTGAACTTGTTAGGTTTGGGGTGTTTTTGAGAGAGACCGGCAGAAAAACATCAGGTTGACATTTTCTGTATTGGTGGAGCCTAGGAGACTGGAGATAGACCTTTGTATGTCCTAATTGTGCAGGTGATAAATGATATCATGACCTTGGGCAGTACTGCCTAGAAAGATGCTAATAAGTGATAAGAAAAGAGAGCCTAGAAACAAGCCTTGAAGGAGTTCATTTCCTGGTTGTGTGAAGGAAGATCAGCCCACAAAGGAGCACTTCACAAAAGAGGAGGAAAATCTCCGGAGGTATGAAAACAAAGGGAAGCCATGTTTTGATAAAGATGGAATGGCCCGCAAGATCAAATGTGGCGTAGATGATATGGGCTTGAATCAGTCCTCTGGAGTGCTTGACAAGGAAGTCTTTGGTGACCTTAGCAAAAGCTGTTTGTGGAAAAATGAGGAAAAAGATAAATTACAACAGGGTGAGGAGTGAGTGAGGGCTGTGAAGTTGGATACAGTAAGAATAGACAAGTCCTCTGAGAAGACAATAGAACATGTAAGATTTGGGGAAGGTTTTTACAGAAGATGGAAGACTGGAGAATGTTTCAAAGTCAGTAGTAAAGATTTAATTGATAAAGAGCTAGCAGATATTTGCCAAAGAGAAAAGATAACAAATAGCATGGGCTCTTGAGAAGAGGAGTAGGTAGGGAAGGATTTGCAGAGATGCTCACGTTTGCCTGCTTTGTATGAAGGGAATGAGGGGGTTCCTCTTCTAGCGATTCAATGCATTCTGTAAAGTGAGAGATGGGATCTTTGTATGCTGTGGAGCAGGCGGGAGAGGTGGAAGTTTGGGAAGAGCTCAGAAAGTTTGAAATAAGGTAGCTGTTGCGAAGAGTAGGTACGTGTTGTCTTGAGGAAAGTCGTGGAATTCCTGGTCACTGTTTATGCTTATTCTCCAGAAGCTTGGAAACAATTGTTTTATGCTTAAGTAAATGATCCATAGTGTATCCATGTTTTATGAAAAATCTAAGTAACTAGTATCCATGTAAATAAGAGCAAAGTATTTGAAAAAGGTGGGAAGGATTAAAAAAAAGTGGTTCTTTGCAGACTGAGAAGACAGCAAGGAAAATACACTTTTGAAAATATTTTAATTTATAAACATCTCTAAATGTTTATGTATGCATTAAGTGAGCTGACTCAGGAGGAATAAAAAGTTCGTTTTTCCTCTGAGGATAATTGATCAATTTATCTTGTTTAAACATTGAGACTGGGTCTGAATCAAGCATTAGAGTTAATTAATTAATTAATTTATTTATTTATTTTAGAGAGCATGCGAGTGGGGGAGAGGGGCAGAGGGAGAGAATCTTATTCAGGCTCCGTGCTTAACACAGAGCCCAATGTGGGGCTTGATCCCACGACCCTGGAATCATGACCTGAGCCGAAATCAAGAGTCGGATGCTGAACTGGCTGAGCCACATAGGCACCTCTCAAGCATTAGAAGTTATTTTAAAATAATAAAAGGATTTGCCTAGAAAGATGTGTTTAGATTGCAAGATTTTCATTTTTATTGTTGTTCCAGTGGTCTTTGTGGTCTTTGCGATGTTTCTCTCTGCTCAAGAAGATGAATGGATATTTCTGTAAATCTACGACTCGTTCAGCAAATGGAGCCTCATTTTCTAAAAGGCAGTTTGGCTGAGGAAGACAGGGACAGGCACCTGGAGATAAGAAATGTTTTTTTAAAAAATAAGTTGGCCTCAGTTGGCTAATAGCACTTGCCTAAATGTGAAATTTGAAGTTTCCTGTGCATGGGGACTGTCATCACCTATGCAGGAGGGGGCATAAGAGAGCACACAGGATTGTCTCCCTTCTTGAAGAATTTCTTGTTTGGCTGGGGAGGGAATGTATTCATACAAAACTGATTAAAAAGACCATGCCTGACAAATGCAGGTGTTTAAGGAGATGAACACAGGCTCAGAGTGAGAAAACTGACAGGCAACAGAAAGACCTCATAAGAGAAGATGTAGGAATAAGAAGAGTATCAGAGCTAGAGCAAGAGCAAGGTTCAGATCTACTAACTGCTTCTAATATACTTTTCAGGAGAGTGTGGAGAATCACATGGGAGATATTAAGGACCAGGCATGGAAGTGGCACATGTGACTTCTGTCCTATACTACTGACCAGAAGTCAATCACACAGCCCCATATCACTGTAGGCGTGCCTGGGAAATAGAGTATAGCTGTGTTCCTGGGAAAAAGATGTGGATTTGTTGAGCATCTAGCCAGTCTTTGCTACACGCTCATCAGAGCTTCACAGAAGAAATTTCATTCCTCTCCTTCACTCATGACTTTTCAGTCTGCTTTAACCCATCCTTCACCCAAGCTGAGCCACTTTCATTAACACCAGGTAGTATTCATCGGTTATTGTTCCCAAACCAACAACTGCCCTAGCTATCATTTTTAGCAAACACTTATTTTTTATTGTTCTTCTCAAAATGTGCTGTTCACAGTAAAATGTAATTATCTAGATGTAATCCAAAAAATACTGGTAAAGTGGGATTATTGTTTTGCTTGATTGCATAAGTATAAGGTCAAAGAGAAGGAGAATATTGGGAAGACTTGACATTTAAAGGCAGATAATAGAAGCCCACAAAGAAGAGAATTTGAAGAAGGCAAGGGGTCTTCATGATGCCATTTAAAATTTTGTTTTTAGTCTTTTTTTTACTGTCGAGAGACAGAGAGAGACAGAGGACAAGCAGGGGAGAGGCAGACACAGAATCCGAAGCAGTCTCCAGGCTCTGACCTGTCACCACAGAGCCCGATGCGGGGCTTGAACCCATGAACCGTGAGATCATGACCTGAGCCAAAGCTGGACACTTAACTGACTGAGCCACCCAGGTGCCCCAATTCATGATACCATTTCAATATGGGAGCTTTATCAAGCCATTGTGGGTATGTACTATATTACCTACTTCTCAAAGAGGAAAAAGGACACACACACTCAGAAATCAACCAATTCATTTCCATAAAGTCCCAAAGTGAATTCCAAGGAGAAGTGCCCTTAAATGACACCAATTTTATATTACATTATGCATTTAAGTGAAAACAAATCAAGGATTTCCATCTGAAAATCTTTTCATTGTAATGTTAACCAGTCCACCTGAATTAGGTAGTGTCTGAAGTGTTTTTTTCTTTTTAAGTTTATTTAAGAGAGAGAGATAGCAGGGGAGAGGCAGAGGTAGAGGTAGAGAGAGAGAATCCCTATGAGGGGCTTCATTCCACAAACTGTGGTATCATGACCTGAGCCGAAATCAAGAGTCAGATACTTAACTAACTGAGCCACCCAGGCGTCCCTTGTCTGAAGTGTTTTTATCCAGTAAACAAGATAGTAATCAACATGGTTATATGATATATAAGCAAGTAAGCAAGCATTGCTCAGTGGAACTAAAGGTTGTCACCTCATACTTTCAGCTGCATTGGACATGGTACTGACATTGTGTCATCTCAGCATATTCCAGTAGCCTCAGAGTCCCTGATGTTTCCATCTAATGGACTGTGTGATCTGTGTGAACTTTTCTTTCTTTTTCCCTTTTCTTTTGCAACAGTTGTGCTTTCAGTGTTTCTGCTAAGAAATAGAACCCCAAGCAAGTAAGCATTCTTATCAACCAGTTGATTGAAAATGATTTATTTCTAAATTCCTAGAAGAGAAAAAGTCTGCGGATAGATCTCTATCTAAGGTACCCATGTGCTTACCTAACTATTTCAAATATTTTTCCCGAAATTGAGTTTGTAATGTCAAGGTTTCAGGATCCACTGGTTTCCAAAGTTTTCGTTTGTTCTGTCATTTATGGCTGGGCTTATTAGGAACAGTGAGTATCATGCTTCTATTTTTCAGTAAATGTGGCTGCTTTTGGGTGTTACTGTAGAGACAGAATTCACTGTAATTATAATTCACATACATTTTCCTGTTGAAATTCCTGTTTTTTTCTTGTCCCCATGTTGTCTCTCCACGGGAGGATGCCGAAGGCATCAACATTTACTGATTTGGGCTTTAGTGACTTTTTTTTTCATGGATCCCCCATAACAAGATTTCACTGATATTAACAGATTCTCATCAAGGACTTTAGAATAAAGAAAACAGTGAGTATCTAGGCAGAAAGCCATGTACTTTTAGAACTCAGTATGTTTATAACATATATGAAGGCAAAGACACAGAGACACCATAAATATTATATTTGGTTATTTGCCATGTTATTTTTATTTTTATTTTTTACAGCGAAGGGTTTAAGCACAGCTACCTCACTGAGAGGAAGGACAGCTGAATATTGGGGGCACATGGTGGTAGTGGTAGAGTAGGTTTGTTATACAGCAAAGAAGATTGAGAGCCAAGGGGATTTTTAATTTTGAATTCCTCAGTTTTGCCACAGGGCATTTATTTTGCTATCTGAATTATCTTTGGCACCTTGGAGGAAAATAGTTGTGAAAAGTGCAAATGTAATTTTCTTCTCTGGCTTTTTTCTATAAGAACATAATTATGAGCCATGCTGAGTTCGGGTGTGACATTCATTGGAGAGCATCCTAAATTGCACTTTGAACACATTTTTGCCTCTTTGGCATCATTTAGCAACACAAGCCTGTGCAGTGTTTCTGGCTTTTGTTTTTATCTGATGGTCTGATAATCTTATAATGGCTTTAGTTTTGTGACCAGTTACCAAAGATTTGTTGCTATTTATTTTTTTTTTATAAAGTGCCCTACCTATAAATGTCTACAACAAGCTTAAAAACATTTCTAGAAGGGTGTGGGATAAAATAGTTTGACAACTTCCACCCCTGGGTATTTCATACTCCAGAATTCAATGAGGAATTCTGGAAATTTCTCAAAATAAAGTTAATTTAAATTCAGTCTCACAAAAGGTTCTATTACAGAACATACTAGAAAAGAGAAGGTTAGCTGGAAAATGAAACATGATAGAAATTGGATATTATCAGGCTTTGGATATAAAAGCATTTCTCCTATGTCAAGGTGAAATTTGTACTCTTTTTTTTGAATGGCACTTTATTCCTAATGACACTTTATTTCTATTCTTCGACATAAATAGAGAGCAGAAACATCTTTATTTTTTTAAATGTCATGAAAATAAGTAGTGCCTTGTGAATGAAAAAGTTTTGAAGATCTTCACTCTTCTTGCTGTACTATTGTGGTTAATTTGGGAAAGTGTGGTGATTCTCTCTTTTTAAATCTAGTGTGACACAGACACACTGACCAATGAAGGATGAGGAGGAAAGAATGGGGTAGACTAGCAAATGTAGTTGGAATTCATGCATATGTGTAGACTGGCGCTACTGATGAGCTATTTAATTTCAAATGGTTGGTGGTCTGGCTGTATTTGGAGGCTAACCTGTGGAACTTTACTTCTTTTCTTGTCACCTGAGTACTTGGTGGACATGCACATGCCAGTCTTCTTTGTCACTTGTGATTAATTTATAGCTTCCTCAGTGCTTGGAAATGTCACATTTTCTTACACTAGAATTTAATGTTATACACATTTACCATATGTATCTTTGGAACTGATTTTTCTCTTTTACTCCTCTATCTTTCTTGTCTAGAGCTACTATCATGTTTTCATTGCTGTAAATTTCTAGCATATTCAATTAGTTAGAATGTCTTATCTTAACTTCTCTTGTATCTTTCCCCTTTGGTATTTAAAGAAAAATAATTACTTTGGAAAATTCTGCCTCTGTCTCAATGTTGCCAGTGTTTGGAACTCTTATTTAGTTGTGACTTAAAAAATATGCTTTTGGATTTTATGTAAATATTTTACTTGTGTTTTCATTTTAATAGAAGTGAGATAAGTATATCTCTTTTTCTTTTCAAATTTTTATTTAAATTCTAGTTAATTAACATCTAGTGTAATATTGGTTTCAGGAGTAGAGTTTAGTGATTCATCACTTACATGGAACACCCAGTGCTCAGCACAACACATGCCCTCCTTAATACCCATCACCTGTTTAGCCCATCCCCTACCTCCTTCCCTCCATCAACCCTCAGTTCTCCATAGTGAAAAGTCTCTTATAGTTTGCTTCCCTCTTTTTTTCCCCTGCCCCTATGTCCATCTGTTTTGTTTCTTAAATTCCACACATGAGTGGAATCATACGGTATTTATCTTTCTCTGACTTAATTCTCTTAGCATAATACACTCTAGCTCTTTCCATGTCTTTGCAAATGGCAAGATTTCATTCTTTTTTGAGGGCTGAGTAATATTCCATTGTATATACACACCACATCTTCTTTATCCATTCATCAGGGAATTATACAATACAGTATTATTAACTATAGTCACCATCCTATACATTAGGTCCTTGGACCTTGTTCACCGTAAAACTAAAAGTTTGTACCCTTTTACCAATCTCTCCCCATTTTTTCCACCCCTTGGTTTTAAGATTCCATATGTAAGTGATAACATGTAGTATTTGTCTTTCTCTGTCTAGCTTATTTCACCTAGTGTAATGCCCTCCATGTTGTTGCTAAAGGAAAGACTTTTATTTCTTTTTAAAGCTGAATAATATACCTCTTTGTGTGTGTGTGTGTGTGTGTGTGAGAGAGAGAGAGAGAGAGAGAGAGAGACTTATTCACAGCATTGCTGGATCCTATAGTAGTTCTAGTTTAAACATTTTGAGGAACCTCCATACTGTTTTCCATAGTGTCTGCACCAATTTGCATTCCCACTAACAGGGCACAGGGTTCACTCTTCTCCACGTTTTCACCAGCATTTATTATCTCCTTTTTCTTTCTTTTTTAGACAGTAGACATTGTAACAGGAATGAGGTGTTACATCATGTTGGTTTGATTGGCATTTTCCTGATAATTAGTGATGTCAAGAATCTTTTCATGTACCTGTTAGCCATTTGCATATCTTCTCTGGAAAATGCTATTCAAGTATTTTGCCTAGTTTTTAATTGGGGTATTTGTTATTTGTTGTTGTTTTGCTGTTGAGTTGCAGCTGTTCTATATATATTTTAGATATTACCCTTATCAGATATGTGGATTACAGATATATTCTCCCATTCTATAGTTTGCCTTTTCATTTTGTGGATTTTTTTTTCCCTGTGGTAAAGCTTTTTAGTTTGATGTAGCCTCACTTGTTCTTTCTTTTCTTTTCTTTTCTTTTCTTTTTCTTTTCTTTCTTTTCTTTTTTTTTTTTTTACTGGTGCTTTTGCTGTCATATCTAAAAAATCATTGCCAAGACCAGTGTGAAGAATAATTTTTTCCTATGTTTCATTTAGGAGTTTCAAAGTTCAGGTCTTAATGTATTCTGAGTTGATTTTTTTGTATGGGGTACGATAATGGTCTAGTTTCACTCTTGTGCATATGGATTTCTAGTTTGCCCAGCATCATTTATTAGAAAGACTATATATGTTCCCATTGGATATTCTTGCCTCTTTTAGCCAAGTGTTACTTGTCCACAAATACATGGGTTTATTACTGGGTGTTTGGTTCCATTCCATTGGTTTTTTGTCTCTTTTTATGTCAGTACCATACTGTTTTGCATAGGATAGCTTCATAATATAGTCGGAAATCAGGAGGTATGAAGCTATCAGCTTTGTTCTTTCTCAGAATAGTTTTGGCAATTTTCTCCTCATCATGCAGAGTCAGGCCAGCTTTCTGTGGGGCTTTCTGGCTGTCTGTAAAACCTCATTCTCACCACCATCACTCTTGGGGGCACACATAGTGGTTGGCCATGGGGTGGGAGTATAGGTGGGTTAGGTTTGCAGAGCATTGGGAGTGTTGGTGGTACAGCTGGGGGCTCCACTGTCAAGGCATCCCCAGCTGCTCATGGATAGCCTTCCTGATGAAGTCTGTAAAGTGTTGTTTAGGACCTTTGATACATTTTCATCTGAGCTTTCACTTGTTACTCTGGCCTCTTAGCCACTCACTGGCCCCCCCAGTGGTGTATAGTTCACATCTCCATTTTCAGGATGGGGTGAGAAAGAAGTGGGTCACTTTGGCAGCCTCCTGCACAGCTGGGGAAAGCAGGTGCTCACTTCTCTGTTATCACATTCCCCTGTGGGAGAGATCATGGCCTGAGAAAATCTTGACACGGAGCTGTGACCCATGAGCACTGGGGGTGGGGGTGGGGGCGAGTCACTGCTGTGGACAAAGTGAAACTGTTCCTCTTACCTTTTCATTCCGTCCAATCTCTACTTCTTTTGCTCCAACTGTGTGCTGGAACTTCTCTATTGGACTCCCAGACTTTCACAAAGTCTCTTTCATCCCTGGGTGATTATCAAAATTGATGGTCTTTTGGGGGAAAACCATAGAAAACTTACTCAGCCATGTTGACAGTGTCACCAAAACTAGCATATTTGGTTTTTATTTTTGTAGGCAAGCATTTTTAAGCTTGCCTAGACTCTTACAGAAACTTTCTATATTTACTATATTTAGTAAATATTTTTTATATTTACTAGTTTAAATATGTCAGATATGTTAAGGTTTAGATCTTTACTTATTTATATTTTTCCAGAAGCCATTTAACTTCTCTTTCTGAGATTAAGAAGGTTTTCTTAAAGTAAAATTTTGATGGTAGTTTCTCTTCTATTTGGGCTCTCTTCTAGAAACACTGATTAATGTATTTTAACTCCATAGTCTGTATTTTTCCACTCTTCTCCGTCACAGTTTCCCTTTTCTTTTTCCCTTTGAGATCCTCTAGAACAGTTAAATAATGATTAAATCTACCATGTTCAGTATCACTTCTTGCCGTCTGTTGTTTCTTTTTTAAAAATACCCTTTCCTCTATTTACTCCGCACAACTGTCTTTATTTTTATTTTTGTTTCAAGTTTTTATTCCTATTCTAGTTAGTTACCGTATAGTATAATAATGGTTTCAGGAGTAGAATTTAGTGATACATCATTTACATACAAGATCCAGTGCTCATTGCAATATCACCCTATTGGTTTAAAAAAAATTTTTTTTAATGTTTTATTTATTTTTGAGACAAAGAGGGACAGTGTGAGCAGGGGAGGGTCAGAAAGAGAGGGAGACACAGAATTCAAAGCACACTCCAGGCTCTGAGCTAGCTGTCAGCTCAGAGCCCGACGCAGGGCGTGAACCCGCAAACTGTAAGATCATGACCTGAGCCAAAGTGGTATGCTTAACTGACTGAGCCACCCAGGCGGCCCACCCTACTGCCTTTTTATCTTTTCTGGAATTCTCTTCATTTCATCCTGTTTCCTTTCATAGAGGTCATATGCCTTTGTCTACAATGAGGATGCGAAATTGTTTTCTGAAATTTTCTTTTGGATTCTGGAGTAAGAAGTTTTTCAGAACTTTGCTTTGAATTTTTGGAACAGTGTTCTGTTTCCCTTTGAAACGATTAAAAATTATTTTTTCTATTTAATTTTGAATAATGTCACAAGTATATGCAGGTTCAGTGGATTTTCCTTGGTCCAGATCCTTTTCTACTGTAATGGTGGTGAAAACATCAGTGTTCAGTTTACTACTTAGTGGATATCATTTCCATTTTAATTACCATCTCTTGACAGTCTTTATTTAAGATACCTCCTCTCTGTGGCTGTTCAAGCTTCTTTCAGTTCCCATAGTCTGACTGCTTGATACTCCAAGGAGAAATGTTAGATGGCATCCTAAATCCCAGTAAAATATAACCGAGTTGTGTTGTTTTTAAATCTACTGTAATATGTTTCAAATGTCTTCCACTGCTTTGGTGTATTTTTCTTATTGTGATAGATGACACAGAGAACAAGAGTTTCCTTTATGCCATTGACTGCAAAGGTCACACAGGTAGAAAATGAAAAGTCAGATAATTTGCACAAACCATCTTCACTCTTAGATACATTAACAAGAAAATGTAATTGAATTGCATGTATTAAAGAGACGAAACCATTCAACAAACTGTTCTTCATAGAGGAAAAAGATGGTGTGTGAGCTAAAATTGACATGAAAAACACAGGAAGAAGTTGAGGGGTTGGAGTGGGAGGGAAAATGGTGGAGGTTATTGAATATCTATTAGAGTGTGCAATTGCATTTTCAAAATAATTAGTCACCTAATTATATATCCAGATATAGTAATTGTTGTTCCGTAGTTATGATTTATTTTAAGTATTCTCTGTAATTTTCAGTTGTGTATTTTCTTTTTTTCAAAATCAAATTTGAAAGGAATATATTTGTTAGAAATTGCTTTAGGAATGTATTTATATGTCATTTTGGAAAAGTAGGAAGATTTTTTTTCTTCTAAATGGCTATGACGGAGAATAAGTTCTCTGACCTCTTAGATAAACATATTCATTTTAGCGGAATGATAGGCAGTTAGTAATGAATAGAAGACATTAAGGAAAAAAAAAACATTTAATGCAAATTTTGGTACCTAAATCAATTGAGATTTTGTCTATAATTTGCTTGTGTTTGTTGATGAAAAATAATCGAATTGTCCAATGACACATAAAATACGTAAAAAATGTAGAAAAAGAATTTGTAGCTTTTGCAGTAGAGATTATCTGGAATTTAGATACAAAAAGAACTTGATGTTCTAGGAGTATGTTAGTTTGAATGTGCATTTTGAACTGGCGGAAAACCCTACTTTACAGCTGAATGCCCTGGCAGTTTGTTAATCACATCCATAAAAATGAACCATTTGCAATTGAGTGGCCTTTACACTTGGAACATCTTGAAGATGTGTCTTCCCTGGATATGCCAAATTAAGCATGCATTGAAGCTAGATTGCGTTAAAATTTCACCATAAAATGTTATTATTGGCATTTCCTGCATAAGTGACTTGGAATAGAAATTCTCTTACCGTTAAACTTGCTATGGCCACTTCTATGAAAGGCGACCTACTGACTTTGTTTATAGAATAATATCAGCAATTTTATTATAAGGTATATTTCAATAATTGGAATCTGGTTTTTATTATGCAGTTGGTCTCCCATCCAAGTACTAACCAGGCCCGACCCTGCTTAGCTTCCGAGATCAGACGAGATCGGGCGCGTTCAGGGTGGTATGGCCGTAGACTATTATGCAATTGGAAGTAATTGGAATCTGTTGGAGAATTATTTCCCTGGAAGACTGAGTAGTTAAAGACATCATATTGGTGATGCAGTTGAGACAGTGTTCAGATTTCTAACATCTTTGGACACTGTGCTACACTTACAGACATGAGAATTTCCACTGAACTGCATTTTTCTTTCACAGCATTTAAAGTTTCATGGTACTGTTCTCTCATTTCTGTCAACTCGTTCTAGTCATAGTGAATTTTAGAAAACTCTTAAGATTCCTATTTTTCCATGCTTGTGGCTTTCACTCTTTATATTTCTGCTTTGGTCCAGGTTCCTTATTCTCAACCTGTTCTAATGCATAAGACTTGGCGAACCTCACTTTGAATGTTAATTATGACCTTTACTATCTGAATTGTAAAAATACTTGATGAGAAAAGGCAACTTTTTAAGTACTTTGTATTTTTTAATTGAAAGTTTATTTTTGGGGGGGGGAGAGAGAGAGAGAGAGAGAGAGCGCGAGAGCGAGAGAACCAATGTGTGGGGAAAGGCCAGAGAGAGAGAGAGAGGGTCAAAGAATTCGAAGCAGGCTCCAGGCTCTGAGCTGTCAGCACAGAGCCCGATGTGGGGTTTGAACCCAGGAACCATGAGGTCATGATCTGAGTCGAAGTCGGATGCTTGACCGACTGAGCCACCCAGGAGGCCCTATTTGCATTTTATTGATACCAAAAATATTTAAAAAATGGAACTGTGGTTTTATTTTTTTTTAATTTATGAAGTTCATTCAGTATATTGACTCTCAGACCTTTCAGTAGCATGTGTCAGAGAGATTGGGACACACTGGTCGTTGTGCTTCTCATACAATAGGGTTGGATCTCTTAAGATGTGTTTAAGTTTGTCAACATTTGCCGTATTTGAAAAGCATTTATGGTACTTACTAGAAAAGTAAGTACCATAAAAAAAAAAAAGAGGGAGGGAAATAGGGAAAGTAGAGAGGGAACATGGCTCTTTAAAAAGTGAATTTACTGAGTCATTAAAAAAATTATCACCTTCATTGAAGGTGAGAAAGTACCTCAAAGCCTTGGCTCTAACACTTAAGGAGAAACAGTGAAGACAGAGAAGGGCTATTGTTATTCTTTGTTATCTCTGAGGGACCTGGAAATCCTGGGGGCCAGAGAATACTTCCTCTCCAGGGAGATATGGCTACATCTTGACCTGAGGCTCATTGTTGGGGTTCTGTAGAAGTATAGTGCCTAGAAGAACGAGTCACATCCTCTTAATGGACTTGGGTGTAAGCAGATAGTGCAGTCATGCAACTCAGGCTGCAGCTCAGAAAACACAAGCCTCGATGCCCTGAGCTAACTAAAGATCTCTCTGATGACATTAATTACATTCTCTAGAGTCTCACCTTCTTCCTTAGTTTAACTCAGTGGCTCTCACATGAGGGCAGTTTTAACTATGGGGCGAATGTTTGGATCCATTTTTTGGTTGTGATAACTGGGGGGAAGGGTGTTACCACTGTCTAGTTGGTAGAAGCCAGCGATGCCACTCAACATACTCGGAGGCACAGGATGCCCACACCCTTCCCTACAAAGAATCATCTGTAGGAATATTTGATAAAACCATCCTCCCACCCTCCCCCCAGCAAAATTGCTCCAATCTATAGCAAACATCGTCCTTAAAGGTGAAGGTTCCCAAGACTGGGAACCTAGCAATAATACCTTCTGTCCTCTCTCTCTTCAGGATTTCACTAGAGATCCTAGCCAGTACAATTTTGCAAAAAGAGAATTAAAAGGCATAGTTTGCAAAGGAAAAAATAAAATGGTCTTTATTCCTGGGTGACATAAACATGTACATAGGTCATCACAAGGAATAATTTCAAAAAAAAAGTGACTTGAAACAATAAATGAGATGGGGAGGGTCTCAATATCCAGGTCAGTACAAATTCAGTTTATTTATAAATACTTGGAATAAACCATTGAAGTGATATTTTAAAATTCTATTTATAATTATGTGAAAACTAAAATATTTAGAAGTAAATTTAATAAAATATGGGCAGACCCGCTACAAAGAAAACCATAAGATATTACTGAGAGAGATGAAAGCACTTAAATAAATGGAGAAAAATACCATGTTTGTGGTTGGAAGACATATTGTTAAATGTTTAATCTATAGATTAAAATAATCTTAATTTTCATCTCAGTTTTGTGTCATTGGAATTGACAAGCTTATTTTGAAATTTATATGAAAAAGGAAAGAATCTAGAGTAATTAAAATACTCTTGAAAAAAGTACAGTTTTTTTAATAGTTTATTGTCAAGTTGGTTTCCTTAGAAAAAAATAGTTTTACCTGATTCTGCACTTTCTCTAAAAATACAGTGATCAAGATGGTGAAATTTTGGCATAAGTATAGACAAAGAGAACAGAATATAGTCCAGAAATAGACACATAATTATATAGTAAATTGATTTTTTCAAGACACCAAAGCAATCAAATAAGGAAATGCAAAGTTTTATTTACAAATGGTACTGGAACAACTCGATATCCTTATGGGAAAAAAAAAAAATCTCCACTCCTACTTCAAGCCATAAATAAAAGTTAATTCAAAATGGGTCATAAGCATACGACACTACTAGAAGAAAATGTAGGGTAATATTTTTCAAATTGGTGGTTATGTGATGGACAGTATGTTGTGTCCTCCCAAAATTAATGTATTAAAAACTAACCCCCAAGGTGATGGTTTTAGGAAGTGGGCCTTTGGAAGATGATCAGGTCATGAAGGTAGAGCCATCATGAATGGAATTAGTGGCTTTCTATGGGGCTGAAGAGGCCAGAATTCTTCCCTTCTGTCATGTGAGAACATAGCGAGATGTGCCTATGAAAAGGAAGCAGACCCTTACTAGTTGCTGAATCTTCCACTACCTTGATCTTGTACTTCACATCCTCTAGAACTCTGAGAAATAAATTTCTGTTGTTGATAAGCCACGTTATCTCTGGTATTTTTTTAGAGCAACCTGAACTAAGACGGTAGTAGGCCAGTATTTCTTTGATAAGATGCAGAATATAATAACCATAAAAATGGGTAAATCAGACTACTCATCAAAAAACAAAATTAAATAAATGAGTAAGCATGCCACCACCAAGATGAAAATATTTGTAAAACATGCCTGGCAAAGCACTCAAATCATTACTGCATAAAGAACTTCATAATAAGATACAGACAAAAGAAATTGCCAAGTATGTCAGGAAAACTTGACAAAGGTACATATATGAATGATCAGTGAACACAGTAAAGAGTGGTTAATGTTTTTAGCCTTCAAGGAAATGCATTTACAAGCACAATGAGATAATACTCTAATACCCACTAGAATGGCTAAAAGTAAAAGTATCAGCACCCCCAAATAGCAGTGAGGATTACAGCCCCTGAACTCTCTTACATTGCCAGTAGGGATATTAAATGTTATGCCTACTTTAGAAAAAGGATTTGTGCTTAAAATTAAAAGTAACCCAGAAAAAATACAAATTTATATACAGGAAAGACTTGTTAAGAATGGTGGTAGCAGCTTTATTTATTATAGCCCTGAAACAACTCACACATTTATTAACAGAATGAATAAACCCACTTTAGCAGAGCTGTACTGTCAAGTACTGCTCAGCAATAAAAATGAATGAGCTACTGATACTAATAACATGGATGAGTCTCACAGACATAATTCTGAGCAACAGAACCAAAACAACTTCTTGTATGATTCCATTTGTAGAAAGTTCTAGATTAACTAAGAACAGGACTTGAGAGAATGTTCAAGGGAAATGGAAATTTTCTTTTGTCAACAGGAGAGGTGGGCTACATAGGTGTTTCTTTATGGTGCAGTGGCACTGTTGGGGTTTAGCCAGTTATCTTTGCCTTATCGTTTACTTGAACATTTGAAAATGTTAGTAACAATAGCTGCATACGATACAAAAGTACTTCTATTTTATAAAAGTATATCCTTGTTTGCTTTCTTTCAAATTTTCCTTGGAAAAATTTTCTAACAAATTTCAGCTTTTGAGAATTTGCTTTAACCCTTAAATAGTTAGGGGTGTTGGAAGAACATTTAAAAGTTGCTATTTGCTTAAGAAGCAAAATTCATATAATATTTTTGATTACATAATTATTAATGTGCCTGTTGCTCACATATAGATCAGGGTCCTCTTTAATCAAATGGAAATAGTCACCTGGCTATGAATTTACCTTTCACATGTTTAAAACAATTGTCTAGGATAAATATAAAAATGAGGAAATGCAGGTAGCATCAAATAATAAAATTAATTAGTAAATGTAATAAATAAAAATTATACAGACAGTAATATTTCTAAAGGGCTAAAGTTTTTTTTTTAATATTATTTTAATGGCCTTAAAAAGTCTGTCTTTAGGGGCGCCTGGTTGGCTCAGTCGGTTAAGTGTCTGACTTCGGCTTAGGTCATGATCTCACAGCTTGTGAGTTCAAGCCCCAAGTCAGGCTCTGGGCTGACAGCTTGGAGCCTGGAGCCTGCTTCAGAGCCATATCTCTGCCCCTCCCCCATTCAAGCTCTGTCACTCTGTCTCTCTCAAATATAAAACAAAATTATAAAAATCTGTCTTTAGATCCATTTTAATAGAACCGCTCATAGTTATATTTTCAAAGTTAGAAATTGCCTTAGGAGGCAGAATTAGATATCATTTAATTAAAGTAATATTCCTTCATTTTAATAATTCTCCAAAATGTTGATATTGTTAATTTTTCTTTTATCTTGGAAAATTCTTCCAAGATAAAATGTTATTTTGTATTTGGATTTGATTGTTACTACCTTTTACAAAGCATCACATAAACATATTGTGATACAATTGCAAAATAAAATTGAGTGCAGGAATTCTATTTGCCTATTGAATATTTTAAGAAAAAGTAAAAGTAAAGTGGTAGTCAATGTTCAGAAATCTTTTTAATCACTCTTCAATAGGGATTGTTTGAGAAATAGTTCATCATTCTTCCTGATAATAAAAATAAAAAGAAGTCGTACACTTAAAAGGAACATAATTAAGGAGAATGACACAATAACTAAAGAATAGAGTCCCCACACTCCAAATCATCAGGAAAGTTTATCATTCTTCAATTTACATCATCCACCAGGTCTTATTTTCATTTTGAGCCATGTCATAATAGAGATGAGATATTTGAGAGTTAGTCATATGTTCTAATGACAATATGATTATGGAAGTCTGTTGTAGAAGTGAGATACAGTAAAACCTTTGCTTTTATTGGCATTGATAAATAGTATCAATCATTTCATTGACAGTGCAAGTCTTTGAAAGTGTTTGAAAGTGTCAATATCCATTGACAGTGGATATCATAGGTGTTATTTGATATCCTGAAAATTTTAGGCTTTTTGAAAGACTAGTTTTTGGGGCGCCTGGGTGACTCAGAGGGTTAAGCGTCCAACTTCCGCTCAGGCCATGGTCTGAAATTGAATCCTATTTTTCTGGTTAGCATTTTATTGTAAATGTTTTCCTGTGTAACTAAAAATGCTATCTGTATAATGGGAACATATCGTAATTTACTTAATCATTCTTTCATTGTTGGACATTTCCTTGTATACAGTTTTTTTTAAGAGAATCTGTGTGCATACATATTTATCTGCATTTTGGATTATTTACTTACTATAGCTTCCCAGCTTTGAAACTGGCAGGTCAAAAGCTCTTCCAAATTGCTTTCCAAAAAGGCAGTTTTCTATCAGTAGAGATATATAGGTATGCTTGTGTAATTGTCCACTTGTCAACCTTACATATTATAATCTCGGTGTTTGCTATTTTAGATGGAATATCATTGTTTTAGTTTGCATAGTGTAGATGACTAATGAGGTTGAAATTGAAAAACCTGTTGTTCATGCCTTTGTCTTTTAGGGCTTTAGGATATTCTTAATGATTAACACAATCTCTTCTCTAAGGATTTTATTCTTGTCTCTCAAATTATAACAGATTTTATTATGTTTGGGTATTTATTTTTAATTTTGGTTTTGACATTTAATTCAGGGAAGTTATTTTGTTTATGGAGTCAAATGATATCCTTCGACACTGATTATTTTGTGCAAAGAACTCTATTTTGTGGCAAATGAAATCTTACACTGATATTACCTGAATAGGAGATCTTGTCAGTAGTTTGCTGTTTAATCTCTGCCTTAGAGTTGGCTTTTATTTTTGGAAAATCATTGCTTTAAAACTATAGCTAAAGAAGGGAGATAGTTAATGTGTTTTCCACTTCCTTGATAATACCCAAGATTGGAACCAATATCATCAGTCTCTAATGGAGGCTGGCAATGTCAAGATGGTGTATGGTCATGTCAAGATGTTGAGTCACTACCTAGGTCATAGCTCATTAAAGATGCAGTTGTTTGGACCATTGGGAGACCCAGCAATGGGATCCTAACAATTTGTGATGCTCGCTCACATTGTTTCAAGACAGTCCAGAACATTTTGTTCTTTAGAAAACATTCAGGCCTCTATCCTTATGTTACAGCACTTCCTATTTTTCTATTTGTGTTGTTAGTCTGTGCTTTTTTTTGTAACCATCAATACATTTGGAGAAATCACATTTTTAATAAGTGATAATACCTTTGCCTTATTTGTGTGTACATACTCTCCCATTAGTCCTTCTATGTTTTTCATGTGAATGTTTACCTTTTTTCAAATATGGATTTTTCTGTTTTGATGATAATTATTTTCTACTCTTGCACAGCTCTTTCTTATTAATGTGTGTCATTTGTTAATTTTCATCAATCATTAATCTCTTCTTTTCCTTGCTCACGTTTTTTATCTCCTTGAGATCTTCAGAATATGAACGAGTCTCCATTCTCTTAGTTTATAATTATCTGCTTCTCATTTGATTCCCTCTTTGATGTTTTGGGCCTTCCTTTATTCTCTTTGTGGTTTTGGTCTTCTCTTATTTTAATTTCACTTCCTTCCACCCACTCTGACCATGGGTCACTGTCATATGAAATGGCCAGCCAGATGAAATAAGCACATGTTCTGTATGTATGTAATGTGTTTTACTAAAGCTACTAATAGATATCACCATGTTCACACATATGAGATTGGCAGATACAAATCTCATTGTGATTCAACAGTTATCTCTAACACATATCTAGAGACATACTTCTTCTTCATTAGTAAATTACTGTGCCAAGTGCCCTTCATCTTTCCCTGAAGAACTCAGAGTTTTGGTACATTTACGCACCTAATCTAACAATTCAGTAAAAATCAATTTAGTGACATGAAATTAAAAGATGTATTGCCAAAATTGTGGTGTCTCCAAAGTGACAGTTTTTGAATGGATTGAAAGCCCTAATCTGACACTATTTTGTCTGGGGTTTTCTGGTTCTTTTTGAGGCCATAAAAATTTCTGTAAAATGGAAATAACCACACATTTAATTACAGTTCCAAAAATTTACTTTCTTGCAGGAAACCAACTTTTTCTCTTGTCATGCTACAGCTATAATTGCTACATTGTCTACTGTTAATTTGCATTTTAATTGAGTTTTAAACATTTAACTACAGGATGGTCCAATAGGAGATTCTATAACCATCTCAGTAATTGGTAGGCAAGAGTTATTTTTTATTGCTATTTTAGCAGTAGGAAAGTCTGCCCTACAGTGTTGGGGAAAGAACTGATAACCTTCAAAGCAGGCTCTGTACTTTGGGGTTGTGATGGGAAAAACAGAACAGAAGTTAGGAATGGAGACATTAGAAGAGACAGATGGTAAGAGAATATAATGATTTCTAGGATCACCCAAATTGTCTGCAATTTAAGCCAGAATTTTTTTTTCCAGTTAGGGTAGCATGTCACACTTATTTTGAGGTCCCAGAGACACATTGAATGCAATTATACTGGACCTTGGCTTCTTTTACATTTCTTTGTGTCTTCAAGAAGTTGTTGAGCAGACTACATTGGATTTTGTTAGCATTGCCAGTAAGTGACAAATTTTAACATTGTAAACGTTTCTAAAACATTTTTTGTTAAACCTCTCTGTGGAAAGACATGAAAGTGAGATGTCTGATTCTTAGTCTGCATTCAGAGCAACCTTCTTTTAGTTGCCCAAACATGGTGATGGTGTGTGTCTTTAATGTGAGATAGGGGGAAGATTTTAGTGGGCATAGCAGCTGCTGATTCAAATATAATTATACGTGCTCCTTTGATGTTTTCTGTTAGGTGAATCAGCAGGCTTTAGTTCATTATGGAAATTAGCGATTTATAAGATGATTCTGTAGAATGACTTCTCAGAAACACAAGGTACATATGTGACATAGTCTGGTGAATATGAAATGCTCCAGTGAAATACTCGTATCCCACTGTGATCCTCAGCATTATCATTGCAATTATGGTTGTAGTGTCAAGAATAAGATGAGTTTGACATGGAATTGAAAGTAACAGAAATGCTTGATGTTCTCTGGAGAAAATGTGAATGATTCCCTGAAATGAGAAACTTCAAAATGAAAACACATAAAATGCTAGTTATAGACTGCTCAGCATGTCTCTCAAACTTTTGGAATAAACTTTTCTGAGTTTTGAGGGTTTTTTTTAAGTTTATTTATTCACTCCGAGAGAGAACAAGTGGGAGTGAAAGTCAGGGAGGGGCAGAGAAAGAGGGAGAGAGAATCCCAAGCAGGCTCCGTGCTTCTGAGAGAGGGGGAGAGGAAAGCGCAAGCAGCTCTGTGCTGTTAGTGCAGAACCTGAGGTGGGGCTGGAACTCACAAACCATGAGATCATGACCTGAGCTGAAATCTAGAGTCAGACGCTTCAGTGACTGAGCCACCCAGGTGCCCCACTGAGTGTCGAGCTCTGAATTCTCTGAGTACATGAGATTGCTCTCTGAAACAGCATCCCCTGTTATATACAAGATACCTTATAGTTAGAAAACTTCTTGACATAGATATGTTCTACCAATTTACTATTTTTAGCCCAATCCTTCCTGTGTGCCTAGCAATGTACTAACAGCTGTGCATTTAATGCACTTTTCATTTTGTTTTTGTTGTGTTTGAGATATAAAAGACCAAATAAAGAAACCTGAAACTTTGGGAGTGGGGAAAGCACCTCTGCATTTTGGTTGATTTTGTAGGGGAATTCCCTACCCAGGGATTGATGAAAACGCATAAATGTGTAGCAGAATTTTAAAAGTCAAAGGTAGAAGTTGCCCACTATTATGGGGTCAGTGATCATTTAACCTCTTCTTCTAAGTGTATTTCATGTAAGATAGGACATATATGAAGGGTCGTCGGTGTATGTTATTTGTGATATTATCCAAGAGGAAGATTAATCAGAGGAAAATAGTGCTTGGAGGTTTGAGAGAAAAAATACACACGGAGCAGTTAGTATTAGGGCATCTCGAATGTCAATAGCCATTGAAGAAACACAGCACAGTGTTAGCAGGATAGAAGGTTGCAGAAGTTAAGTACACCCCTGTTCCATTGGAATCTTTCAGTTATTTCCAGAAATAAAATTTCATTTAAGCAAAATTGTATTTAGCCTCAGGCACATGATTGATGCTAAATAAGTTGTTGTTAGACCAACAAATGTATGCTCCCTTAGAATGCTGAAGGCATCATACAGGTGGTGTTAAAGTCAGACACCTCCCTCTAGGAGCTTACACATAAAGGCACACAAATCACAATAATCACACAGAATACTGAGGGGCTGGCAAACAAGGGCTATGGATAATAACTGATTTAGGAATCCAGCCATTTGAAACCATTTTAGAAGTTTGAGGGTTATGAATTACAGAAATACCCAGGGAAAGAATAAACGTTTTTTCTAGGGTGGAAAAATGAGGCACAATTAGATATTGCTGTAAAGAAGAAGTGGCATTTGAGCTGGGTAGGATTTTCAAATTTAGAAATATGTGTGTATAGTGAAAAAGAAGGAGAGGAAGGGTGGCCCATTCTAGATTGAAGGAATTAAATTTACTAATTTTTTACATTCTGCATTTATTGATTGTCTCCTATGTACTAGACACCAACGTGCTTGGAACATGGGATAGATCAGAACTCTGTTTCTTAGAAGATCTCCTACAGTGGGAGAAGCGTCTGCATAAGCCTTGAACAAAAGTGCCTGCTACAGGTGCTCTCAGGCCAGAAGGGGGGCGCCTCTCCTACACAGAGTGCCAGATTGGGCTGGGTTCATTCTCAACACTCCTCTGCCCAGTCAGCAGCTAAGTGAGCTGCATAATCCAGCCGAGGGTGCATTTTTGTTGTTGTTATTTGTAGCTCTTTGAATAAAAGCTCTGTACTAAAGCTATTCATGTATTTATCTTCCCTCCAGATCTTAAGTTCTTGAAGACTACAAAATTAGGTTTTATCATGTTGATGTTACTCTGTGGTATGTAGAACAGTGCCTTGCACCCATTGTGGGCGTTAAAGCCTTGAGGAATGTAATGAAGTTTTGTATTTCTTGGAAAATAAAACATATCTTGTAGAAGGCTGGGCTATGAGATTAGGTGTTCTATCCCTGTATACCGTCAGCCTCACTAATCCAGCCTTTCATGGTTTTTAGAGTTTTTAGAGTGTCATGTGGCTGAGGCCAGTGATAGCCAGTGTTTGGGTTGAAGCCACTTATGACACTAGTAATTATGTTTTGAATTCTGAACACTTTGCGGCATTTTAACCTTCTTGTCCCTCTTTGGCTAAGCTTTTTATTTTTAAGGGAGGGGGAAGCTGAATATCAGCAAGCTACTCTCTTCATTTATTTTTTTTAAAAAATCTTGTTTAAAAGTCAACTTTTACCCAATTTGACATTCAATTTAAGTATTCCTACCTAGAAGACACTAAGTCAATATTCTGAAATTGTTTAGGAGGCTTCTTATTTTTCTCAGTTGTAAAGTCAATTACTTTTCAAATGATTTTATAGCTGACAGTAAATGGTCCATGAAGTATATGAATAAAAATGAGGGCAAACATTTCATGCTTAAATAGTTATAATGGTAGTCAGTGTAATGGCCTGGAGTTTCAAAAATAATCAGTGATGAATTACTTAGTGGCCACATGATATTATGCTATGGTTTCTACAAAGATACCATTTGCAGGTATTCTGATACACATCTTACCCAAGTTGGTAATTTACGATGTTTTATTGTATGTAAGCAAGTGTCTCTATTCTTTGGAGTAAGAACATCTGTGGAGATGAATTTGAGAAAAACGAGCTATGACTTAGTTTTATCGTCGTAAATGGTATTGGGGAATGTTGATATCTTTGGAAAATACACTTAAATATCTCCCATTGCTCATCACATGTCATGGAAATGGTATAGTTGTATAGCTTCTTCCAGGGTGTGTATATATTGCTTCTATCATTGTGGAAACAGACTAATTCTCCTAGTTTTTAAATAGTTCTTTATGGCACTTTTAAGATTTACCATGTTTTCTGGGTTGTTCTGACAGATTGGTTGTAGTCATGCCTGCATTCACGGGGAAGGGAATGAGCAAGAGTAGTTAGTATGGAATGGGCATCCTGAAGTTGTCCAACTAAAATTTCTTCATCAACATTAGCTATTTCTTCAAAGCTCTTTATTTGTTCAGAAAGCCTGAAATCATTCTGTCCCTTTTACTGGGGCACTGTGAGGTATCTCCAAATGCTCTGCAAATCTTGGAATCTGGTGACTGTATTTAAACATTTTTGTAAACTTGCAAACCAGTCATGTGGTCTGCTGGCCTGTATTTATAAGTGCCATTCACTTGTCCAAGTTTGTACAAATGGACCTGAAAATGAACTCTCGAGGTCATTTTTTTATTGAAGCTCATTCTTGAGGACATTTAGAAGTTGGGGCACCACATTATTCTATGAGCTTGGGTGGAAGAACACTGAAGTTCGTGGTTTCTCTTTGTATTCACTTTAGTAGTGTTGGATTCCCACAAGCGTTTTCTTCAAGAGAAGCAGTGAGATAGAAGTCTTCCTCTGATGCTGCTCCTTTGCTATCTTGATTTTTTGAAAATTAATTTTTCTTACTCTTAGCCTGCAGAGAGCTTTCAGTGTCTCCTTCTCGTTAATTTTTGTTTATACTTGTGTCTTTTTATTAAGGTAGTTTTTCTGGCTGTGGAGGGGAACTTTTAAGGAAGTTTCCTTTTCTTTCCTGTTTCCTTTTTCCTTTTCCTTTCCCTTTCCTAAATAAGTAGGCCTTTAAAAAAGCTCCAAGTTTAAGAAGAGCAACATCTCTATTATCCCATATGCTTTTAATCAGCTAAGTGCATCAACTTAGCCTCTCTCTTCCCTCCTTAAAGTCTACATACTATTGTCTCTGACATTTAGAAGGCTCTTCCTCTGTATACAGGTTTATTACAGGTCCCCCTTGTCATGTGTACATTTATCAGGAGTCCCTAATCTGTTGATGGCAGTTGTACTTGCTTTTTGATTGTATTATCAACAAATTATTCTGTAAACTAATGTACCATATGGAAGTAAAGAAAAACGTTTATATGAAAACTAAAAATAGAATGCCGGTTGCTTTGCGAGACAAAAATGATTGAATTAAGCGTGGCTAAGCTAATCATAAAAGATTGTGAAAAATGTGAATGACTAGGAATCATAGAATGATTCAGATTGCTTCTCAAGTGTCTTTACCTTTCTTGCTTTATTACAAAGAACAAAAATGGAAATTGTATAGGATGCATAATCGATATATTCAATAGGATGTAGAAATCTAAATAGAATATCTGTACATAAAGCAAAGGCCTCGGCTCTGCATCAGAATAGTAGCAAACTATGTGCATTTAAATTGTTTTTATAAAGAATGCTTAAGGTATTATTATTATTTTCTAAACATTTATTTATTGTTGAGAGACAGAGCACAAGCAGAAGAGGGGCAGAAAGGGAGGGAGACACAGAATCCAAAGCAGCCTCCAGGCTCTGAGCTGTCAGCACAGAGCCCAATGCGGAGCTTGAGCTTATGAACCACGAGATCATGACCTGAGCCAAAGTCAGGTGTTTACCTGACTGAGCCACCCAGGTACCCGTAATGTGTTATTTTTAAAGATTCTTGACTTTGTATATTTATTTGATAAATTGGCCAACTACATATTCTGAATACATCAGATAAGAAAGCTTCCAACATGAAGATAAATTAAAAGCCAGTAACTGCTCTCCCTTTTACATGTGGGAAGAAAGGTGAGTCAGCTGTTTCCAATCCTCACAACTCTGTGGAGAAGTGTCCTCAGGTAAATTTGTCTGGTGTGGATCCAGAAGAAAGATTTCCCTTAGTTGGTCTCTACAGGTACAAGAGATGGGGCAGGTGCCCTGTTGCCTTGGAGTATCCAGAAGAAATGCCACTAAGAGCTCCTTATTGTGACAGAGCCCCTCCCCAGAGTACATGACCAGTCATTCTAAACCTTCAGCCAAAAGAAAATCACACACTTCTTTCTCATCTACTACATTTGTATCTTAATTCAAATTTTAATATTATAGATAAGGCCTACACACAGCAACTACTATAGGGAAGAGTCTGGTGGCCAAAGAAAATGTCCCTAAAAAGTGCTACTTCTTGGGAACTCCTAGGTAGGAGATTATCTCAGTGACCTCTTGCCCAGGTGATAATCCTATTATTGAGAGACTTTATAATAGCATCAATATAGGCAAACTTGTCTTTCATTATTCATTTTTATCCATCAAGTGATTTTTAATTTCTTAGAGATGAGACAGTAATCATATTAATGCCTCCCTCTACCACCTAGCATAGCACCTGTATCAGAGCAAGTGATAAATAGATAAATAAATAATGATCAGTTTCCCAAATGGGGATGTTCTGTAATTTTGCATGATAATTGTAATAGCAGTTTGTCTCCTATGCCAAATTGCCATTTTACCAGATTATTTTGCTGCCTCGTGTCTCATCTTTCCATTTATTGTGCTAGCTGTTATAGATGATACTGTGTGTTTTGTTGTTGACATGGAACTCCAAGGTATTCAATCAGCTGGTTTTTTAGAACTAGCTGAATATGAAAAAGATTTTTTTTTTCTGGTAGCAACTCTGTATATGGGAAATTCATGCAGTCCTGGCCTGCTTCTTCTTTTTCTGTAGATAAATGGTTGCTCACGGACCTTCATTTGTCTCTCTCAAATATAACAACAGCCCAGAGGTGAATTATTCAGACACTGTGACCACCCTGGGAGACCTGGCACATTCTGCAGGCCCTGCTGTGATATAAACCAGTCAACCCAAATCTTTTATATCTCCTTTCCATATTGTAACTCCCATGAGGTAAAACGTTAAGCTACATTAAGCCTCATAAAGAGAAATTTGAGTTGATGATGTGTAACTTCTCAGTGATGGTAATTAGAGTAATATGCTTTTTGAATTTGCTAACTGATACTTCAAAAAAAATGTTACAAGTTTTCTCATTTCTATTTAAATATTTTAGATGAAAACTTTTTAGTAGAGCACTTAGTACCTTTCAGAAAACTTTTTAAGTGGCTTTGATTGTATGCAGAATTACATCAAATGATCAGAAGCAGACAGCTCATGAAGCCAAGAACATAAGCATAATTTATAACACTTATAAGAAAAAAGCATATTTTGAATTTTAAAGTATGAGTAAAAACCGAAGCTGAAATTTTTGCAGAAACAAATATCTCCTGCATATCAGCCCACATTTGTAGAAAAAATATAATCAAATTAGGAAAAAAGATGAGCAGGACTCCTGGTAGAAGAGAGGGAGACTAGGTTAATAAGTATCCACCCGTGTAGATATCAGTGAACCCGGGGTACAAGATGTAGTTAGTATTAAAAAACATAAAAATATAGTACAAACTACTCATAGTCAGAAATATCACTACCTCTCTCACTAATTGATAAAAAAAAGTAGAAGATCAGTAAGGATATAGAAGACTTGAAAACCACAATTAACCTGAGCTTTTTAGAGTACTCCACCGAAGAACAAAATACACATCCATTTTTTATTTAAAAAAATTTTTTAATGTTTATTATTTTTGAGAGACAGAGAGCAAGTAGGGGAGGGGCAGAGGAAGAGGGAGACACAGAATCAGAAGCTGACTCCAGGCTCTGAGCTGTCAGCACAGAGCCCCACTCAGGGCTCGAACTCACAGACCGCGAGATCATGACCTGAGGTGAGGTCGGCCACTTAGCCGACTGAGCCACCCAGGCGCCCCACACATCCATTTTAAGTTTACACAAAATATTTACCAAGATAAATTATATTTTGGGGTCCTGAAATTATGTCTCAGTATGTTTAAGAGTATTGGAGTGTATGTTCTCTAGACACAATGGAATTAAATGAAAAATCAATTACATAAAGATGTCTGGAAAGCTCCCAAATATCTTGACACTGAATAGTGTCTTTTGACTAGCCCTTTTCTAGTGTGTTGATCTGTACATACCAAAATGATATGTCCATTTCTTAACTCCTGGAACCTATGAATAAGACCTTATTTGGGAAAAGGGTCTTTGGAGATGTAATTAAGTGTTAAGGATATTGAGATGAGATACTTTTAGATTATCCACCTGGGCCTAAACCCAGTGAAAGGTGTCCTTATAAAGGAAAGAAGAGGAGAACACACAGACACAGAGGAGAAGGCCCTGCAAAGATAGAGGCAGATATAAGTTATATAACCAGAAGCCACCTAAAGGTGGAAGCGGCAAGACACGGAATGTCCTGTGGACCCTTCAGAAGAAGTGTGGCCTTGACAACTCCTTAATTTTGGACTCTTGACCTCCAGAAATGTGAGAAAATAAATATTTGTTGTTTTATGCATATACCCAGTTTGTGGTAAACTGTTGAGGCTACCATAGGATAAGAATGCACCATGGGTCCAAGGAACAATGTAATGGGAAAGTAGAAAGTATTTGAATGAATTAAAAATGCTTATACAACATGTAAAATTTTGTTGGATGCTCATGGATCAATACTTAGGGAAAAATTTAGGAGGGTAAATGCCAGTGTTAGAAAAGAAGAAAGTCTCAAATCAATGACCCCAGCTTATACAAACCAAAAAAAAAAAAAAAAAAGAGAGAGAGAGAGAGAGAGAAAATGAAACCCAAATGAACAGAAATCACTAGCTGAGATAACAAAGAATGGGGAAATTAATGAAAAACAGAATTGGTTCTTTGAGATGATCAGTGATATTGATAGATACATCTAGCCAGGATGGCTTAGAGAAAAAAAAAAAAATAGAAGCCTCAAGTAACCAGTATTAGGAATGACAGTTATTGAGCAGTTATTAAAGGTGATATCACTACAGATTGAGCAGTTATTAAAGGGAGAATAAGGAAATGATAAAGGTTAATGAAGGAGTCAGTTGCTCAGCTGTCTTCCTCTTTCCTCAGACTTTAGAGAGCTTGTGCCTTTCTTTTAGGAAAGGCTTGTATGTCTGGTTCAGGGCTGTAGCCTCCTCGGTGAATTAGGTTTTGTCAGCTCTCATCCCTCACAGCAGCCCACCTGCTTTTTCCTTACCCCTGTCAGAGTAAATTTGTTGTTCTTCCCTTTAAACCAAGAATGGTAGCAGTGATGGGTATTTTTTTTGCTGGAAGTATTCCTTCTTTTCTGGAATTTAGTGGATTTGTCTTTCTTTCTATCCTTAGTTCTCTGGAGATTAAAATGAACAAGTAAGCAAACATAATTTTGGACTTACTTGGCTTAGTTTTGTGAAGTTAGAAAGGAGAGGCTGCCATAACAAAACACCACAGACTATGTGGCTTAAACCATAGACATTCTCGAGGCTGGAAGTCCAAGATCAAAATGAGGGCAGGTTTGGTTTTTTGCACTCTTTATCCTTGGCATGCAGACATGTGAGACCACCTTCTCACTGTTTTCATGTGGTTGTCACTCTATCTTTGCATTCTAACTTCCTTCTTTTTTTTAAGTTTATTTATTTTGAGAGAGAGAGAGAGAGAGAGAGAGAGAGAGAGAGAGAGATTGAGAATGTGTGTGTGTGCACGAGCCGGGGAGGGGCAGAAAGAGAGAAAGAGAATCCCAAGCAGGCTCCACGCTGTCAGTGCAGAGCTCCATGTGGGATTTGAACTCAGCTGAGCCTTGCAGGCACCCCCTAACTTCCTCCTCTTATAAGGGACCAGTCAGATTAGGGCCCATGCTCATGACCTCTTTTTTAAAATTTTTTTATGTTTTTTATTTATTTTAAGAGACAGAGAGAGAGAGACAGCACAAGCAGGGGAGGGTCAGAGAGGGAGACACAGAATCCGAAGACAGGCTCCAGGCTCTGAGCTAGCTGTCAGCACAGAGACCAACATGGGGCTTGAACCCCCGAACTGGGAGATCATGACCTGAGCCAAAGTTGGACACTTAACTGACTGAGCCACCCAGGTGCCCCTAATGACCCTATTTTTAATTACCTCTTACACTTAATATTTTTTTACTTTTTAAATTGTATTTTAGAGAAAGAGAGCATGAGTGGGGGAGGATGGCAGAGGGAGAGGGAGAATCTCAAGTAAGCTCAATGCCCAGCAAGGAGCCTGATACGGAGCTTAATCCCACAGCCCTGGGATTGTGACCTGAGCCAAAATCAAGAGTCAGAGCTCAACTGACTGAGCTCCCCAGGCTTCCTCTAATTACCTTAAAAAAGTCCTATCTTAAAATACAGTCACATTCCAAGATCTTGGAAGTTAGAGAGGGCTTCAACATAGGAATTTTAGACGGACACAATTTAGTCATTACATTGTACATGATCTGGACGTCCATTACTTTATTGGCCTCATATCCTACAACTCTAGTCCTTTAATCTAGTCATTTAATCAGTCAAACCAGCCTCACATCTGATCTTAGAACATGTTAGGCATGTTTCTGTTCTAGGGCATTTTTACTGGTTGTAAGTCTGCTCTGGTAGCTTTCCCTTCAAGATAGTCACTGGCTCAACCTGACATCTCCTTCAAGTCTTTGCACAAATATTACAGTCTCTTCAAGTCATATTCTAAGGGCTTTAAGTAAGGTCTACTACTCAAAATTGCAATCCTGGGGAACCTGGGTGACTCATTCAGTTAAGCATCTGAATCTTGATTTTGGCTCAGGTCATGATCTCACAGTTCATGGGATGGAGCCCCCATTGGTCTCTGTGCTGACAGTGTGGAGCCTGCATGGGATTCTCTCTCTAGCTGTCTCTCTGCCCCTCCCTTGCTTGTGTGTACGTGCACACTCTCAAAATAAATAAACATTACAAAAATAATGTTGCAATCCTGATCCACTGCATTATTTATTCTTGACAGTACTTCCGTCTTCAAACCTAATATAATATTTAGTTATTTATTAAGTGTGTTGTCTTTCTCTAGCCCAGTAGCATATGACCTCTGTGAGAGAAGGATTTTTATTTGTTCATAGATGTCACATTATCCCAGTGAATGGCAGATACTGGGCATTCTGTAATGATTCAGTGATGGAATGAATCAAAAGGACACATTTTTTTGTGTGTGTGATGATTGGTTTCATGTGGTTTCTAAACCAGAGGTCTTCATGATTTCTAGGAGCTGCTAGTTTAAAGAAATAGAATGGTTCCACTGCCACTGACAACCCTAGAGGCTCCCTATTAGACCAGATTAAACAAGTTACCAAAGGACTTCCAACCTATAATATGCAAATGCAGTCTTCAATCTCCATTGATGAAACACATCAAATGCATCATATCACAGCTGTTTATCACCTTGCAATCCTTTTTCCTAAATCATCTTGGGTGATTAATGTTACACAACAGTGTTACTTAGTGAGGAGGGGTTAAGTAATTTACCCAAGCCCATGATGAATCCTACTCTCAGGCCTTGGATGCTGAGCATTCCAGCAGTCTCTGATACTTGGTCATGTGGGCCCAAGGTCATGATGTATAGCTCTTCTGGCCTCAGATTATATCTAGAAATGTGTTTTGTACCTAGTCCTGATTTGCTTCTTGAAAACTTTCTTACCCTATTATTATATTTTAGACAGTTTTAGTGACTTGGTAATGTTTTCAAATAATTTCTGTTCTCGAAGGTATACCTTCTCATGTTCCTTAGTTCATTGCTCATACTAAAGACTGAAATGTTCTGCTTCCAGAAAGATGGGGTACACATTATTTCTCCTATTCCTCCTTTTAAGTAGAACCAAAAATCCTAGACATTATGAAAGATAAAAAGAAGGCTGGCTAGGAACCATGGGACCAAAAGAACAACTTGATCATAAATTCTCTGGATTTTCTTTTTGCCTTGTGTATGTCACACTTAGAGCTGAAGAAGCTGGCAAACTGGAAATGCCAGTGGGCACACACCAAAAAAAGAATCCTCAACAAAAGCCTGTGTTCTGTAGTCCAAGGACCAGGAACGGGGCAGTATAGCAAGACAGAAAACTTTTAGACAGTAACTGGTCCACTCAAGGCAGAGAAAGAACTGTGGATTTACCCAAACTCAGGCCAACAAAGTCTGAGTGGAAGTCCACATTGACATCTTTGTGAGGCATTCATGAGGCACCCAAAACTCCCATTCAGCTAGTGTGAGAAAAAGTCCAATAGAGAACCAGAACTTTTTTCTCTACTTGTGTCCCTCCTCTGTCCCTAAGGTGTCAGTGGAGACCACGTGGGAAGGCTGGAATATTGAGAAGGAAAAAAGAACATGATCAAAAATATGTTGAATGTTTAAGACTTTTCTTAACTTTGACAAATTATGTTTGATGGTTGACAAAATTTATAACGTATTCTGATATTATTCTAAATACATGTAGAAGGAGTGTTGTAAGATAGTGATAAATGCAGGAGAGTAAATGAATGTGACGATAGGTAGGTTTTTGAAATTCTCTTGAACTGGTAAAATGACACCACCAGTGGACTGTGATATGTATGCACATATCACATGCACCTCCAACAACCACTAAAAAAACTCTACAAAGAGATATATGCAAAAGCCTTATAGATGAATCAAAATAGAATTCTAAAAAAATGTTCAAGTAACTCACAGGAGGATAGGATAAAGGAAACAGAAATGAAAAACAGATCAAATAAAAAATAAAATGGCAGACTTAATTAAGCCTTGGCATATTCATTGTTACATTGATGTAAATGATCCAAATGCATGAATTAAAAAACAAAGATTGACATTATGGAATAAAAAATATGACTCAACTATATACTGTCAATAAGAAACACACTTCAAATATAGTGATACAGGCAGGTTGAAAATAAAAGGATTATTTATTTAATCAGGTAAACTTTAATGAAAGAAAACCAGGATGTTTATATTAATATCAGATAAAATGGACTTCAGAGCAAAGAAAATTACCAGAGACAGAGCGGGTCATTATGTAATGGCAAAAGGACTATATCACCAAGAAGACATAGCATTCTTAAATATGGATGAAGCAAATGAAAATATGGTAGCAATAATTGATAGCATTGAAATGAAAAATAGGTAAATCCACAATTAAAGATGTCAACACCTTTCTCTCAACAATTAATAGAACAGCTTAGCTAGAAAATCATCAAGGATATGGAAGAAGTTAATAGTGTCCTCAATCAACAGGATCTGATCAGCATGTAGAGAATGTTCCATTCAATAACAACAAAATAAACATTTTTCAAGCCTCTATGGAAATTATACCAATATAGATCATATCTTAAGATATAAAAAACTAAACAATTTAAAATAATTAAAATCAGACAAATGTGGCTCTCCAGCCATAATGGAATTAAACTAGAAATCAATCACAGAAGGAAAACAGGAAAATCTCTAAACACTTAGAAAGTAAACAACATTCTTTAAAATAATTCATGGGTCTAAGAGGAAATCTCAAGGGAAATGAAAAAAACCAATCCAACTGAATAATAGCAAAAATACAACATATAATTTATGGGGCACAGCCAAAGTAGTCCCGGGAGGGAAATTTGTAGCACTGAATGCTTCCATTAGAAGAGACAAAATGATTCAAGTCAATAATCTAAAGTCTCAGTTTAAGAACCTAGAGAAAGAAGTTAAAAATCAACCTGAAGCAGGCAGCCTGAGGGGAAGAATTGGTTTTCTAAGGCTGACTGGAGAACAACGACTTACTCAGTATTGCTTATGTTAAAAAATATAATTTATTAAAAAACAGTGTGACCTTCAAAATGCCAATACCCAGTTAAATAACAATCTCCAGTAAATGAAGTTAATAACTTGAGTTGATGGTGTCTGTGATGATTAAGATAATGATTACTCATGGTGACTCTTTTTTTTCCCAACCACAACCAAACATGTCTCTCAAAATGAATCACTAAGGATGAAGCCATATTTTTCCTGCTTTGATTAATCAAAATTCATCTTACATTAAAGAACACTTTAGTAATGAATTTAAGCCACTGTTTATACGATAGTTGCTTCTCATGTTTTCTTATTTATGTAATTAGGAGCAGAAAAAAATATCTTTACCAGTAGTTCTCAACATTGGCTACAAATTAGAATCACTTAGAGTGCTTTAAAATATACTGATTCCTGGATTCCACCTAAGGAGATTCTGATTTAATTGGTCTGTCACAGAAATTCTCAAAACATGATCTCAGACCTGCAGCAGCAGCAGCAGCAATTGGGACCTTGTTAGAAATGCAAATTTGGAAGCCCCACTCCTGACTTAGCAGCCTGTGTTTTAAGAAGCACTTCAAGTAATTGTGAGGCAGTGTGTCTCAAACTTTAATGTGCATATAAATCACTTGGAGAATCTTACATAAAGACTGTTTTGGGTTCATGGTCTCGTACGGTGCCTGACATGATTATTAACAAACTCCCATGGGACCCTAATGATAATAGTAGTTCACCACAAGTTGAATAACAAGGGTCTACAGGACATCTGACATTTGTACTTTTAAAAACTTACCAAGTTTTTAAGGTGAGAACTGCCAATAGCCCATGAAACTTATAAGATCTTTCCCAGGTTCCTTGGCCTTGATATTGTGGAGTCACTGAAGAGTGCATACTCCTTATTCTCTTTAAAGTAACTGTCACTGACTGTAAATTGCTTCTCGGTTGCCTAAGAATCCCAGTTGTGATGGTTTCATCCCTATTTCCAGAACAAATAGTGGACATCCTGCTTTTTATGTTTCTCTTGTTCCTCTACACCCCCATCTCTTGCCTGACCCACCATCTTTCATGGTTTTCCTCTTCATTACCAGCTAATAATTGGCTAATAGGATAAAGTAATCATTCTAGAATACTGGGAGAGAGTTAGACCTCTTCCCTTTAAGGTAATATGGATCTTGAGACAATGCTCTGAGACCAGTACCTTTAGGATCTCTTTTCCTTTTATATATTCTGACTGGGTATGCTTATCTGTTTCAGTGTTATTGATGTTCTGATAATTTGAACTTCACACGGTCAGCTCAGATATCTCTCTCTGACCACTCATTTACTGGACATCTTTCCTTAGATTTATCCAAGTTGCATCAAATTCCTTGTGCTCCAAATAGAGCTCATTTTCTCCGCCATATCTGCCTCTCTTCCTTCATTCTCTATCTCTGTGATAAGTAACTTGGGAATCATGTTTTACTCTTGCTTTTTTATTCTACTCCAAATGATACTTAGTATTAGGATCTGTAGATTCTACCAGTCTTGAATCCATCCACTTTCCCCCATGATGACAGCCACTACTGTTCATGGTTCAGGTGGCCATGATATCTTCAACTGCACTGCCTTGAGTTACCTCTCTGCCTTCAGGCTGGCCTTTTCTTACCTATTTTCCATGCAGCATCTAGAGCGTTTATTCTTGTCATTCCTCATCTTTAAAATACTTCCGCGACTCTCCATTGCTCTCACAATTAAGTCTAAATTCCTTAATATGACTTAAAAATAATTAATAGGATTAAGATGTACCAACTTCCAGTTTTAAAATAAATAAGTCACAAGGATATAAAGTACAGCATAAGGAATATAGTCAATGATATTGTAGTAACTTTGTATGGTGACAGATGCTGACTACCCTTATCATGGTGAGCATTTGTAATGTATATAATCATCAGAATACTACATTGTACACCTGAAACTAATACGTCAACTATACTTCAGTTTAAGTATAAAGAAGCAGGGTCACCTGCGTGGCTCAGCCAGTTGAGCCTCTGACTTCAAACGAGGTTGTGATCTTGCAGTGCATGAGTTTGAGCCCCACATCCGGTTTGATGCTGTCAGCACAAAGCCAACGTCAGATCCTCTGTCCCCCCAACCTCTGCTCCTCCCCTACTTGTGCTCTCACTCTCTCTCTCAAAAATAAATAATAAACAATAAAAATAAAAACAAATAAGTAAAAATCATTAAGCCTTCAGTACTTTGCTCACCTTTTCTAGAATTCTTTCCATCTTGATCGATGCATTTTCCATCTGCTTTTTGTCTGTAAGCCTTTGAGTTGGTGATGCCTCTATTGAGTGTCTTTCCATTCTCCCAAGTGCCTAATCCTCACTCTCCTTTTGGGTAAGATACTGTTTGTGCAAAGATGCCTTCCTTGATCCCACCCTTCTGAAGGCCTTAGGTACCCTTTTATTATGCTCAGTGTTGCAGTGATCACACCAAAACTTCATTTCCCTCTTGTTTATCTTCCTCAACAGTTTCTTAAGGGCAGCGACTATCTTCTTCACTGTGTCCTTAGATTCCAGCCCAGTGTCTGCATTACAGTCTATCTTCAATAAGAAATAATAAACACAGTTTCCAGTAGGATGAAGGAAGGAGCTTATCATGGCAAATCAGTGAGAGACCAGTTTTGAGGTAGTTGGAGCTGCTAGAAATACACAAATCACATTATAGGGAAAGGCTTCTCTGTTCATCACAGTTCTCATCTTCTTAGAGAAGACTATCTGAGATCGTGTCCCTAAAATAATTGGAGGAATATTCTAGGTAGGTTTTCTTCTTCCTACCTAGGAAGGACACATTTTCTTCTTCCACAATATCATAATTCTAAAAAGGACCTTAGTTAGCAATTGCATTATTTATATGTTTACAGCAGTTATTTATTCATTTTTCTAAGGTTCCATTTTCTTCCAGAACCAGATGGAGATACTGGTTTAACTGACAAAACTCCATATTCTGAATTCTCATCTTTTTTATTTTTTATTTTTTGGTCTACTTTGGTTCTTGGGTTGTATGTGGTAAATTGCCCAGTATACACTTAATTAGCATTAGGGCAGAGGAAAATAAAAGTCCTTCAGGTTACAGAGCCGGCACTTTCCTTTAGTGAGTGATGAACCCATGTCATTCTAAAAGATCTATAGATCTGTGGCATCTCCTTTTCCAGGGAGCTATAATTCCGAACTTTGAAGGAAATGCCAGGTTTAAAAGATTGTAGTTCATTTCCTGCACATGTATTTGCCTAGGGAAATTGTGTAACATAATGCCAAGTCTAGTGACTAAACAGTGAATGAGTCAGTATATGGATTGGTGAGATACTTGGGCCTAGCATCCCCAGGTCCTTCTGTCCGTCAGTATTCCACTCGAATTCTGCACCCCAGCAGCCATCTGGCTTTTACTGCTGCTGCTTCTGCTGTCTGTTTTATTAGGTTGTCTTTAGCAATTCTGCAAAGCACAGTTTTGGTGGTGACTTCCATGTGGAGGGTTGATTGTCCCTTTCTAGACAATGCAAATTAATGTCACTGTTTGTCCTATAGGGGGAGCTTGGCACACTGAGTGCCCCTAGGGTCCTTCTCCCCAGGCTGTTACTCCCTGATTTTGGTACTAGAGATGCTTATTCTTCTGGGCTTTTCCTTATGCATTTACACCCAGGATTTGCCCTCAGATCCATTTCTTCCTTCTACATCTTCTCTGCTTATGTAAATGTTATTTTTCAGGGTTCACCTCAAGTTTTATTTTCTCCTACAATTAGGGCATAGATCATAGTTTTGAAATACTTTGCCATTCTTAATTCTGTGTACCACTCTCTCAAATTATTTCACATTCCTTTCACTTTATATGTAAAAGGATGGTCTAATGCAGCGTGTAACTCAATTTGAAGCCATTTAAGTGCCATGCTTCATTTGAAATGACACATCAAACTCTTTGTATCATATTTCCCACTGTCTTATCTGAAAAACCAGGTTAGCACAGGGAAGTCTTGGGTTATGATAACATTCTCCTGACATTTTCTCTGACTTTCAAAATTACTTGATAGGGATTTTCTATTTTGTGGGGATTATGCCTCTCTGACTCTCATTAAGTAGTCAATCTTCCTCTCACCCAGTATGGGACTGTGAAACAAAAATCAGAAAATGAAATTGGAAGATTAGAGGTCAGAAGAAACTGGTTAGCTTCTTTGTTTCTTTAATTCCCAGTTACAGGGAAAGAATGTGATCAGTTACATTTCCCTGAGCTTGATCTACACTTCTTCAACTTAACGCATCAGCACCTTGTTAGTACCAGTGCCTGGCATGTGAAAAATGCCTTCAATAAATAGATTAATCACATTAGGGAGCAGAGCTATAATAAAATTGGCAACCTCATACTAAAGTGGAAATAAAATCAGTAGCCTCCCTGCCAATTGGTCACTGTCTGTAACACTGATTCTCTTTGATATTCTGAAATCAGTAAATGAGGAGGGGAGCCTGGGTGGTTCAGTTGGTTGAGCATCAGACTTTGGCTCAGGGCATGATCTCACAGTTTTTGAGTTCAAGCCCTGCATCACGCTCTCTGCTGTCGGCACAGAGCCCACTTTGGATCCTCTCTCTGTCCTCCCCGACTTGTGCATGCATGCATTCTCTCAAAAATAAATAAACATTAAAAAAAAAGAATGATGTAGAAATATTTACATGATAAATACTTAAGTAGGAGATGACATATATTTGTTTATTTTTAGAGAGAGAGAGAAACAGAGAATGGGAATGTTAGAGGGGGAGAGGGGTAGAGAGAGAGAGAGAGAGAGAGAGAGAGAGAGAGAGAGAGAGAGAGAATCTTAAGCAGGCTCCACGCTGAGCACAGAGCTCAATGGTTGTGGGGCTCGATCCTACAACCCTGGGATCATGACCTGAGCCAAAATCAAGAGTTGGATGCTTAGCCAACTGAGCCACCCAGGTGCCCCAAAGATGACATTTTAAATCAAAGTCCAGAGTTACTGTTTCAGAGTTGAAGGTAAAGAAGGACCTGCATGGTAAGTGGAGGCCCCAGTGAGAAAATTTCTACTTGGTATTTCTAATGGCTTTACTATGTCATGAGAAAGCTCAAAAAATCTTCACTGAATTAGAATCCTAGGTGACCTTCTGGAAATAGAGCTCTGGGCCTATGACATGTAGTAACATTTTACATGTTAGTGACTCTTACTTCTGTCTTATGTTTTCCCCTAGCACTTACGTTGTTTATCTGAAATGGAATTGATTAAAATAACCCATAAAAAGGAAAAGTAAAATAAAAGAATAGGAATAAAGACAAAAATGTAGTATGATCTTTAACAATAATCTGGGTTATATAGTCATGATTATGAAACATTATTCTGGTCTGAATGAAACACACTGTTCAGCATCTACACTTGATGTTTATTACTAATACCTTTTAATACTTGCGAGTCAGGAGATGATATACCAGTGAGTTCTCTTGGCTCCTGTTTTCCTGTTTATGTCATAAACTGGAGTCCTAAATTATCAGTTACTTTTTTTTTTTACTATTTGATTACAATTAAAAATCCATGTATCTCAATAATCACATCTGTGGTTATCATTCTTGCAGTGACCTTCCAGAGATAAGACTGCTCATTTTCCCATCTCCAAACCAGCTTCTCAGCCTTACTTCCCTATCCTGGTTGTGCTATACTTGGTCTTTGAGTCATGAAGACAAGAAATCTCAGCTTCATCTTGGACTTTTCCCTCTCTCTCTGAATCACTGACTCATGGTAATTTCCTTTTGGCATGTATTTTACTTCTGGACCCTGTGTCTAGCTTCACTTCATTCAGTTTCACAGATAATAATCTTTTACCTAATCACCAAACCTTTGGTCTCTCCTACTTTATTTCATTTCCTACACTGAGATAAGACAAATAGCAGTTGTGCTATTTTCGTGCTCAAAATCTGTTATAGCTCCGTTTATCACCTTCAAAAATATAATAAAAATTTGAAGAAAGTTCATTGAAAAACATTGCATTGTTGATAATAGCAACACATTAGAAACAACATAAATGTTCAACAAGGAGATCATTAAACAAAACATAATTGAAACCTTATGATGAAACATTATTTGACTATTAGGGGTGTTGGTTTTGAAGAATATTTAATGTGTGACAATGTGAAATATGGCAGAGCAAAATATTGAATATACCATCATAAATATGAAATACAAAAATTATTTTTGTTTATATAGATGTTACCAGTGGTTACCTCTGGATTACCCAGTTACAGGAGATTTTTTCTTCTTGGCTACATTTTTTCACATTTTTTACAGTGAATGTTTATTGCTTTTATAATCAGAAAAACTTGCTCTCACAGTCCGGATGTGGAAAGGAACTTATGAATTATTTAGTTTAGTTGTTCTTAATATATTTTTGGACCATAGACCTCATTGAGAATCTGATGAATGATAAGAAACTTTTCTCAGAAAAATGAACATCTGACCATAGACAAAAAATTTTCATATAATTTTGGCAGGATTTTAGATCACAGATTAAGAAAAAATTTTAAAGTACAGTTTTCTCTTTTAGGGGAAAGTGAAAGATAAAGATTGGGCAACTCTCCCATAGGGGAATTGGAGGAAGAGTCCAGATGAGATCTTGGGTTTTTAGCATTTGTCCTGAAACTGGGTTATCCAGAGACCTGGGATCACATTGCAAGCATCCTTCTAATCATGAGCTTCTTTTTTTCTTTTAATTTTTTGTAACATTCTTTGTTTTTGACAGAGACAGAGCATGAGCAGGGAAGGCACAGAGAGAGAGGGAGACACAGAATCCAAAGCAGGCTCCAGGCTCTGAGCTGTCAGCACAGAGCCCGACATGGGGCTTGAACCCACGAACCATCAGATAATGACCAACTGACTGAGCCACCCACGCACCCCCAGTCGTGTGCTTCTTATGGGTGCTCTGGAAGTGACTAAGGCTGTGAGGCACCAGGCCATACTTGAAGAAGTTCCGCTTTACCTCTGTGGAGAGACCTCAGGGTGGTTGGTTGTGGCTGCTGCTATTTGTGGGAGTGGATCTCCCCCTCCTCCTTCTTGTGAGGCAAGGTTTTATTAGACTAAGGGGGAAAGCTTCTGAGTCATTGAGGACTCCTAGAAGTAAGCATATATAATGCATGTCTGGGAACACTGCATTTAGATACCTTTTACTTTCTTATTCCTGCCCTCCTGGGCCATACTTTATGATTTTATTGTGTGCATAGTGATAGACTTTTGCTTTGAGAATGTTTGTTTTCTTCTGTTATCTGGCAGTTTCCTTATGTGACCTTGATCGTGATGATGATGGCAGGGCAGGACACAGCCTCTCTTTGCTTGACTCATTCATTGTGGTGGATGCCAGAGTAGTGCCCTGCCTGGTGCCTGAATGATCTGCAAAGTACAAGGCTAGAAAAATCTCTCTTTCTCTGGTTTTGGGTAATTGTGTCTTCGCAAAACCCTAAGCTAGGCAGTGAGGAGAAAACACCAGGAATATGAGCAACACATCCATTAGAGCCTGCCTTTCAACTGGGAATGAAGGAGAGATGCCCTTACTTTGTCAGAAAGCCCTGAAGTGCCCTGATAAATCTTGCCACAGACAGCAGATTTTGCAGATAAAGGAGGAGTGTTTTCTTTGGTGCAATAAATCTGCAAACACAGATCTAGAAACAGCTGTCTGATAATTTTTTGCAAGTTGTTAAGCCCTCTACAATCTAATCTATGCAGAGAGCTTTGAATCAAATAGAGGTTGAAATCCCTGCATTGAACAAAGCAGTGGTGCAAAAGGTAAGAACATGAACGTTTTTGAGTACTTCCAAGTACCAGGACTTGGAAAGGTACTTTCACGGTTATTGTAAAGTTTACTGCTGAGCAAATGGCATAGTGTACCTGGTGCTATCCTTATTTTATATGTGGGGAAACTGAGGCTCAAAGGGTAAATGTTTTGTCCCAGGGCACACAGCTAAGATGCTAAGCTGAGTGTATCTGCTTCCAGCTCAAGTTCTTTTTCCTGTAGAATAAGTAGCTCATATGGTGGCATTTTGTTTGGTATGTTCTAATTATCTTTTAAGTGTGTATATATATTTGAAATATTTTTATTTATGTACTTTAGTCTCATTAAGGGGTGCCTGGGTGGCTCAGTGGGTTGAGCATCTGACTCTTGATTTGGGCTCAGGTCATGATCTCATGGTTTTGTGAAATCTAGCCCCACATTGGGCTCTGTGCAGACAGTGCAGAGGCTGCTTGGGATTCTCTCTGTCCTTCTCTCTCTGCCCCTCCCCTGCTCTCTCTCCCTCTCAAAATAAATAAATAAATAAACTAACTAAAAAAAAAGTTTGGAAATACAGGGGCACCTGGGTGGCTTCCTTGGTTAAACATCTGACTCTGGCTCTGGTGATGATCTCATGGGTGGTGAGTTCAAGCCCCACGTTTCACTCTCTGCTGTCAGCACAGAGCCGACTTCAGATCCTCTCTCTCCCTCTTTCTCTGCCCCTCCCCTCCCCACTCTCTCTCTCTCTCTCAAAAATAAACATTAAAAATTTAAAGAAAAAAAAAGAAAAAACAGAAATGTATAAGCATACGCATGTGCATGCATACAGAAAATAGTCCTATCCGGACCACAGCCACGGAGAGAACCTGGTACAGTAATGTGCCCTGATAAAGGTTTCCTTTCTTCTCTTTGCTAATATACTCTCCCACTTATTTTTCCCAGGCCTTTTCCCCAAGCAAACTCCTGATGTTGTTATAATCAAAATGTATATAATTACATTAATTAGTTAATTAGTACTTGTTAATTAAGTAATATAATTAGTTAATTGGTTTTTTGCCAAGTGCTTCATTCTGTCACCTAGTTTAGTGCTGTTCTTCAGCCATCATTTCAATAAGAACTTTCTGGTGGTAGGAGGTGCAGGAAGAGTGAAGCTGTCCCTGGGTGGTCTGGGCAGAAACCAAAGGGGTCATGATAATACCCTGTGCTTTTCTTCAGTCCTCTGGGTGAGCTCTAAAGGAAAAGGTGGGGATGTTATCATTTGGCCTGCTGCACAGGAGAACAGAGTGATGATTTTTGGCTAGGCATGGAATGCAAGATCAAATGTGTCCAGCGACTTTCTATTTCCGCTTCACCCAGAGTCCTAAGAAGACAGATAGGTGTGACTTTCAGAGGCCTTCCTTCTTCCCTCTTAAAAATGAAGTTTTAAGTTTATTGAGTTAGGTTGTGTATGTATAGGCCTGGGCCAGCGTCCGAGAGTGAGGACTGACGCAGGGAGCTTGCACACTCGTGTGTGGATGCTGTCCAAGTTCAGGAATCGAAGCCTGGAGGCAGCCGGGTCTCTCACCCCTCCCACAAGCCCCAGCGAGTGTCCTCCCCACACAGGCTGCCCAAGGGTGAATATGCAGCAGCCTCGGAAGCTGCCGCAGTGTGGGGTGCAGAGGAAGAAAGGGGAGCAAATTAGAAACACACCAGCCATCTGGAAGCTGACCTTTTTCTTCTATAAAACTTGAGATGTCTAGACTCTTGAACTTCAGGATTTCCTTCCTTATCATATCTCATGAAAAAGTACTCTGATTCTACTTTCCGTGTCTCTTGAAACTGCATTTACAGTGTATTCCATTAGATTGCTGTGGGGAAACGAACTGCACCGTTTGGAAGAGATGTAATGTCTCTAAATAGTTTTTTCTCTTTCTTCCTTCCCTTGACTGATGTTAACATTGTATTCAGGGCAGGAGTGTCTGCTCCAGTTGGAGCGTCAACAGTCAGCTCAACTCTTGAAACATCTGCCTGTTCTTCCTGTTGCATGAAGCGCCCCACTTCCTGCTTTCTGCTACTTCTCAGCAAGCCCGGTTCGGCAAAGCCCCCGTCCTCCTGTGTTTGTGTGCAGCTGCTTGGGCCAAGCTGTCAGCTCTCTTAGGAGAGACCCATGTTCTCGGAACTTCTGTACCTTCGTGATATTCACTGACATGAGTTGGGCTTTGTGTCTTTACTAACTTGCACCGAAAGCAGTTGTCAGAGAAGCTGCTTCAGTAAGCTCCTTACCCTCCTTTGCCATCCCAGCCCTCAGCTTGGAAGGGTGGCATGGTGTCCCAGAACAAGGGTAGCATTTGCTGAGGAGCAGTGTGTTAGCATTGGACCTGAGATGCAAATAAATGGGTGGCCTCTGAGACCCATGTGAGGGAAGGTTGAGTGGAAGAAAACAGGGAGGATTTCTGAGGGAACATTAGTAATCCCAGGGCTGGACCTTGAACTGTCTTATGCGCACCTGTGTGATAAGGTTTTTATCTTGCTATGTGCTGCCTTGGCCTGTGGTAAAACTGGACCTAACTACAAGCTCCCTTCCCTATTCTGCTTCGCAGATAAGGCCTTCGAGCCAAACAAGTTTTCTTATCACATGAACCGAGCACAAAGTCTGCTTCACCTTGAGTTGTGGGCTTTAGTTCCCTGCCAACCTATGGAGTTTTTCAAACATGCCAGTCACATCTTCTTGTGGCATCATCATCCTCTTGTCACGACTATTACTACAAAACCTGCCTCCCTTAGCCTCTGCTTGTTCTCTCTGTTCCTGAGTGAAGCCCCATGTGGCCCTGTGTAGCAAGCAGTGGCTAGCCCTGGGCTGTGAGTAAATGTGACTAATGAACTGTTGTCGGTCTCAGCTGTCCAGTATTGGGTCATGTGTTGAGTGCTCCCTGTATCCCTATGGTGGAAACCCCACCCTGACCAGTGGAGGGAAGAAGAAGCGATCAGAATAGTAGAATGCACCGCACCCATTGTTTTCTTTTTCTTTTTCTTTTTTTTTAACTTTATAGTTTATTGTCAGGTTGGTTTCCATATAACACCCAGTGCTCTTCCCCACAAGTGACCTCCACCAAGACCATCACCCCGCTTTACCTTTTCCACTTCCCCTTCCCCCCTCAGTTTGTTTTCAGGATTCAAGAGTCTCTCAGGATTTGTCTCCCTTCCTCTCCCTAACTCTTTTTCCTCCTTCCCCTCCCCATTGTCCTCTATTGCGTTTCTCCTGTTAGACCTATGAGTGCGAACATA
>CM053572.1:39788441-39910588 GCA_028646485.1 Cryptoprocta ferox | reverse complement strand
TTCCCAGATCACAGCCACTCACTCAGGCATCTTTGAGGTTGTCTTCTTTCTGGCGTCTGTTTCTTCTTTCCCCCACTTGCAAATCCAAGTTTTATCCCTCAGTCCTTCTCAGTTCAATCCATACGGGCGTGCGCGGATTACAGAGCTCCCTGCGCTTCCGCCATCTTGTCCTCCTCCCCCGCACCCATTGTTTTCATTCATTGAATGTATCAAGTGTATTTCCACTTTCCAGCTATGTGCCCTCTTCCCTGTAAACTGCCCAGAGCAGGAAACATGCCTGTAATTGTCATCACCAGACACGTGGTGCCTAACACAGTGATGCCTGGCCCTGAGCATGTACTTGATAAATAATTGTTGAATAAAAGAGTGAGTACATTTTAAGGCCCCTTTCTGGGTGAGGATCACAGTATATCTTGTCTCTTTACAGCTATGAAGTTGAAACAGTTTATCAAGTTCCATGACGCTCGAGGGAGTAGGGGTGTGAGCAAAGTGCCCAGTTCTCTGCTAACTTTTCCAAGTTCCTCCAACCTCAGAGGCATCCCCGTAAAGGGAAGAATGGATCCTGACGACATAACCCACATCCCTAGTTTAAAGTCAGTGTGAGATTGATTTGGTTTTGTTGGTAGAGATTTTGCTTGATGTTGCTGAATTTGGCAACCAGCTTTACTTTGCACCTTCTGAGGCATCTTGTTCCATTTGCCTAATGAACTTGAAAAGAATTTAGTGCCTGTCTCTCTCCATTTCATTTTGCCTGGGCGCTCTTCTCCAATTTTAATTTGTTCATGGAGCAAGCTGGTGCCCATAAATGAGAGAGGATGGGGGTGGTGTGGAGAGCATTCATTCCAGAGTTTTTGTGATTTTTTTTAGCTCAGGTACCATCTTATTGTTTTATACTGAGGTCAAATTAGCACCCAGAATTGTCTCAGGGACATGAGGACAGAATAATCTCTGGGAGAATTTGGCCTCTCTAATATTGGAGAAATCTATCTTTGATTACCCTTTGGTTGTTTTCATGAAGATTTGAGCTTGGGCGGGGGGAATCTGAGTATCTTTTAGACCCTTGATCTTGTAGGGCTTATCTTGAGTGCGTTTCCACTTCTGAAACTTTGCTTCCATTTTTTATCCATCTCTCTCAATGTAAGTCTCACCTTTAAAAAATTAAACTCCTATCTGCTCTCCTCTGGGGAATCTTTCCTGCATTTATCTCTTTGTTTCCCTTTGAGAACTCCCCAGGTTTTTTAGTTTATTATTTTTCACAGGTAGTAGCACCTAGTTTGTTAATTTTGTTCATTTTTGCCTTCCAAACTGAAGGACTTGGAGGCATTTTCTTTTCCTTTTAGAGTGCTTTACACAGCGCTACACCGGTAATAGGCTTTGACAAGATTTGCTGCCTGATGGTGTGATAGTAGGAAGCAAGTAGGGATGCCTCCATGAGTGTGGGAATTGTTCATTAGGAGTCAAGACAACAAAACTGGTGTGAGTTGTGTGAAGTTACAGTAAATGGATTCACAAGGCATCCTGTGCTCTGTAAGTTAAAAGCAGTGGAAACACCATGAAGAATTTTCTTCCAACAGCAGTTTGGCCAGGCAGCTTCCCAGATGTTGCTAAATTCTGCTTTAGCTGTTTTGTGGGGCTCACGTTAACGTGTCTCTCGGTGCTACTGAAGACGATGACGCTGGAGGCATGACTAATTGTTCTTTGCCTGCATTTATAATCTGCTCTTGGAGCATTACTTCTCTCACTGACAGAAATGGGCTCAGCAGTTGGAGGCGCAGTGAGTTAGAACTTACACCAGAGGATGTGGTCACTGTTGCCTCAGGTGAGAAGGAGCAAAGCAAAAGAGGAGTAGAGAATGAGCCAAATCATCATTTTAGTGTCTTGATTTCCAGTAAGGCAGTAGACATTAAAGGTATTTCCCTGCCAGTTATCGTGAGACATCTGCCTTAGAGACTTAGCCCAACTCTCTCTGTGGGGTGATTGGTTCTGAACTTCATTAACAGAGGCTTGGTCGAGTGATTGAAGTAGGTGTAGCACAGGTGGGTGTTAGCACAGAGGTTTGTAAGAGCAAACCCACTTCAGCAACCAGCACTAATTGGCTCCCCCGGGAAGTCCCAAGAGAAGCTGTCAATCATGACGCCTGTGCTTTTGTTTATAATTTGTTGTGATTTCTCCTCTCCTGCTCTTTCTCCACCCCCATCCAGACTCTCTCTCCTCCTTGCACAAATAATAAGAAATGGTAGTCCCAGAGTACAAAAAAAATTAGAGTCGGGGCACATCTTACTTTGATTCCACTGCATTTTTTTCTCCTCTATTCTCCCCAGGGTTATCTTACAGAATGAGAGGTGAGGTTTACCTCTATGCCACCCTTCCCCCCATTACCCCTGTTAGTTTGAAATATCGCCCCAATCCCTGTGAGGGATGCTCTCTCAGGTGCATCTGACAAAGCTAAGAAGTAGTGTTGAAATCTAAGTGTACAATGTAAGTGCATTTTAGAGGATGATTTCTGGTTTGTCTAGTGTGACTTAAATTCTATTCTGCTGAAAACTGGAGGTGATCCTAGGTTCTTTGATATTTTTGTTAAAACATTACATTTTAAGATTAAATCACAGGACAAAGAAACCCTTCTGTTTCTGTAGGATATTGGATTTAAAATAAAGAGTGTCTTCCTGTGGTCCAGGGACTCTTACATTAAGAAGATAATGATCACAGTAGGTACAATTTAATAAACACTTCACATATCAGGGACTACCATGATCCTGACTTTATAGGAAGCAATTGAGGGTCATGGGTCAACGTCCCACAGCAGATGAGTGTCAGGGTTTGTGACCCTGAAGGGAGAGTCAGGATTTGACCTTGGGTTTTCCTGACTCCAAAAGCCTGTACTCTTACACGCTACACTGTGCTGCCCCTTTTCCTGTCCAAAGTCTTTTAGCCTCACTGAGAAATAACTTAAATTAGTTATTAGAGGGGTGCTTGGGTGGCTCAGTCAGTTAAGTATCCGACTTCAGCTCAGGTCATGATCTCACGGTTCTTGAGTTCAAGCCCCAGGTCGGGCTCTGTGCTGACAGCTTGGAGCCTGGAGCCTGCTTTGGATTCTGTGTCTCCTCTTTCTGCTCCTTCCTGCTTATACTCTCTCTCTCTCTCAAAAATAAATAAACAATGAAAAATTTAAATCAGTTATTGGACCAAGTGTTCTTTCCAATGTTTGAAGGTCAGGACCAACTCAGCTGTAGTTACCTAATCATTCTTCACTTGTGCTATTTCATGTTGTGTGTTTCAGGCCCATGATGCAGTTAGTGTTGTTGCTCTATGCAGGTGATGATGAACTTTGTGGGTAGTGATGGTAGGTCACATGTAACTTAGCAGGCATATTTTCTCCCCTTTCTTTCTTGTGCTAAGATGGAAAGTTAGTGAGGCGTCTAGAGAGCCTGGTGGAGCAGTCTGTACCAGGATTACGCAGATGGAATTGAAGTTCTGTCTCCCACCTAGTGACAGGACATGATTAGCACCAAGAGGACACAGGGAGAACTTAATCTTTTCCTGGTAAATGTGTGATGTTGGACAGTGGGTTGGGGGGAATTCAAAGGAATAACAAATTGCGGAAACATTTTTATGTATTTTTATGTATTTCATACACACATGGGGCCCAAAGAGTTGTCAATTTCTTCTTATTATGTACTTAATTTAAGAGATTTTTCTTTTGGCTTGTGCTTACAAGAGGATTGAAGCTTGATCGATGGAAATTGATTTTTAAAAGATCATTAGAACCTTTAAACCTGGGGCATTATCCTTAGGTTGTAAGTGTTAAATTCAGTCTACCCCCTTGTTTCATAAAGGGCAAAATTAATCTGGAGGCCTTTAGAGCTAATTAATTTGGATAAGCCAAAATCACACATAATCTTATTTTAAATGAGAGGGATTTTAGTGCTGTAGTTCTTTAAATGAGAGGGATTTTAGTGCTGTAGTTCTTTCAATATTGTTCTAAAATAAAGTTAAATTGAATTAAAAGGTAGTCAATTTAGTTACACATTGAACTCCTCTAAAGCCGCCTCAGAATCATTTCCTTTTAGCAGTTGATCATAAAGAGAGACGTAGGGGAGGGTACATGGGAGAAAAGGAATTCGGTTAAACCTTCATGGATTCTGATTTGGAGTATAAACATTGGTCTGACAATCAAAGTTTGTAACGTTAACTGGAGTGCCACTTCTCTAAGGTAGCTTGCTCGATAATTACCATCCCAGCATTCAGGGATATTTCTATTTGATCAAGAAATGGGACACAACAATGCATATGTAATTCAAATCATATTTTAGCCACAGTTTTACCTTCTTCTGTTGTATCCTACATCCCAAAAATAAATCTCTCTTGGAAAAAACTCAATATAATAACTTGTTCCCAGTCTTCTTCCATTTTCATGTCTCCCCATAGGATAGACAGAGATGGCAGTAAACAATAAAATGATCAAAAGATGAGACAAAGGAGTAGAGCAGGAGGCAGAGTCTCGCAATAGCAGACAGAAAGGATGGCCAGCCTCTAACTTACAGCCTGTCTTGAAAGGTTGGCAATGACTTTGAAATTTTATCAAGTCCATCTCTTTTCCTTTAGGCAGGACTGTGCTTATATCTTTCCCAGTGGATGATAATCTGTCCTATATTTTAAGAAAACTTCCAGTGTGGAGGACATCAGCCCCCTTAGGAACTCATTGTGAAGTGAGATAGTTTTCAGAGAAGGATTCTGTTATTGTTGATTTTTGTTGTTCATCCTCTCCTCTGGGATGATCAACTTTGTATGAACAGACTTGCATCCATATAAAGTCATTGTCTATGGCACTTGAACAGACTGACAGAGAACTTGACTACCCTAGAGAGCAACCGGTCCAATCCCTTCATTGTGACTAGTGTCATCTCCACATTGAGAATGCAGGCTTTTCTCTTTTAAATTCATGTTGTATTGTTGACCTCTTTGCACTTTAGACCTTCCCAGTTTTTTGCCAACTCTGTGCACTCCTAGTATTTCTCTGTTCTCTGCTAAAATTATGGTGGTTTTGTCCTCAATACCTAAAATATCTGAATACTCTTGTTGTCTGTGATGTCTAGGTCATAGGATTAGCATGGGAATGAGTTAGAGTTATGGGCTCCAGCCCTGTTTCTGCCACAGCTACCAGTATGACTTTTGGTGAGTAATGTTACTTAAGTATCTTTGAGTCTCATTTTATCACTGTTAAATGTGTGTTGATTTAGAGTCATTTTCCAAGTGAGTTTTCCAAGGAATGTTGGTACATGTAACATAAAAAATAGTCCAGTTTTTAAAGAGGTGGTGGTGATGGTCATCGTGGTGGTGCTGAGGTGAACACAAGGTTAAATGTCCCCAAACAGATGATTTTTGTTTTGTTTTGTTTTTGTTTTTTTTACTGAAAGACTTGAGGCTTATAAAAAGTACATTGTTAATCATCAAATCTTCAGAAGATGTTTCCTAAATTTATTCAGTTATGGTGCCTTTCTTTCCCTTTAATACTACTTCCACGTCATCCATTTTGGACCTGGTTCATCTGCCACTCTCTCCTTACTCCTCATCCTAAAAAGGGAATAAAACTGCTAGAAGAGTGTTCAGGGCTCTCTAGTTTATGCATTCTGTGGTTCCACTTTTGCTTCGTGGGCTGTTTGAGGGCAGGGGTCTTTGCTTAATCATCTTGTAGAAAGAGGGTCTAGGTTACTGCTTGATGCCTACAAGGTATTTAATAACTGTGTTGAATTGAGTTAAACTGTCCATAAATGGAGGACACTATCTTGAAAATTTTTGAGCCATTTGTCACAGAAATTTTTATTATAGACTGGATTTTTTGAAACAAATGGAATTTGTAGTCAAGATGATAGCTAAGATCAGGAATTTTTGAGAGTTTCCTGTGGTTATAAATACAGCGTCACAATAACATTACTCATAGATAACTTCCAGTAGATTAGAAAAGGACATAGTACAGCTTTGTAGGCAGTTCTTATTGGTAAGCTCCTTTCCTTGCTTTGGATAAAGTTTTTGATCACCTAGAGTCCAGATTGCTCCTGGGAGCATGGAATTACTAACCTGGAAATCCAGATTAACAAAACATAAAGAAGGACAAGATCCCAAGAAATTTACTTCATCTTTCATCTTGTACGATGCCACTGTGTCCTTAGAAATTCCATTCACTAAATTTAGGATGAGTTTATTTTTCTACTTGGTTATTCCATTACTCTGCTATATTTCTTTTAAGCTTTTGGAGAGCATAATATATGTCTCATATGCATCTCTCTCTCCTTTGATACATAGTGTTTCATGATTATAGGAAAAACTCAGTAAATAACTGCTGGAAAAATTAATAGATGAATATGGTGGTTTTGACATTGTTCCAATTTATCATCTGAAGTTAGATAGTGAATATGATGAATTTACCAGAAGTTCAGGCATTGAAAATTGGGCAAAACAGGAAAAAATTACCTATCATTTCACTGCCAGAGAATAACTACCATTAAGACTTCAGATTATTTCCTTCTAGACATACTGTATACAGAGGGATTTTTTTATATAGTTATAATAATATTGTATATATAGTTTTGTGTCCTGTTTTTTTTTTCACTTGAAATGATATCAAGCGTTGATAGTACATAAGAGGTACTATTTTATATGTAAGAAATATTTCACAAGAAAAATTTAAAAACCATAGAAGTCCCAGGTGACAAGATTTTCACACAAAAAAATTTCACATTTTCCCTCTATGGTTTTCTTAAGCATTTATTCTTTTATAATCATATTTCTTATTAGGCTTTTTCCTCATTTCACTTTTATTTAATATTTTGCTATATGAAAGGGCTGTCGTAAGCATTTTCGGCATGAGCCTTTTTCTGGTTTTCCTTTCGAATATTTTCAAACCATAATGTAACTATTGGTGAACTGCTTTTCACAAATTTATACTGTTATTTCATCTCTCTACCAGTGTATGAACACTCCCAACTCATTGCAAATTCACCAGAAATGAATATGTTTTTAAACTTTTAAAAATAATGATTCACTGTCATGGGAAATGGTTCCTTATTTTGTTGTGATCTTATTAGTGAGGTCCAACTTTTTCTCCTATATTTTTTACAAATCATTTTTGTTCTTTATGAACCATCCATTCATGCCTTTTTATTTACTTTCCTAATTGGATTATATGAATGCTTCATTCCATAGAGTGTGCTATTTCCTGCAGGTGTGAATACACACAGCATTGCTTTAGCTGCTGCCCAACAGTATATGTAGAAGCAGAGTGAAGCTGCCATCACTGAGGATGGCCAGAGCAGGCTGCTGTGGAGACTGTTTTGTAATGCAGCACCGAGGAGGGAGCGAATTACTAAACAGCCCCTCTTTTCCGTTAGTTGAGCATTGCAAAAGCCAGTCCTGGCTAGTGAGGTGTATGTGACAGGTTCCATTCTTCCCTTTGTGTCAGCTATTATTAGACAGATCCAGAAATTGCCAGTAAATTGGGGCTCCGGGCACATTTTGGTTTATGCTGCTGTCTGAATTCTGAAGTGTTGCAACTACTCAAGATGGTTTGCTCTTCACTTAAGGAAATTGCCAACAGCTTGTGTGTGACTCCTTAAGAATAACGAGAATCGACCTCATTTTAGGAGTGGGGACAGATTGTGTCTGTATTTGGCAACCCACATTCCATTGCAGCTGGGATTGCTTAAGACACTCCATGGAGGTGAGGGGCCATATTGACAGAGAAAAGGTCCACTTTGTCTGAGGAGCTGCTGAGTTTTATCAGCATTTGTTGGCAGTAATGCTTTCTCTAAGCATGGCTTCACTCTCCAAACCACTGGATGTGACATAAGTAATATAAGATCGCTGCAGTCTATTTCTGTCGCCTGTCATTTTATGAGGGAGCTAAGTGCTAAATGCCTTCAGACACAGAACATTCTAAGGACTCCTTGTGAAACAAGACAAACATAAAAAAATAAAGAATGCAGGTTGTATTTTGTATACTAATTTTTTGGTCTTGCATAAACACTCAGAAATCGTTGCAGTTTTGCTAGTGCCACAGAAATTTTCATACAGCAAAGAAAAGAAAAGCTCTTTCAGCTTAATAGCAGAGGTTTTGTGTGGAACAATTAAGAATAGGTGGAAATGATTGGAAGATAAAGAATCTTTCATAAATTCTATTTTTATCATTTTCCCCTTAAGTTCCTCATTGGTTCTAGTTGCATTTAGGATTAAATCCAGATTTTCCCTGGCCATCTTATCTGTCTGAATTAAATTTTTTTAAAGTTTCTTTTTGAGAGAGAGAGAGCAAGAGCGAGAGAGGCAGGCAAGCAGAGAGAGAGAGACACACACACACACAGAATCTGAAGCAGGCTCCAGGCTCTGAGCTGTCAGCATAGAGCCTGTTGCAAGACTCGAACCAACAAGCCGTGAGATCATCACCTGAGCTGAAATTGAACGCTTAACCGACTAAACCACCCAAGAGCCTCTCTGTCTGAATTTTAGCTGTTGATAAACTGTTGATAAACAATTTAAAAATCAACTTTTTTGTTTCCATCCCAGTGTATTTTTTTCCTCAAAAAGAAAGCCAATTTCTGTCTCTGTCAGTATGGGCTCTACTTTTTCTTCCGAAATCTGCCCTCTCCCTTAGCTCCTTCATATTCTGTCTTGTCTACAGTATGTCAGCTCACATGTTCAAAATATGTTGCTTTATAAATCCTCTTGGTTAGGTGTGTGTTTTATTATTTCCTTTAGGGGAGAACTAGTTCTGTTTTCTTTATATTCCTCTAATGTGTTGACTAGAAAATTTTTCACGTAACATATATCTAAACAAATATAGTTTGTCTGAGTATTATTTATTCTAAAACATTCATGAGATTCAAATTCTGAGTACATTTCCAGGTGATTGGAGGACACATGTATTCAGTCTCACTGATTTTACAATTTAAATAAAAACAGCGTGAGCATGTATGAAATAAAGTGGATTCTGATTTTTTGTCTGTCCCTTAATATTCAGATAAATGGTTTTTAAAAACTTTTATGTGTGCTAGAATGCACATTAAAATTTTAAAAAAATTTTTTTATATTTATTTTTGAGAGAGACATAGGGTGCAAGTCAAGGAGGGGCAGAGAGAGAGAGAGACAAAGAATCTGAAGCAGGCTCCAGGCTCTGAGCTGTTAGCGCAGAGCCCGACATGGGGCTTAAACTCATGAACCACAAGATATGACCTGAGCCAAAGTAGGACACTTAACTGAATGAGCCACTCAGGTGTCCCAAATGTATTCTTCTTTTAAAATCCCAGTATAGTTAACATACAGTGTTGCATTAGTTTCACATGTACAAAATAATGATTCAACAATTCTTCACTTTACTCAGTGCTCATCATAATAAGTGTACTCTTTATCCTCTTCCCTATTTCACCCATCCTTCCATCCACTTCTCCTCTAGTAACCATCAGTTTGTCCTCTGTAGTTAAAAGTCTTTGTTTGTTTGTCTCCTTTTTTCTTTGTTCATGTGTTTTGTTTCTTAAATTCCATGTATGAGTGAAATCATATGGTATTTGTCTTTCTCTGCCTGGCTTATTTCACTTATTATGCTCTCTAGATCTATCCATGTTGTTGCAAATGGCAAGATTTCATTCTTTTAATGGATGAGTACAAATCCATTGCATGTATATACCACATCTTCTTTATTCATTCATCTGTGGATGGATACTTTGGCTACATCTTTAATTTGGCTATTGTAAATAATGCTGCAGTAAACATAGGGGTGCATATATCTTTTCAAATTAGTGTTTTTGTGTTATTTGGATAAATATCCAGTAGTAGAATTAAAACTTTTATTTTAAAGACTTTACATATCTCTGATGAGATGATATTAAAAATACATAAACTATGAAAGTTATGAGACAGCTAATGGTGGTATTGGAAATAATATTCTTGGGGTGTGATGATCATGTGATTTTGGAACTCTACATGTAGGGTCACTTCTGGCAACAGTTTAGAGAGTAAATCTTTGGCCAACTAGAGTGACAGTAGAATCTGGTGATGTTACCTTTCTAGAGATTTCATGTAACTTAGGCTTGGTAAAGATGTGAGGAAGACCTGCTTTTATTTTGATCCACTGAAGTTAAATTCTAAGATTCTAAATCCAATACTAAAATTGTGAGCTCTCTCATTGAAAGTGAATGTGTCTAGACAGATGATGAGCTTGTTAAACACCAGGATTACACTTCAAAATGAGAGCATCAGTTTGGACAGATGTAAAACGATGTACAGAACCAGTGTTTGAGGAATCACTTGCTGAGGTCAGGTTGGAAAATACATTGTATTTATACTGTCTTGACTCAGTAATAAGTAATGGCCAAAAGTAAGCTTACTCTTGAGAATTCAATGATAATAATGTTGATAAAGAGCAATTAATTATGCACTTAATCCTTATAGTCGCTTCTTATGGTATAATTATGAATACTTATACGTGAGATTGAGGCTTATAAAAAAAAAGTGAGTTATTTAGGTCATACAGCTGGTAAGCATCAGAGTTAGGATTTGAACCCACTTCTCACTGACACTAAAGTCCAATATCTTAAAATACTGCTGTTTCAGGAAATAGAAAATTAGTCATGAACAATTATCATCATATAGAAATGAGGGATTCCTTGTGATTTCTGAATTCTAATGACTTACTGTTGGTAAAATTGAAATACATGTACTCTTTGCAATATCGGCTGATTTCGTTGAAATGGTCTGGTGTGAAGGGGGTGATTACTAAACTTGCAGAAAGGAGAAAGGGCAAGTATGAGGCAGTTAAGGAACAAAGCATAAATCTTCTTCTTTAAGGAACGGTTGGGGCTGTGCTGCTCTTTTTCAGTAGATTTTCTATGAGAGAGACAATGCCTGCTAATAAACACTCTTCTGTGTATTAATAGCCATACTACTTGAGCATTTACTGTATGCCAGATATTGCATTAAGTGCTTAAGATATGTTTTCTCATGTAATATTTTCTTTCTTTTCTCATTGAATATTTTCAATGACCCACCAATGTAGATACCATTAATGTTCCCAGTTCACAGATTAGGAGCTGGAGGCAAAAAAGATAAATGACTTTTTCAAGACTGCACATCTCATTACTGGCTGAGTCAGATTATGTCTAAACATCAGGATGATGTAGTCTGTATGATTAGCAATGAATAAAAGTGCTTCTTTCCCTTTAAGTATGCTACATAATTTTACACATGATATTGTACATGCATTAGTAGACGGGTTTGAAGCCCCAGTCAAGGGATGACTGCAGTATTATATGGAAGGACACAATAGAAAACCCATGTGTTGTTACTGATTATAATTATTTTTAGTTTAGTTGGAAAGATAGTTGAGTTCTGGCAGAAGAGATTCTTTGTGAATCATTTCTTTCATCAGTAAACTGGAATAAATAATTCTGCACCTGCCCTCCAGGCAGGGCTGGACAAGACGGCATCTTGGACTGAATACCCAAAGAATAATACATTTCCAGTTGTGTCTCTCAGGAACTGGGGATATTGACATATGTACAAATAAGCATGACTAGGGTATAATGTCATAGTGACAGCATCATGGGAAGAAATCTTTTTTTGGCAGGGGGGCTCTTAATGTAATGTTGACATTCTGGGCAAACCTTGGATTCTGTGGTTGTCAACGTATCTTAGGCCATGAACAAAGGGATCACTTCTGGTTTACTACATAGCAATGTCCCTCCTTTGAGAAACATTAGTTTCTACTTTGACAGTGGTTTATTATCTTTTGCTTATCATGCCTATCTAAAAAATAATTTTGGAAGAGTATAGCAAAAAGAGTTATATTTAAGATAGACTCTTCAAGGAATCAAGGTTGCTTGATGGTTCTTTTCAGAAGCATGGAAGATTCTTAAGGTAGAGTATGTTTATGGCTTATTAAATTAGCCCTTTATTAAACTAATAGTTCTGTGAGTTATTTATCATTAAATCAGGTTCCTTTTTGTTGTGTCCATTTTTACAGGTTAATATGGGCCATATTGTCTCTCAAATATTGACAAGGCCATTCTGAATTATTATTCTAGAAACCATCAGTACATGTGGCTTCTTTAGATGTAATACTCTTGATTCGGTACTAAATCCAGGTATGTCAGGTGGATGTTATTATCTGAATAACTGTAAAAATAAGTGAATATTAATTAGCATAATTGTGCCTTTTCACAATTTTTTTTTGCTAGATTTGTAATAATAGTGCTTTCAATAAAAACACCACCTGAGATTTACCGTCATTTCTCATAGGATAGCTCTTTACTCTAAAATTGAGATGACCTCTCAACTCTGAAACACCTTTAACTTGCCAGAAAGGGCTAACCTAATGTGAAGCAGACGAAATCCTTTTAACACATTCCCACTGTATGGCCAATGCAAGAAAACATTTATCAGCCTATTGTTCTTTTAAATGCTTGCAAAGAAACCACAGAGTAAGAAAGAAGAGACACTAACAACCCCTAGCATGCCTGGGGGATGACTTGTTCTTTCATATTTGTGGAGCGCTGTGTCAAGAGTGAAAATGTCTAAAAATAAAGTGCATTTACTCAGAATCTCTGGGGTAAGGTGCAAAGAGCTTGTGTGATAGGAGCCCAGATTAAAAATTAAATGGTTGACACCTGCAGCGCAGCTGTTACCAGTACTACAGTGGGAGCTTTCTGGTTACCTCTGTGCCATCTTCACAGTTGCCATGAACTGGTGTTGGAAACTAATCTCCTTTGGTCTTTTAGTTGTCATCCATACCTGCGAGGAACCCATTTGCTGGTGAGTTGTTTCTTCACAGGCCAGTGATTACTGGCCTTGCAAAGCATTGACTTAATCCATCAAGGTATGATCTCGGCTGTTCAGCACTCAAGTCAGGTTCCAAGTGGTAGGAATCAAATCCCTCTGCCGTTACATATCTAGGCTTTCCTCCTGAAATGTGGCGTGGGGTGCAAAATAGAATCTAGGAGTGGTATGTGCAGTATGTAAAATTTACTGATGAAGAGGATCCGCGAAGGGGAGAAGGGACAAGCCAGAGGGATGGGATAGACCTCTTTTCTTCCAGCTGGTTCCTGTTCTATTAGATGCTGCTCCAGTTCTCCACTCCTTCCATGCGAGTAAAATCTGAAAACTAAAAGGTGGCGTGCTATAGCATCCTTCATTTCTGTATGTCCCATTTTCAGTCCATTCCTCTGCCTTTCCCATCATCATGTTTTCCCAGGTCTTTCAACTCTCCCCAAAGCTTATGTCTGTCCTTTACCATGCATCTCAAAGGCTCTCCTCTATTAGTGGAACGTCAGCTATTTTGATACATTATTAGAAAGAATCTAACTAAATGAGCTGGTGTGAGTCTGCAGCTGATGTTTGCCCAAAAAAGAAAAAGTGAACCATGGAATTGTGAGTATTGAGTGCCAAGTGGAGTGATGCTCTTATTTATTTATTTATATAAAATGTTTATTTATTTTTGAGAGAGAAAGAATATGAGCAGCAGAGGAAGATGGAGAGGGAGAGAAGAAAATCCCAAGCAGGCTCCATGGAGGATGGAGCCTGATGTGGGGCTTGATCCCATGAGCTATGACCTCATCACCTGAACTGAAGTTAAAAGTCAATTGATCGACTGACTCTGGTGCCCATGAAGTGGTACTTTTAAAAAGAAGATGTTTCATTTATAAGCGAACAAAGTAGATTTTCTTTTGTTTAAATTGTATGTTAATGTCGTATTATCTACCCCCCCCCCCGTACATTTTTTACTTTGATATCTGTCTAACCTTAATTTTTGAAAATACAGTTGCTAGATTGAGCAAGCCCAGGGACATAGGTCACTTCTGCACAAATTTTTGCTTCGTTGGGGCAGCCATACCCAGACTATTGTCTGCTTGGTTACACTTTCTTACCTGATTCTAGAGATGCTTATCCTCACTGATCAGGGATGGGGACCTGACAGACGCATCAGAAAAGCATGCTTTTATCTGCAATGAACTTTCAAAGTTTTTTAAAAAAGGTTTTTCTTCAGTGTTGTAGTAGTTATGTCATTTACACTGGATTGTGAAAAGTAAATGATAATTTGTAAGTTAAAAAATAGACATGCTATGAAGATCTCTTAAAGTTGAGTCCACTTGTCTGCAAAATCAGTGTGTCTCACAGTAGAGTGAGTATCGACAGAAAAAGTAGGTTTTCACTTAGTGGGGTCAAAGAGTAGAAGCTCTGTGAGAAACCTTGAAATTTTATCAGAAGAAGATTTTTAGCAATGAAATTCAAGGAAAGGTCATATCACTGGACTTTTTGATAGTTATTTTAAATTTCTTTTACATTATCTGACACCAAATGCTTTTGATAGCAGATTGAATTCAGGCTATAATTTTCTGCCTTGGTAGTCTTAAATAACATCATTTGAGATCTAGTTCAATTTTCTCAAATACTAAGACATGTAGTTTCTGCTTTATTTATAAGTAGAAGAAGAACCAGGGTGATGAATACATTTGGATTTCTCCTTTTTCTATTTTGTAGTGCAAATGAAGATTTTCTTTTCAAAAAAGGTGTGTCTAGTTGTATCTTTGCAAAGTGCCTTTTAAGAAAATAAGTTTGAATATTCATTTTAATAGTGCTGTGACACTATATCGCCTCTGAGCTATTAAATCTTAAGTATATGAGTATAGCCTATACCCTTACAGTTGAACAGTAATTATAGTGACATTTTAATGTCATATCCTTGCCTTTGCATACTGCATGCAAGCTATATTTTAGGATTTTTTGAAGTGTAAGGTATGTTGCAAAATGACTTTGACACTACTTGTTTTCTTGGACTAACTATTTTATAAACATTGTGGGGCTCGAACTCATGAACTGTAAGATCACGACCTGAGTGGAAATCAATATTTGGATACCTAACTAATTGAGCTACCCAGGTGCCCCTAAGCTTTACTTTTGATTGACCTTGCATTGAAAGACAAAACAAAAAATGAATTTTTGTCATGCATGTTGACCTAGTGTTGAGACCGTGCTCGGCTAGTTACTTTGTACTTGGTCCTAAATGTTTAATAGGACACATCTAGCCCTCTCCAGGGATTGGGGTAAATTGTGGCCAGAAGTTGCAGAAGTTACATTCACATGCCAGTGAGCTGTGGTCAGCTTCTCCCTAAAGGTTGTAACCCCCTTAGGTAACTTCCTCTTTGGGAAGTTGCGGAGCATAGAAACTTCTAAAGAAGGGGCCTGACTGCAGGGAAAGGATGAGGAGATTTCTTGCTCAGAGGAGCCTCCTTGCATCATAGTTGGCCATGAATAGCCCTTTCCTGCTGTGGCTCAGGCCCAGCCCATCCTTTAGTTAGAGACTATGGGAAGAGACAGAAGCTCCCTGGTGCCCTTTGGAGCCACACACTCATTTTTTCGTGGTGCTCCTTGCATGGCGAATGCTATCTCCTCCTTGATCAGGTATGGTGTCATTGTTTTGAGAGTAATTAGAGACCAGAGGGTGATGGTGGTGTATCAGGCTATATGATTCATGCAGATGTAGATTTTGGAGGTGCATAATTTAAAATGATCTAGAAGTTTCTTAGTAGAATAAGACAGCAGGCAGGCATAATGATTTTGACACAGGATTAACCAAAGTTAAGATATGAGAGCTTGAAAATATACTTGTTTAAGGATGAGACATTAATGAGATGGATATGCTTTAAAAAAGAAAGGTCGGAAGAGTCACGGAAGTTGTATTTCCTTTGCTGTCACCAGAGTCTCAGACGCCATGATCTCCCATTTGGGCTATTGTAGTAGCCTCCTAACTAAGCTCTCTATATCTATCCTGCCCCCTGGAGGCTGGCGTCCATACCACTGAAGACACAAGTCAGGTTTTGCTACTCTTTCCAAACTTGCCATGGGCTTGGTATCTCATAAGGAGTGAGACAGAGAGTTTTTACTGTGGCTGCCATGGCATTCCGGGACCTGCCCCTTGCCCCCGTCTGCCCTCATATTGCATCATACTTATTCACTCCACTCAGGACCCTCTGTTCTCCTTGCTTTCCCTTGAGTATGCCATACCCTCCTCAGAACTTTTCTGCATACACACCCCTGTTACTGGAACATTATTCTTCCAGATATCCTCATTACTCACTTCTTCACTTTATTCCCATCTCTGTTCCAATAGCACTTTCTAAGAAAGGCTTTTGTGGTCATGCTACCGAAAATAGCACACTCCCCGCCCCCCCCCATCACCCTTTAACCACTTGCCCTGCCTTCTTCACAACACTTATCACCACCTGTCATATTCTGTTAGATTGAATTATGTGAAATTTCCTTTTCTGTGAGTCAACAACAGTAGAATGTTGGCAATTTCATATGACTCAACCTAAAGTACATTCTTTTTATTCTTGCTCCTGGAACTAAGATTTAAACTCTGTGGGTCCAGGGTTTAGTTTTGTTTTGGGCAGCAAACCCAGTGTCTGGAATATAGCAGACACTTAGAAAAGCTATATTGAATGAATAGAAAGAAGGAAGAAAAGAGTGAAATTTGTTGATACTGAAGACAGAAAATTATATGGAAAGTGATCTGGGCTTAGAGATTCTAGAAAAATATGATTGGAAGAGCTTATGAAAGTCTAGAAAATGGAAAGACTTATTTGGATCGATGTGAAGTGCACTGTAAAGTTTCTGTGTAATTGGAGCTTTGGGCTTTCTAGAGAAAAGAGGTTATTTTTTACCTTGGGTTCTAGAAAGATGGCTGATAATCTTAATACCATGCCTCGTACAAACACTTAGAAATACTAGATAAAATAAACAATCTCTTTCATACATATTTGATCTTAAAAGGAAATAAGGGCATCACCAGGGGTCAGAAGTAAAGATCAAATTAAAAACCTAAGCGATAAACGTGTGAACTGATACTAGGACTACTCTTGGGAAAATGTAGTCTCCCTAAAGTAAGGGCTTGAGGTTTAACAACCATGTGGAGACATGAAATGAAAATTGCGATTCTGTGGGTTGGAACAGAAATCTTCAGCACAAAGTTATGACCTTTGAAAAGCAGACCATTGAAAAAAAAAAAAATCCACCATCAGCACAGGAGGGATAAGAAAGCTGTGTCTTCGAAAATAATATTTCCTCCCAAGGCATATCACTGTGGATTTGTACCTCATTTGGGTTTGGGATTTAAATCTTTATTATCTGTGTTTAGAAAAGAATCACAACTTGAGAAATAAACCCAAAAGAAATTAATCCAGGCCAGTGATAACTCTGAGACATGATTATACCTTATATACCGTAGTGTAATATCAAAACAAGGAGTTTGAGATGGGTTAATTGTGTGTATATAGATCTTTGCCATTTTATCCCACATGTGGATTTGTATAACCACCACCACCACAATAAAGATTCGGAACAGCTCTATTACTACAAAATATTCCAGTACTCTGTAATCACATCCACTCCCTTTCCCCTATGATCCCTAAACTAATTTGGCAACCACCTAATTTGTTTCTCATATCTATAAAATTTTATTGCTTTGAGAATGTGGCTGCACTGTTTTACATTGCGCCAACAATATGTGAAAAATACAGTTTTACGGCATCTTTGCAAGCATTCGGTAGTCACTACTTTTAACTTTAGCTGTTCTAATGAGTGACTAGTGATATTGCATCATATTTTTACTTTGCATTTCTCTAGTTGATAATATATTAGTTTTCTCTTGCTGCTGTAACAAATAACCACACCCTTTGTGCCTTAAAGCAATACAAACTCATTATCTCATAGTTCTATGTATCACAAGTCTTACACAGGTCTCAACAGGGTTGGATAAAGGTACTGACAGAGAGTGTTCTTCCTGGAGGTACGAGAAGAGAATCTGCTTCCTTCCCTTTCCCGGCTTCCATATTTCTTGGTTCCATACTCCCTTTCTCTGTCTTCAAATATCCATTCAGACCTCTTTTGCCTTAGGATTCCACTTTTAAGGACTTTTAAAGACTTTCAAGGACTCTTGAGATTATGTAGGGCCTACCCAGGTAATTCAGGATAACTGCTCTATTTTACGATTAGCTAAATAGCAACCTTAATTCTCCTTTCCCATGCAATGTAACATTTTCACAGATTCTGGAGATTAGATGTGGCCATCTTTGGAGGGCCATTAGTCTGCCTCTCATAGTTAGTGATGTTGAACATCTATTCATGTGGTTGTTTGCCATCCATATATCCTCTTCAGTGAAGTGTCTATGTCTTTTGACCATTTTCTAATTGGATTGCTTGTTTTATTACTGTGGAGTTTTGAGAAGGTTTTTCTTTTCTTTTTTGGTATTTTAAAAATTGTAGTTGTGGGTCTTACAATCTTTAGTTAACATTCTTCTGAGTCTATAGTTTGTCTTTTCATCCTTGTAACAGGATTATTCACAGATGAAAAGTTTTTAATTTTGATGAAGTGCAAGTTATTGATATTTTTCTTTTATGGATATTGCTTTTGGTGTCATTTGGTATTTCAGTAAGATCTAAGCCCTGCAGATTTTCTCCTATTACCTTCTAAAAGTTTTTATGGTTTTACCCTTTATATTTAGACCTCCAATCTATTTTGAGTTAATTTTTTAGTAAATGGTAAGGTTTGGATCAAGGTTCTTATGTTTCTTTTTCGCCTATGGATATTTGTAGATTGTTCCAGCACTACAGTATTTCCACCATTGACTGGCTTTTCAATCTTTGATAACAAATAAATTGGTCCTGCTTGTTTGAAAAGACAAGATTTCCTCCATTGTCTGGCTTTTCAATCTTTAATAACAAATGAATGGGTCATATTTGTTGGGAAAGGAATTGATTTATTTCTTAAAAAAAGGAGAAATATAATGAATTAACTTTTTTGCTTTTTTAAAATATTTATTTACTTATTTATTTAAAGTGTTTATTTTTGAGATAGCACAAATGGGGGAGGGGCAGAGAGAAGAGGAGAGAAGATCCACAGAGGGTTCTACTCTGACAGCAACAAGCCCGATGTGGGGCTTGAACTCATGAACTGAGAGATGATGATCTGAGCTGAAGTTGAATGCTCAACTGACTGAGCCACCCAGGTGGCTGTTAAGTTTTAATATGAGTAAGGGCACAATAGTATGTTGTCTTTTAATTTTTTATTGTATTGAAATAGTTCATAATAACAACATGTAAAGGGGACATTTGCATTCTCCAAGTCCGAAAATATTGGGAGAGTTGGGGATGGTGTGATGATAAGAAAATCACACTGGATTGGAGATTAATAGCTGTATGGCTTTGATAAAAGTTATTTCCTTCTCTGGACTTCAGTTTTACTTTCTGTGAACCAAGAGTGCTCTTCTAGATGACCTCCTACAGCCCTTTGTAACATTAATGTTCAGAGTATGGATGAGTACTTATCATTGAGTTTATAACAAGAGGCGAGGAGAGTCATCCAGGCTGTCATTCTTGCTTATAGTGTAAAGAATCAAGTAGAGGCTGCATTTTTAACTAGAAATTCATAGGTAACAAAAAACCTTCTATTTCTGCATACTTATAACTAATTATAACAGTATAGAAGGTATCATTATAAAAAATGAAGACTTTGCATTTTAAGATCCCAGACTAAATGCAATGTAGTATCTGGAAATGGAAAAAAGACATTAGTGGAAAAATTGATGAAATCCTAGGAAAATCTTAGTTAATAGCATTATCTTGATGTTAATCTCTTAAATTTGGCAATATACCATGGTTTGTAAGACATTGGTTTTAGTGGAAGCTGGGTGAACAGTATATGAGAATCCTCTGTACTATTGTTGCAACTGTGCTTTTAAATTTAATTATTCCAAAATAAGAATCTTATTAAAAAATTTCCCAGGTGATCACCTAATTTATTTGTACATTAAATTTTGAGATGTACTCCTAGGGTACTCTAAAAGTGCTATTTCTCTTGCCTTACCCTGGATTTAATAAGTCAAAATTTCTGGGTTGGAGATTGGATTCTATGCTTAAAAAGAAAAAATAAATATCTCCTGGTGATCGTCACGCACACTGAAATATAAGAATCTTAATTTAGAGCTTTCTTTGGAAAATGCAATGGAACTTGTTTAGGCTTTGGTCCATAAATGCCAATCTGTAAACTGATACAGGGGTGTTACAAAATTTTCACCAGTCTATACAGCACAATGAGGGGGGAATAAAAATCAGCTAGAAATCAGCTTTTGACATGGCAGCGTGAGTAGCTCCGTCGACTGGCTCCTCAGTGAAACAACCGTAACTGGTGAAACTTGTAAAAACCTAATGATTTAAGTCTGGAAATGTCCTGAGGGTATCTAGCAAATGGAGAAACATGTATCAAGAAAATGGACTACACTGAGGTCACCACAGAGTTTGTGGCATTTAAGCCATGACATACTCCCCTTCTGCCCCACCAATTTATCCTAACAGATCTTGCATTCCAGGAAGTTGCAATCAAAGCATAGGGCTCCCTCTCCCCCAGGTTTCCAGTCTGGGGCTACAGAATCTCCCCTGGAGGGATAGTCTACCAATATTTCTAATCCCAACCTCCCCCCCGCCAGCTCTGTGTTGTACAAGTCTGTTTGCCCCAAGAGGACTTAGAAGTCTGAAGCACTCATCTCCATCTTGTAGGGTAAAAGCTTGACCTCAGGCATGGCAGACTAAGGATAATGGGCTCCAATCGCCATACCAGTTTGTAGCACACAGAGTTTCCACACCAAGAAAGACAAGCCAAGAGGATCAGGGGCTATTGTTCCTCTTCAGCACCCTGCTGGTAAAAGCTGGGCTACTCTGAGAGAAACAGGCCACTGTCTCTTCCCCCTGATCCAGAGCAGTGTTGCAGAGATTTTTCTCAGGAGGAGAGGCAGGTATAAGACAGAGGACTATATAGTTCTCCCCAAGGAAGAAGACTGCTCCCTCCAAGATAACAAAAAGAGAACTTTTAGACCCGCTAGATGTTTAACAGAGAGTACCAGAGAAAGATAGCTAAGAGTCCTCCTGGGCTTGCAACAAGCCTTAAAACTAGTTTCAAATACTACCCCTAGAAGAGGCCCAAGTTTAATCAGTTTAGATCGTGGAACACTTTATCCCCCAGGTGTTGTTGAAAACAATAGAGCAATCATCCAACAATTAGCAGAAGCCCTTAGCCAAGTATTTTACCAAAAAACTTAGAGATCAGGGAAACAGGTAGTCAAAGGGAGTCATGCTAAAACTGTCATCCCAAGGTGATTGCAAGTGTGTCCACAGCTGTGCCCTCTGAAGAGTGATGGCAGAGGTTGCAAACTGAAGAAGAAATGGACTTCTCTGAAATAGTCCAGCCAAATTAGTAAACAAAGCAAGCAAACAACAATGACAAGACCCAGGGCATTGGACTCAGTATCCAGAGTTGCTGGAAACTATTGTCTAAAATGTCCAGTTTTCAACAAAAAATTACAAGGCATGCAAAAAAAAACCAAAGTAATCCATAGACCAGAAAAAAGGAGAGAAGAGAAATTGAATTTGAAAGGACCAAGATGTCAGACTTACCAGACAAAGATGTCAAAACAGCTATTATAAATATTTTCAAAGAACTGAAGAAAATCATGCTTTAAAAAGGAAAGGAAAGTATGATGACAGTATTTCATCGAGTTGAGAATGCCAGTAAAGGGATAAGAATTATTAAAAAAGAACCAAATAGAAATTCTGAAGTTGAAAATTAAAATAACCTAAATGAGAAACTTACTAGAGGGGTTCAAAAGATTTGATCTGGCAGTAGAAAAAATCAACATTGATAGAGATTATGCAATCTAAAAAGAACAGAGAGAAACCATAATGAAGAGAAATAAACAGAACCTCACAGAAATATCAGATGGCATTAAGTACAGCAACATATGCATAGTTGGAGTACCACAGAGAAGAGTGAGTGGACTAGAAAAACAATTTGAAGATCATAGTATCTCTTCCTTAGGAAATTGTCTCTTCTTCTGAGTGTCTCACCTTCCTACTTTACATTGTTAACATTTCCCTTTCTTTAAAAAAAAAAAGGAAATGACAGTTGTAGTTGATGGCACTTATGTTGTATGGTCATTAATTTGCAAAATAAAATGTTGGCACTCCTATATTGACCTGAGAGTATTTGTAATGTAAAAATTGTATTGCTTCATAAAATCCTAAATTTGAGAACTCCTGGTTTAAGAACTAAATCTCTATTCAGTGGTCCTTGGAACCTGACAGCTTTAAGAAAATAATAACCATTAAAGTTTTAATATTAATGTTTATTTATTTTTGAGAGAGAGAGAGAGAGTGTGAGCATGAGCAGGGGAGGGGCAGAGAGAGGGAGACACAGAATTGGAAGCAGGCTCCAGGCTCTAAGCTGTCAGCACAGTGTCCGATGAGAGGCTTGAACTCACAAGCTTTGAGATGAAGACTTGAGCTGAAATCAGATGCTTAACTGACTGAGCCACCCAGGCACCCCTAACATTTTAATATTAGAATGGTATTATAGATCTTCAGGTGCCTAGAAAAATACTTATGATGTAGTTGATTTAATAAATATGTGTTGGAATGAATGACACAAGAGGATCACAAGAGTATGACTTAGGGTGTATGTGTGTGTGTGTGTGCACGTGCATGTGCTTCTGGGAGTGTGCAGCTGGCCATGACCCCTCCTGCTGTTCTCCTTTAAGACTATACAGTCAAAAATCTCTACAGAGATTTTTGCTTTGACATATATATATGGGTTCTGATCTTTGAGTTTCAGAAATCCTCTCCTCCAAATTAAGGGATAAGTGGAATATTTAATACTCCCTCCTCCTTCAATTCCAAGTAATTTCTTTTTTGTTTTTGTTGATGGTATGGCTGCTGTTGAATCTGTCTGTTTACTATTTTGATTTCCAAGTTTTCATTAAAATTCTCATGTTTCTTCTTCTTCTTCTCAGTGTCTGAAGACCTTTTAAATAATTTTATTTATTCTGTTTTACACTCTCTACTGGCATTTTTATTTCTTGGAGAGAAACTTGAATATATGTTAGCTCCATAGAGCAGGTTTCAGTTTACCTTTTCTATTCCATGGGTGAGACTAAGGCTTCTTCATGGGTTGTGAACAGTTCGTTCCTTGCTGACGGGTCTGAAAATGCTTAGTAATAATTATGCCTCCTGGACCTTTGTGAAGTAACTTGCTTTACCCAATTTAACACAAAAGTGGTTGAGAAACCCCTGTGGTTTCCCTTGTTGGAAATATGTGTGTAGGAGGATGCAGTGCCTGACAGTGTTTCAGAGCATGGGCTCGGAGACAGCATCTTGTCTCCGTTGCTGTTTCAAGAGTGCACCTTTGATGTGGCTTCACATCTTTGAATTTACCAGCACTTGAGACTAAGGAACAGAACTGCAGTATATTGGCCCATCATGTTCGACTAAGGCAAAACATCAATGCCAGGAAAATTATTGCTAATCCTCTCGGTAATGCAAGGAGAATTGACCACAGAGTTAAAAGATTTAAAGTTGTTGGGGTGCCTGGGTGGCTCAGTCGGTTAAGCATCTGACTTCAGCTCAGGTCATGATCTCACAGTTCATGGGTTTGAGCCCCGCATCAGGCTCTGTGTGGACAGCTAGCTCAGAGCCTGGGGCCTGTCTTTGGATTCTGTGTCTCCCTCTCTCTCTGACCCTCCCCTGCTCATGCTCTCTCTCTCTCTCTCAAAAATAAATAGAACATTTAAAATAATTAAAAAAAAATAAAAAAGGTTTAAAGTTGCAAGAAAGTAGGATTATTTGTTGACTCAAAAGCCTCCCATAACCTTCTTGCACCCCTTCAGCAACTAAGTTAATGTCGTTGAAGAACAGAACTGTAATGATAACCAGAATATTGCTTGATATCTGTTGTTATTTTAAAGTATTTCCTATAGTATTTCATTGTGTCTTAACGTTACCAAACCTTATATCATAATTGCTCAAAACTGCATTAATTTTTTAAGCACTTTAAATTTGCATATCTTACAGACTCATTCTGTGTCTGAAGCCCTAACATATCAAAGTGGTTCTTTTTTTTATAGATTACATAGTTTAGAAACAGTTGGTTATAGACCCTTTTTGTCAGAAACCAGCCTTGAACAGGACTCACAAGAGGATGATTAAAGGGAATTTATGAAACAATTAATTGACTAAGGGAGTTCCTATTTCCCCACGCTATGTCAGCTCACGGCAGGGTGTTTCCAACCTATGTTGTCTGCATAGGTCATTTTTGGCACATAATCACTTAAACTATTATGCAACTGCTTCAATTATTAATATTTCATCTTCATAGCTGAACTGTGACCTTGATTTTATGCTGGCCCTCATAGTGCCAAGGTCAGAGCTGGCAGAGTTATAGGGGCTCAAGAGAGAAGGATTGGGGATCATCATTCCGAGACGTTACTGCTGGACTCACAGCATAGAATGGCTCAATAGGATTATAATGGTCTCATTTGAATAATTTATTGTGACTCTTAGGAGTGTGTATTTTTTCATACAATGTTTGGTGACTTTGTCTCTTTGATATGTTTTGGAGTTTTCCTTCAGTTATGGGTTTTGTTGGTTGCACATGATGGTAATCTAAATTAAGTGGATCTGATCATTGAAAAGCCCAGGCAGTAGGTCAGGACTTCCAAAGTATCATTTGGACTTTTTCGCTGTCACTCAACTAATTTTTCCTCTCTACTAGCATCATGAAAGCAGACTCCATGCACATGAACTTGTTACCAACTTACATACTTTGCCATGAGGTTTATATCCTGTTGCTTCAGAATCCTCAATAAAATGATAGCTTCTTTGTTCCAATAGTTTTAATCAAAGTCTCAGGATTGAATCTCATGGAAATCTCAGGTAGGTCTCATGACCATCATTGACCAAATCTCTCTGGTCAGGGTCCTATACCAAGATTGCCTGAGATGGGGAAATGTGGTTTACCCAAGTTAAATCATAACATCACAATTGGAGGGTGGGAGAATGAATTTGTCCCCCCTTCCAAAAAATACATAGTTTTAATTTGTTCCTACTTTTATAAAGTATTCCCACTTTTATCTGCTTTCTTTTTCTAATGAACATACATTCTCTTTCCTTTCTAGCAAGCATGCACCTTTTAGCAACCCCCAGGTCATCACCATGTTCTCCATGAAAACAGGTGGGAGCGATGAGAGACCAAGGGAAAAGAACAAACCTTAAACCCTGTTCATGCCAGAACCAACTGTTTCATCTGACATCTTCCAGAACCTTTGCCAAAGCCTGCCTAATTCTGATGGGTGGTGTTTACCATATCATTGCTTTCCAAGCTTCAGTTCATGTTAGGCTGCCAAGTGATTTTGGAAAACTCCTCAAGGAAGGTTTTGTAAACATAATAGAGGCTGAGAGCTTTTCTTGTTTTATTTTACTCATTCAGCCTTAACATTTTCTTCTCTCCCATTGACTGGAAGTTCTTCTCTTTAATAAAACATTATTACAGTCAAATATCAAGGAATACTTTTTTACATGAAAAGAAGTTTCCAAATTACTTTCTTATATCAACTGGAATTGAAATCAATGTCCCCCACTATTGTTTTTGCCAAAACAGTAGTGAGTTTCACCAGTAGTCAGAGTGCTTCTTCTAATGGCCAAGAAGGACTTAGAAAGAATGATTCGTCCACTCAGGATATGGGTGGCTCTCAAGGAATGAAAAACACAGCACTAGAATAAATTTCTCCATTGCAAAAGACATGTTCTTCCTTTTTTTTTTTTTTTTTTTTACCAAGACTTCAATATTCAGGAAATGGGGTTTTTTTTCTTTGAACCTCTCTTTTGGTGACTTTATTAAATGATGTAAAAAACAAAAAACAAAACCCTATTTTGGAAATGAATAAAGTCCTCAGGAAGTGTTTAAGTATTTTTAGTTCACATTTCAGTGTTTTATTTTAAAGCTGTAGGGTTTTTTTTTGTTGTTGTTAGATTCTTACCTTTCAGAATTCATTGTTAATTAAAAACAAAATGAACCATAAGCACACATCTACATTGTAGATAGAGCATAGATAGAGAATAGACTCCCATGATGCTTGTTGTTCTATTTTTTTTTTCCTTTGAGGAGCTTGGGTGTTCCATGGTCAGCACTATCCAAACAATTAATGCAATAGAGTGAAAATGTCCCTTCAGCAGAAATAACTCCTTCTGAGAGGAGGCTAAACTGCCTTTAGATTGAAGAAGAGTTATGTAAGACCATTTCTGTCCAAAATGATTGGGCTGAATTCCATATTTCTCTAATGAAACTTTGTTGAATAACTGCTATGCTTGCAGCTGGGGAAGTATTCAAAATCAAGTGTTGATTCTTGCTACTTGATCGACTCCTTTAAAACAAGGTATCTAAAAGCCAGACCCAAGTGATTGCTCAGAGAAGTTGATTGAATAGGAAGTTACTTTTGATGCTAGTAAGTGCGCCATCATTTGGGATGTGAGTATCTTCATTGTTATGACTTTTATTAAAAGAGATCTGTCTGATAGTATGGATTTTTCCATTGGCCTTTGGGAAATAATGGTATCTTTCAGAACTTAGAAGATCTTTTATAAATCAAGAATAAAGAGTTATTTGTCTCTTCTTAACTTCTCTGAAATAATCTGAAATTTCAGTTCAAGGTCTCCATGTTTCTCTTATAATCTTGCACTGTAAAATACCTTTATTTTACTTATCTTGTTAAGTTTTTTACATTTTTTTATTTAAAAAATTGTTTTTTTTTATGTTTATTTATGATTGAGACAGAGAGAAACAGAGCATGAGTAAGGGAGCGGCAGAGAGAGAGGGAGACACAGAATCTGAAGCAGGCTCCAGGCTCTGAGCTGTCAGCAGAGACCTTGACATGGGGCTCGAACCCACGAACCGTGAAATCATGACCTGAGCCAGAATCGGACACTTAACCAACTGAGCCACCCAGGCACCTCTATTTTTACCTATCATTTAAGAACTTTGCAATCAAGCAACTCTGATGGTCTAATCTCAGGAGAAGACATTGTGACTGACAAACATACGGCTTTGTAAGAAAAGTATATTTATTAACCTTGTGAGAGGAATGATATAATTTTGTAGTTTTCACTTCTGAATGCAAACAGTGCATCATCAACTTTAAAAAGTAATACTAGACAGATTAAAAGAGTACTGAAGTTCTGAAGTGAATCTATCCAAGCTGCTAGAATGTGTATTATTCATGAGTGGTGAGCTGCCTATACTTCTACTATTAAATTATAATCTTCTAGAGTCTTAGAATTATATGCTTAGAATTTGTTGGCTTTTTTTGGTAAGCAGTAAAAATCTATACTAAAAACTGCAGATGCATCAGTTAATAATTTTTTATAATTGATACCTAATTATTTTTAGTTCTTCGATGATCCTTTATAACTACTTTCAAACTACCCTGTAACTCAGTGGCTTAAAAAAGTAACCATCATTACTATTCTCATTATTCTTAAACATGAACTAGGGTTAGCATGCAGTTGCTTTCCTGGTGTGGCTGGTGGTCACTCTTGTGGTTATAGTCAGCTGTCAGGCCGGCCATGGCCTGGTGCTTGGCTCAGCTGGGATTCTTGAATGACTAGGCTTTTCTGTTTTCACGTGGTCTTTCATGCAACCTCTCCAGTGGTAGAACCTTTTACATTCCAGCTTAGGATACTCACGAGTACAGGAATAAAAGTTTCTAGGCCTTTGTAATGCTTGGGCTTGGAACCGGAACAGAGTTCCGAAGCATATGTTGGTTAAAGCGAGTATACAGAGCCATGTCAGGTTCAGAGGAAAAGAATGACAAGAGAATATGGTGCTAGGAAGCATGGTTTATTTGGGGCCACCAAAGTAATAGTCTCCTGCATTTGCATATATTAATTCATTCAAATGGCATGCCTTATTTCTATATGTTAGCATGGAAAGATAAAGAGACAATCATGAACTTGGACTCATGTATATTTAATTTGAGGTACTTTCAAGAAATTAAAGAAGGGATGTTGAATTAGATCCAGGAGATTAGATCTCAGAGGGAAAAAAAGTCCAGAGATTAAATTTGTGATTGATCGTTGATGACTGAGCCTGCGGGCACAAATGAGATCACTCAAGGACAGACAGTAATACCCTCAAAAGAGATAGGAACTTGGGACTGAGGCTTGAGGAACTGAACTTTTTAAGCTTGAGTATAGGAACTTGAGACAGAGAATGTAGGAGAAATACAGAGGAGTATGATGTTACACCAAAAAGAGAGCGTTTTAAAAAATGAGGGATTGAATGGCAATGTTAAATGCTGCAGCAGGGTCAGATAAGAGGAGCCAGGACAAATTCCCATTGCATTTACTGACAAAGATAAGTTCATGGTAACCTCTCCAAAACTGAGTAGAGATGGTGAGGTGTGCCACATTGAAGTAACTGAAGAGTGAGGAAGCAAAGAAGGAAAAAATCTGATAATGAATGTGACTTTTAAAAGAGGTCTGGGTATGAGTAGGAGAGATGTGGAAGGTGGTTACAGGGTGAGGTGAGGCTTTTGAGGGATCAGAGAGAAGAAATAATGGGGAGAACAGAGTATGATAGCACAACTAGAAGGATTGGTTTTAGGAGGAAGTACTCTTTCTCTTTGGTAATTGCCTTAACTAGTAAGCCCTTAATTCAGAAGTGGCTACCTTTTCTAAGGTTGTATTTAAAATTTTCGCTTCATGCTCCTAATTCATAAAGAGTAAAAATAAGAGTAATAATGCTTGTAGTTATTAAGAACTGCTAAGCATGTGACTTTTGCCTCACTTATAAGCTGTTAACTTGACATAGTTTCAGGAATGCTACCAGAAGACATGAGTCTCCCAGGTCAGAGACAAAGGACATGATTAATCATAGCATTTCAGGCAATGTGAGCTTTGAGTTTGTGTCATTTTCCCTTTCCCATTGCGCCCAAGTTCTTTGGAGGCAAAATGAAGCAGCCAAGTTGGATGGTGCACACGCACAGTGGGTCTGCACCTCAGTCAAGGACCTCTGAGCTTAGGGAACCTAAATCTTTTTGAATAGGCTGCAACAAACCTGACCAACCTTTGCCTTGGAGCAAAACATTATCATTATGATATTGGGCAGTAAATACACCTTCCCTCTGTTCCAGATGAAACACTGTTTTTCTCTCTTTTCTAAGGCTCTTTACTCTACAAACATCTTTGAAAAGAGACTTCTGACCCAGAGCTTTCAGAATCTCTGCTAAGAAGATGTGTAGAAATGTAGAAGACTTAGAGAGAATTGTCTCCCAACAATATTAGATAGATTTTATAGGCAGAACCTACATGCTAGGCATGGCACTTCTTACATTTTTTTTCTACTCCAGTGCTCACAGCAGCCTTATGAAATACAGTATTAGTCAATTGGGCTACCATAAGAAAATAGCACAGACTGGGTGCCTGAAACAACAGATGCTTTTTTTCTCCTAGGTCTAGATAGAGACTATATGGGTAATTTCAAGGTGTTGGCATGATTGGTTTCTGTTGAGGCCTCTCTTCTTGGCTCTTAGATGGCTTCCTTCTCACTGTGCCCTTACACTGCTTTGGCATGCCCTCCTGGTGTCTCTTTGTCTTCTTATGAGGTCTCTTAAGAGACCCACTCTTAAGAGCTCATTTAACCTTACTTACCTCTTTAAAGGCCCTATTTCCAAATATAGTCACATTTAGGTTAAGGCTTCAATGTAAGAGTTTTCGGGGGACATAATTCAGTCCACAACAGATCCTAATTGTTATACATTACTTACTGTAACTATTTTTCAGATGAGAAAATGGAGGCTTTGAGAATTTAAGGCACTTGAACAAGATCACACTGGTCACAGGGGTGCAGTGGGCTTTGAGCTGAACTCGGGTCTGACTCCAGTCCATGCGCTTCACCACTCTCCTTCAGAGCAAGAGAGAATACATTGTATTTTTAGGTATTTCTGGGGGAAAAGTGATTTCTTATCTTTGAATCACAATCACTGATCTTGTGAAAGAATATTATAGTATGAGCCACACAGTTTATTAGTCAGACTTGCTACAGAATGCCAGGTGCCAAGGATCCATCAATCAACAAAATCAATTCCCTTACCTCATGAAAGGTATACTTTTGGTATTATGTGAAAGAGTTTTACTATCTCCCTTTACCTTCTCCCAGTTTTTAATTTTATATTTTCTGTATAACTGAAAGGGAAAGGGAACTTTTACTAAATGTCAGCCATATGTTAAGCATATCCACTTATACAGTATCATCTCATTTAACAATGATGGCTTATTAGCATATATGGGAGTCTTTCCCATTTTAAATCTTTGGTTATGATTGTAGAAACCTATATATATATATATATACATATGTATATATATATATATATACGTATATTTTTTTTCTATTAAAACTTTGATTGCAATTTCAACTCTGTAGGTGTGATTACATATTGATAAAGAATATATACCTGTGTGTATGTATCTCTGTGTGTCTATATATTTATATATTTTTCCTTTTTTGTGTCACAAAATAGGTGATCAATGCAAAGAGTGAAGTTACTATAACACAAATAGCCATCTTCAAGCTTACAGTCATGGGTGACAGGTTGGAATTAGTCAGTTTAATAGAGTTTACATATGTCGAGAAAGGACAGCTAATGATTAAGGGGTCTCAGATGGCACTGATGATAAAAGGAGTTTGGGGGAATATTTGACAACAGAACCTAAAACCAGTACCACTCTTGAAGTTATGTACAAGTTTTGGGGAGCTCTCAGACTGGTTTCTTCTGGTTCCAGTCTTTTTTTTTTTTTTTTTCTAGCTGCTGGCATCTGTGTAGGTTTTGTCTATATCTGATTTTCCTTGCAGTGTAAAAAAGGATTGTTTAACATGCATTTAAAAGAAGACTTTTTCTCAATTGTAAAATTAAATGACTATATTTTAAGAAATCTTTTCTACATTTGCAAAAGTATTAGAGTCAAGACACAGTGCATTAAAGCACACATTTTTGTGAAGGTTGATCCCAACTGACTTTCTCCTTTGGGTTTTCTGGGGCACCATATTTTATTTATTTGAGCAGCTGTGATTTGGAATGCATGATTCACTGGTACTTGACTATTATAGCTCTACTCCCTTGAAGTCTGCTACTTTTGTATAGTCCACAACTGGGAATTAACAAGTTAACCTTTGCTGTCACCAGATGTGACAGGGATACAAAGAGAGAGATTTCTCAGAACAGTCACTTTAAAGAATTCTTTTCATGTCAATAAAAAGCCAAGTCATAATACTCACCTGGTCTGATTTTTCAAAAAATAGTTTTTGAGGTTTATATTCAAATAATAGGTAAAACTGACATGTAGGCTATTTTGCCTTTATATATTCTCTTAATATTTTCTGGATTTACTATTATGGTCTGCTGTGTTTTTTTTTCTTGATTTGTTAAATCTTCATATCCATATACTGATTGATTAAAATATCTGGTTGGTGTACTGCAAGAGACTTTTGGCAAATAGATGTTTAAAATTCAACCTCAGTCAATATATATGGCTCTAGCCAGAGTTTAGTCATCAGAACAAAGTTTATTCAGAAAGTAGTTGCAATAGGGGTGCCTGGGTGGGTCAGTCAGTTAAGTGTCTGACTTCAGCTCAGGTCAGGATCTCATGGTTCATGGGTTCGAGCCCCATGTTGGCCTCTGTGCTGACAGCTCAGAGCCTGGGGCCAGCTTCCGATTCTGTGTCTCCCTCTCTCTCTGCCCCTCTGCTGCTTGCTCTCTGTCTCTCTCTCTTTCTCAAAAAGAATAAACATTAAAAAAAAAGAAAGTAGACAATAATAGAATTACACTTTGTTGCAGTTATAAAACAAACATTAAAACAGCAGCACAGTGGTTGAGAGTTTGAACTCTAAAGCTCGGTAACATAAGTTAGAGTACCTCTGTCACTGTGTGATCTTCTCCAAGTTGCTTAATTCCTCAGTCTCAGTTTCTGTATCTATAAAGTAGAAAAAATAATATGACCTATCTCATAGGGTTCTCACTCTATTTAAATAAAGTTATATGGATAAAGCACCTTGTATAGTATTAGGGTGCTAACTAAATAAAAGGGAGCTTCAAATTACTAGCATTGTGAAGAAGAGCCCTGGAGAGTGGCCTTCTTAGAATTCAGTGAACCGAGCTGGGTTCTTTGCAGGTCTAATGATTGACTTTTATCATTGCTCCTAGATTTAATCAGCTCACAGTCTCTGAGAGAAGGAATTGAACAAACAAACTCATGAGTGACTAATGTAAAAGCCAGAAAGCTCATTTATAAGAGCGACAGAATAATTATTTTGAAGCAAGCAGTGAGGTGATTTTTTTTTCTCCTGCAATCCCTTTTACCTGTAGTCCTGTTTGCTTCTTCAACCTGTTTGCTTGCTTCCTCTGACTCAGAGGAAGACTTCAGTAGACCACAGAGGGGAAAAAAAGAAATATTAATAACCTTTGTGTTTTGAATTTTAAAGTCCTGGCATAAATTCTAGGCAACAAGGAAATGCATTCAGTCAAAGCCTGTTTGTCCTGGCTGCTGTGTAAAGATGAGGATCCTCCCGGCTTGGGTAGAGCAAAAGAGCTAGGGAAGATTGAATTGGAGGAGGTATGTCTGTTGGTCTTTGCAAAAAGCTCCATACCCTGCAGCTTACTCCAACAGTGAGCCCCCAGGAGGTGGTGATAAAAGCCCAAAATGATTTGGGGCTCTGGGAACAGTGAGCATGTGTGCCTTGCTTTGCAGGTGGGAATCTCCTTACATCCTGAGATGGTTTGACACCATTTGAGTAGGGATGCTGGCATATAGCATGGCATGAGATGGTAGCGAAGGCCAAGAGAATTTGAGTTACCCTTACTGAGTTTCTTCTAATCCCTACAGAGGCTTGGAAAAATTGCTTTTTTCCTTTCCAACCAGATTACAAATGGTCACAGAGTCTTTGCTGCTTCCCACTGTGAGGCAGAATCTAATTCTGTTCCCCTCGAATGAAGGCTGGTTTAATAGTTTAGCAGACCAATCGAATGCACCAGAAGAGAGCTTCTATGACTTCCAAGCTAGCTAACAAGTTTAGCAGCTTTCACTTGAATCTCTTAGAATGCTTCCCTCAGGGAAAAGCCAGCTGTTGTGGAAGAAGTGTGACCATCCTGCTCCCGCTCCAGTCCCCTACGTAGGCTGCCTGGATAGGGAGCAGGGGCCAGCTAAGCTCAGCCTTCTGTCCGTCCCAGCAAGACAACAGGCATGTGAGTGAATCTGTCTTGAAATTCCAAGCCAGTCAAGTCACCAGCCAGATACCACCAAGTGATTCCAGGGAAGGCAGAAGAAATACACAGCCCAGCCCTTGAAGATTTGACCCACAGGCCATAAACATAATAAAACGATTATTGTTGTAAGTTTTGGTGGTTTTCTCTACCACAGTAGATAACCAGTACACAGCTCTTCACGTGCCCTCAGAGTTGTGTAGAAATAGATAGAGAGAGTTGTCTAACTTTGACCTGAAGAAGCTTTTTGGTCAGAAGGGAATTCTCAGGCTAATTTGTGTGGAGATGATCCTGTAATCCTTCCCTTCAAAGAATCTCAGGGAGAGGAATGTCTATTCCTAAGTACTGACAGAAAAATAAAACCAACACTTATTTGCTCACAAGTAGTGGACATTAGTGCAGACAAATGTTGATTGAGAAGAAACTTTGATACTGCCATGATTGGTCTTTTTGGAGTTCTACAACATGGCGGTTCTGCCAGCCCTCCATTCTCTAAATCTCATATGCTGCATGTGCTACAGGCAGAGATGAGAGGAGGACAAGGTGGAGAACCTTGCTTTTACTGGGAAAATCTTTATATGACAGAGGAACCCATGATTTGACTGAAAAATACCTTGAAGTGACTAAGTTTGTTATATGCTACCAGAAAAATGGGGTTTAAGGTAGGAATTAAGTACAGTAATAAAAAAATTAAAAGTTATTTTTTTAGTAGAACTAAGTTTGCTGCTTGTGAAATCATTATTTGCCATATTAATTAAATATGTGAAATCCTACCAGTAACCCAATTAGAATGTCTTCATTATCGGATTAGCTCATTGCTTCCTGGGTCCATTTACTCTTTTACAGTGGAAGCTGTTTCTTGTGTTGGGATCTGAGCCCTCGAGTCTGCTCCAGTACATACCCTTGTGGGAAGCTAAATTAGGTAAATTATCATGGGGTCCGAACAGAGATTAAAGGAGAACTTCTCTCATCTGGGCTATGATAAACACACCTGATGATTCACCTCTGCCCCACAATGGAGAACATCTCTTTATAGTGATTAAAATTCTTGTGTTGTGCCCTGAACTTCATTCAGTATTGTTCTAGTATCTATGCACTAAATAAATTATAGTAAATTCTGGTTCCCTGGTTACCTTTTATCTCTTTCTAATGTGACCATTCCACTATTAACGGCAAGTTGTATCTGTAGATATATTTATGTTGTTAATTAGATTATGCTCAAGGTCTGCATGTTTTTTGGCTTTGTTAAGATAACGTCTTCTGAGGCTATCTCTTCAGATATTAGATTTAATTTACTTTCTGTTGATTTTACTAATTTAACTCATATCTCACCATTGCCTCCATGTGCTGCCTAAGAGGGTTACTCTGTTCCTAGCTTATACTGTAAGATTTTTAGTGCAATGCCAAATGCACTGAGCAAGAAAAATCCTAATAAATAATGAAGGGGAACTATGGCATAGTTTCCCCTAGGAAATGAAAGAAAAACTTTTAATATCTCATTATGAATTTCTACCACCCAGTAATTAAGCTATAGATTATATTGTGCATTTTATAATTACTGTTTTTGAAATAGCTCAGGGTTACTTCTGTTCATAAGTTTTGAAGGGAAAAACCTAGTCATCTGTTTATTAAACTTTTAATAAATCATTTATTAATCCCTGATTAGTATCAAGCTCCCACGGTCGGTGTTTTTCACAGTCTTGTAAAATGTGTGTGAATAATACATAAAATATAAGTCACACAATAAGCACATGAAATGCTCAATATCATTAGTCATCACTGAAATCGAAATTAAAATCCCAGTGAAATATGGCTACACACCTACTAGAATGCTAAAGTAAAAAAAGACAGATGATACCAAGTGTTGGAGAAAATAGGGAACAGTCATAACTATGAAAGTGTAAAATGTTACAGTCACCTTGGGCAATGTTTAGTATCCCTTAAAACTTTGAACATGTATGTACTCTTTGATGCATGAATTCCATTCCTGGATTATATTAGTTACCTGCATCAGATTACTACAACATAATGGCTTAAAGCCACAGTAAATATTTATTGTTTCATATGGTGTCTGGGAGTCAGGAATCCAGGGGCTGGCTTAGCTAGGTGGTCTGGGCACAGGATATCACCTGAGGTTTCAGTTAGGGTGTTGGCCAGGGCAGGCCATAGTCACCTGAAAGCTGGACTGGGGCTGGAAGTTCTGCTTCAAAGATGGCATACTCTAATGAGTGATAAGTTGAGGGAGGCAGTTGGCAAGAGACCTCAGATGCTAGCCATGTGGATTCTGCCATATTCTTCCTTTGTGTGTCCTCCTAGCAGCTGGCATCCCACAGAGTCAATGATCCCAGAGAGAGCAAGGTAGCAGCTTTTATGATATATCCTAAAAGCCATGCTCATCTCTAATTTTTTTCCTAATTATCTTACTGATTACAGCCCTATTCAGTGTGTGTGTGGAGTGGGGGGTAGGGATGCCACCATGCAAGAGCCTGGGTATAAGGAAGCAGGGATCATTAGGTGCCATCTTGGAGGCTGCCTAAAACATAGGTGTTTATCCCAGAGAAATAAAAACAAATGTCCATAAAAACTCATACAAGAATGTTCACAGGAGCTTAATTTATAATAGCCAAAGTGGAACAACCCAGATGTTCATCAACAGGAATCTGGCTAAGCAAACTGTGGTATATTCACACAGTGGAAATGACTCATCAATAAAGAGGAACTAACCGCTAATAAATGCAGTAATATTAATAAATCTCAAAAATATTCTGAGTAAAGGAAGGGAAAGCACATAGACTATGATCTCATTTATATGCAGTTCTAGAAGAGGCACAACCCACTTAAGTTGATATAAATCAGATCAGTGGTTGCTTCCTACAGGGGTGGGAGGTAGATTGAGTAGGGATGGCTACAGTGAAGGTATCTGGGGTAGTGGAACTATTGTGACAGATTTGTCAAAGCCAATTCAACAGCATGTTCTGAAGATATTACTGTACATAAATTAAACCCCAATTAAAAATATAAGGTGTGGGGTACTTGGGTGGCTCAGTCAGTCAAACATCCAACTTCAGCTCAGGTTATGATCTCATGGTTTGTGAGTGCCAGCCCTGCATCAAGTTCTGCGCTGACAGCTCAAAGTCTGGAGGCTGCTTCACATTCTGTGTTTCCCTTTCTCTCTGTCCCTCCTCCATTTGCACTCTGTCTCTGTCTCTCTCTCTCAAAAAATAAATAAACATTAAAAAAAAAAGGTGTAATCCAAAGGCCACAGAGATAGTACATTTGTGATATGTTGTAATTGATAAGAGAAATTAATACTTGGGAAATACTAAAGGGCATAGTCTTAATTTTTAAGTAAGTCAAAACAGTAATTGTAGGAAAATGTTAATAATATGTTATTTTTTTGTATTTATAATCCCATCACTCAGAGTAATAGTTGATTTATGCTTTTTTTAATCTATTTTACCATCTTTTTAAATGCACTTTTGGAAAATAGATGATAATGTTTTGTATTTGCAATTTTATACACTGAGTATATGTACATGTGGTTGGTCACAGTATAAACAGTTCCCTGGATTATTAAAAACTCTTTTGAAGTATAATTTTCAGTTGTTATATTCCCCTATAGGACTATGACATAATGCATATAACTATTCTTTTCGTGATGAACGTTTACGTGGTTTCTCCTCATTTAAGGAATGCAGTGGAGTTATACATAAAGGGTTTTTCTTTGGTATTTGGTATTATTTCTTCATCCTGGGGTTTTAGAAATGTTCTAGATAAAAGCATATAAGTCACATATTCATTCATATTGCTTTTTAGGGGGTTTAAATTATTGTATACAAATACAATATATTAAAGGACATTTCCTTCACTTTGGTTAGGTGCTAAGTATCCTGAGTGCTTTGGCCATGTGTTTATTAACCATAATAACTGAGAAAATGGAGGTTTAATTGAGCCTTGAAGAAGGAATGAAAATTTAAATGAATATTGGGTGTCAAAAGGCAAGGATGGGGAAAGGGTATTTCTGCAGGGTTCATAGCATGGCGGGCAGAGCTGTGCAATGTCAAACCCAGGGAACTGTAAGTAGTTTAATATAAAAGCTTAGAGCACTGGTTCTCAATCTTGGCTGCATGAGTGAATCACCCGGGGGAGAGAACTTAAAAATCCCACCACCTAAGCCTTACTAGACCAATAAACTCAGGATAGGTGGGTATAAAATTCAGGCATCACTAGTTTTAAAAACTCCCCAGGTGATTGCTGTGTGTAAGCAAAATTGAAAACTACTAGTGCAGAGTGAGATGGATTGGAATGGGATGTAATTAGAGAGAAAACTGGAAAGATGAAGACGGGATGTAGCAGGCATCATGCTCTAGGACAAAGTGTGGACTTTCCAGGCAGTTGAGCAAACAGTGATCATGTTCTTCCCTTACTACCCTGGAGTCCTTTGCCTTTCCCTTGTACTGGTGTCACATGACTCCCAGCAAACAGGGAGTACTGTGTCTCCTTGTGGACAGGTTGCTCTCAGGTTGCCAGAGCTTCTCCTTCTCCTTGCTAAGATCTGGAAATGCCTTGGCATTTTCACTCTGTATCCCAAGGGCAAGTCCTTAAGCACTGATTGATGATGATGGGATATGAATCATGCAGCTTCCTTTCCCCTGATCAGGACAATTCTGAGGTGTGATTTCCACTAGTGCACTGAAAGTAGCCAATCTGCAAACATCCTACCATCTAGGACACGAGGAGTTTGTGGCAGAATGGAAACCTACACGCCACTTCCTTCCCAAGGAAATAGTTCTATGAAAGAAATGTCAGCTGAAATAAACAGGGGGTTTAGTGACTTAGCTGCAAGCGTCTTATCTCATCATGGACCAGTCACATTTGGTTCTCAGACCATAGGGATCTCCAAGCCATGGCTTTGAATAGCACAGACTTTTACCATCTCTGGATTGCCCTGCGTTAGTGAGCCAGTGTCACCCATTGTGGATGGGGCTTTATCTTTCAGCCTTACCTGACTTCCTTTCCCTTTTCCTCTTCCTTCCTGTCCTTATATTTCATAGAAACTCTAATAAATGCCTTTCCCCTGACTCTTAGTGTCAGCAACTGCTTCTAGGGAACTCAGTTAAAATAGGCAATGAGGATTTTATTAGAAGGTAGAACATGTGCTTCAGGAAGATCATCCCAAAGAACCATGTAGAAAAATGGGGCACCTGGATGGCTCAGTTTGTTAAGCGTCAGACTTCTGATTTTGGCTCTCGTTGTGATATCATGGTTCATTGGATGGAGCCCTGCATGAAGTGCTGTGCTGATGGCCAGAAGCCTGCTTGGAATTCTCTCTCTCTCTCTCTCTCTCTCTCTCTCTCTCTCTCTCTCTCTCTTTCTCTCTCTCTCTCTCCCCCTGACCCTCCCTGACTCCCCATCGTGCACGCATGGTTTCTCTCACTCTTAAAATAAATAAAGAAACTTTACTTCTGTTTAAAAAATATCCTTTTCCTTTCCCTGATATTTTCAGTGCCCCTGCTTTAGTTCAGACCCCCATTATTTGTGAGGTTTAGAATCACTGGTCTGTTTCAAGATGAACTCAAGGACCTTGCCAAGATATTAATGGAGATGGACTAGAAATGGTAGGTTCCTCACAATTTGTAAAGTAAAATTTGCTTTATGGAATACATATTTTTTTCATTTACATTTTAGAGCTCACACTTATTCTAAATTATATTTGTAAGGAAACTCAGGTATCCATCAAATATCTGACTTGGACACATAATTAAAATTCTCAGGCCCTCATTTTTCTCACTTTTTGAGTGAGGAAGAAGAATTAAATTATTCCTATGACCTCTTCCAGTTCCATAATGTTATATTCAGCAGTGCCTGCTCTATTACGTCAGTGAGAGCAGCATAAAACAGATTATTTTCCAGTAGCAATTGTCACTTCTCAAAATAAATTGACAAAAATCATACAATTATTGTAAGAACAATTCTGCAGGAAGCTAACCTTTGCCCATTTTTCTTAATGATATGTTTACTGCTTTTAACTTTGCTTTGGAAATGGGAAACCATCTAATTGGGTTGATAAGGTCAGCATGCAGGAGGTTTGGAAAGAGATTGGATAATATTTGTGAGTGTGTGTATTTGCCTAGACATGCTTTTTGTCATGTTTATTGTACTTTAATGATTAGCTAGAAATAATAAGCCTGCTGTATATTATCTTATATTAATGCTCTGTCATTTACGGATTATTCTAAGGTCATTTGAAAACACAGAGAAAATATAATTATTTGAGGGCACTTTTGGAAGAGGTGGATATATTAATAAAATTAAATAGTAATTTAATAACACAGTACTCCTCAAAACAGAGTTTGCCCAATATCTATAGTTCATAGGAAGGGTTTATGAGGCTGAATGAGATCAGTTATATTTTCCCCTGTTTTCAAGGAGCATTGAAATTCAACTTGAAGTGAGTTTTTGTATCAAGAAAGGTAAATTAACAGTGTGTAAATTATTTCTTTTCATCAGTTTCTCACACTCTGTCCCCAAACAACCCTGAAATACATAAATACTTTTTAGACTCCATTGTGTTACATAACTTACCTACGCAGAAATTGGAACTCATTAGAAATGATCTCAATTCTATTCCCTTTTGGACTTCTATGTTGTGGAGTCTTCAAGGATACTTTAAAAATAATAAACCATGGAGAATGAGGATATGTTGGTAGTATTTTCTTAATTCTTACTTATTTATTTATTTAGAAGGAGGAGGGAGAGAGGGGAAGAGAGAGAGAGAGAAAGTGAGAGAAGGACGGGAGTGGGGGGGAGAGAAAGAATCCCAATAGGCCCCATGCTCAGTGCAGACCTGATGCGGGCCTCAATCTCACGACCATGAGATCATGGCCTGAGCCAAAAATCAAGAGTTGGATGCTCCACTGACTGACCCACCCAAGCACCCCAATTTTTTTCTTTTTCTTAAATGAGGTATAATAGGAAAATACATGATCCTTCAGTGTACAGTTCAATGATTTTTTACATATGTATACACTTGTGTAACCACTTCCTGGTCTAAGATATAAAGCAAGATTTAAAAACCATCCCTCTCGCCAATGGTTCTCACCATTCTTACTTGTCTCCCCTTAGCTTGGTTTTGCCTGTTTTTGCTGTGTAGTATTTGATTATATGGATATATTATTCTCCTCTTGATGGGTATTTGCTCTATTTTCATTTTTCAGATACTACGGATGTCTGCTAGGGTTTTTGATGGCCATATGTATTCTTTTTTTTTTTTTTTTTTTGGTAGCTAGAACAGAAATTAGGATTGCACGTTCATGAAGTAGGAATAATTTAGCTTTAGTACTTTCCTGCCAAATGTTTTTCCAAAGAGGTAGTACCAGTTTTCTTTCCCACCTGCAATGTATGAGAGCCCTAATTCCTCTGTATTTATGCCAATATGTTGTATTGTGAATGTTTTTAATTGTAGTTGCTCTGATGAATGTGTGATAGTATGTCATTACAGTTTTAGTACTCATTTTCCTGATGAATGATGATGTTTGAGTACCTTTTCATATACTTAATGGCCTTTATGAAACCTCCTTTATGACATCCTGTTCAAATATTTTAGGGATCAATTATCTTTTGGTTACTGACGTGTGTTTGTTTGTATATTCTGATAAATATGTGAATATATTTATATTTTCTTTTGATGAACAGAGTTCTTAATTTTAATGAAATTCAACTTATCACGATTTCTTCTATGGTTCATGCTATTTGAGTTCTGCTTTAATATGTGATTTGAAAAGCCAGTCACCAAATAATGTATTCAGTTAGACCATAGGCTTATTTTTAAAGATTACTCTCTGTGGTATAGTGGAACATATTGAAGACTTTATGAACCGTTAGGTATCCTGTCTTTCCAGTTACTAAGTATGTACTTTGGGCAATATATTTAATCCTTTATGTCTTTTTAGTCATTCATAATGTGGTATCTTAGGACTCTCAGTTGCAAGTGGCAGAAAACTAAGCTGGTTCCGGCAAGAAAAGCTGATCTGGATGGAGGGTAGATCCTATAGTCAGAATAGCTTTCTAAACCATTGCTAGCACATGTGAGACCTTAGGGGCCCATCACCACCATGACACAGTTATCTCTACTTCTTTGCTCTGTGTTGGCCTCTTCCTCAATGACAGTAGACAGGTTTTGTATAACAAGAAATATGGCAGCCGGCAGCTTCAGGCTTACAACATCCCAGCCGAGCATCGCAAAAAGAAAAAAAAAGTGGTTTTCTGTCCCATTCTATTCGGCATATAATAAGATTCTGGGTAGCCACGAGTCATCTGTCTACCTATGTGAACAAAGAGGAGAGAAAAACTATTATTAACTCTGGGATGAAATCAAGAAGGGACTAGTTCAGACAAAGAAGTAGTTATGCTATTGGCAAGAGGAGGGAGGGAGATAAGGTGCTGGGCAGACACAAATAATAGATGGCTACCTCAAAGGAAACAAAATGCCTGACTTAAAAGAGTTGGTTGTTGAAAGTCTTCATCAGAGAGTTATTTGACAGTACCTGGTACCAGGTAGAGACACAATGCTTACATGTTGAATATGAACTGTTGTGGGAATCTCAGAAACTCTTTTCTCCTCTTCTTAGAGCTAGAGGTCTACAGAGGATCATGGCAGACCTAAGTAAAATCAGGGATCTAAGAGGCTGTTCTTTGCTCTTATTTGGAAGTGGCATTCAGGGATGTTCAAGGTCACTTGTGGATCTCTATATTACACAGGTCAGAACAAAGCTCTGCTTTGATTCTTCCTGCTGGTCCATAGAGATGCTTCTCATGGTAAAACATGCGGCCCAGAATCTCCCAAATCTTTATCCTCCAAATTACACTGTTTTAAGTCATTCAGGACTTGACCCTTCTCCTTTCCAAAGTTTTTCCAACATGGGTATAAAGTTCTTATGGTGTTAATTGTGTTTAGACAATTGATAAATTTGGTAGATAAACAACATGGTTGCTTTTGCACCATCACCAAATGGAATATTTTTAGCAATAAGCACTTCTTAGGGTGCTCATTATTCCTTCAGTCCTATTCCATCCATAAAATATTTCTTGGGACCTATGGTTCTCAAACTTTCATATGCATCAGAATCATCTGGAAGGCTTGTTATGCTATGGATTGCTGGGCCCTCCCTCCCTGAATGTATGATTCTGTAGGTTTGAGATGGGACCCAAACTGGTGTTTCTAACGAGTTCCTGGTGTTGTGCTACTGTTGCTTGTCCAGGATCCACATTTTAAGAACGAGACAGAAGACACCTTTCCCCAAATTTAGGCATAAATAATACTCTTTTTACATCATATTCTAACTCAGTAGGGAAACTTGTAGTTTGAAGAAAACTTCTTTTCCTTGCAAAATAAAGAGCCCTTATAAAAACAAAAATAATTGTTTCCTAATTAACTTTTGCAGTTCTGTTTCTTTAAGGGTTGGGGTGAGGGTAGACCGATATATCAAATTAATTTCTTGGAGGTCATAAAACTTGTAGAAAAACAAAAATAATATCCTTATAAATAGCTATAAGGATAACTCACAGGGAGAGTTGCAAGTAACCATCTCTGCTCTAAAATTCCTTATCTGCTCCGCCTAATAGGATTTTCTGTTTTCCTTGTTTGTCTTTCTTTCCCTGTTTGTTCTTGCTGTGTGTGTCTCAGGAATCAGATGTCCCCAAACAGCATTTCTAACTGAAATTGAAAGGGGTGATGTTAAATTCTGCCAGCTTCACACTCGGTCACCAAATGAATCATAGGAACTCCTGCAAATGACTGAATCACACCACTCTCTTTCCATCAGCCATAATGGAGAAATGCAGTTAGCCTACCTTAGAAATTAAAATCTGGAAGCAAAGATTTGTTTTGTTTTGCTTTGTTTTTGGTAGCGATGTTGGGTCAGTATTGGAAAAGAGGATATTGTGCTGAGAGTGGCATGAAGAAGAGGCCAAGTACAGATTCTACAATAATGACTGCCTCAGATGATGGCTTTGTTTTCATTTCAGAGGAGGCAAGTTTAAGTGTTGCCAGCCTTGAGGACCTCTGGGGCTTAGAGATTTGGCTTCAGAGGTTTTCTTCCTTGAAGACTTTGGATTTTAACTATCTTCTATTAAGTCCAACTCCTGTTTGTGATGTGGTGTTATCTCCCTTCTAAGTTAGTCTTACAGATCACCAAAGGCATCTGTCTTCTATCTAGGTACTGAAGAACCATGTACTGTGGTTAAAACACCCATAATATACCATAATAGTGTAGCATCCCTGCTAATGTCACTCTTTCATGCTCCAGTTGGCACTTTTGCGCTTAACCCATAAGTTTGAACTCTGCTCCCAAGTACGGAGAAGAATAGACTTATTAAAATGGTGTCTGGTAGTTACGCTAAATTTATTTTTATTTAGTTTACTAAGAGGTCTCAGTGCCTGGGTGTGCCCACCTGGGTGGCTCAGTTGGTTGAGTGACTGACTTCGGCTCAGGTTGTGATCTCAGGGTTTGTGAGTTCAAGCACCGTATGGGGCTCACTGCTGTCAGCGTAAAAGCCAGCTTTGAATCTGCTGTCCCCCTCTCTATCTGCCCCTCCCTTCCTGGCATTATCTCAAAAATAAATAAATATTAAAAAAAAAAAAAAGGTCTCTGTGTCCACCACCGTATTTCCAGGTAACAGTTGTGGGAGGGGTGCCTGGGTGGCTCTGTTGGTTAAGCATCTGACTTCAGGTCAGGTCATGATCTCACAGTTTGTGGGTTCAAGCCCCACATCGGGCTCTGTGCTGACAGCTCAGAGCCTGAAGCCTGCTTCAGATTCTATGTCTCCTTCTCTCTCTGCCCCTCCCCTGCTTGTGCTCTGTCTCTGTCTCTCTCAAAAATAAAATAAAAACATAAAAAAAATGTAGGGTACCTCTGTTTAAAAAGGAATTCTATAAGTTATATAAGAATATAAAATTTAAAGCATTGAGGATAAGACAGAGAATGTGAAAGTGGTCTGTCACTTTTCCATGAATTTAAGGAAGAGAATGGGAATGTGGACTGGGTTATGGGGTAGAGTTGAGGTTGTTTGGATTTGAGGAAATAGTTGAAGTTTCCTTGTCTTTCTGTGACTTACAGTGATGCTGGGTGGTGTTGAAGGGTCCTGAAGCTAGGGAAGAAGTGGTATTAATAAACTCTTCATATGTAAGTGCTGCCTTTTCAAAGCAGAAACATTTTATTTCATATCTTATCATTTCTCCCAGGAGATGGAGCTGAAGGGAAATGCATTAAAGCCTCTGTAACATTTCATAAATTGAGGGAAGATTTAATTCCCCTTCTATTTATCTAAGTATTATATACTATAATAGTCATGGAGGAACCAAAAAAATTCACTACCTGTGCCCTCAATGAATTTCAGTTATAGTGGAAAGGTAAACATGAAAACAAAATTATAATATAGTAATCTGATAATTCTAAAGTGTTGAGCATAAGGTCCCGTGGTATCTACAAACAAGGTGGCTAATCTCTTTGGAGGAGTCTCTGAAGGCTGCATGGACATTTACCAGGCAATCAAGAGAGAGAGGGAGATGCAGGAAGATAGAGGAACATGTGCTAATGACAGAGGTGTAGAGAGAACTGAGTTGTCAGTGTGTCAAAGTATAAAGAGGAAACTGGCAGGAGATAAAGCTGCCCTGGAAAGAAGTGGCTGTGGCATTCATGGTGTTATTGTCCATTGAAAAAGTTTTAAAAGTTACCCCAATTTGAGTGGGGAAAATTCTAGAGAAATTGGGTGACAGATTCTCCATTTAGCTTTTTCTAGAATTAGGAAAGCATTGGAAGGCCTGGAGAGATGGGCTTCTAAAAATGACTCCCAAAATAAGACAATCCGAGATGTCTGGTGAGGTGTCAGGAGACTGCCACTGAATCTTTGCAGTTCAAGATTGCACAACGTGGCTGTACGCTTGGAAACGGGAGGTTGCCGCAACTATCACTGCTACAAGTCGTCAGACACCATGGTATCAATCATTCTGCACAGGGGCACCACATTTTCATACCTGTTTGCCAAGAGCAACAAGGAAAGTAACAGGAAACTAGCCCCTGGATGAAACTGAATGGGGAAAAACATGGAGAAGACAAGCAGCTGAGTACAGAAACCTAGAGCCTGCCTGCTTGAGGGACAGCTGGGGAGACAAAGAGGCAATGCCATAGTGTTGGTCTGGAGAAGAATTAAGAGTGTGGCATTATGGCAACCAAGAAAGGAGAAGAGCTGAGGTAGAAGGACATGGATAACAGTGTGAAAATGCTGTAGTGTAGTGATTATCAATTCTTTTCAATTTTTGATCATCAGTTTTTTAAATGTTAATTAATTAATTTTTAAGTAATCTCTACACCCAACATGGGGCATGAACTCACTACTCCAATATCAAGAGTCACATGCTCTTCTGACTGAGCCAGCCAGGTGCCCCATTCATCAATTTTTTTTTATGGGATCTTTTCAGTGACAAACATTTAGTTTACCTCTAGTATTAGGCAAGGCTTTCTTTGCAAGGAATAGAAAATCAGTTTGAAGTAATTTAAGCAAAAAATGAATTTATTGATTCACATACGTTTTAAAAAAATTTTTAAATATTTATTTTTGACAGAAAGAGCACAAGCAGGGGAGGATCAGAGAGAGAGGAAGACACAGAATCCACAGCAGGCTCCAGGCTCTGAGCTGTCAGCACAGAGCCCCAGCTGGGGCTCAAACTCATGAACCACAAGATCATGACCTGAGCCAAAGTCCAATGCTTAACCCACTGAACCACCCAGGTGCTCCTTGACTCACATAATTTTAAGTTGAGTGGGGACAAATTTAGTGACAAGTGTTTTTTTTAACTTTATTTATTTCTGTTTTTTAATTTTGAGAGAGAGAGAGAACGAGCAAGCGAGCACAAGCCAGGGAGGGGCAAAGAGGGGAAAAGAGAGAGAGAATCTCAAGCAGGCTCAGCCAGGCCAGTGCAGAGCTCAGTGAGGGCCTGGAATTCATGCACCTTAAGATCATGACCGGAGCCAAAGTTGAAAAGTTGAAGTTCAACCCACTAAACCACCCAGGCACACCTAGTGACAGATGTCACTAAATGGTGTCACTCAGCTAAGGCTGTCTCTCACTACTTTTTTTTTTTTAACGTTTATTTATATTTGTTTTTGAGAGAAGGAGAGAGAGAGAGAGAAAGAGAGAGAGAGAGAGCGCGCAAGCACATGAGTCTCTGTCCCTGTGAGGGAGGGACAGAGAGATAGGGAGAAAGAGAATCCCCAACAGGCTCCATGCTGTCAGCACAAAGCCCCATGCGGGGCTTGAACTCTCAAACCATGAGATCATGATCTGAGCCAAAACCAAGGGTCAGATGCTTAACCGACTGACCCTTTGTTTACCCCTCATGATACTCAAAGTAGAGAGTCTATCTTTCTTCCGGGATCCCCACATCACCCTTTGGGTACAGATTTATTAGTCTTTGGAAGGCATATGTTCTGCTGTCTGTCAAACATGGAAAAGTTTCCCCCTGAGGATCATCAGAAGTTAAGATTTTTGTATCCAGAAAAGAGAGAAGGGTGCCAGGTAGCAGATTAACCAGGGTCTCTGACTGGGGAATCCTGGGTTAAAGTTAAATTGGTTTGTCTCAGAATTTACAGACCATTTCTACTCTTCAGTTAGAAGCGAGTCCTTAAATCCAGTGCGCAGTTACACATGAGGATAATTATATTTTTGGAACGTGTGCCTTGAAGAATATGTAATGACACACACTATGAATTTAGTGACACTTGAAAATGAATTTGTTTTTTTAAATTCATGAGAATAGTTTTTACAAACATTTTTAAAATGATGCATAGTGACATTTTTCCTCTGCAAGTAATGCTTGGGGAGCTTGTGAATTTGTGAGGCTGTTTCAGTCACTCTGACATCCCCAAAATAAACTGCATGCTTTGAATTCAAGTTCATCATGGAGTCCACGGGTAGCCTAAGCATATTTTCAGGGAGTATTAAATAAAGAAATGTTTGGGAAATGTTACAGGACCCGTATTCATTTAGTTTTGGGGGTACTAGTATTTTTTTAAATTTTTTAAAATGTTTTATTTTATTTTTGCGCGAGAGAGAGACAGCGTGAGCAGGAGATGGTCAGAGAGAAAGGGAGACACAGAATCCGAAGACAGGCTTCAGGCTCTGAGCTGTCAGCACAGAGCCTGATGGGGGGCTTGAACCCACAAACCGTGAGATCATGACCTGAGCCAAAGTCGGACACTTAACTGACTGAGCCACCCAGGCGCCCCAAGTGGGTACTAGTATTAAAAACTACACCATCAAGGTGGGTGATGTTACTAGGACCCAAATAGCTCATCTAAAAACTAGGTGAAAATGATCATGCCAAATGTAGGTGGGAGTGAGGAAGCACATACATTACACAATACATTGTTTTAGTTTATTTTGTAATACTGTACTGTTTTCAACCCTTCTGTGTATATACGGTAGCAAATCCGGAAAAATGGTTAACATAATAATATGGGTTGAGGAAACTACATATATGTGTATTTACCTATATGTATATATGCGTGTACATATATACATTTACATATTTATGTACATATACATATACATACACAAGTCCTCAAGATTTCTGAGGGCAGTAGCTTTCCCTTCAGGACAACTTAGAGACCTGTGCCATGTGAAACATGCTCTGGATATATCCCCAGTCTTTTGTGATGGGGCTGCTGGTTGCATTAGTTGTGTATGCAAAATGGAGACTGCTTGACCTGTCTTGTTCCTCCCTCATGGGAAATGCCCAAGGTCCACAGGTACTGCTTCAGCGTCTCTGGTAAAGAACTGCCTCCCTGGCACCTCTGAGCTGTTATTGAGTGGTCCCTGAGTGCAGAGAATTGCATTAGGTGTAGTGTTTCCGGAATGACACTTTTGTTATTGGTCTGCACTATCTTCTGGTGCGGGGAGGGCTCGTGTGTGGTTTGAGCCAAGCCGCAGGGTCAGGAATCAGCGCCCAGTAGGAGGAGAGCAGCAGGTGCGCGTGGCCCCTCTCTCTGCCTCCCTCCGGTCCTGGCGGCACCGACACCATCAGCAGCTGTGGCGCCGCCACCGCCCAGCTTGGGCCACTTCCCTCCCTGGCCTCCCAGCTGTACATAGCATTGTCCACTAGAAATGCAGCTGTTTGAAATGTAAGCACCAAAGTGAAACTGGTCTTGGTCCCCCAGGGTGCCCCTTGATCCTTCTGACACTCTAGTCCCCTAGAAAATCGTTCGCTGCAATCTAGTTTTTCTGCAAAAGAAAGGAAAAACAAGAATCCCCTTCTGCCAAAGAATCCCTATAATACTGATATTATGCTGTGATGTATTTGCAGTGAGGTTTGAAATGGTGTTTAAAACAGTCATTTTGGTTTCTTTCTTTTTTTGGTTACCAACCTACCTCTTTTTTTGGGGGGGGGGTCTATTCTCAAGTATAAATCCTTTTATTTATAGGGTAAGACTTTTAACTGTCTTGCTAAATTGTCAGAGGCGTCGGTCTGAAATAATTTAATTGGCTTCCTGATGGAATCCAGTTTCATTTTCCCTGTTTTAAGAACTTTAGGTTTTCTGGGTTTTGTTACTTTGCTCTTTCAAATTTTAAGTTCAATTTCATAATTTTATGAGGCTGTAATTTTCCAAATAAAAATACTTTTTCAAATAAAAATAAAAATGGGGTTTAAAAATGTTTTGTTTTTTAACAAAAGCATCTCCTTTTAAAGGTCAACGAAAACCTTGAGGGTTTACATATATTTTTTTTCAGTTCTCCGTTTCTCTTTGCCAGAATCACTAGATTTAAGAAAACCCTAAAAATTGCTGTAACTGGTTGAGTAGTTAAGGAAACTGGCAGTATTACTTATTTTTCACAAGTGAGAAGCTACTTTGAAGTTTGTGGATTCCAAGTATGAATCTCAAAATTTGCACTTGCTGTGTATTTGAACTGCTGTTCATTTTCTTTTGTTTTGAATGCATTTTACTTTATAGCTGCACACGTAGGGAAGTAATTACTTACAAATAAGTGATGTACTTACTTAGGAAGGTTTCTGATCATGTTATGGTAGCTTTGATTAAATTCTCAAGTAAGGTAATTATTACAAGAAGTTCCCAACTTAAAGCAAACACTTCATTAGGTTCAAGATAATTAAAAAAAAAAACATAGCCAGTTTATGTCTGCAGTCGTGGTCTCTTTGCCTTTCTCCCTCTCCCCCAATGTCTCTTTCTCTTTGTTCCCCTCCCTCCCTCTCTCTCTTCCTCTCCTTCCTTCTGGCACTCTGTCTGAGTAAAAGTGCAGTAACCTCTAAACCCATCTCAGGAAATAAATGCTATGTCCAAACTGCTTTGTGGGGAAACAAAATATCACCGTAAAATGATGTTGAGGGAATTGCCATAAGATAATGGTGATATTTCACCATCCTTTGACATTACTATCCCGGGTTGTTTCTCTATTTTATATAATACCATAGAACAACAGGCACTTTAGTAGCTTGAAATGTTGACAGAATTTCTAGTGTTTCTGTGTTTTAAGTGAGTGCCAAAACTGTCAACAGGAAGCGTTTCCAAAATCCCCATTGTTACCCAGAGAGAATCAATGACATGGCCATGTTTTTAGTGTTTCAACAGTATGATTATCTTTGGTCATCACAGGGAAATGGGAGGCTTCATAGCCTTGGAGTTTCCTTATTAATTACTTAAAGTATAAGTGTTCTAGTGCATAAGGGAGGGCAAATCAGGTGCCCAGACCACTAACTCTAATTAAGAAAAGTACTTTGCTTTGCAGAGCAGGCTTTCTAATGGTTCCTGGCAGGGTTATCTAACTCTAGATGGAGGTTTCCAGCACAGATTTCTCTTCCTGTAGTCAGTGAAAATAAATCCAACCAGCCTGGCTTTATATCAGTGGATGGAAAGGGGAGGAGCTCAGAAATTGGTTTTAATTTATACACCTCAAGTTGCCTTTTCTGTCACCATTTTACGATTATCATTGGCTGCCTAACCTCAGTGAGGTGCTTCCCGCAGATGCCATCTGTCCTTGCTGGCACCTTCTGCCGCGTTGGCATCTCCTGTGAGCTGGATAGTGAATGTCCTGTCAGTTCTAGGATAGTGATTCTCAAAGGGTGGCTGGTAGTGTGGCTAGTTCGTGGACTGCACTCTGATTCATTGGTGATGTTCAATCGTACCATTACTGTATTTTTACTTTATTATATCTCTCATGGTTGCTACATGTTAGTATAGTATGGGAGAGGGGATTCTGAGGCTGAGTGTTGGAAGCGGCCATTGAAAATGGCTGGAAGAGCAAAATAGGTTGTTGCTCATTTGGAGCTTAGTGTCATTTTCTCCCTCTTCCATGACTTCTGTGTCCTCTCAGGGCCAACCACTGTCCTGCTATGCCTTCTTGCTCCCCAAGGGGTCATATACCCAGAGATTTGCTGTAGTATGCCTTAAAGGGCTCTGAACTCGTCTCACTCAACTCCTCAGTCCCTGGCTTACTCAGCCCCAGTTACCCTGACTGTGCCGCAGACACATCAGGGCACTGCCACGCACTCAGAGGGCTCATTCCTGTACTCCTTCAGGCTTTTACTCGGATGTCATCTTTTCAGAAAATCTCTTCCAGGACATTGTGTCTAAAACTGCAGCCCCTAGCCCATCATACACATTTTGTTTTTGGCCTTGCATATCTCATACAATATTTTTATCATTAATTGTTTATGTTACTTGTATGTTATTTACTTGGTATTCTATTATCTGTGTTCTTCTTTTAGAATAGAAGGTAAGTGAATGTAGAGATTTGATCTTTTTCTTCACTACTGTGTTCCCAATGCCCAGAGCAATGCTTAGCACTTAGCAGGTGCTCAGTAAACAGATATTTTTTAAAGAATAGATGAATGGATGGAAGCCCCAAACTTGATATATCTATTGCTTAATTGGAGTCTATATGAACATAGATGCTATTGTAATTTTCCCCATTTAAATTTGGAGTCAAAACTCAGTATACTCTTTCATTTATGACGTCATTTGGAATGAGCAGTAGTCCTGGATTTATGTTGATTACACCAAAATAAGATCAGAAGGTTAATTAAATACAAAGTGTCATTGTTCTGTAACTCTTTGGGACATTTCATGTATCAGCTTTGTCTAAATATCAGAATCTTATTTATTTTTTTTAACATTTATTTATTTTTGAGAGACAGAGAGAGACAGATCATGAGCAGGGGAGGGGCAGAGAGAGAGGGACATACAGAATCAGAAGCAGGCTCCAGGCTCTGAGCCATCATCACGGGGCATCACATCTGAGCCCCGACGTGGGGCTCAAACCCACGAACCATGAGATCATGACCTGAGCCGAAGTCGGACGCTCAACCGACTGAGCCACCCAGGCACCCCCAGAATCTTATTTTTAATTTATCTTTAAATATTTGTAAAATACTTAAATAGTGTTTACTAAAGTGCTTTCTATATATTAATTACTTTTCATATGTAACCTAATTTAATTCTCATAAAAACAATGTAACAAATATATTTCTATTCCTGTTTGAACTGAGATCCTGAATGTCTGTAATCACTGAAGGTTTCAGAAATAATGAGAAGACCTGATCTTTACAATTTATACTGTAAAATAAGAATTTCTGTGACAAACCAAGCCAGTGAATCAGATTACCTCCCATTAATTAATCTTCTTTTGGCTGAATATACCTCTTTTTAAACAAACATTTTTAAAAATGTTTATTAATTTATTTTGAGAGAGAGACAGCATGAGGGGGGGTCGGGTAGAGAGAGAGGGAGACACAGAATTTGAAGCAAGTTCCAGGCTCTGAGGTGTCAGCACAAAGCCTAACATGGGGCTTGCGCTCACAAACTGCTAGATCATAACCTGAGCCAAAGTCAGATGCTCAACCTACTGAGCCACCCAGTCACCCATGAATATAAGTCTTAAAGCAGGGCCCTGCCATATCATTCAGTCCCAACTGGCATCCAATGCTCTCCATCATCTCCTTTCCACTCAATGATCCCAGGTTATTTCCCTCTATTCCTTGTAACATATTATCTGTTCTGATAGAGGAGACTTTTTTCCTTCCTTCTTACCTGCCACACTTTGCCCCATTATTTACCTAAGTAGTTTTGGCCCCTTCTTCAATGATTTCATGTCGATTTCCCCTATGCTGTTCCTTTTGGGCATGAATGCCGTTCCCCTCCTTTTCTGCTCATCCTTACACTTAACACTCTTAAAGGTCTACTTGAAAACCATACACTTTGGTTTTCATGATCCTAGCGTACAACAGTTTCTCTCATTTTTCTTTTCTTAATTACTTTTGAACTTATTAGCTGTACCACACATGTATTAAGCTCTAATTATAGACTGTAGTGTTCTTTAATTGTTTCTAGTGTCAGCCTGGTTCTCTGAGCAAGATAGTGTTTAAAGAGATTTATGTCTTATACTTTTTTGTTCTCCTTTAAATAATTTCTAGGGTAGATGTTGCACCTTTGGGAGATGCTCAAAAAATGTTTGGCTTTTCATCCTCAATATTTATTGAGTCCTGCTGAAAACCATGACATCATTTTGGGACAGGGAATAAAATGTGGTTTGTCTAACAGTGGTTCCTTCCAGTACCAATCCAACATCAGCTCTGTGTACATTGTCTACAGATATATTTTTGAAAAATCACTGTTAGATTTTGCTTCCCTTTCATGATACCTGAAATTCGAATACCAGCTACCACATTGTGAAATGTAATTTTGAGAACTGGGTGAAAGGCATAATAATAGATACAAAGTCCTTATCTTCAAAAAGCAAAATAAAAATGCCAACACTTAGAAATTTCAGAACACAGCACAGAAATTTTGGATAAATGGTGAGACCAAAGAGGTCATTTGTTCGATTTCTAGGGCACTAGCAAAGGTTGGGCAATGTGTCCTTTAAAGCATCAGTATATTTTATTTTTCCTTTCAGCCTTGTGTTCTCAGAAATACCTTGCTGTTTCCTTGAGGGAGATGCCTATAGCATTAAAGGAAATTGGGATGGATTTGAACTTCTGAGGCAGTGTGAAACTCTTATTAACATAAGATTAGAGGTGGGAAAAGCAGTGAAAGATCTGCAGGTGATTTCAAATCAGGTATTAGGCTGCAAATCCTCCTTTTTGGCAAGATGAGTCTGATAGTACACAGTGCTAGTAGATGTATTTTGGCAGAAAGAAAAGAAGCGGAGAGATTCAGGGTATGGAGGACGCATTGTCTTATATACTGTAATTTCTGTAACTTAGTACAGAATCGTACCATGTTTGGACATACCTCACTTACTGCCATGAATTGAATGTTGTGCAGTTGGTCCGATTTTTTTCCCCATTTGTCTAATGTTTAAAATGAAGTGCTTTTATAGTTCCCACCTTTTCAGGGTACTGTGGAGATTGGAAGGAGCGTGCACTCTCTAGCTTGAGAAACTTTCTTTTTTTTCTTTTTTTCTTTTTGTTTCCCTCTGAGTGCAAGCTTAAGCTTAGTGGACATTCAGGGGTCAGAGTGGGTGCATTTTCAATTTTGTGCTGCCAGAATCTGGAAGTAGGATCTGTTCCAAGAAGGGCAGGTGCCACTGGTAGAGACAGGAGTGCATTTTGCCAGTTTGAAACAGAGCAGTGTATTCTGAGAGGGGGAGAGAGGTGGGAGGTGGCACTGCCGAGGTCCTGCAGAGGCTTGCAGGTGGCACCCTATAGGCTAGCAGAGCACAACAAAGCAGAGCCTGAATGTATGAAGACCGTAGCACTCCAGGAAGCCTGCATGCAGCTGACTCCAGAAGGCCTGGCGTTGAGCAGGGGGCCATTCACTGAGCTGGGGATCTGAGTTGCGGTCTTGAAGGAGCTGTCATGGAGAATGCTGGGAGACAGGGTTAGTGGGGAATAAAATGAAGACCAACTGTGGAAAGTGGAGCACAAAGTGACCACACAAGCCCCACACACCGATGCTTACTATATGTCAAGAAAAATCCCTAATCCTTTATACTTATTAACTCAGGGATTCTTACAACTTATGAGGCAGGTACGACTACCACCCCTAGTGTGCAGGGAAGGAAACTGAGTCACAGGTTGAGAAGCCTGTACAGGGCCACACATCTAACAAAAGACAGAGCTGGGACTTCAACCTAGGCATTCTGGCTTAATGGTCTGCTTAATCTCCACGCCATCCAACTCCAGTTGCTTCAGAGTGGCTGAATCATATTGCTCTCTAAAGCCTTTTAAACAGGGCATAAAGCTTTGAGCCAGAGAGATATGGGTTTGAATCTCTCTTCTACTACTTGTTACTTGTGACATTTAGGGAAAATTTCATTTCTCTTAGGCTTGGTTTTATCATCTCCAGAATGAGGGAATTGCCATGCCCCTCTACAGACTTTGAGGAACTAAGTTGAGTAATAGGTATAAGCTAATAACATGGTGTCTGGCAAGAAACTGCCCCTCAACCAATGTTTGTTTTCTTTTTCTCTCTCTAAGTGCTCATGAATGTAGAGTCCTATAAATTCCTCTTGATTGGGAATTGAATTGTTCCTGGGCATAGTGCGGGGCCAGGCTCGGGCTGATCAAGGATCTTGCAGGTTGTGACGGAAGCCCTGTGGCACCTGGAGGCTTCCTGCCTGTTTAGGTTAAACCACATGGTTGCTCTCTTCTTAGAATTTACAGAAAAATGTGTTGGCAAGTGCTTTTGTATACAGTTAGGTCCATGAAGCTTTGTATCTGAAACGTGTAAACTAATGCTTGCTTCAGGAATTATAATTGGCAAGGTAAAAAAATGCATTTTTATAAACATGTCCATCATCTATTATTTTTAAGAGTCCTTGCTTTCACTAACTTTATGGATACTGAGAACTAACTGTAATGACTAAATTTGAATTTCTGTATGATACTTGATTTTCAGAATGATGCTTGAATTTCAAAGCCTGCTTCATGTTTCATAGCAGCCAGGGCAAACAAGTTAGCAATCTCAAATACATGATCTGCAGACAAGTCGTGGATAGTCTGCATCATGGTTCACATTAGAATCATCAACCCAATCCTGACTGAAGAATTCCATTTTCTCTCTTTCTTCCTACGCCTTTGACCTTTAGCTGCAAGCTATACTTAAAGCTATAGTTCTGCATACTTTTTTGTTATGTTTCCCAAATAGCACATGTTCACTATAGAAAAGTTAGATTACATTAGACACAGAAACAAAAGGAGAAAACCTTTCATAATTCTAGAGCTAAACTGTTATATTTTTATGTATATTCTTTGAGATTATTTTCTATATATGTATATGCATAGAAATGGGATCATACTATAAATACAGTTTTGTAACCTGTGCTTTTTACTTAACAGTTGATCATGAACATCATTAAATATACATCTGCATCATTATTTCTGATAGCCTCATAATATTTTGTTACATATTTAGAGCAATGTTAATTAAGATAATCCTCCATTGTTGGGTGTTTACTTTGTTCACTATTTTTTTTCATATTTTGAACCATGCTTTGAGCATTATCTTTGAATGTACATCTTTGGATCTCTTTCTCATGCTGATTCAGAGGGCATGCATGTTTATCAGGCTTTTGATATCTTTGCCAAATACCTGTCTAGAAGTATTGTACTGATTATATTCCCACTGGCAGTAAATGAGTGTTCTGACACTCAGTGTGATTTTTTAATTTTAATGTACCATCTGACGGACAAAGTAGGACTTCTTATTTTGTTTTTTATATTTACTAGTGAGGTTGATTTTTCTATATATTAATTTCACATTTTAATTTACCTTTTGTTAATTTGCCTTTCTACTGGGACATATTTTTTAATTATTTATTTATATTTGTTTATTTAAACCCAAGTTAGTTAACATATAGTATAATAATGATTTCAGGAATAGAATTGAGTGACTTATCACCCAGTGCTCATATAACCCTCAGTACTCATCCCAACAAGTGCCCTTCTTAATGCTCCTCACCCATTTAGCCCATCCCACCACCCAACATCTCGCCAGCAATTCTGTTTGTTTCTGTATTTAAGAGTCTCTTATGCTTTGTCTCCCTTTCAGTTTTTATCTTATTTTTTGCTTCCCTTCCCATATGTTCATCTGTTTTGTTTCTTAAATTCCACATATATATGAAATAATATGTTTGTCTTTCTCTGACTTATTTCGCTTAGCATAATAGACTAGTTCCATCCACATTGTTACAAATGTCAAGATTTCATTCTTTTGGATAGTCGGTAATATTCCATTGTGTATATATACCACATCTTGTTTATCCATTCATCAGTCAATGGATGTTTGGGCTCTTTCCCATACTTTGGCTATTGTAGATAGCACTACTATAAACTTTGGGGTTCACCTGCCGCTTTGAATCAGCACTCCAATATCCTTTGAATAAATATTTTTCTTATTGATTTTTAAGAGTTCTTCCTGTTGTTAGTCCATAAAATATGTGATATTTTCCAAGTTTGTATTTTATATTTTAAAAGTACTTTGATACATATTTTTTTAATTTTCAAAATTAATTCAATCATTATATTCTTAGTTTCTTTACTTATCAATGAATCTAAGCATATATAATGCTTACAAAGACCTTCCTTACCCTTAAAGAAATAAAATATTTATGAGTATTTTATTCTGGTACTTCCATGGCTTCATTTTTCATAATTGTACTTGGAATTCATGTGGAATTTATTGTGTTATGTTAGGAAGGTTAGGTATTAGGCTTTTTTTCCAAGTGATTCTCAAGCTGCCCCAATATAAGGACTGATTAACCCATGCTCTAAACACTTACAACATTACCCTTATCAAACATCAAATTCTTATTATAGTTGTATCTCTTGGGTATTTTTATTCAGTTCCAGTGGTTTCTCTTCTATTCTGATGCCAGGATAAGTTATTTTAATTATCATAGAAACTCTTCCATCATTATTACTGTTTTCTCAGAAATTTTCTAGAAAAATGTAGGTGTTTCTTTATATGATTTAAATTAGGCAAGCAGGGAGATTGGGGGGAGGTCACATTGAGGGTAGAATAAGGGTAGTATGAGAAAAACACTGATTCTGTTTGCTGTATGATCTGTACTGGGGGTCCACTATTATCTCTGCCTTTGAGTATTTGTGGATGTTTCTATAATAAAAATCTAAATGGAAATAAATAGGAAAATGCAATTTTGGTTGGAACTGTAGTTGTTTCCTCCTCAGAAACCTGTTACTTCTTTTCTTGTCTCCTTTTATGTTCTTCAGTAAAATGGTAGTTGTTTTTTTTTCATATATCCCCTCTACTTTTATAAACAAACAAGGAAACAAAATCCAAAAATATTTATGTTTATTGTTTTACAGGGTTTTTTGGTATCTATTACATTTCCAATGGTTTGGATCTAGGAAACTATTAATTTGTAATCAATCTCCTTACTAAACTTTGATTTTTAATTTCTAATTTCTTGAACATAATTATAGAGTTGCCTCCTCTTTTTTAATACGTATGACTCTTTTGTTGTTTTTATCACCTAGCACTTGAAACACATTGTTAACTATGGGTGGTGGTTGTTGGCGTCCTTCTCCTGCTCCTGTCTTTCATGGGCATGTCTCCAGTCTTTTACCACTAAGCAAGACACTGGCTGTTTAAGGAAGGTGGGCCTTATATTCCTCTTTAATGAAGCTTAAAAGTCATAACTCAATGTTGAGCTTTTTTTACATTTTTAGAGAGGATTCTTCATTGATCTTTTGATATGACAAATTTTATCAATAGATTTCTTCTTACTAAACTGGTCTCACATTCCAGAGTGTATAGACTAGTAGACAGTCTGGATTCTGTTGGCTGTTTTACAGAAATTCCCTAAATCAATGGCACACTTTCTTAATTTTCCTATTGCTGCACTTCTTCAGTTGCTTAAAGAAAATTTGGGAGGAAAGAGGATGAACTAAATAGAGTGAAATTTCCATTTTATATTGGAAGTTTGGTGTACTAATATTGACTAACATCTATTACTTTTTTTGTTTTGTTTTTGTTTTGTTTTTGTTTTTGTCTTTAATCTTAGAGAGAGAGGCAAAGGGAAAGACAGAATCTGTAGCAGGCTCCATGCTCAGAGTGGAGCCCTATGCGGGGCTTGATCCCCTGACTTTCGGATCATGACCTGAACCCAAATCAAGAGTCTGATGCTCAATCAACTGCATCACCCATGGGCCCCAACTCAGTATAATTTGGATATATAAATACTGCGGTTTATTTCCTATAATCAGTCTTCTGTCTCTCGGACCACTTTTCCCACTGATAAAGGTGAAAAAAAAAAAAACCCTTAATTTTAGTCCCTTTAGGCATTAGAATGGTTTCTGTTGGGTAAGTATTCAATTCAAAGTTTAGCTCTAGATCACGATTGTGTTTATCCTTTTCAGTTAGTTCTTACCCCTTCCCTAAAAAACAAAATGCCTTTTGGGTACAGGAATAAATGGGTTTCCTGAATTCACAGTTTACTAGTCATGACATCTTCGACTGTTATATAACTTTGTGTGTCTCCTTTTCTTTCCATCTACAAATTAGGCATCAAAATAGTAGTAATTGTACAGAATTTTTTGGGAATTGAATGAGTTAATATATTTTAAGTGATTCAAACATTGGGGAAAGGGAACTTTGGTTCATATGCCATTTTCCAATTGAGTGTTTTTGTATCACTCATCTTTTCAATGATACAGTCCATGTACTTCTGGCCTCCCTAAAACTGGTTTAACACTCTTGTTCTGTCCTCTTTCTATGAGCAAAGAACAAAATTTGCTTTTAGGGGGCTCAGCTCTCTTTCCTACTGGGCAGGCACCCAACCCTTGCTGGAGCTGTGGCTCTCCTTAAGTCTGGCTGGGATTCTTATTTCATCCTCAGTTAGGAAAATCTGCCTGACAACTGTCATCTTTAGTGTCACTGCACCTTTTCTAAACCATCACAGTCCAGCTCTCCAGCCAGCACTGTCAGCCAATCCCCTTTCCTGCTAGGGGCATATGGGAATTTTAAGTTACCTTTAGTGTCACTTAGCCCATGAGGGAGCCTTCTGGATGGTATCCTAGACTCCCTTTCTGCCTGAAACAGTATGTCTGCCCTATGTTGATATGAGGAAATTCAGTGGTGGGAGTATACCACTTCTGGAATTTAAAATGGGTTAGGTTTTCCCTCGACATAGCTGGTGTTTTAATAATTTCTCTCCTCCCTCCTCAGACTAAAGTAAGTGATTTAATAAGTGTGGGGTATCTTAAGAGCAACATGATTTAGAAGGACTAAAAAATGTGTTGGATTATTATTTTCAAAAGAGTGGTCTCCATTATATGTTTACTGTGCATTCACTGTAAACAAATTATAGTTTCTCAAGAGTAAGAAAGAAATGGGATGATGATGCCTCACATTTAATGAGTGCTTACTATGTGTCATCACAGTTTACAGCACTTTATCTCTATGAATTTTGTATTCCTTCCAACAGTGGTGTGAATCAGGATATTGTAGTTCTAGTTTACAAATGAAAAAACTAAGTTGGAAAGAGAGATTAGATAAATTGCTCAAAGTCACATAATAAGTAACAGAGCCAGGATGGTCTTGGTCCTTAAAAGCTGAATAGCCAAGAATAAATTATAATTATTATTATAACTCATAGTAATATTCCAATGTTCTGAGATACTATAATAGAGTGATTTATGCTAAATATAAGTGATAAACTGGTGTCACCCCAAAATATTAAGAATTCTAGCTATTGTGGTCTAAGGGGCTCTTTCACAAGTAATATTTGAGAAAAAATTATTAATAACCATATCTTTGATATGGCACAGTATGGTATGGAATGACATTATTTTCAGATGGCAAGGTTTTAGATGAGCTAGAAACTTAAATACTCTTTTTACTCCAAATTTCTTGTTCTTGGCTACTCAGATTTCAGACACTAAATTTGATTTTCTTTTGCAACTATTATGTTTTACCTTATATTACTTCTTCAGTGAATTAAAGAGATTTTTAAAGATAAAACTCCACCTCCCAACTATGATTGTCCTTTTGAAAAATTGAGCTAATAAACCATTGGGTGATAAAAGATAGCCCGATTCTTGGAAAAGAAACTGCCATTTTCCATTTCCACTAAGAAATTCATCTATTAGCAAAATAATCTTTAAGGGGTTTTGCTGTTATGTACCTCCATCACTCATCACCAGTATAAATGAAAAGGGAACAAAATCTAATTTCAGGAGCCAGATGGGTACTTACGTGAACGGCAGTGAGTCAGCCCAGGCTCCAATTAGAGCAGCCAAGCTCTGAACAGCTATTGGGTAATCATGGGGATCATGCTAAACAGAGGTGAGTCCTCTTCTGTGAGTCAGGGTCCTCTGCTTGTCCTTTCGTACACTCAGGGGCTTTGAGATTTGCTGAGAAACTTGAAAGCTGCTCTGTGCTAGCAGCTGAGAGTGGGTTTTACAATTAACTTCTTGCTGGCAGAGTGATGGAGTTCATTTTAAAGCTCATTCAATGAGTACTTGAAGAAACAAGTATCAGAGTGAAAAGGATTTAAAACCTCTGAAAGTAAGATTTGAAATGTCCATTTGACCTTAGAAAAGGCTGTGGAAGAGCTTAGGCTTGGACACAGAAAGCAAAGATTAAATCTTGCACTACATTTGAGTGTCCTGAGAATTAGGACAGGTCCTCAATCTGTGCCAGGTTCATTGCAGAATAATAATCCTGGGAAAAATCTATTTTTAATGAAACAGTTTTGCAACATTAGTAAACTCTGAGCTTCCTAAAAAACCAATACTTGCTTACTCAAGTAAAGGATAAACAGAATGAAATGAAGTTAATGTTTAGGAAACACCTTCTTTCATGCAGGTATGGGGCTTAGTATGTGCTGACCCTCAGCCCCTTATTAAGTCTGCACTGTGGCCTTTTAGAATTGGTTTCAGTAGTTCCATATATATTGACCATGAACTTGACATTCGAAAGGGTTATATTACTCTCCTCAAGGTCACAAAATCAGGAAATTCCAAAATTCCTAATATTCCACTAATTCATTTTCTTCTCTTCCTTTTCTTCTCTGAATAAACATTTATTATGTAAATTCTTCTTCAGATGATATCTTAAAATCTCTTCTTTTGGAATGGAGTGAACTAAAGGCCTCTTCAGGAATGAAAACAGTTAGGGGAATGGAGTGAACTAAAGACTTCTTCAAGAATGAAAACATGGGCGTCTGGGTTGTTGAGTCAGTTAAGCATCCAACTTGGGTACAGGTCATGAGCTCATGTTCATGAGTTTGAGCCCCACATCAGGTTCTGTGCTGGAAGCTCAGAGCCTGGAGCCTGCTTCTGATTCTGTGTCTCGCACTCTCTCTGCCCCCTCTCCAGCTCACACTCACTCTCTCTTTCTCTCTCTCGAAAATGAATAAACATTAAAAAATTTAAAAAAAAGAATGAAAACAGAAAAACAAAAGGAGCCCTACTGAGGGGTTGACTTGATTCTGTCTCCCATCTATATGATGAATAGTGAAGAGAAATAGTATGTTGAAAATGACTGTCCCCTGTCTTAATAGATGTTGACTTGGTTGCCTGTTACCAATAAGACACATCATGAAGTGGTCAAATAGTGAAACTCTTGAGCAGAAAAAAAAAAATCAAATTCTTTGTCCAGTTTCTCTTCTGCTGTTGTTTTAATTTTAACATAAAAAGACAATGGTATTTTACCTTTGATTAAAAATTTGTTCCTTGGTTCCCACTAAAACTGAGGGGCATGTACGGTTTTCACTGTGTTTGTGTTAATGATGGCTCCACAGTGGGCTAATTCCCTTGAAGGATGCTAAATGGGTTGTCACTTTCTAAGAGGCGGAGAACTGAGAAGTTTGGGTTGTATTTCTAGTCTTTCGTTTCTTGGTTGTGTTAATTTCCTTGTTTAGGTTTCTTTCAATTAACATTGATCATTTTCATTTTCTGCCTTGTTTTTCTGCTGTTTGTGTAGTCCGCAGGGTATGCCTCCTTGGGTAGCAATTGTTAATCAGGGAGAAATGATAGCCTGAGGGCACTGGGTTACTTGGTGTCAGGATAAAAGTTGTTCTCTTGATGCCTCATTAGAAAAACTCTCATCACCTGCCTTAAGTAAGCTCTGCGTGAGGCTCTGCCAACTGTTCCAGTGTCTTTTTATCTTTAACTGGTTTATGTTCTTCAAATTCTTATTGTATACCATGTAATATAAAATAATAGTATTACTAGGTCAATAGTAACTTATTAAAATAAGTCTGTTGTAGTTTTTCTCAAGGGAGCTCTTCACCATGTACATATTGTAGGAAGATAAGAAGGATTCATTGCTCATTGATAGTGGAGGCAGCTAAAGTACAAATGGATGGGTTTGTTTAAAAGGGAAGTTTTGCAAACATCTGGCTTATATTACTTTAGAGATGATAGTTTTGCATCTGCAGCTCAGATTGAGAAAGCTATACACATAAGGGAATCCAGGATCTATGAGTTGGGTATCTCTCCCTTTCCCTCCTCCTCCTTGTCCCCTCCCCAGCTTCCTCTCTCTGTGTTTCTTATCTCCCTCCCTACCTATCTTCCTATCATCAGTTGATTCATCATCTATGTAATGTTTTTCTTGTTTTAACCAGTGGGATGGAATAGTTCGTCTTTTACAACTCAGCTCATCTCATGCTGGATAGTACCGACTATGATTTGTAAAGAATGATTTGTAGAGTCCCTGTCTATGCACACATCCCACAGCCTTCAATGACAATACCATTCAAATACTTCTCAAATTTAGTAGCACTCAGATGGTAGGCTTTTACTTTAACCTGATGTGGGACAGAAAAGTATTGAAAAAGAAAAAAAACCTCAATGTTTCAGTGAACTCCACCTTCCTTTGTAGATAGTGACTGCTTAAACCGGAGATTTTGTGGGAACTGTCTTGCTGTCATTTTGTTTTCCCTCTTGATGACTCAGGGGTTTTTGTCCTGAGGCTCTCAATGGATCTGTTATAACTTAGCTGGTGATGACACATCCCAGAGGCTCCTTATATCTTGGCCTCAGGCCGGCAGACTATGCACCATGCTGTCCTATGATTCACACAACAAAACTGCTCTAGTCACCTCCCACTGCCAGGGCCTGGAAGGGCACCCTAATGAGGGAGTGGGAGGGATATAGTTAGGAAAGTTGTTGAATAGAAGCTTCTCTTGTAATTTTCCTCACCGCAGCAGGGAGCTCAAACCAGAGCAAGGTATGCTCAAGTAACAGACTCAATATTTGTGAGAGATGAATTGCAAAGTCCCTGGCCTTTTATTTAGGGTGAAAACTTGTGTTGTAGAGAGCTGCAATTATTTCGGGGGCAGGGTGAGAGGCCACAAAGCATGGAATCCAAAGAGAAATATAATTTATTTGCTGCTGAAAGACTCAGCTGGACCATTTTGAAATAATGGTCAAGGTGAGTGTTGAAATCTTCACATATCCATACAATTGGAAGTGAAGAATTGGGTTACCTTGGGAGCCACATGATGTACTTCTGTCTTCCAAAATGTCGATTATTTTATAATAAATTTATACTGAATTCAAAAGTGGCTTGTGTTCTCTGATGTAAGGGCTATCACCTGCACATGTTCATTCAACAGGCATTTATACAACACTTTCTGGGTGTGGAATTCTACAGTCACCTGTCTGCAGGGACAGAGATCCGACCAGTTGGGCAAAAGAGATGAAAGGAACTGCCAGTCCCTACTTTTGTGTTGCTTTCCCTCTACTTGGGGAAAAACATCAGTCTATGAAATGGCATTTGAATAGCTTAAAGCAAAGTGTTCATAAGAGCCGAATAACTCAGAACAGACTTTGAAGCCATTAGCTATATGAATCACTTTGTGCCTCTTCTGGGTCCCACACCAGCTATTCCAAGCCTCCCTCAGAGCACTTAGTGCATTGTACTGTCTTTCTCTCTCCCCCACTAGTCTGTGAGCTCCTTGTGGAGAGAGATTTTATCATGTTTATCTTTGTAGCCCTTGACCCTGGCACAGCTCATGCATACCTCAGGTGCCTAGTAAATGCCTGGTGAATGAGTAAGAGAGACTATTGTGGGAGGAGAAGGGAATAAGATGATGGTTTTGTATGCATATAAACTACAAAAGAAAATATTTGATTCTTCCTAGTCTAGAGACAAAATGTACATTACTTCTTGTAATTCTAGTCAAGGGAAGCAGTTCAATTTGGCACAATCCAGTAAAAAAGTATATTGAGCATATGTTCAGTTGTGATTGTCTACACAAACATGAAATGTTTTCTACTTTCAAGAGTCTTAGAGTCCAGGGTGGAAGTGGCAGTGAGACAGAGATCATTTCACCATAATTTGGCAAATATACTATTGAGGGCATCCAGGAGGCATTAATGGAAGGCGAAAGCAGTGGCATTGGTTTAGACTGGCAATGGGGCTGGGGCTGGGGATGTTGAGGAATCAGGAAACTCTTGAAGGAGGACTTGACATTTCAACTGACCCTTGAAGCAGGAGTAGCCAAGTAAAGATGGAAGAAAGTGGATATGGGAAAGAGGAAGGGGAAAAATTGGATAACAAGGACATCGAAGTGGGAAACATCATGGAGCATGTGGGTAGCTACAAATGGTTCCGTATAACAAGTGAGTGAAGTATAATGTGTTGAGGGACAAGTAGACAGTATTGATGTCAAGGATACCTATTAGCAGGTAACTATAGAAATGGTGTAGATAAAAATTTGAAAGGACCTAGTAGTTCTGGACCTATAAGATAGAGCTTAGGAATGTTCGCCAGGTACTCTAGTAGGATGTGATCACTGATTGAGTATTTGTGTTCAGGGTGTGGAAAGAGGTCAGGAGTTTGGCTTGACTGCCTGCGGGGATGGTGGTACCATTACATGGAGGGGGGGAGGGAAGGAGGAAGGGGGATAATAAGAGGAAGAACGTATTTGAGATCAAAGAAAGAAAAAAGGCTGAGTTTATATATACATGGGCATGTTGTATTTGAGACACTTAAGGATCTTCTAAGGAATGTTGAAATGTACAAATTTGCAGCTCAGGAAAAGTCATATATATATGTATGTATTTATATGATTAACATACATATAAGTTACTAGCATACATAGGCTAAACAATCAAAACTGATAGATTGCCCAGGTTATTATGTAGCCCAGAGATTCCCAAGTGACAATCAACCATCAGGTGCTCTGAAAGCTTTCTGAGAATCATATAGAGAATTGCTCAAAAGCATATTCCTCCAGGGGCAACTGGGTGGCTCAGTCAGTTAAGTGTCCAACTCTTGATTTCAGCTCAGGTCATGATCTCATGGTTCATGAGATGGAGCCCTGCATTGGGCTCTCCACTGCTTGGGATTCTCTCTTTTCTTCTCTCTCTGCCCCCACACCACTCAGTCAGTCAGTCAATCTCTCTCTCTCTCTCTCTCTCTCTCTCTCTCATACACACACACACACACACACACACACACACTAAATAAATAAGCTTTAAAAAAAAAAAGTAATTCCTCCACATCCTGGAGGATCTGATTCATTAGTGGAGGGTTAGGAATCTGCATTTTATGGAATTCCTTAGCTAATTTTGATATACACTCATGTTTGGAAGCTCTGATAAAGACTAAGAGCAGTGGTATCATCCATGTTGGAGGGGGTGGACAAAAAAAGACTCGATGAAGTAAAAAGACATCAAGCAATCAGCCAGCAGGGAGTGAAATCACAAAGGACAAGGGAGGAGAGAGTTTACAGAACGAACAAGGGACAATTTTATAGTAGAGAGGTCTAGTCAGAGAATTTAGAAAGTGTTTATTATATCTGGCAATATGATGGTCTAGAATCTTTTGAGAAGGAAGTTGAAGAGAAGAAGGAGTAAAACTAGGTTGTAGTGATGTGAAGGGTGGAGATAGGAGTAAAGAAGTGGAGAAAGTGACTTTAATAGACAATTATTTGAAATCATCTGATTATGGAGAGAAAGAATAACATTTGGAGGGGACAAAATATAGGGTTAAGGAAGATAATTTTTTTTTAACCAGAGGAGAGACTCAAGAGAATATTTAGAGTTTGAGGGAAGAAGGCAGCTAGAGCAGAAAAGGGGACAGAAGGTAGTGAGTAGGTAGAAGACACAACTCTACATGGGAGAAGAAACACCTCACCCTCTCAAGGAGATAAGTGAACGTGAGATGGAGTTAGAAAGGAAGCTGAGATGGAGTGTTCGATAGATGTTCAGGAAGAAATCAGGATAAGACTTTAAATCATTCAAAAGGTATAAAGATTGTTGAAGTTAATCTAAGCTAAAGAGTTCAACTGTTCACTTATTTTTTTATGAATATTTTATTGCAAATTGTGACACACATTTCCTCATCTATGCCTTTTTCCCAATTTGTAATGCAAATGAAAATATTTTGTGGTTTGAGCTCTTGTCAGTCCTACAAAACCCAAATCTCTTGTTTGTAGATTCCTAATTTCCGTTTGTCTGAATTCCATATGCTTTTTTGTATTATTGGAAACTAGCATATGGGGAACCCCAGTTACTGATTTTCTAGGTGAGGCAGAGCCTGAAGATTGTGTGTGTGTGTGTGTGTGTGTGTGTGTGTGTGTGAGAGAGAGAGAGAGAGAGAGAGAGAGAGAGAGAGAGAGAGAGTCACCATTACTGGGGCCAAAAGAAAAGGAGAGATTAACTGCCACTCAAATGGAGGAAGAAATTGCAGAGTCAGTGAGCAATCACTTAATATTGGCCATCCTTTTCCAACTAAGCTTTCTCCCAGTATATAGATTCCCAAAAGGCCAAGTCTAGCATGTTGTATGAAATAGAAAAGTTGGGTATTCAAAAGCAAATAGTCAAATGAATGGACATGCAATCCACTAAACTCCTAGAACAATCACACCAATAAAAGCTTAGCACTTAAAGGGTGCTTTGAAGTAGGAAGAGAGGATTAATGATCGTTACAAATTCACTCAAGTCCTTTTTTTTTAATGTTTATTTATTTTTGAGAGAGAGAAACAGAGCATGAGCAGGGGAGGGGCAGAGAGAGAGAGTGAGAATCTGAACCAGGCTCCAGGCTCTGAGCTGTCAGCACAGAGCCTGACAGGGGCTTGAACTCATGAACCATGAGATCATAACATGAGCTGAAGTTGGGCACCTAACTGACTGAGCCACCCAGGTGCCCCTCAAGTACTTTCTTTTAATTTGACTTTTAAGTGTTAATGTTTTCCAAATGTTGAAAATTTAAGAAGCTGAGGAATACAGAAAGAAAAGTAGAAACATCTGTGATACTAAAACCTAGATACAGTTACTAATATTTTCCTATATTTCTTTCCAGTCTTTTCTCTGCATAAGACTTTTTATAGGAGTGTGCTATACCTACAACTTTAATCACGCTCATTTCATTTAACATTATTGCAGAAACGTTTTTCCATGTAATTAAACATATCTTGTCCAATTCATATTTTTCATTGTATAGTATATTATGAGGTTTCTCATATTTTATTTAGCTATTCCCTTACTACTGGACATCTAAATTGTTTTTTATTTTTCATTACTATAAGTAGCATTGCTGTGAACACCTTCAGGTATAAAACACTTGCCATATTTCAGGTTGCTTTTCTGAATTAATGTGTAAAGATATATAGCACCATTATAGCTTCTGGTACACTTAGCAAATTTCTTTTTAAAGAAAGCTCTATAAGCAATATATGAAATAGATGGTTCATCATATATACAACATTATCAGGAATTTTTAATTTTTTAAATGTTTGTTTATTTATTTTGAGAGAGAGCAGAGTGTGGATATGAATGGGGGAGGACCAGAGAGAGAGAATCCCAAGCAAGCTCCACATTGTTAGCACAAGGCCCAACACAGGGCTCGAACTCATGAACTGTGAGATCATGACCTGAGCTGAAATCAAGAGACGCTCAACTGACTGAGGCACTCAGGTGCCCCTCAAGTATTTTATTTAAAAAACTTAACTTTGCTAATATGTATGCAAGACAAACATAAATTTTGGGATTTTAATTTTCATTTCTTTGATGAATATTAAAATTGAATATTTTCCATATTTTGAAAAAATTTTATTTCAAATTTTATACAACCTATTAAAATGATTTTTAATGGACTTATTCTTCTACTCTTAACATATTTTATTGAGTGCTTTCTATGGGTTCAGTATTATGATAAGCCGTATGGAGAAGGAAAAAGAACGATAATGAATTGCTTTCAACCTTAGTAACTTGTATTTTATAATGATATAACTTGTAGTATGGAAAAGGCCTTAAAATGTGCCTTACTCAACTCACAGTTGAGGAAGCAAAGATTAAACCCATGAAACAATTAGGGACAGCAGGCAAGATAGCAGACGATATCATGGTACAAGATAGCCTTTATTATTGGAATTCAGAAAAAGTAGAAAGCTAGGTGAATTGCAATGTCATTTGTCATTAGAAAGAAGGACCTGCTGGACTTTGAAGAATTGAAGAGTTCAGGGCTAGGAGAGGAAATGAACTTGTCACAGTTGCTGGAAGGATTAGACCATTCAAACTGTGGTGGAGGGTTTGTGGGTTGGTGCTGGGGCATAGAGTGTGAGACGAGGTCATATTAAATGTGTACATCACAGGTCACCCGGCCCCTCTGGTTGAGACCCATTACCCTGGCTTCTGTGAGGTAGCAGAATGGTTCCTCCAAAGCCTGATCTGCAACCTGACTACACAGGGCCATCCTTGTGTTAACAACAGATTGTACAACTTGAGCCAGAGCTAAGTTGTTGAACTCTGCTGGGTTACCGAAAGATGCCTCTGAGTCACCCTGTGGAGTGAGTTTTAGGAAAATCAATGTATAAGGCAGCATTCCTGTGTTCTTCCAGGTAGTCCTGTGACTTGTAGCAAATTACTTACCTTCCTGTATCTCAATTTCCTCATTTGTAACCACGAGCTCTTTCTAGATCTCAGGTTATATAGTTACTAGCCAGAGCTCAGGAAGGGACAGATTTCACAGGGCACGTTGGAGAAAAGAGGCAGGGTAGAAATAGCAGGTAAACTCTGTGGTCACCATCAGATCTATTCCAAGAAGGAGTCCTTTCTCTTAATTTATATCTTTAGAAGGTAGGAGGGATTTTCTTTGCCTCCCTACACATTTAGCCAAAGGACACTGGAACAAGTATCCATGTTACCTATCTTCTGTGAAGACAAGGTAAAATTAGTGGGCACTTAAGAGCCTATGGGATTAACTCAAACTTTCCCTTGAAAAATCTACTTCTTACTCATATTCTTCTTTTCTTCTAACTTTTTGATTAGCTCTTGAATTGCTGCCTCCTGGTTTCTTGCTTGTACATATTTTGGTGGATGATCCTTGATAAATTGAGTCTGTTTTTATTGTACTTCTTTGGGTTATCTTTTACAGTGATCAGAATTCTTTCTTTCTTTTTAATGTGTGCCATATCTACTTATTTTTCTTTTTGGATTAGAATTTAATCCAGGAAAGAGCTGTGTCTCCTGGTTTCATTTCGATGTTTAATATATATAGTCCCAGAAAAATAGATCTTGCTGAGGTGATGAGGAGACTAAGTTGTAGACAAACTTAAATGATTATCCTGTGATCATGCATAGGCATTTGCATACAAACCATCCTCTGAATCTAGAAAATTTGGTGGTTGTCTGAGAGGTTAATAGAATGCCTGACACATACATGATCCCTAATACATTTTTTATTTTTTTATTATCTATTTTTTAATGTTTATTTATTTTTGAGAGACAGAGACAGAGTGTAAGAGACAGAGGGGTACAGAGAGAGGGAGACACAGAATCCGAAGCAGGCTCCAGTCTCTGAGCTGTCAGCACAGAGCCTGACGTGGGGCTCAAACTCCTGGAGTGTGAAATCATGACCTGAGCGGAAGTCAGACACTTAACTGACTGAGCCACCCAGGCACCCCTCCAATACATATTTTTAAATTAATGCATCTGAGTGGTTTTATAATTCAGCAGTCACTACATGAAATTACCAACTACGCAGAAGAAAAAATATTAGTTGCAAAGAGGTGAAGAATAAAAAAAATGCTCCTCTGAACTACATAAAATATATTCAATAGTGTCTCTCACATTTGCAAGTAATTAGTACCTTTTCACTCATATTTAGGGCATCACCATGCATTGGCACGTTTGATGTTTAGCTGAATAGAAGCAACTTACGTTTGCAGGAAACTTTATAGATTCCAGAAAACTTTTGGGCACACTATCCAACGGATCCCCATAACAACCCCATGAGGTGGGTTGTGGTGATACTGTTATCTCCTCTTTACAGACAAGCAAGCCTTGTCTGTAAAGGAAAAAAGAGAAGGGTTTTTTTGAATACCACCCAGCTTGTGTATATGACACATTGATGAAAGTGGAACTTATTTCTTCTGATGCCCAGTTCAGGGCTTTTTTCCACTCCCTAAGTCCTTAATCTCTAGGAAAGAACCTGTCTTAACTCACTTCTCATTTCATCAAAGCAGAGGAATTTATACAGGTGCGCTAGCTCAGATTCTCTCTCTGAGCGATCCAGCACCATGGCTCTTACCTACCTCCTCTCTTTTTATTTTTAACGTGATCTCGCTGCAGGAGCTGACTCTTCCTTCTCCCTAATTAACTTTTATGTGGAAACTCCTCTAGTAATGGAATTGCATGTGAGAGTGTTCTCTCACCTGGTTTTCTGTTTAGTGCACCTGGAGGGAACAAGCGTTTCTGCTGTCTCATGGCATTAGCTTTGCTGAGGGAGGAATTTGTAGGAGCTAAGTTAACTGCCTTCCTGAAAGTAAACCTCTTTTTTTCTTAATCAAACATTCTTCAGGCACAGCTTTGCTTTTTTGTAGAAATTACCATTTGTTTATCATTAAAATGCACTGGATCATGATATTGGCAGCATAGCACAATGAATGGCAGCATAGACAAAATCATGGGAGTCAGACAAATCAGGCTTGAATCTTGGTTTTGCTGTTTACCGGGCATTTTGATTCTTGGAGCTGATTTCCTCCTTTGTGCAATGGGGATGATACATTAATGATATCTACCTCACAGGGTTATTGGGAGGATTAAAGATAAAAGATATTTTTCTTATGATGAAAAGAGCAGAAGAGTGCGATCCTCTTCCTGGGCTGCAGATCCCATCTGTGTGCCATGTCTCGAACGTCCCCTCCTGCTCTGCTTTCCTCCTCACTCTGCTCTAGGACACCTTCTGCCCTGGGAGGCTGACCAGTGAGGTGGGCAACAGCAGTTCCCTCTGCCCTCTGGCTCTGTTGCATTTGGCCAGTGGGGAGTCCCAGCAGGAGATGAGAGGAGGATAAGATCATGTTCATGTCCTTACCTCCTTCCGTTCAGGGTAAACTGAGGGTAGCTGTGTCCCAGAGAATAACCTTTTCCAAGGCAGCCCATGACACTCTTCTCCCAGGTGTCAGTGACCCACTCCTCTCCTTGTCCCTTTTGAGGGTGGTAGAAACTCCATTATTGCTAGTTCCAAGAACTTCACTTATCCTTTGTAGATTCCTCTACCCTACCATCATCTTCTTAAATAATCTCTTTACCAAACCCTCCTTAAAGGATTCTAATATGAGTGTGCTGTCTATTCACTCCTGGGGCCTTAACTGATACATTATTGATTACTGCTTAGTTGAAAGTACATTTGCCTAGGTCTGTCTTATTTGAGGGAGTTTGGCACGTTTAAAGGAAAAAAATTAGAATGGGTTGTTCTTACTTGCCATTTGATATTAAGAGAAGAAGGAGGATGATGGTGGTGGTAATGATGGGAGCCAAGCATTCATCTCGGCACTGTTTTATACACATTAGCTCATTTAAACTCAAACACACGTGAGTATTATTATCTCCCTTTTGTAGATCTCAAAAAACCGTCAGAAGGGTTAAGTAACTTGCTGAAAGCCACACAGAATGCCCTGGAGAGCTGCATTCCTAACCTCTGCCTTTTTGGCTTTGAGGCTCATATTATTTTAGCCAGACCATGCTGCCTCCCAAGTATACAGGCTGAGAAGGATCAGCCCATCCGCAGTCAGTTCTCATTTAAACCCATTTGCTTACTCATACTTCTATAGGAAAGTATTTAAATGATGTCAAGGCAAATTTGTTAAAAACTTGATTATTTCATCAGATCTTATCAGGTCAATTCCATGATTTGTCTGATTTGACTGATTTGTTAATTTAAAAACATTGAGTTACTAGCTCACTAGGGACAGCTAACTATTCCCTGGTTGCCTCTAAGAGTACTCATTAAATACTGAGTAATTAAATATTTTGAATGAGTTTTTCTCTGAAAGTGTATAAGCTTCCCACAGCTTTTAGTTGGATTTTATTTTCTCCCCAGGTGTGGAATATTTAGTTCTCAGTTTATATTATTTCTGTCCACTTTTAGATTGATTCTAGGTGGGTAGTACAATTTGATATTTTCTGAGAACTTATAAAATGCTTGACATTATAAACAATCAGGAAGGGTGAATAAATTCCTGGAGGTATACTAACTTAGAACTTTGCATTTGTGGATCACCTCTTCCCACCATCCCCCACTCCCTTAAAAATAATCCACACACACTCCAAGAGACCATATTTATACTAGCAACTCACATGTGATTGTGGATGTTTCTCTAACCTCAGGCAAGCATTTTCATTAATCCTGGAAGAAGACTTTGTGTCTCAGTGTCCTTTGGGTTTCCTGAGTTGTGCCTTGGGATATTGTTAGCAGTAATAAACAGGATTTTTCTTATCCTAGCAATACCTTGCTGTTGTGAGATCTCTGGCCTCCCCAAAAGTATCTCCCTTTCAGTGTCATACGTCTTTAGGGGGAATTTACATGTATTCAGAACAAGTCTTTGAGTCTTGTCAGTCCACCAGTGCAGCTTGCCGGAAACCTTGGGGAAGATCTGTCTCCACTAGTGTGGGGAGAACCAGTAGGTTCCCGAGCTGCTGAGAGCTGACCTACTCCAGGGACCCACACAGATGCTGTGTTCCTTGAAGCCCTCTTCCTTGTGTTTTGTGTGCGTGTGTTGTAAAGTATATGTAGTTTGTTTGAGTGTATTTATATTTTTGTATGTATACTTTACACAGTTTTGCGCTTTGAGATTTTTCAATCATTTTAGTAAAATAAACTCCTTCAGACCTTGCTCACTCTTATTCTTTTCCCTAAATCTCAGACATGAGTCTTTTGAGAAACTTAGAAGAAATCCAAATGATAGAATACATCCTGTTGTTAGAATCAGTCTGCTCCTACAATGTCAGCCTACATTTACAATGTCAGCAGTTTTGTGTTTTGGTCAAGCCTGTTTGCTTTATCCCCTTTCCCTTAGAGTGACTTCTTGGCTAAAAGGCATTTCAGTCCACATGCAAGTATACCTTGTAAATATGTACATCATGCCCAGATTCATCTGAATATTAGAGTAATATTCTATTTGCTCTTTCTTCAAAACTCAAAATAGTGTCTTCTTCTCAGTGTCTCCTGGGAAGTGAGGTAATGTAATAAGGTTGTCATGTCTTTCAAGTGAGAAGTACCCTGGGATATTCTTAGAAAAAATAGTTAGTGCTTGACCAAGTAAACTGTTTCTCCCAACTGTTTCTTATAACATCTTTGAACTCAAAGAGTAGAGAACTCACTAAATTGACTGAAGAGCCATTATACTGTGGATTATTGCTAAAAATGAAACAGGAGGCCACCATGCTGCGGCCAGACGGCTTTCAGATGTAGTAAGATTCCCCTGGTGGTGGCTAAGGCTACCTTAGTGAATCCTTAGTGGAAAATGGAGGGGTCATGGCTGTGCCAGGTGGAGTCAGCACACACACAGTTCGGCATGCATCTTCATCTCATACATGTAAGTTTAAGTTGTGGCTACCATACCTATTTTTTTTAAGCCACTAGAAATGTAGACTGGAATATTTAATGGAAAACAGATGGTGCTTGAAATCTCTAACTTACATTTAACAAAAGCTGTTTTGGAAATGCTGCTTATGTGTACTTTTATTGCTTTAAACACAGCACCATTTTAGCTTGTTTTGCTGAATAATTTAAGAGTTATTGTCCTAGTCTAAGACAGCATTTAGAAGTGCACGTGTTAATCATATACTTGATTAAACATTTCCTTGCCTTTCTCTTCAGAATCCAGTTGGCTTTTGAGTGGATAATTGTTGCAGTGAGCTCACTGACATTGGGAACAACTATTGTCCGTTGGAGTTACTTAAAACACCACCATGAAAAGAAATACCTGTGATTTGCTTTCTCGAAGCAAAAGCGTAAGTACCTTTTGTCTTCATTTCTTTTCTAAAAATATGTACACATATATTTTCCTTTTTTAACTGTTTTATTTATATTTTAATACTGTGCTATCATGATCAAGCTTGTGGGAAGAAACCCTTGGTTAACTTTCAGTTCTTGGACTATACGCCACTTATTAACAAATGAAGACTTGTTTGTGCGTGTGGCCTGGTTGACATTTGATGGGAATTCTGTTGCAGCCAGTTTATATGCCTTACCGTTCATTTGTATAAGCCTAATGGTGTGATGTTGGAAACTTTCATATTTGGATTGATGCAGAAATTCTATGATTAAAAATTGAAACTGAAGAAATTTAAGTCTTGAATATTAAAATTTCTGGGCAAGGCCAAAAGGATAAACTGAGTTTATGTCACTACGTACTTCATTCAATCACATTCCAAAAGTTCACATACATGATGAATAATGTGAATATTTGATCAGTGTGACATGACTTCCATGAGCTGTCTACCCTTGCATATGTCTCTAACTTTCTTTCTTTCAGAAATTTTTTTTAAATGAATGTCCCCAAGGCCCTGATGTACAGTAAGCCTTCTTGCCATTTATCTATTCTTCTTAAGGTGCCAAATTAGTGATGATTTTTAGATCTGTATTAGCTTATAAATGAAAGCATAAGCAAATAGAGCAACCCAAAGAAGGCTACACAAGGCAAGGATGAAAGTAGACTGTTAATTTCTATGAGGCAAGCTCTGAGAATATGTCCCTTTGTTCATTTACCCAAAGGGAAAAAAGGCATCCAAACAGATGCAGTTGTGACGTAGGAACATTCATTTGAAGGCTTCGGAAAAACCACAAATGCAAACACATTTCTCTAGTATGAGAATGCTTTGTGTTGCAACCTGTGATGCTTTTGTGATGGCCCAAGGCCATCTCTGATTCTTTGTACAGAATAATTATCAGGCTTTTAAGGGTGAGCAGTGCAGGAGTATGTAGAGAAGGAAGTCTAGTGTGCTCAGTAAGGCTTCTTAAAAAATGAGAAGGTGCCCAGAAGTGTGCTGGTTCTTGGAGTACAGAGTGTGTTTAATAACCGACCACAGAAATTGATGAAACTTTGAAGGAATGTCTAAATTAATTTGTTTTCCTGGTTGGTGTTTGGTTGTGTGGATTATTAGGTAAAATAAAGGGCCATGTCTTGGAGCTGGGAGTTCCTTCGTTCATCATATAGTTGTTCGTTATAATAGCAGGGGACTTGCATACGAACTACCAAACTGCCAATGCATCTTTCTGCTACAAAGGTGTTTTTTTTTTTAAATTTTTTAACTTTACTTATTTATTTTTGAAAGGTGGGGAGGGGAGAGAGGCAGGCAGAGAGAGGGAGAGAAAGAGAACAGGCCAGTGAGAGAGGGAGAGAGACCATCTTAAGCAGGTTCTGTACCGTCAGTGCAGAGCCTGATGTGGGGCTTGAACCCAGAAACCCTGAGATCATGGCCTGACCTGACATCAAGAGTCAGATGCTTAACCGTCTGAGCCACCCAGGTACCCCTATCACTGAGTTTATCTTATTATGTTAAATATGAAAGTAAACCATTTACATGATGGTTCTTCCTTTCATTAAATTTCAGTGCCATGTGATATGAAAAAAAAATGTGCAAAGGCAAAGGGGAGAATATTTTGGACAATTAAAAATAGATTATTAAACATTGTTCTTGGAGGAAAACATTCTAAAAGCAAATGATTAACTGAGCCGTGACTTTAAGGAGCTGTGAGTGCTTAATGATGCTAGGAGCTTTCCCATTTATGTTTGCTTAATGCAAAAATTTTCATCTTGGTGGAAAGGCTCACGATTCCCAGATTACGAGAACGTGAGTTGCCTACATGTCTAAATGTAAACAGGAGAGCTCTCGTTTCACTGTTTCTTGGCTTCTTGAAAATCCACTGGCCTAAAGAAAGTGCTTCCACCTAATTAAATGACTCCAGGTAGGAGATTGCTGTTTCTCAGAGAAAGAGCTATACTTTTTGCCTAGTTAGGAGTTGTCATACATTTTCAAAAGTTCATTTTGCACTGGTCTGACAAAGTCACCCCCCGCCAAGCTTTTGCCATAACAAAATCCAAGGTTATACACTTAGAGGCAGATGTTTCCTATTGTTGATGAGGAAAATTTTGAGAATTAATTTGGTTTAGGATTTGAGGATGTTTTTCTTTGGCATTATGACATTTAAAAATCCAAAGAGAATGTTCTAAATGTTGAAACAGCCTCTGCTCCTCTCTGCAGGTCTCTACATGTCTTGTATGCGTCATCGTGAAGCTTCAGGTGTACAAATGAGCAGGCAAAAAAAGATCATCGTTAGGCAATTTATTTTTTCCTGAACACTTAAAGAGTGGTGTTCATATTTTTCTACATCACATTCAAGATCTTGTGCAGTGTCCCTTTAATGATTAATGCTCTGGGTTCTTCATTTATTGGGAAGAGATCCATGAGATCTTTTAGCTGTAAAAATATAAATAAAGCCCTTTTCTCTTAAAGTGACATTTTGCTAATTTGGGAGGATAATTTGTGGTCATAGTGGGTAAAAATGAGAGGAACTCATGTGGATAGGACACAGGTGAGGCGTGGTCCCAGTGGCTGTTGGTCCTTATGGTCTCCTGTGAGAGACAGATGTGCATCAAGGAATCACATACATATGTGGAAAGTATGTATTTCTCCAATGTATTACCTTCCCTAGGGCAAATGTCTTCAACCTGTCTTCATTCATAATGGCTTCTTTCTCCATCCTAGAATGTAAACTTCCTGAGACAGAGGCTTTGCTTATTTATTTATCACTGTATCTTTAGCCAAGTGTCTTTCACATAGTAAGTAATCATGTGGCAATGGAATGAGTAAATGGGTACCCCATGTTATCTGCTGAGAGAAGCCTCCTTGTATAATGGCAACATATAATAGAAAGACTTGGCTTAGTCAGAGAGGTCAGTCAAGCCTTTCCTGAGAATAGGGGATCTTCAGTGTAGTCTGTGATCTGAAGAGTGACTTAGCCTACGAAGGCAAAGAGGGGGATTCCAGACAGAACTAACTTGGTGTGTAATGACTCTGTAGTGTTAGGAAAAGTGGCGGCTTCAAGGTCATGAACGAAAGTAGAATAACTAATCTACTGCTGACAACTGTAGAGAGACAGAGAAAGATGAACATATTTAAGAGATATTTAGGAGGGGGAAAATGATAGGGCTTTTTTTTGGAAAGGTATTGGACGTAGGGGAGAGGGAAGTATGGAAGATGACTTCTGGGCTTGCAGTGAACTTAACAAAAATGGACGCAGTCCTTCCATTGAAATGGAGAGCTTGGGTGTACACCTCAGGGGGAATGGAGAGAGGCTAAGTCTGAGTCCACAGCTATTGAGATTAGGATGTTTCAAGATATAGGAGTTTAGGGAGAAATTTTACTTAATTCACACAACAGGTAGATTGGGAAATTCAAGTTAATTATTAAATTTATCCTCCAAACTGTTAATTCAATATAGAAAGTAGAAAGATACTTTAGTTGAAATAAAAAAAATAACCTGCAAGTTTAACCCCAAGCTGTCTTCACCAGATCTACAGGAAATATAGTAAAAATTATTTCTAATTTGGTTTTTAATTTCCTTGAAAGACCATCCGTTCTTGCAAATTATTATGTGTAGAAAAGTTCTGAAAAATAGCAGCCTTAAGTATATTCTCTTATTTCATTATGTATAAACAAAACAGGACTTATACTAGTTGATTTCTGAAATCTTTCAAACATCAGCTCATAAGAACAGGTGTTTCTTTTTTCTTCACTATTTCTGATACTATAATGTGGTTAGTTTTGATCTATACTTTTATTTATTTTTTAAAGTTTTTAAATATATATTTTTGAGAGAGTGAGACAGAACACAAGTGGGGGAGGGGCAGAGAGAGAGGGAGATATAGAATCTGAAGCAGTCTCCAGGCTCTAAGCTGTCAGCATGGAACCTGATATGGGACCTGAACCCACAAACCGTGAGATCATGACCTGAGCCAAAGTTGGACGCTTAACCAACTGAGCCACCCAGGTGCCCAGATCTATACTTATATATTGTTCCTGAACCAAGTAAAACATATAATTTTAAATTTTATTAATTATTATTTTCTTGAAAATTAATTCAAATTTAAATAGCATAAACTACATTAATTTAAAGTAAATCAAAGCATTTATACTGCTAATTGAAAATGTCTAAATGAGTCAAATATCATTAATATTATCAAACATTATTAGGATGAGCTTACGTGAAAGCTTTTATGATAAATGTACCTAAATTTTAAAATCTTAAAATTACTTCTTTATCATATATTATTAAAATAGGAAGCATTAAAATTTTGCTGTTGTGGTTCACAGATTTGCTTATGACATTTAAAGAAGTCCACAATTTAAAACATGGCAAGAACAATACATTGCACCTCAAGTGAAAATATCAAAAACAAATAATTTAAGCTTTACATTTCTGACTTACATAACTGTTCCAACTGTCTGCATCATTAGAATACATGGCATTAATATTTATCTCTCATAAAAAAGAATTTCACCAAATTTTTACAGGGCTTATAAAGTTTCTGTTATATAATGTCTGTTTATAGTAGGAAGAGAATTTAAGTTCTTCTGACCCAACCCTTTTATTTTGCCGATAAGGAAATTGAAACAGAGGTCTTGGGAGATGAAATAAATGACTTTCCTGAGAGGTTCCTTGGTGTAGTTGAAAAAAAAATGTGAGCTTTAAAATGATGCAGAATTGGGTTCAAAATCGGGCTCTTTCAATTTTCCAGCTGTGGGACATTTGACAGGTTACTGACTGTGGTATTCTAAAGGGTGTTAGGGGAATGATACTAACACACAATGCTTGGTACATCAAAAGTACAGATCCCTCATTAGAATGAGTTCTATCTTCCCTAGCCTGTAAGTAAGAGAGACTCCCTGTGTTCTTTTCTCTCTGGGATTCTTAAAATGTGTCAAAGATGGGATTAAAAAAATACCTATCTCTTACCTGCTTTTACCTATTTCAAGTGCCTGAAAAATGCCAGTGTTGGAAAAACTATGTTGTCCAGATGAAGTCTTATAAAAATTAAGGCATTCAAGGAAAAACAAATGAAAATATCATAAAACAAAAAAGAGATGATCATTTAGGTAGCATCTGTTCTTTAAAAACGCTGGATTTTCAAATTAATAATAATTACACAAACAGAAAGAGAAGGAAAGGAAAAACCTTGATCTGGCAAATAACCCTTTTCTTGAAGTATTTATTTCCAGCAGGAAGTGTTGCAGTAGAAGATTCTTCCATACTTTTTATGATACACATGCTTAACCTCTTTTTAAAGTTTTAGAGCCACCTCTTAGTGGGCTGACATTTCATTTTCATGGGTCTGTTTGATGTTCTTGTGTGACTTCTTGGAGTTTTATACCTCTTGGGGCAATTAAGATCACATTTGTTTTTTCTGGGTGCTGGTTGTTTGTCCATATGCTGAAAGGAAAGAGCATATACTGAAAGGGAAGCTGGTTCTGTCGGTTCTAACCTTCTGAAGTGTCTTTGCCATCTGTAGAAGGTGGGGACAGCTCTTGCTGTTGTGACTTCTGCTTTATTGGGGCTGCACAAGTCTCATTTGTACAACAATTACAGATTTTTAAATTTTTCTATAAACCATCTTAAAATTATTATTGGTAAAATGAGGCTTCGTGAGGTATATAATAGAGCACATACACGTATAGTGTAAGTTTCATAGCAGAAAAATCCCATGCAGAAAGGAAGCTTTATTTTTATTTACTATTCTGAATTATAATGAACCAGCTAATTTCTCTATTTGAAACTTGCCTTCTCCTGACTCAACTATGTTTTGATGAAGTCATCTATTTTTATTCTAGAAAAGCATTTAGTTATAAACATCTGGGATTTTTTTTTTCCTTTTACCTACATACATAGCAATTTAGGACAGAAAGAGAGTAATTAATAAAGAATATGCTTTTTAAAAGCTGTTAAAAGATTTCATGAAAAAGTATTCTAGCAAGAACTCTGCTTTTAATTAAATAGTTTAATTTGCTGCAGTGGTCAAGGCTCTATCCCAGCCCTTTAGCAACCAGTGTTAAGTGGAGAAGCTCTTTTCCACTCACTGGTCTCAGAGAGAAAGGAGCAATTTACACTAACCCCAGCATCACATCCATGACTCACATTTTCCTTCGCATTTCTCTCATGACATATTGATATAGTATCATTTTTCTGAGGTTAAAGATTTAATTCCAGCAGCTTGTATTTCTGTTGAAAATAATCTTTTTTTTTTACATTTATTCATTTTTTGAGAGACAGAGAGAGACAGAGCTTGAACAGGGGAGGATCAGAGAGAGAAAGAGACAGAATCTGAAGCAGGCTCCAGGCTCTGAGCTGTCTGCACAGAGCCAGACGCGGGGCTCGAACCCACGAACCGTGAAATCATGACCTGAGCCGAAGTCGGACGCTCAACCGACTGAGCCACCCAGGCGCCCCTAAAATAATCTTTAAAATAATAGATTTAGTCTTCTTTGTATGCAGAGCAGTAATCATGATAGCCCACCCTTAGGTTCTGGAACTCTTCAGTATTGTGATGTGGTTTCACTGATCTAGGTTTTTTTTTTACCATCCTCCTGGTATAAGGGAGCCAATGTGATCAAGTTCAGCAATCTCAAACTTGGCCTTCAGAAAGAAAATATTAGGACTTCTGTTTATATTTACTTTCAAATTTCATCTTTTTTTCAAATTTCACCTTTTGTATATGTTTGATAAATGTACCCTATACATGTGTGCAATCAGCAAATGCATAAACTGGGAAAATCCATTCCAGATATTTTTCCTGATAGGGGTATGTGATCATAGTGCTTTAGAGGCCATTCTTTGCAGTGAAAAGAGAATTGTTTTTGAATTCAGATACCTGGATTCAGTCCTCAAATCTGCGAGTGCTTAAAGATCTGACCTTTAGTAAATTACTTACTTTTTTCTGAGCCTTAGTTCCTATGTGTGTAGAAAAGAAAAAGTATATCATAATGAAGGGGAAAGCACCTTTTAATATAGTAATTGCTTGATAAATTCTATCTTGAGTGTTGCAGATGGTTTGTGGTAGCTACAGCTACAGTATCTGGCCCAGAAAAGAATTACTTGGAAATGCCAGGAAATTCTTCTCACTAAAGAGGTGGAAGCATAGCTTCCAAGACTCTTTAGCCAGTCTTCATATTATGCAAAGGATTCAGCCATAAGATGAGTGGTTAAACTAGGTGAGAGTTCTGTTTCCTACCGGTTAAGAATTTCTGTGATTCTCATCATGTTGTGTCCATTTGTAAAATGAATTGAAGATTATTTCCCAAATAAATAGAAAATCAAGACACTGGGGAAAAGGAGTGTATTAGCTCAGTTGCCTTAACAAAAATATGGTAGACTATGTGACTTAAGCAGCAGAAATGTATCTGCTTAGAGTTGTAGAGGCTGGCCAGTCCAAGATCATGGTGCTGGCCAATTCAGTTCCTGATGACAGCTTTCTTCCTGGCCTTCTCATTGTGAACTCTCAAAGGCCCCTATGTCCAAATGCTATCACACTGGGGATAGGGCTTCAAAATAGGAATTGGGGTGTGACAGAAACATTTCTTCTATAACACAGTTTGATATTCTTTTTTATTGTATTTTATTTTTGATCATGATCTGTATCCTTTTTTAATCCTTATCACCTATTTTGACCACCTCCCCTTTGGTAACCATAACTTTGTTCTCTTCAGTTAAGAGTCTGTTTCTTGGTTTGCGTCTCTCTCTTCTTTTCTTTGCTCATTTGTTTTGTTCCTTAAATTTCACCTATAAGTGAGATCATATGGTATTTGTCTTTGTCTGACTGACTTATTTCACTTAACATTATACTCTCTAGAGCTCTAGGCATGTTGTTGCAAATGACAAGATTTTATTCTTTTTTATGTCTGAATAATATTCCATTGTGTATATATACCACATCTTCTTTATCCATTCATCTGTTGATTTACGGCTTCAATAGTTTGGCTCTTGTAAATAATGCTGCAATAAACAGAGCATTCCCTTTACCAGTAGCTTTGCTTTTATGCTAACCAGAAGTGGGAGGTAATTGTACAGACAAAGGGAGAGACGCCTATAAATGTCTATAGTTACAGTATATTTTAAAATTAAAGTAACTTTCCTTAAAATATTTCTGTTGATATTCTGTGAACTCATGAATTTTTATAAATCTTCTCATCTGGAGAATGAACATCTGGATAAATTTCAACTCTTCATTAATCTCTTCTCTTCTGTTTTGAATTGTAAAGTACCTTGTAGTATTTTACATTAAAGTCTCGATTTTCTAGTGAGTGCCCTGTATCATTTTCTTCCTACCAGTAGGAGAGATTCAAGATCTCTTCTGCTCAATTGGATTTGTTAGTTTCTTGATGAAATTGTCCTCTGTTTGACTTGAGATTCTTTTGGATGCTCTACATTTGGATAAAATTGGCCTGACCAGATGTCTTTTAATTGAAGTTCCCTGTTCCTTTTTGACAGAATTGTTGTTTAGTGTTTATTCAAAACTAGAAACAAGTCCTGGATGTTTGGAGAGTACACGGTGTCTAGAGAATTCTTTGCACACTGAATTTAAAGGCCACCTAAATGGGCTGTCAGTTTTGATCCTCTAAAGAAGAGCCCACCTGGTGAACTATGCCTTTAGCCTTCTTAGAATGGCCTCTTTGCCCAGAAGACTTTACACATGTTCCAAGTTTGTAAATCAGATTTACTTTGTGCTTAAAACAACAACAACAACCTTTTCCCAGCTTTACTTTTATATTCCTGAGTTTTTGGAAAGAATTGTTGTTCTCATGGACCAGGATGAGTAATTTATACCACTTCAGTCCATCGGAGCCTACCGGGAGAGGGCAGAGCAAAAAGAAATTTGGGAAGGATGATACATTTGGTATGGCATTGCAGAGGTATCTGTATTCGTTATTCCTCACAATTATCCTATAAGATTCATTGTTTTGGTAGTTTTATGGTTAAAATAAAAATTATGGTTCCCTTCCCAGACTGGCCTCCTTTCTCTACCATATCAATCACCACCTAAGCAAAAGTTGTCATAACTTAGAATCCTGATAAAGTTAAGAGTATGGAAACTGTATTTTTCTCTTGTGATCACTCATCAGAGTTCAATGAAGATCAGAGGGGATACTACTTGTAAAGCTGCTTTACAGAAGGACAATATACAAAAGCAGAACCAAAATAATATTTTTGCTTGTGTCTCTATTGGCAACAAACTGAAATGAGGACTTGTAGTTTTAGAGGTTTCATTCTTTTTGTTATCATTCCTTCTCTGCTGCTTGTGCTCTTTCTTTACAAAATTCAGCAAATGTTTATTGAATGGTTACTGTGGGTCAGGAACTGTGTTGGGCTCTGGCTAGCCAACGGTGAGTACAATACTTAGGGTCTCTCTCTTTGTAGAGTCTACTTGGCAACTAAACTTATTATATTTTTTACAGTTTTATTTCTCTTACTTTATCCTCCTACACTACCCTGACCCTAACCACCCTAGGCTATCCCACTTTAATCTTTAGTTCTTCCCAGGGATTCTGAAACCTGCCTCTCTCACACCTCTGTGTAGTTGTCTTCATCACGTTGTGGATAACTTGTTTGGCAGAGTTCATTTGAGCTGTGAATAATGTGCCATAATTGTCAATTACACTCATTGTTGCAGAAACATAGATTATTTTAGAGCAGTTAAAAGGAATTTTTCTCAGATAATCAACAACCGTACCAGAATAGCTGAGAGGAAAATGAATGTGAGTATGGAGGGAAAGTCTGAAAGAATAAGGACTGATCACCAACCATTTCCTCTGAAATCAATCACATAACAGTTTTAGTGGCCAGAGCCCATCATTATATTGTCGCCTTAGAAAAAAACTCCACTTTTTTTTTCGATATTATGATGTGTTTGCTGTTTTATTTTTGGACAATTTCAGGTTGTAGTTGAATTCTGAATGATTATGTCCAAGAAATAATTGCATATGTTGTACTTAACAATGTAAACACCAAAGACACATAAAATTAGAGAGGAGTCTTGTTGAATCGATAATAACTATTGATGAATGATCGCTCCAGGCAGTATTGCTCTATAACAAAGTGAAATTATGAAGAAAGCATAATAATTGGGTGGAGTTTTCTATTAGTAGTGTTTTGCACCAGAAAAAGAAATTACTTTTAAAGCCTTTTTAACTATAGCCAATTCTCTATTTTTAAAATTAGGCTTAAATATTGCTTTTTATTATTGAGATGGCTACCTGGAAACAAAGGTTTTAAAGGTTAAAAATGATTTCCATTAAAATTATTGATGTGTTTCCGTGGTTTCCCATGGTCAGTGCTTTCAAGGGGAGGAGGTTCGTGGTCTTTAGGTCCTGGCTTGTAGTCTGGGTTTTGCCACTTTGTATTTATGTCGTGGCAGGGTAAAGGAGGATGAGAAAACCCTAAAAAAGTAGGTTATTATCAAATGCTCCCAATATCTGTGATGATGATTTCAAGGGTAAAATGAGAAAACAGTACTGAAAACACATTTCAAAATAAAAATAAACAAAAAGCCAAACCACCCAAGCAAAACATAACTCCAAAATAATGTTATATAGGATTCAATTGTATCATATGCTTCTGTACCAAGCGCTTTAAGTCTTAGGGGTTTTTTAAAAAATAGAATCGATCCATCAGTAAACAGATTAAAATCTGTTACATAGTGCAACTATGTTAAAAAAGGTTATTCTTGTCAGTTCATATGTTCTCCTAAATTCTGCATATTACAAACCACGATGCCAAGGCCAAGAAAGATTAATTGTTATATAGTTGAAGCCCCCTGACTCTGCTTTCCAGTTGCTTCTGTTGCTGAGATTGGGTCATAAACTGGACACATGGAATTGCAAGGCACGGCCCCGTTTATAGCACAATGCCTGGGACAATGACATTTTGCTTGTAACTCAAGGTCATATCTGTCCTTCTCCTTGCCGTTTTTACTATTGTAGCAGTCTAGACTTCTATTTTGGCAATATTGCTTCTGTGTCAATGATTTGGACATATTTATAGCCCTCACAATCCTGAATTTAATTCAGTCCACAGCATTTATTAAGCTCTTACTACCTATATGCCTGGATGGCAGCACTCATACCCCATGGAGCTGTGTACCAAATGGTACCCCAGAGGTTCAGAGACTTAACTCTCCACCAATTCATATCCAGGTTAGGATTTAAGCTTTGCAGAGCATCAGGATCCCTGAGCATTAAAGGCCAAATGGATTACAGCTACTAAAAACCAACAATAACACCACAGTGCCACAATGAAAACTATGTTTTCCGCAAACTCGTGGAAAACAAACAGCTCCCAGCTTTAGAGATCTTCATTTCTGCTTACTGCATGTGCTTTAAACTATTATTTTTTTTTAATAATAATCAATTTGGATGTGTCTAGATGAGGGCATTACCTGGCACTAATCTGCCAGCAGGGGTGCATTTAAACAAAATTTGAATCGTGTCAAGAGAGACCTAAGCATTGCTCAGAAATAATAGTCTCTGAAAGAATATTCAAAGATAAACAAGGGAGTTGATAAAAAAGAATAAAAACTTCCTAATATGTATGCCTATAAAAACTTAAAAAGCAAAAGATTTCCCCCCCATTTATTCATGCAGGGTTTCAGAACAGACATGTATTTCCTTAGCCAAAGTAACTGAAGTAATTGGCGGTGTCGTCAGAGAGGAGCATGTCCTACAGTGGTAGTCTCTTCAGAACAGATGCACGTTAAAACTTTCTGATAGGGTTTTCTAAACTTGGGACAGTCTTTTCTGAGGAAATGATGAGATGATCTCACCACAAGGTCTTTCAAAGTTCTGATCAAGTTTTATGATTCTTCAAATGTGTATTGCTGTTTATGCCATACTATGACTTACAAGAAACTTGAATGTCTTAATTTATAATTTTTAACTTATCACAATTAAGTTTATAAATGTGTTTATAATGTATATATGTATAAATATATAGACATAGAGACATAAATGACTATAGATGTAGACATAAATGAAGATTAATACATTTTAACTGACATCTGCTCATTTGAAACCAAAGTTATATACTTACATTAAAGTAATATATATCATTCATTAAATTATCCTGCATTTTAATGTCAGAAATTCTTACCATTATGTGACCTTGGGTGAATTACCTTATTCAACTATATTTTACTCATTTGTAAAATGAGAGGAGTAAATTAAATGAGTTGTAATTTTTCTTTCAACTCTGAGACTATGACTATATTTTTAAGATTATATATATATCTTAACAGACTCAATAAATGTTTTTCATGTTATGATGCTTATAGTCAAAGCATAGGTTCTGGCTCTCCTTTTCATCCCAAACATAAAGATAATCCAGATTAATGAATTGAGCTCATCAAGTATCTGCTACCTCTGCAAAAACACTGCCTGTGTTGGACATCTGTCACCTTAAAGAATGCATGTAGGAGCATCAGGGTGGCTCAGTCGGTTAAGCTTCTGACTCTTGGTTTTGGCTCAGGTCATGATCTCAAGGCTTCGTGGATTTTTTGAACCCTGCATCAGGCTCTGCACTGGTAGCATGGAACCTGCTTGGGATTCCCTCTCTCTCTCTCTCTCTCTCTCTCTCTCTCTCTCTCTCTCTCTGATGCTCCCCGACTTGTGCTGTCTCTTCTCTCTCAAAATAAATAAATAAACTTAAAAAAAACAGAGTGCATGGAATTGAAAAGATCCTCACTTTACTGAGAATTAAAATAATTATTTTAAAATTATTGCTACTTTTAACATTAATCCTATAACCACCCATGTTGCCAATGGAGAAGTAAAAAGAAGGTCATAACGTTTTGACTGGCTCTGCTTTAAAGTAATCTAAATATTTTTACTTTATATTCTAATGAGAACAGCTTTGCCCAGCTCTCTGCTGATGGCCACCAGTTTGACCCCTACAGGTTACCTGTGGTCACATCAGGTCTGTCTTTACTCTGTTAGCAGAGAGACCTCTGAACTATTGTGTCCGAGTGTGGACAGTATGGTTTCTCTCTTACATCCCTGAAGCACAACCAGTTCCAGGCTATAACATGCAACCAAACTTTACTGAATGCTGGACATAATGGGAGGAAACCACAGTGCAGAAAAGAAAACCCTTACAAGTGAATGTAAGAAATGGGATCATTCCTGACAATAACAGACACAACGTGTTACCAAGCCCTTTCTCCTTTGTCAGTGACCTACCTCTCAGTTGGTTTGCTTATCTCCGCAGTGAAATGCCTTTTTTCCTTGTATCCTACCTGGTGTCCAGGCTCTGGACTCCACTGAGACCCAGGAGAAAGTCCTCATTCCATGTCTAAGAAAATATAATAATTTACAAAAGTACAACTCTGCCCACATGAAAACTCCTTCTACACTTTTATTCAAAGCAATTTAACTGGAATATATACATTTTAGGCAAGGACTTTAGCCTGGCCTTTATCACACTGAAGAAGCAAACTTTCTTCAAAACCTTTTCCTTTAAAGGAACACTTGCTGGACCTTCTCCAAGATTTTTTCATTAAGACCTTAAACATATTAGTGTCACATCTCAGCCAAGAGTACCCTCATTCCACTGAACATCTGAACAGTCACCATTTTCACCATAACCCTATCACTTGGATTACTCCCATAAGATCATGTCAACTTCTTAATTTTACAATATGAGGAATTCTGGAGTGAACTGTCTAGCGTCTGTCTTAAGCTCAGAGATGTATAGAGCTTCAGAGAGTGCCACTCCCTCTTCTCCAACCAGAAATAGCTGAACAAATGACATATTGATGACTTGAAAAAAATCCTTCAGAGAATTGAGGTTGTAAGACAGTCAACCAGCCCCAGATAGAGGAAGAGACTGGCACCTGTCAAGAAGGAGAAAGAAGATGCCTTCATTTGTTTCTATCAGGCAGACATCACCAGATGCCATATAAACTAGTAAGGAGATTCAGCTAAAACTTATAAAGAATTGCTAAAGCCTGAGCGTGAGCTAGCAAGAGAGTATGGACACACTGGAGGTTGCATAAATAGGGGAGGCATCTGTTCCTGGGCGTTTCCTCCACAAATGTCACTAGGTGCTCACTGGGAAGATTGAGGAAAACTGCAGCCACAACTGAAATTAGACCAATCTCCCCAGTGGAATAAAAGCATTAATCTGTAAAGGGGAAGAGCAATAGGGACTGCTGACTTAGGGTCCTGGGTAAATCCATTGATGAGGAAGGTAAAAGGGGAAAAATAAACCTCTCTCCTCAAGGGCTAGGTAAGAAGAATATGTGCCAGTACCAGCATGATGATTGGATGGGCAAGAGCACTTAGGAGACACAGTGACATAGTGCCTACCTCAGATGGAGGCTAAATCAGAACATCACAGAACACTCTTCCTCTCTGTCCCCCTACCAGTATCTTAACAAGCACTGAGTAAAATTAACAGCGGGATTTGGCTGTGGGAGTTCCAACAGGTAGTCTGATGCTCAGCACAAAGGGAGGACCCCAAACTAAGAGAGGAACAGACATTAAAAAAATAACCACTGGAAAGCCATTCTACAACCTATGCACATAGTATCACTAGAGTAATTTGGAACCTGTGATACACTATGGTTAACCATAACAACAGAAATCCTCAAATCTAGTCTAATTTCTGACTAGAGTGATTCAAATTCTCATGTGAAAGTCCTAGCAGAAGGAAAGGCTTGGTCATTCTAAGTATAAAAATATATTTACCACAGAACTACTGTCCTACACAAGATACCTAGTTTTCAACCAAAAGTTGAGACATATTAAAAGGCAAGAGACTATATTCCAAAGACATAAAGCTATATACAAGATTATCCCAGATATGGCACAAATGTTAGAATTATCAGACAAGGAACTGAAAGTAATTATGATTAATATGTTAAAATATCTGGGGTGCCTGGGTGGCTCAGTCAGTTGAGCGTTCAACTTTTGGTTTTGGCTAAGGTCATGAACTCATGGTTCATGAGATCAAGCCCCACATCGGGCTCTGTGCTAACAGCATGGAGCCTGCTCAGGATTCTTTCTCTCTCTCTCTCTCTCTCTCTGCCCCTCCCCCACTTGTACATGTGCTCTCTTTCTCTCTCTCTCTTTCTCTCTCTCAAAATAAATACTTAAAAATATGTTAAAATCTCTTATGGAAAAGATTGACAACATGTGAGATCACATAGATGATTTCAGCAGTGAGATGGAAATTAGAAGAAAGAATCAAATGAAAATGCTAGAAATAAAAAATAGTAACGGAGATGAAGAATGTATTTGAGTTCATTAGTGGCTTGACACAGCTCAGGAAAGAATCAGTGAACATGAGGATAATTCAGTAGACAGTACGCAAACTGGAATGCAAAGAGAAAAAATGGGAGAGAAAGAGAGGGAGGTAGGGTGGATGGGCAGGCACACAGTACATAGAAGAGCATCTAAAGTTATAGTGTAATATTAAATTGCATAGCATATGCATAATTGAAATCACAGAAGGAGAAAATGAACAGAAGAAATATTTGAATAAATAACAACTGAGGCATCTCCAAAATTAAGGATAGACAGCAAATCACAGACTCACAAGCTCAGAGTTAACCAAATAAGATACATACCAAAAAACATACACACAGACACAGAGGCATATCATATTAAAGTTGCTAAAAAGCCAAGGATAGGAAATCTTGAAGGGAATCAGAAAGAAAAAGACATAGAGCAGACATTTCCAGAGTCTTTGCAAGCAAGGCAAAGAAGTGGTATCTTTAAAGTACTGAAAGAAAAAAAAAAAACTGTTAACTCAGAAAGATGATAATTAAAATATAAAGTAAAGCTATTTTCTCAGAGTGAACTACTTCAGCTTCCTATCCTCTCTAACATCTCCAAAGTGTCATGCACATATGCTCTTGTATTTTCTGCTTACCTTCTTCATGCCTGAGAGGATTAATATGTTAACTGAAGACCAACACGTTTATTTCTGTAGAGAACTTAGGTAGTTACCTCCTCTCTCCTACAAGCTCAGTCACCATTCCCTTATCTCTTTTCTATTTTCCATTTTCCTTTGTCTGTGAAAGACGTTCCAGTTGCTTTAGACACTGCGCACCATGCATGTCTCCTTAGACAATCCTGGTACTCCTCTTTTCTTCCTTACTTTTTTTTATTATTATTTTTAATGTTTATTTATTTTTAAGAGAGAAAAAGACAGAGTGCAAGTGGGAGAGGGGTAGAGAGAGAGAAGGAGACACAGAATCTGAAGCAGGCTCCAGTCTCTGAGCGGTCAGCACAGAGCCTAACGCAGGGCTCAAACTCACGGACCATGAGATCATGACCTGAGCCGAAGTCAGATGCTTAACCGACTGAGCCACCCAGGCGCCCGACTCCTCTTTTCTTTCTGATGGTTATTTCTGTGTTTTCTTTCTGGCCTGTATGTCCCTTAAACAGCGCTGTTCCCCAAAGTTCTGTCCTTGACCCACATGATATTCTAAGATGACCTTATCTTTCTTCCTCTGTTGGACTGTCTTCTGTTTGATTGTTTCTGAATCTCTGTATTTAGCTCAGACTTCTGGTTTTAATCTCAGAACTGTATTCAGTTGTTTGTTCGACATTCATTACATTTACACTACATTTCCCAAAATAGATTCATCCACCATCCTTCCTCTTGTCTTAACATGCTGTTGTTTCTCACTTCTCTATTGTATTTGCTGCCCCAGCCTGCAATGCAGTGGCCTAGGCCAGAGCCCTGAGAACCTTCCTCAACCCACTCACTCATAATCACTCCCAACCTCTAAAGAAGCAACAAATACTACTGCATGTATCAGTATGCTATGTCTCTTCCAGCCCTCCTCATCCCAGCTCCACTACCTGGACATCACCTTATTTTTCCTTACCAAGCTGAGTCTCATCAGAATAAAATGAACTAGTGAGAACTAGTAACATTATGTAAGTGTGGTATAAGGAAACTTTTAACCTTTGTTATATTATCTGTTTCTGTGGCAACTCTTATTTTTTCCCTTAATTTACTATGTCTTATTTTGAATCTATATCTTTTCACAGTTGTCTTGAATTAGAATTTAAGGAAGTTCTTAGAAACTGAATTCACAACAAAGGTAGAAGATGATCTTTTTTTTTCAATATTTTATTTATTTATTTATTTAATTCTTTTTTAATGTTTATTTAGTTTTTAGAGACAGAGAGACAGTGAGAGACAGAGCACGAGCAGGGGAGGGGCAGAGAGAGAGGGAACACAGAATCTGAAGCAGGCTCCATGCTCTGAGCTGTCAGCACAGAGCCTGATGTGGGGCTCGAACTCAGAGATGTGAGATCATGACCTGAGCCGAAGTCGGACACTTAACTAACTGAGCCCCCCAGACACCCCTCATTGACCTTTTTTAAAAGAATAATTATGGCAAAGGCTAATTACGTACATGTAATTTTGTATGAGTGGATTGGGTGAAATCTTAGATTTTTATACTAAAAATCTAATGAAATTAAGACCTACTATGTGTGCTAATGTGACTAATAATAATTTATAATTGCAAAAGGCAATTAAGTTCCAATATTCTGTCCCAACATTTTGTTTTTTTTTCCTTCCAGAAACTTGGAGGTAGGCAGTTATATTTATCCTCACTTTACAGAGATTCAAAACAGTTTTAGTCCATCTAAGTGAGTTAGTAAGATGACACAGTTAGTCGTGGAGAAGCCTAGATGGACTTCCTCATCTTTGACTCCACATTCCTTACTCTCATCACCATCCTACAGAGCCTCACATACATAACTGTTACTGGAGGCATCACTCATGTACTAATGCATCCTTATACCATGTGCCTACTGAAAATAAATTGTAACAAATCATTTAGTATTATGGCTAAATATACAGTTGGACAACAATGTTATATTGTGAAGTCCAATGTTTGGCATTCTGTCCCATGAGTCTTTTGTTTAGAACATCATTTTAATCGTGAATAATGCCCTCGGACTTGTTAGAAAGAGGGGTTATATCACAAGGAAGGTAGAGTCTTTACCTAAGACAGGATTAGAATTTTTTAACTTGCCCCTGCTTGGAAGACGTACAATTTGGGGAGAGGCAGTGCCCTAGAGGACTGTGGGAAATGCATAGTTGTGTGAAAGCTTCAGTAGGGATAGAGTTATGTGACGGTAGGTGAGGTTCAGGAGAAGGGATTACCATTCATCCCCATAGCAACAGTGGCCTGTTACAACCACTTTAGGAGTACAGTAGTTGCCCCTTATCCACAGTTTTGTTTTCCCTGGTCTGGAAGCAGGTGGACCTCCTTTTGATGTATTGTCAGAAGGCCAGTAGTAGCCTAGTGCTATGTCGCAATGTCTAAGTCATTCCCCTCACTTTATCTCATCACGTAGACCTTTTGTCATCTCATATCCTCAAAGAAGGATGAGTACAGTACAATAGGATGTTTTGAGAGAGATAAAGACCACATTCTCATAAGTTTTATTACCTTGTATTATTACAATTGTTCCACTTAATTGTTAATCTCTTACTGTGCCAAATTTGTAAATTAAACTTTATCATAGGTATGAATGTAGAGGCACAAACATGGTATATATAGGATTTGGTAGTGGTTTCAGGCTCCCCCTGAGGTGTTGGAACATATCCCAGTGGGTAAGGGGGACTATTGTACTGAGGTGATAGGTTTGAAAAGTTTTGCTTGCGCTGGTTTTCTTTTTTTCTTTTCTTTCTTTTTGCAAAGCTTTTTTTTTTTTAAACTTCGTAAAGACAACATTACTGTAACAGTTTTGCCCAAGGGTGTGAGGAGGAGGAGGGCTGAATTCCTACTTGAGACAAAGCTGGGAGGAAGGGAGCAGAGAACAGGGAGGGTCCAGTGCTGGTGGGAGGGAGGTGTGACAAGTGTCTCCTAGGCATGTGGAAGTGACTATCCTTTGAGTGTGCCCACAAATACTGGGGAGAGCTTTGAGCATTCCATGGTTATATGGTAAGAGGGCTTTATTATTTTTATTTGCCCACAAAACTGTCAATACTTGGGGACATTCTAATCTTTTGTGTGTGTGTGTGTACTCACATACACACATGTATGTGTAAGTACTGGTAATGGAGAACTTTGCATAGGCCTTGCTATTTCAAATCATCTTAAAAAATGATTTGGTATGGGCACCTGGGTGGCTCAGTTGGTAAGCATCCGACTCTTGGTTTCGGCTCAGGTCATGATCTCACTGTATTGGTTTTGAGCCCTCATTGGTGTTGAGAGCGCCAAGCCTGCTTGGAATTCTCTCTCTGCCCCTCCCATCCTTACCTGTGTGCTCTCTCTCTAAATAAATAAAGTTTAAAAAATAATTTGATAATACAGTATTTTGTAGGTAAAATGTATTGAGTACCCACACTCAACACTTTACGCCAACACTTTATATGTATTTACTCATTTTATTTAATCCTCAAAACTATTTTGTAATATAGTACTACTATTATCCATATTTGATGGGTGAACAAACTGAGGTACAAAAAGGAGCTGTTACTTGTGCCTCAATACCCAAAACATAAATATTTGGAATAATAGCATAGAATATGAGGAAAATGCAAAATTTCTAGGTAGGTTTTAATAGTAAAACTTAATGGTCAAGGTATTTTAAAAGCATGAAGTTATTATATGTGTACATCTTGAACAAAAGTGGCCTTGAGACTTGCTGTTTAGATGCACGGGTGGAAAATATTAAGGTATTCAGTTACTTTCCTTATCACTTGAAATAGATTTTAAGATGGCACCTATGCAAATAGCAGTTCCTCCAAGATAATTGACCATATGGGCCATATGACCTTTTGAACATATTTTCCCAAATGCTTCATTTCTACTTAGAGCATGGTCTTTCAGATTTGAATGGATTTGTCCAGGTGGCTAAATAGGTTTTCATCCTTCCTAGAAAAGAGATTTATAAAAGCACATGTGAGTTTTGGAAGAGTAAACGATTTTATTCAAATTGCTCCTTGGATGAGTTAACCCTTCCTTCCAACTCAGATCACCCATAATCTAGATCAATATTCCCAATATTCTCTCTCTGTAAAAAGGTGTTTCTCTTTACATATTCTGCACAATATAATTTCAGGAATCAACTGTGTCTACTTAAAATATAGGTTTTTTTTTTTTTTTTGCTTTGCAAACAATTGCTATCTCCTTATATAATTTATTATTTTGTGTTTACAAAGGAGTAACTGAGTTTGATTTGTTTAACATTGCTTCTGCTTAACCTCTCCATTGAGCCACTACACACCTCCACACCTGATGATGTCAATTTCCTCTTAGAGAGATAGCATATTCTTTGCTCCAAATTCCACTATAATTTAACTTCTGATAAATGTGATATTGCAGCATCTAGAAAATAATTTATGTCAACAGTCATTACACTGAAATGTGTTGTCAGATACTTATTTTGATTCCAGAACTTGAAAATATTTCCATCATTAGATTACTCTGCTTTGGATCTTTCATGGCTTTCTGTTTTTGCTTAAGCATTCATAGTTTCCTGTCCCCTTTAAAATCAAACTACTTAATATTTTCCTTTGTTCTTTATATTACCAAATATGAGAAACTAAAGAGTCAGAGATAAATGTATTCCCAGAATTCTATAAACAGTTTAGTGTAATTTAGTAAGATGTTCTCTTCTGTTATTTCATCTATTATATTGTTATAGATCATCTTTGTCACCCTCTGTGTTTTTCTTCATAGTTTTTCTGGAACATTTTAATTGTCTTATCAAGTGTTCTTTTTGTGTGTGTGCGTACAGAGACCTCATTGTGATAATTGCTATACACAAATTTTATATGGTGCTTTTCAGTTTACAAAGTGATTTTCACAAACATTACCTTTTTTGAGACTCATAATAACCTTGCAAATTAGGCTATGTTACTATCTTTTTTTCCAGGTAGGAAGACACTTTTATCGGGTAATGGGGAGGCAGTCCAACTGATGACTTTTAAATCTAAAGCCTGAGATCTGTTTACTCTATGTTCCTCTTTTTGATTTGCTCCCTTTCCCACTCAGTCCTTGGAATTATATAGACCAGTGATCAAAGGCCAGCCTCTCAATTACTGGCCATTACTCCACTAAGCTGAGCCCTAGTTGACTCATCCAAAATGATATAGATTACAATAAATGCATTATATGGTTGTTATGAAAACAAAATGAGATAAGGCATGTTAATGTGTCCAGCACCATCCCACCAATAATGGTTGTATAATAAATGCTAGATTTCCTTTCCCCACACTGCTACCTAATCTTTCTTTCTTCTGAAATTTTAAAGTTTTTATGAACTTTCCCCCAGATTAGACTCTTTGAAAAAAAAATCCGTCAGGGTACTTTATAAGGTCAAAGTACAGCAGAAAGAAAGGGGGAGAGAGAGAGAGAGACAGAGAGACAGAGAGACAGAGATACAGAGAGAGAGAGAAAGGGAGAGAGAAAACAGGATAGAATGAAAACTAAGAGCAGTTTTCTGTGAAACTAATGTGAAATTGAGTTTCTCAATCTTTCATGTAGGATAGTGCCAATTAAAAATAATTTGTTCACAAAAAAATTAAGTGATATAAGATCGTGCCCCAATCCAGAGGAATAGAAGCTAATAAAATACCTTATTTTATCCTTGTCACTGCCTTCTCTCATTTTCTTCAGAATCTGTTTCTGCATTGATGAAGGAGAACACAGGGATGGTTTATCAAAATAATTCATTTGCATCTGGAAAGTTACTATGTTTATATTCCACTCAATATAGGTATGTCTGATCTAATTGGGACTTAACAAAAAAAAAAAAAACAGTTTACTGACTGGTGAATTAATGAATTAATCAAAAAAGATGGAGTGAGAAAACTGTTCCATTTCTTTATTTCTTAATTTAATTCAGCTTTTCCCTTTCTCCATCCTATAGTAGCAATGAATTCTATCACATAGATGGACTCAGAAATAAACCTCAGCAAAGAATTCGTTGTGTCCTTTGTGAGGGAAGATGTATTAGGATGGTAATAAAATATTTCAGCTGAAAACAGTTGAGCTACTTCATGCAAGATTTCCGCCCCCCCCCTAAATATTGTATAACTCTATGGTGAAATTAATAAGCAGTAAAAGTATACCTTTTGGGTTGTAAAAACTAAATTGATCTTTTCTTTTATAGCTTCCTATTTTTGTATTCTGCTTAGCAAGGCTTTTCTACTCCTAGAATATCAGTAATTTCACCCATGCTTTCTAGCACTCTTAAGGTTTTTCTTTTTTCCCCCAAATTTGGCAAACAAACTCATTTCCTTTCAATTTCATTAGATGCTGAAGTGATAGCTATTTGAAAAAGTTTTTGAAGATTAACAGTCCTCCACAGTGAGAAGTCTTATACATATTCTGATAAGTTATCATACAGAAGAGAAATGAAGACATAGTCAGTAATAACAAGTACGAAGATATAATAACTACTGAGAAAAAATAGCATTCTTTCCTTTTTTTTCTCTTTAACCATTGTGTTGCTTGAGGAACAGCAATCCTATTAATTACTAATATGTAACTATACATATATGAAGCCATGTGGCCTGCCTTCTCAGCAGGGGGTTCACAGAAGGTGTGGCATGAAGAGGTCCCTAATGTTTCAAGAGAGAGGAGCCTAAGGAGGAAGACTGGTGAGAAAAGGACCAATGAATTATTTCCAGTGAGAGATCAGAAAAGACAGGGACAAGGGAGTTGGAAAGATAGTCATCAAATTCTTGCTCCAGTTGATATCATGCCCAGCAGAAACTTTGCCCCAAAACTTCCCTGAGGATAACTCTCCTCTTTACAAGGTTTTGCTTTTAACTCTGGTAAATCTTGGGTAGCTCTTTTGTGTGTTTGGTTAGTTTATTGGGCGTGAGTTGCCCACATCTTGCTTCAGTCACTGCTAGTTGACCTTTCATGTAGCCAGGCTGGGTTGCAACCTGAAATAGAAAAATTCTATGTCAGGGCTTTGGACCTGATTGTACAACCTTCTGGAGTATGAATCCTGTGCACCATACAGTGACACCCTCTATTACCAACTGGATTGTGGTTGCAAGTTACCTCAAACCACTTATATCCTCTTCTATTTCCTTTGGAACCCTGACATGGTCTAATTGAGCCCAAATTTCTGTCACATCTTCCTTGACTGTATGTTGTTTTTGACTAAATCATTTTGTGAGCATGCTTTCAGTTTTTTACATTTAGTGTTTTGTTCCCTCTGTTGTCATGATATTTATACGTAAAGAGTGATATAGATGTTCAGGCATACTTTTTTTCCAAAACGGTATCCCCTTGTTTATCCACCATTTATTGAGTTACCTGTCTTTATAATGGAAGTGGAAGTTTTTGATTGGAAGGAAAAAGGAAAATAGTTAACTTTCAGATTTCACTAGGTTTGGGGGTTTTGTCACGTAAAGAAGTTTCCACTCAGGCTCCCAAAAAGTTCTGTAGAGCCCGATGTGGGGCTTGAACCCATAAACTGTGAGATCATGACCAGAGCTGAAGTCAAGAATCAGACCCTTAACTGACTGAGCCACTCAGGCTTCCCAGTGAAAAATTCTGTTTTAATCAAGGTTCAAGTGCTAAACACTGTCTATGGGTTGTTTCCCTGTTACGTATAAACAAAGGATATCTTTTGAAGCCTTGTTTCTTTGAATATTTAGTTTTATTTGATGTTTAGTGTTATTATTATTTATAATTTAGGAATACATTCACTGTTCATTTCTCTTAACCCATTGTATGATCCATCTTCACAGTAAGAGTTTGTAAAGAAATATTTTTATTAAATGATAATTTTCCTTAAAAATTAAGTGTTAAAAAGAAAGGAATACTAAGATGAGGTGGAGACTAAATGGCTTTGGAAACTGAGGGGTATTAGAGACAGCTTTGAGCCATCCTGAAGCTAATATAGTAAGTAAATGATACATTCATTCCTAGGAAAATGTTTCCCCAGCCAATACATCAGTCTCTACCAGGTGATTGCTGCTAGAATGCTTTTTTCTCTGAAACTTTCTCCTCCACTGCGGTATGCCCCTATTCCCAGCAAGACGGTGAGGATACCCTGGGACCAGTCTTCTCCCCTTTCCTATTCAGTTTGTCTTCCCCAAGCTTACCTCTTTCCTGCTTATTTCAAGGCTTGGGAGGAGGTGAGAAATAGTGCCTCCTTAAACTAAACTATGGAAGAAATAAGCTTGCAATGTTGGCAAGAGTACACTCATTAAAGGAGGTATCTTTTTACAGTCTCGGTGTGATTCACCACTTTGCATTTCACTCTTCTCCCTTTCCATAGCACTGCTACACCTGAGGCCTATGTGTCCCTGAAGTGAGAAGCATAGTTATTATAATTGCCAGAAGAGAAAAGATATAGTACAATTTAGGATCTCCCAGTTTTTTTTCCAGTCTGCCTTTTCTATCTATAAAATCAGATGCATATGTGCCATTGCACTTGGGTAAGTGTGAAGGTGTGGCTCCTGTCAGAAAGAACAGAGATTGGGGACCTGGGTGGCTCAGTTAGTTAAGCTTCTGCCTTCAGCTCAGGTCATGATCTTGGGGTTGTTGAGTTTGAGCTCTCCATCAGGCTCTGCACTCTCAGCACAGAGACTGCTTCTGATTCTCTCTCTTCCTCTCCTATCTCTCTCTCTCTCTCTCTCTCTCTCTCTCCCTCCCTCCCTCCCTCCCTCTCTCTCTCTCCTTCTCTCTGCCCCTCCCTCACTCATGCTCTCTTTCTCTCTCTCCAAAATAAATAAATAAACATTTTTAAAAAAGAAAAAAAAAAGAGTGAAGACTACCAGGAAAGATGACTCAAAAAAACCAAGTCTCTCAGAGGAAATGAATGGTTGTAGCTAAACTTGAACCCTGTGGGAAAATAGGTAGAAGTATGTTCAAACATTTTCTCAAGAGGTAAAGATATAGAATAATAAATAGGTAAGGCAAGAGGGATAGAAATAGAAGAATGATGAGAATGATAATGATTGAAAGGAGAAAAAGGAAGCACACTTCACATTTTATAATAACTTGCCCCAAACAGTTTAAGAAACAATATAAGTAGTCCAGGTTTTAAGCCAGGCTTTCAATTAAAAAGAGATAATTAGGTCTTCATATCTCTTTTTCCTTCTTTCAAAATGACCCTGAATGTTAGTTGGGTAGATTTTGGTGCAGCTGTTACTTGATAATAACACATTGTGTTTTTCAGTTTACTTAGATTGTTTAAAAAACAGATAACTGAAAACCATCTGTTTGTGTTTCTGTATAATTTTTTCTCAGGACAGGGACTAGGAAGAAATCATTGAAAATCCTGCTGTGGAAACCTCTTGTTAATTTAAGGGGCCCTACAAACTCAGTCTGTAGTACCAGGTGAAAAGGATGCCAATAGCTGGGCTTTCTGAGAGAAGCATCAAATTAATTGCTTTCTTTGCTCTTTGTGGTTGGGGGACATCTTTCTGATCCTGGCAGTAACTCTCACAGTTGAGTGTGCATTTGAATCATCAGGAACAAGTGCTTAAAATGCATGTTCTCCGAGTTCACTCCAGGAGATTTTGATCATTCTGTCTTGGGAAGGGCTCTGGGACCTCCACAGTTAAATAGCTTACTGGGTGATTCAAACATAGTAGGTATTCCAAGGGCCCCACTTGGACTAGCAGTGCTTTTTTAGTATAATAAATCTGTATCATGGATTTGGGAGGTAAATTCAGGACATATTCTACAGCTCAACTATTATTACCAAGAATGAACACTCTCCCTCTCTCTTCCTCTCCCTCCTGCCTTCCCTCTGTCCCTCCCTCCCTCCCTCCCTCATACACACACACACACACACACACACACACACACAGAACCCAATTAATATAACAACAAAGCAAATAGCTCAAAACAAAGCAAAACCCCATAATGGATTTTGAATAGGTTCTTAGAGTTACAGTGGAATCTGATCAACCCCAACTGCTGAGACACAAAAGGACAACTCTGAGTTGATAAGAAGAAATAAGGGGAAATGTTTCAAAGGACCATAGTTAATTGCAGTTACTGACACCAAACATGGAGGTCTGGAAAGCATTATCAGTTTTACACAGTATGCTAATCCACCATATATGGGGCTTGCTGGGTAAATCTCTAATGCTGAAGTTCCTTTTGTAATACTGTGCTGTGTTTTGTTGAGTATATATTCTAATTTCTTTAGTCCTAACAGAAGGTTCTAATTTAAAAATCTGTCCCTCCTCACTTTTTCTGCCTAAGCTTCTACAGGGCATCATATAACTTTTTACTTGTTAGAAGTAGGAGACGGAAACAATTTGCTTTTTTAGGAAATGGTGGTAGGTACTGCTGCCTAGTCCTGGTGGATACAGCAAGTTGGAAATAAGCTGCCTTCTCAAGGACATATATTCTTCCACTAATGATGTATGTGATTTTTGGCAAGTCATTACACCTCACTGTGCCTCAGTTTTCTCCTCTGTAAAATAGGGGCAGCAGAGAGAGGACTTTCTGTGGTTCTCTATAATGCTAATAGAATGAGAATGTGGTAAGCACTTTCATGTGTTATCACATGTTTACCTCATACAACCTTCATCTCTGATGAGGGAGAATGTCATTTAAGGCTGGTTAAAAAGGAGATGGATTTCATAATACCTGAATTTGTGCTGCCTGTAAGTGTCAGCACTGAATTGTAACCCATGTTCTTTTCACTAGCTAGAGTTAGGTTTTGAGCTCTCTGCCTTATTTGTGTTTGCTTTGTCCTGGGCTGTCTGCGAGCGCTTGACTTGGAGTGGGGTGTAGGACTGTGAAAGGGAGGATAGTCTGTGTTGTAATCACAAGGCTGCAAGTTTGCACAGATAAGGAAAATCCTTGCTGGGCTCCTTCAACTATGGAATCAAGAAAATGGCTGCAGGGGCACCTGAGTAGCTCAGTCAGTTAAGTGTCTGACTCTTGATTTCCACTCAGGTCATGATCACCCAGCAGGTGAGTGAGATCAAGCCCTGCGTTGAGCTCTGCACTGACAGCAGGAGACTGCTTGGGATTCTCTCTCTCCCCTGTCTCTCTCCCCCTCCCCTGCTTAAGCTCTCTCTGTCTCTCTCTCTCTCTCTCTGTCTCTCTCTCTCAATAAATATATAAACAAACAAACAAACAAAATTAAAAAAGAAAGAAAGAAAATGGCTGCTATTCATGCCTCTTGCCATTAGATGGGGCAGTTGAAAGGTGGGAAATGAGCATTTTTCTTCCTTTCATCCTTCCTTCTTTCCTTCCTTCTGTCCTTGCTTCCTTCCTCCCTCCCTCCCTTCCTTCTTCCTTCCCTCTCTCTTTTCTCTAGTAATAATAATGGCCATTTTTAAAATTTAGCTCTTCCTCAGTGCTAGGTACCTGGCTGAGCTTTTTACAAGCATTATTTCAATGTTCAATGAATTCTCATACAGTTGTTTGATCAGGTGCAATTACTATCTTCTTTTTACAAATGAGGAACTAACACTAAAGGAAATTAACTTTTACGGACACTTGCCAAAGATCATCTAATAGATAGTAGAGGCAGGACATGAACCTGGTTTGTTTGATTTTAAAGCCCATGCTCATAACAAACAAGCCATACTGCCATTTCAAGGTTACCCATTTTGTTGCTATGTTTTGTTCATTTTTGGCAGGATACTCTATCACTTTGGGGGAAAATATGGAATTTGCAACTAGGAAAAATAAGTTCTATTATTATTTTTTTAGTTCAGTGTTGTTGAACTATAATTGCTGGGAATACGTTATGTTTAGGAGATACTATGTCGAGAAAGACAAAATCCTTGACCTAAGAAAAAAATTAGTGGCAGTTCTGGGAAATAGTGAGGTAAATCATGCATGAGGTGATATGAGACTGTAGAGCCTGGAAGCCCAGAGGAAAGTTCCTGGAAGAAAAGGTATCCAAGTGGAATCTTGAGGCCAGATGGACAGGTTTGGAAGAATATTCTACAGAATATCTAGGACTCAATTTTCTTACTCATTAAAATTAGAGATAGAGCTCAGAAAATCTTTAAGATCTCCTCTATGTTAGTTTTTTTTATTGCTACTGTAATAAATTATCTCAAACTTAGCAGCTTGAACAGTACAAACTCACTTATGGCTCTGAAGGTTAGAAGTCTGATACAGGACTTACTGCACTAAAGTCAAGGTATTATCAGCCAACCTGTGTTTCTCTCTGGAGGCTCCAAGGAAAATTCATTTCCTTGATTATTTGGGTTGTTGGTAAAATTTGGTTCCTTGCATTTGTAGGGCTGAGATACCCATTTCTTGTTGGCTCTTATCTGAGGGCTGTTCCCGGCTTCCAGAGGGCACCACATTCCTTGGCTCTTGGCCCTCCTCTTCTGTCTTCAAAGTCAGCAACAGAGGATTGAGTCTGTCTCATGCTTTGAATCTCTGCTCTTCTTTTTCTGGCTCATCTCTAACCCAGTTGGAAGAGATGGGAGAGTAATGTTTTCAAGTAAAGTGATTTATACTGAACAATGTTTTTCTGAAAGTTAAGTGATAAAAGATACCTTCTTTTCATAGAATCCAAACTCTTAAAGTGTCCAGGCTATCAATTTCTTCTTTAATTCTGTATAGTAAGGAAAAAGGGGCACATGGATGATCAAGCTCATGTAATATAATATTGCAGATTTTGTTATTAACATAAAATTCCCATTTTTAAAGCCAAAATGGACTCCGAAATCAACTTATATCTATACTTTTCCAGAAGAGTAAATAAAGTATGTGAGGTTGTGAGAACAAAGTTAGAAGCTTATGGAAGTCCAGAAAGTGGAAAGGAACCATGACAGTTACTACAATCTTCCTTCTCAATGCCTTTTGATTTCCTTTAGCATCCAGTGTACTTGACTATTTCCCTCTCTTTCCACTCTTTCTTAGAAAACCATGCCAAGAAATTTATCTGACATCTTAATGGATAATTCATTAAGAAAATCTTTTGTGTCAAGAACTTCGTGCTGAATTTTGATTGCTAATGTTACCTGGGCTGTACTTCGAAGTGTTTTTATTGATCCACTCTTAAATTTAAGATGTTCTCATTGGACTTAAAAAATGACTTAGGAAAATTTCAAATAAGCCCCTTAAATAATTGTGTCTTTGAACTTTGATTTTTCAATATCTACTTTTAGTTCAGAGAGTAAGAGATTTGAAGAAGATATTAGGGGCTAGGTGCATCTTTTTCAAAATAAGAGTCGATGGGATCATAATACTAAAGGTACTGGAGAAACTGATTTGGAAATTTATGTTTCATGTTAAAGAAATTTTTTATGAGATGAAGCAATGAGATTAGAATGAGAAAAGAAGGATTAATGAGGAAGTCAACTCCGTAAATACTTGAATAAATGAATGGTCTAGCTAAAATGTTTTTCCACCTTTCCTATATGTATGTACTTTTTGTTAGTATTTTTGTGTGAAACATTTAAAAGTCCCTGCAGCTCACAGAGCTCTCTACCTTTGATTAACAGATTCCCAGCAAATTTTCATGAGCCTTTCAGAGGACTACAAAATAGAGAAATGACTAAATTTTATATAAATCTCTAACATTTCAAATGGTGCTCATTTGCACAAAGAAACTTGGAGGCAGACTGGATTTGTACACTGCTATAGTTTTAGATGGAAGTCAGCCTCACAGTCAGGTTCTCCTACTAACTTGTTACTCAGTTCCCAAGAAGCCAGTGCAAGGTAAAGATGAGACTGAGGGGCTACTCTTCCTGGCTCAGTAGTATATGGTGGGAAATAAGTTAATAATGAAAATATTGAGGGATTTATTGAGTAATCAGTATGGCCAGGTACCCAGCTAAACATGTAGTTAACTCATGGAATTCTCACAGTAACATTGAGTTTGGTAATATTAGTTAGCACCATTTTTTTTCTTCATAGGGTTAATTCCCAAACCATCTGAGTTTTGTATATTCAGAAAAACTGAATTTAGTGATCAAGATTAAATAATTAAGACTAGATAGTTTTTCATAGATGTTTAAATGGCAAAGCCTACTTGCTAAGATTATCTAGGTATACATATAATAATAATGCTTTCTGAGAAGAAAGGAAATAAAATCTAATAAATTTAAGAAGTTAAATTTCTTTTGTTAGTGCCAAAGACTGTAGATGTTGACTCTCTTTTCTTCAATCACAGTTTAAGGGAGAAGACTCCTATAAATGAACCAGCAGAGGAAACGAACATTAAAGTTACACATAATTTTTCTTGGGTATTTTATTTCATTAGAGGGAATTCTTCCTTTATCACTTATCTAGAGTAAGTACTTCCTTTGTCTTCTAAATCTTTACTTTCCTGATTTTTATCTTGTAGTACTGATCACTAACTGACATATTTCATGGTAGTTTGTTGATGTGTTTGTTCCCACTAGCTTTGTGAGGCCAGAGAATTTTTTGGCTTTGTTCACTAATGTTTTTCTGTAGCCTAGAACACTGCCTCTCACTTAGTGGATGCTCAGTAAATATTTGGATAATTGAATTGTGTAAATGAAATAAGGAAATTCATATGGCTAATAAATAATTGAAAAATCATCTGCTTTGCTAGAAACCACTGACAGTAAAAACAAGTAAAAACAATTAGCATTTTCATCTCTCCATGAATGAAATGTATACACAAAAAAGTATACTCAGTGCTTATGAGGATGAAGGGAAACAGACATTCATACAAAATAAAAAATTTTTTTCTTGAAAGTATTTTGGAAATATGGTTATCTTTAAAAATATTTCCATACCACATTTTAATTCCAGGAATATATTCATGAAAAAAAATCTAAAATTAAAAAGTAGCTTTTGTTAGCCTAAAGTCTTTACTTCCACACTATTTTTTCAGTGAAAGTATTTTAAGAATCCTAAATGCCTAAAGGGAGGGGGATAATTAAATAAATTAGAATGTATTATTCTTATGGTATATCAACATTAGCAGTTAGGTTTATGAAGAGCTTTTTAAGCATGGAAAAGTTGATGCCATGAATTTAAATTAATTTTTTAAATGGTGTGAAAATCTGACTAGTGATGTTATTTTAAAAGCAAACATAGAAATAGTGGGTAGAAATTATGCCAAGATATTAATAGAGACTAGGACAGATATGATTATAGGTGATTTTGTTTCATATTTCTCTATACTTATATTTTTCAAGTTTTCTAGAATGAAAATTTTATAAATAAAAACTAATTTATATTGGTAAATGACTTTTTTTTTAGACTGGCAATAATCTAGAACTGATTATGTTTTATAGTATGGACCTACAGGTTACGTGAAAACATGAATATAGTATTACTTTTATTGTCTAGGAATGCGCATGTACTTAGTTAATTTCTAAGTGAAATTTTAGCACACCACTGGGACTTCCGTGCGGGTGCCCACTATAGGAGTAAGAAGGTCTAAACTCTAAGGAAGCTTAGCATATTCTTTCAAAAATCAAATACGTTTTTATTTTTGAATTCTGATCAATGCAAAGAAATGAGTTACTTGGATTTAATAACCAGATTTAATTACTTTATTTGGGACTGACGACATGGTAGTTGAGCAAGCCTGAGTAGAGACTAGCAAAGCATATTTGAGTTTGATAGAGAGTCTAGGACAAGAGGCCTGAACTACTTGAGATTAGAAGGCAACAGGAACTTTTAGGAGGTGGTAAGTAGCAGCAATTACTGTGGTTTTGTCTTGTGGCTAGTCTAGGTTCCAGACAGAAAGCTCTCTCAGACCTCTTTTCTTAGAAGCTTTAAAGACTGTGCTCTTGATTCTTAGACTGTTATACACATTTCTATTTCTGGATCTGCCTCCAGCATGCCTGATACCTAAATCAATGAGCTTGACCACACAAGTTCCTCATTCTCCTATGATATGTATGATTGACGACTGTGAAACTCAGCCGGCACCCTAGGGCAGCAAGCCAATGCCCAACATTTAATAAGCAGGTTTTCTCATAATTTGATTTATTTAATTCAAATCTATACAAGCTATTGGATTTGGTTCAAGAACATGCCCTTATTCTTGGGCTGGTTTTCAGACCTTTAGAGATGGAAGGACTTTGAAACTGAGCTTACGTGTTTAGATGGAAGAAGTATGCAATTAAAAAAAATACATTCTACCTGAATTTCTGCAGTTATAATCTACTATCCTGTAATTTGTTGAGGCAACAGTCTAAGTGTTATAAATCATTTCTATATAGCCTAGCACAGTGTCTGGCATGTAAGAGATTCTTGATAAATATTTATTAAGTAAATTTCAAACACTTCTTTTTCTGGTTTTAATTCATTCGTGATATGAAGCCAGTCACCTTACACTAATGATTTAAGAGTACAAAACTTATTTCTGACTTAAATCCTAAATATATAAAGAACAACTATAAATCAATAAGAATTAGATAGACATCCCAATAGGAAAGTGAGGAAAAGACTTGAAGAGAAACTTGACTAAAGAGAATAACCAAATGGTCAATAAACATACGAAAAGGAAAAACAAAATCACAATTCAGTACTACTACAAATCATAAGAAATGGTAAAATAAAAAAGACAGCCAATACCTAGTGTTGACAGGAATGTGGAGCAACCAGAAACTTCAGTCACTGAGAGTGCATATTTATACATTTGCTTTGTAAATGCTGTTTGGCAGCATTTACTAAAGATGAATATGTGTATATCCTACGATCTAGCAATTCTACCCATAGGGACACATCAAACATCGGTACATACAGATGTTCATCAAAAGACTATGAAAATATTCATAGCAGCACTATTTGTAATAAACAAAATGTGGAAATACCCAATGCCGGTTAGGAAAAAAAATACTAAATTGTAATATATTCACACAGTGCAATACTAATCAACCTTAAGAATGAATGAATCACAACTGCATTAGAAAATACTGAGGAATCTCTCAGACATAAGGTTACCTAGACACAAAAGAATGCATACTGTCTGATTTCATTTACATAAAGTGCAAAAATAGGCAAAACTGGTTTTGGTGCTAGCAATCAGGATAGTTGTTACCCTTAATGGGGAGGGGCACTAGTGATTGATTGTAAGGGAGAAGATGGAGGTTTCTGGAGTGCTAGTAATATTTCTGGGTTTTTTTGTCTGGTTACTAGTTATGTTGTATACTCTGTAGAAGTTTATAGAGCTGTATGCTTATGCTTCATGTACTTTTTTGTATGTGTATTATTCTTCCATGAAAAGTTAAAAGAACTTTTATCATTTTTCCAGTTAACTCACCAAATCCTGATATTGAGCGTACCATGTGATCCTATAGATGTAGCCCCAGTGTCTCCAGATGGGATCTCATGAAGGCCTGGGAAGCATCACATCTTAAATCCTCTGCCCGAAATGTTTATGATGGTTTAAAATGCAGAAGGATAGAAATAGAAAAAAAATTTTCCATAAGGAAGCAAAGGGAAATATTTTACTTTGAAGAACTATTTTTGAATTTTTTTTTCTGTATTTGAGTTTAATTATTTCCTGAGCCTTCTCAATCACAGTGGGATGGAAACTTGTACTTTGTTAGAGGAAATAAAAGTAACACCATTATCAACGAATTGTTGACACATGACTCTACATTGTAAAATGGTAAATGGCTATTTTGTTTTTGTTTTAAGAGTAGAAACATAAGTCTTTATTTGTCAGTGCTACTACATCCTGCAAAGTGTCTAAATGAGCTATTTCCAGGTTCCCATTTATGATAAGAGGCTATGGTGCATAAAGGCACCTACATTTTTACCTATGTATATAGAGACAACAAACCCATAAGGTTACCTAGCTGCTGTTTATTGTGTATTCAGTTTTCCCAAAGCTCAGGGATATAGTTGAAAAAGATAGGAATGCTTGGACACACTTGAAAGGAGGTATGTGAACTTTATTATTGAGGCCAAGTCTTCTAACCTTGTTTAGATGCAAACCTAGTAGTCAGGAACCTTGTCATATCTATTTTCTGCAGAGTACCTTCTGTACTTGTCAAGATCAATAACTGGTTTTATAATGACAGCACAGAATTCAGCCTTCAGAATGGAAATGGCTGCTTATTTACCTTGTAGAAGTACTCCTGATGCTGTCATACCAGTGAGTATAGATTTCTCTCTGAGAGATACTTTTTAAAAACTTTCACCAATTCTTGATGTTACATAGTATCTCTGTCAATTATGCCGTGTCATTTAGTAACAACAGTAGTATTCCATGATAAATTTTAGTATTTTATGGCTTATAAAATAGTTTCCACATTAATTTTCCCATTGGACTTCTAAAATAACCTACCAAGTGGTCATGTCATGTAATATGCCCTTTTGTAAAGGAGGAAACTGAGACTCAAGAGATTGAGCCTGTTCACACAGCTGAGACGTGTCAAAGCCAGGCTTTTCACTCGGTCCAGTGCTCTGTCTATTTTATTCCACCTTTGTAAGATTCATGTTTGTATTTACCTTTGATATAGGACTACAGCATAAGAATTATTGAGTTAGTTTATTATTTAATTCATTCAGTAAATATGGTGTACCAAATATTGGCTTGGTGTTGGTGACACAGTGGTGAACAAAATAGAAGCAGTCCAGCTTCGATAGAGCTCACAGTGGTGGTGGAAGGGCAGACAAATAAATGAGCAATTAAAATTGGAAAGTGCCACCTGTATTTATCCTCTTCTTTGTGCTATCCTAGGATATACTTAAGGTGCCATGGGAATACACAGGAAGGGCACACGACTATGGACTTATATAAGCTTTCACTCTGTGTCTGAAGTCTTCTATTAAATGATACCAGAAAATAAAATGTACTAGATATTCTAGATGGCCAGTTGGAAGAGGAAAGTAATATTTGAGAAACATGCCTGAAAATTATATCAATGGAAAAGGAAAATTATAACTCAATAAAAGTGCTGTTAGGCTGAAGGTGAGTGGTCATGCTTCAGGGTTCAGATTTCAAAATGTAAACCTGGAAAAGGAAAGAAAGGGAATGGGCAGAAAACAAAAATTAAATTAGACTCAACTTTATTTACCACAGTTTTAAACATAGAGCTTGGATATCCTCAAATACTTGTGGTGAAACACTACACTTTTGTTCATTAAGGCTTTACATAGAAAAATTCTTCCATCTCTCTTTAGCTTGCCTTGAAAGAATCAGCACTCCTAAGATTTACTTCTCTTTCAAGGACTGCTACTTAAGTAAGGATTGGGGTTGCCCATCTAGGAGTGCCTTTAATGGCCATGTTCTATATGAAGCTCTTTGAATTTCTGGTTAAATGCTAGGATGCAACTGTAGGTATCAGTCATTACTTACATTTATATTGTCTTGTAAGTTCCTGACAGCAGATATATCCTTGCACTTAACGATTGCAGGAAGAAGGTAATTGTTGAGGACAGTGTTTTTGAACCTGAGATCTCTGGAAAGTTTTCAAGGAATGCTTGGATGCTCAGAAATGGTGTACAAAATTGTAATGACTCATTTGTACATTATCTTGAGAAGTACATTCATAGCTTTTGTTGGTGACTTAAAGGGACCTATAGGCCTTACCTCCACATGGTCTAGGAAAGAAAAGTTCAGAACTGCTGTCTTGTGGTGGGGCGCAATAAAGTAGCCATTTGAACATCAAACTGTTTGGATATAGCATAGAAAATTGACATCTAAAGCCAAGGTCTGTTTTAGCCAGCCTCTAAATTGGTCTCCACTGATCCCCTTTGACATTGTACTGGGTTGATCTCTGTGACCAGCAGAACACAGCAAAAGTAATGGTATGTCACTTTTGAGATTAGGTTGTAAAGGACTGTGGCATCTGTCTTGATTGTTGAGTTGCACACTCTCTGATCACTCACTCTGGGGGAAGCTGGCTGCCAAATCATGGAGGCTTTAGGCAGCCTATGAAGAAGCTGATGTGATGAGGCATGGAGGCTTCTGGCTAACAGCCAGCAAGGAACAAATGTGGGCAAGCAACTACATGATTGACTGTGGAAGCGTTCCCCAGCCATGGCTGAGCCTTGAGATGTCTGCTACCCTGGTTGGCACCTTGACTGCAGCTCCCTGAGAGACCCTAGCTACAACCACCTAGCTAAGCAGCTGCTGCATTCCTGGTTCCCAGAAACAGGGTGAGATGATAGATGTTTGCTGTTTTAAGCTGCTATGTTTTGGGATACTTTGTTACACAGCAGTAGATACCTAGATAGCTAATGCATATTACACTGACTCATCATGATAAAAACAAAAGTAATTAGAAGGAAATGCTTGTTTGTAAAATGCTGATCTTTCCCTGTTAGTCCTGGGAAATTAGAGTGGGAAATAAGAATGTGCAAGTCATTCCTCCTTTCCTCCTCTTGGTAAATAGTGCATAATGGCCCATTTACAGCCAGAAGAAGGACACCATTGTGTCCATTTCTGTGACAGAAATAAACAAGTTTTCTTTTAAGGGATTTCTTTTTTCCTTTTAAAAGGCATCAGCTTTTGAATGTATCCTGGGGAAATCTTAAATTTCTTCTGACCATAATCAATTCAACAGAGAATTCATGCTTTGCCAGTGATCATGGGAGGTACTGATGTAACCTTTTTTTTTTTTTGTTTTTTTTTTGTTTTTGTTTTTTAAGCTGTAAGTCTATTCTAGTTTTCCAGTAGGTTTCACAGCTGTTAGTTTACCATAGTGATGGCTTACTTAAATGGTGGCACACTTGGATGCTGCTTGTGCTGGTAGCAATCTGTGAAGAAGAAACTTTCAACTTCAAGCGGAAAGAGGAAGGAAACAGCTGAATTCTGTGATTATTGTGCATAGGAAGGAAAATGAAAATATTCAGTAAAATAAGCACTTTTTTTTTCAGTGAAAGTAGCTTAATAAAATGGATAGATTCTCCAAACAGCCACAATTGTTAGCTTTTTCTTATTATGACTGCGGTTCCTTCTTTATTAGGAACCCAGTTGATCCAGTTCTTGTGCTGTCAAGGGCATTTTTCTAAAGCAGTATTTTAAAACCTTAGAGACTCATTCGTGAAAGATGCAACTAATCAGTTGATTTAATGTTATCTTAACATTAAGTAGAAGGAAAAATTTCAGAGTAGAACATAATACAGTAAGTAATTTTTTGGGTTTTTTAAAGTGATCTGTATATTTTTATATCTGTATGGAGTACATAAGATATAAAATGTTATTTTTTATTGTGGCTTGTAGTCAAAATGCTTGAAAGTCCCTGTTCTATAGCATTTTGGTTATGGAAAAATAAGATCTGGGTTCTTAGAAATATGCCAGTGATGTACTATTTCCTGATGCGGGGGGCAGGGGAGCAAGGATGACAATACCACACAGGGAAAGAGTAGGTTTTTCTGAAGAGAATGCATATTTCACTTCCAATCATTCTGGAAAGTTTCCAGTCCATAAGAAATGTACCATTTTGAAGGAGGGTGTTGGGGTGTTGTATATGAAGCAAGGGGCTTTTTCTTTTCATTGGTGCCAGGAGGATCTCAGACTGGTCTGTGAAACAGAGAATGGACTGATGTGGTTCCTGGACATATGGCAATGACCATGAACAAGCAGCACTTGTAATCTATGGCACTGGTAGCCAGTGAGGATGCAGTACTTGTAGAGTTTTCAGGCCCAAGAAGGCACACATTAGGCCCTCTAGCAAGTGAAGAGAGGCAATGACGTGGACCCTAAGACAGAGGGAAAGTGGTGTTGCTTCCGTGAGCCTCGACAGGAAGCATTTGGAGCAGAGCAAAGCAAGCTGCATTCAAGATAATGGAGGTCATTCTCACAGAGGTATCAAGGCTAAAGAACTGGAGGGAATGTTCCAGAGTCATCTGAGGCGGAACACTAGAAAATACCATGAAGAAACTGGCTGGTGAGTCATGGGAGCCAGGATGGAGCCTCTTAGGCAAAAGCTAGTTTCCAGCCAATGAGCTCATGCTCATAGTCATCACAACAAATCTCCAAGCTTATAGCGTAATCAGTAGCCCTTTCTTTGAGTTGAGCATTATGTTTTCCTTGGGACCTCTTTTAAAATGCTAAAGCTATGTGAAGGGTAATATTAATTTGGTAACATACCTTTGTATCATTGAGTAAATTTGATTCTTTTCTGAAGTGAATAGAGGATCAATGAATGCTTGGTGGAGAAGGAAAAATGGTGAAGAGTCACTGGGGACATTCTTCACCACTTTGCCATTTTCCCAAGAGTCTGGCCTTGGCATTAGGTTTATATGAATGGCTCTTACTGATCTTAGACACTACAGTCTCATCCTACAGACTATTTTGGGGGCTTGGGGGGAAGGGAGTGAGGATATGAGTCCAAGGGAGAAATTCTGCATGATGTAGAAGTAGATTAGCTGACGTTTTATGGGGCATCTATTGCTAGGTGCAAAGTTTTGTGCTGAGCAAGAAATATAACTCCTCCATTATATCAAACCATTTGAAAGATAGAAAATATGTATCAAAGGATACTTAATAATAAAAGGCAAGTGAATATCTTATTTACATGATACTTAGATAGGTTTTAAATAAGATTTTTTCGGCCAGAAATTACATGATTTTGCAATTTTTCTGAGCCAAATGCCAAAATATCTTACATCATGACCTCAAGTATTCCTGGTGGCAAAATGTAAACACTTTCATTCATTCACTTGATTTCACCAGCTATACTGAGTGTCAGCTTTAAAGTCTCTGTGCTAGGTATTTTGGGGGGTGGGTTTGGCAACAAACTCTTGAAAAATAGTTCCCCAAATTGTGTGAAATTTTCAGATAGGAACAAAGTTGATTTGGGTCAAAAAAGATTCTTAAGTAAAGCAAAGTAATTGTAAATATGCTAATATTCCATAGACTGCAGTGGAAGCAATGTAGAAATGACCCTTAAGTAAATTAGATCTGGTGAGGACTTTGACAATTAAAGTCTCTTCCCTGTAGCTTGCCCAGCAAGCAGGAAGCAAGGGTGGTTTATCAAGGTCTCATAAATAAACATACAGCTTGCCAGTCCCAAAAGATAGAGAATTCATTCTTGAGTGTGCTACATGCAGGCTCAGAGGTAAGTGATGACCCTCTGGTCACCGGGCAGAAAATAGAACAGCTTCCTTAAACCAAGAATTACAGTGATTTCAGTGGTACAATTATGTAGCGTGACAACGAGGGTTTGGCATAAACCAAGTTTATTTAAATCATGTCTCAGGGAAGAACATATGCTACTATTAAAGAGTCATGATAGAACAATCATAATCCCATAAGATAAAGCTATGATAGAACAATCATAATCCCATAAGATAAAGCTAGTTGAGAATATTCATGTTTACTTTAAGATATGATGAGTCCACTATTTATGTGGAGTAATTAAATGCCTCTACAGATGTCCATTCCAGGGGAGGTTCTTGAACTGTTCACCACGTTCAGGCTCTGACTTACCGATTATTTCAAGATTGGGAAAATTCTAGTTGTGTATGAAATCTGTGATGACATTTAAACTGATCCAGTTAATTCATTGACCAGATATATTGAGTTCCTATTATGCCCAAAGTATGCAGTTGGTTCTACGTGGCATATATGTTTGGACAAAGCCAAAATCCTATCTCTTGAGGTGCTGAGGTCTGGTAAAGAAGAATAACAAGTGCAAAAGTATCCAGTTCCAAAGGTGAGAGAGGAATGGAGGATTGATTTAAGTAGGTGTGGTCAAATGGGTAAATGAGTATATGAAATGGGATTTGAGAGAAGGATAGAATTCCATTTGTGACAACTGGAAGGACGGGGGAGCTTCATGGAAAACTAATAAAATGCATGATGGCCAGAATCAAGCTAGAACAAAGCTTATGAATGGAATAGTGGTGAGCAGTTCGGCACAGCCAGAGGCTATCTTACTATGATGTTCCCTAGAAATTCCCCATGGCTCTCACTGCACCTTGTCCTGTTCCCTCACAGCTCTGCCTGCTAGAGAGGGAAGCAGTTTTCTCTTTAGCAATGACAAGCAATTGAAGGAAATGCTTTACTCCTCCCAGGCATTAGGCAGATTGAATATGGGATTTCTCTTGACAAGGCTTTAAGCCAAGGAGTTAATTGACATTTAATCTGTGTATGAGAAGAGGGAGAAGATTTGGAAAGAAGTAGAGTTTTGAGGATTCCTCCAGATATGAAGAAGCTGGGTCAGTAGCCAGCTCCTCTTCAGTTTCTTCCGGATTCAGTGTGTCCAAGAGCCTTATCTTACCTCTGCACCCTGGAGACTGCAGTTGCCATATTGGGATGCTGAGTGAAGGAACTTGGAATCTCTTTCTTGGTCAGCCAGTCCGTTACCCCACATTTGCAGAAGTTCTAGGGAGAAGCCGAGGTGAGCTTCCACTGCTATAATATTCCTGGGGTTGAGGCTGAGTCAGAAGAATAAGCAAAATGCTTCAGGAGTCAGTATATTTTACACCTTTCTTGATTATTTACTTATTCTCCCAATTCTGACCACTCAGGTTACCACACCATCCTTGATAGGACTTTTCTTATGTAGTGTGACGTCATACCTCATTTAATATTAGGATAGAAATAAGTTGGCACCATAGTGTGCAAATTATATAAATATTGCTGATAGTCTCTTTTGATGGCAACAGAAACTTCTTAATTATCTCTAACATACGCAATCCTTTTTTTATTTTTACTGTCCAGTGCTTCTCAATTCTGGCTTCACCATTAGATTACTCCAAGAGTGAAAAAAAATCTCAATTCCCAGGTACATTATACCAGAACCTGGGTGTAGGACTCAGGCATCAGTGTTCTTTTTCTTTTTCTTTTCTTTCTTTTTTTTTTTTGATGTTTATTTATTTTTGAGCGCACGCGCATTTGAGAGAGAGCAAGAGTGGGGGAGGGTTGGAGGGAGAGCGGGTCAGAGGACCTGAAGAGGGCTCTTTGCTGACAGCAGAGAGCCTGATTCATGACTCCAAGTCACAAACCTTGAGATCATGACTTGGGCTGATTTCAGATGCTCAACCAACCGAGCCACCCAGAGGCCCATAGGCATCAGCATTCTTTAGGGCTGTACAAGTGATTCCAGTATGCAGCTAGAGTTAACAACCAGTGTTTTTAAATGTCTTGAGGATAAATAATAAAAACAGACTGGCAGTAGGTGAAAATATATGTGCATCTCATGTGTAAGTAAGTATTAAATTATTAACAGTTTTCAACAAATGTATTTCCATTTTAAAAATAGTCTTAAGGAATGGCCTTCATAAATTTGTTATAGAATATTTTTTCAGTGATTTCTCTGTTAGTAACATGAAGCATGTTGCATATAAACTGTCAGGAGGCCATGGCATTATTTGCAAACATGATAGAGAATACAGCAGATTTTACAAAGGTTTATGAAAACAATATGCTTCATATTTGTTAGTATAGAAACAGTTTCAAAATTAGCCTCCTGTTAAACAGAAAGCCCAGAAAGTAGAAATAGGAGTCTGATTCCTGTTCACTCACAGTATTTTTCACAACTCACAACATCTTTAGCTCTTCTCTTGACCATTCAGTCAAATGTAAGATCTGTTGAATCTTACTCTACAATTTCCTTTTACATGTTCATTATTTCTCATTCTCGTGGTTACTATCAGACTCTTACTCTCTTTTCCTTGGTGATTGTCATATGCTATCCACCTTGTTTTTTCTTACACAGAGACCCTAGCTAGAAGATCTGAGGGTATCATGTCTTCGCTCACCTTTTGTGGTTCTCCACTGCTCACAGAAAATGACAGCACATCAGCCAGCCATTCAAGCTGTCCATTATCTGGCTCCAGACTTTTTTCCGAAGACAACTCCTATTTGTGCACAGCTCTGGAGAACTGATTTAGCTACTCAGTTAACTGCAGACATGGCTATTTTTTTTCCCCTCTTCTTAGGACCCTTGCTCATGTTGGTGTTTCTGCCAATGCCAAAATCCTATCCAGCATGGAAGGCTCAAATTTCATCTCCTTCACAAAACCCTGAGCCTCACAGCTAAAAGCACTATTTTCCTACTGTGATCTCGTTACAGCACTTTATGTAGACCACTTTTTTTAATGTTTATTTTATTATATTTATTTTATTTATTTTATTTTTTTTATTTTTGGGAGAGAGAAACAGAGCATGAGTGGGGGTGGGGCAGATTTTAGAGAGAGGCACAGAATCTGAAGCAGGCTCCAGGCTCTGAGCTGTCAGCACAGAGCCCAATGCAGGACTCTAACCCACCAACCGTGAGATCATGACCTGAGCTGAAGTCAGTCGCTTAACTGACTGAACCGCCCAGGCGGTCCACAGACAACTTTTTAAATATTTCCCAAAGTCCCTTAATTCTTCTTTCTCTGTTCACTTGTTTATAAAATGGCAACAATAATATCTACTTAAAAGGTGGCTTGTGAAGAGTAAATAAGATCATATACATAAAGAGCCCAGTAGATAATTTTTGCATAGTCTTTCCTCTCTTTCCCTTTTCCTTCCTTTTTTCTTCCGTCCGTCCTTCCTTCCTTCCTTCCTTCCATTTATTTATTTACTTATTTATTGTCCATTGTAACTTAGTCATTTCTTTGTGGGCAGAGTCCTATGACTGATAAATTCTCATTTTTCCACAGAATGCTTATGATAATGCTCTGTACATGTAGGCCCTCATGTACATGTTTTACATGAAAGAATCCAGTATTCAACACTTGCTGTAGAAGTTATGATGAGACTCAGAAGAGATATCAAGCAGAAATCCAAAGGTTTCAGTGATAATTCAGTAGTAGTATAATTATCATCACCATCATTTAAAATTATTCTATTTACCCAAAATAGATAGAATTGAGGAAATCTTTATACTCTCAAGACGTTAAGAGTCAAGTTAGGTAACTAATTTAGGTGAGACAGCTTCTAATCAGTAGGTGTGGATTCAAACACATGCCTCTCCAATTTGAAAGAAGATGTTATTTCAGCATACCAGCATTGGTTACATTGCCTCTCAGATCATGTTTGACTGATGGCTATCAGTGGAGATAATCCTTATTTTTTTTCCACTGTATTCTGTGTTCTGGGGCCACAGGAAGGTAAGATGTAGACATGGCAATAAGTTGGTGAGAAGGAATTCTGAAGAAAGGAGTAGGACTGGGTAGAGCAGATCCAGAGAGTAAAGGGAGTAAGCAAACTCTGGTTATTACTCCATTTATACTCGTTTCATGTTCAGTCTGGAGTCCTAAAAGCCTTAAAGCAAAGGCTGTCTTGGCTGCAACCTTAGCACTAGAACAGGTCAGTGACCCTGCAAGAGACTAGTTGTAGATTACCCCTTCCTCCTCTCTTTTTTCAATTTATTGAATTCTGTGTATTCTTACTTTCCTGCGGCCAGTAGTTGCCCTCTCCCCAAGGGATGTCCAGTCTAACGAGGCTACATGCTTCCTCTGCCAATGGTTATGTTCTGCACCTGTAGGACTCTCTTAGAGATTATCCCGATGACATTGTTTCAGAGAGTCTACCTCCATAGTTGCTTTCGAGGGGACAGGAAGTCCCACCACTACATTGCTTGCCTCTATCCATGACCCAAGATGAAAAAATGGGTTCTATCCCTGAGGAATTTGATTTGGGACATGTTGATGCTGCTCTGTTTCCTGGGGCTTGACAGAGGAGGGCCAATTCTCAAAGAAGGTGCAGAGTGAAACTGATGTGTCTGGGGACACATACATGAGAGGCTATAAACTCCAGGGGAAAAAAGAGACAGAGTTATAGCTGCCTGGAATTTTGACAGCTTTCCAGTTGGGTTCTAATCCCACAGGAGGCTTAGCTGCCTCCCTAGCTTTGAGTTCTACAAAATAATCTTGTAACTTTTTAATAAATTCCCCCTTGCAGTTAAAGCTAGAATGAGAGAGTTATGTTTGTTATGGCCAAACAATCCTGTAACTGAGAGAGTTAACTAATTTTTAAACCATTCTCAAAATGCATCCTAATTTACTTTTGCTCAAGATGAGTCACTAATCTATGTTGAGTCCCCATGATGCCATTCTTTATTAGAATCTACATTTGACCTCTAGGGTGTATTTTATAGTCCTTAATTGTCTCTTTTACATAGTTGATTATTTATGGAGTTTTATGATGTTTTAAATACTTTGGTTGCGTAGGAAACACATTTCACTTAACATTTCAATTCTGCAATAGTTTTAGTAGGTCAGCTCTTCTATTCTTGGTGGCTACAGTCTTTCTTTCTTTCTTTCTTTCTTTCTTTCTTTCTTTCTTTCTTTCTTTCTTTTTCTTTTCTTTCCTTCTTTCTTCTTTCCTTCCTTCCTTCCTTCCTTCCTTCCTTCCTTCCTTCCTTCCTTCCTTCCTTCCTTCCTTCTCTATGATATCATAAAGAGGAACACAGAATTGGTTATTACAAACATCTTCATCCAATTATGAATAAACTGAACCCAGTCCACCTGACTTCTCTGGTCTCGCTTTAAGTGAGGAGACCATATCCAAGTCCTTTCCAGTATGAAACTTTTGAAATTCAATGATTGGGTCTCATTCTGGAGTATCCCATTTAATGTTAAAAACTCCTCGAAGATTTGTTCAGAATACATGTTTCCCAAACTTACTTCACTATGGAATACTTTTTACATGATTGTGCATCCATAGAACAACAGAAATAGCTCATGGAATATAATCTGCACTTTAACTAAAGAAGACAAAAATGGTCTATGACAATTAATTGCTTCAGTAAACAAGAAAAATCAGTTCATATACTAACTCAATTATAGGACCAAAATAATACAAATTCAATTTGTGATTTTCATTTCTATTGGGAAAATTTTTAAAAAGACAAAAATGGTTGAAATAAGGTCCCATAGTAAAGAACAATGGTTTTGAAGAGGCAATGAGTATTATTACAATTGTGGGTAAATACTATGGAAGCATTGATTTTTAGATTTTTTTATCAGGTGTTGATCATTCATGAATTTCCTGGGTTTCCTTCAATCTCTTCATTGTAGATTCTTACATGAAAATAATAATTATACAACTGTGTTTAAGTACATTAAATACCTTTTAGAAGAAACAATGTTATTGAATCCATTTTTCGTGAAACACTTCAACATTTTGCAGTTTGAAACAAGCTGAGGTAGTTGAACTTAAACATCGTATAACTTTGTAATAAATAGCCTATTTTTCCTTCCTCTTCCTTCCATTCCTCATGTGCTTGAATGCATAGCTATTATATTGATTTATTCTTTTATGGGCCTTTTTATTCCATGACATTACATATCTTTTATAGCAGTAAGTCTGGCACTACAATTTTGTAGAATGTCAGTGGCAGTGGCCCTTGAATAGGCTTACACTTACCTAAGCACATAATATCCTTTAAGAATAGTCTTGCTATTTAAGGGATTTTCACTGAAACTAGTATGTATGATAATGTATAATGCCTCCCATTAAGAACTTGGAATGTGTACATTAAAAGAGTTAGAAATTGCCCTTAATCACTGGTTTATTGTTTCTTTTCATATCCTTAAGAAAAACCTGATGGCTGTAGCCCTGACATTTTGTGACTAATCCTTCATGTAATAAACCTAGGCTTCAATTATCTTGAGTGAATTGGTCTATTGAGAAAACTCTTTGGCTTAGCGCTGAATTGTATTTTGTACGCAAGGAGCCAAACATCATGGAGAAACTACAGCAGTGTATAACAGCAGCTTAATCATTTTGGAGTTTTAAACTTCTACCTTCAGGGATAAATATATTGATCCCAAAACTGTCAGAGCTTCCAAGACATCACTGCAAAGACTTTAGTGAGCAGAGTTGTACTAAGATGGAGAGACTGCTAATTTCCAGAAGTGGAATTACGGAGTTAAAATATAATACCGCTTTCAGCATTAAAAGCCCTTAATGGTACAATTTCACTGTCCTCAAAACAGTTTTATTTGATCCATTAAAAACAACAGTGTGAGGAGACTTGTCTGATGGTGGAGAAGTAGGGAGCTCCGTATTATTCCACCTGCCCGTATTTCTCAAACCAGGAAGGAATGAAGTCGTAAGACACGGAACCGCAATAGTCTGGGAGGAAAACAGACAGAGTCCACTAAGAAGACAGCCTCATAGGTGCATGATTGCGAACTGGGGAAGATAAAAATGGGCTGGGACCCAGAGGCACGGAGGGGAGGGAGCCCCTTCCTCGGAGAGCTGCGGAGAGATGAGGGGAAGAGAAAGAGTAGCTGAAACTGATATAAACGGTCTCTGGAGAAGAGAGAAACCCTGGCCCGGAAGAGAGAGGGATCCTATCATCCATCTGTAACCACACGGCATTTGGAAAGAGATATTTTTCTCTAGCTGTGGCGCTTTCCCTGGGCTAAGGGCCCCCATCCCAGGCAGCGCCAGGAGAAACTGCTCCCCTACTCCCCTTACTAGATCCTGGCTAGGAAGCCTATCGGCCTGCCTGCGGGAGTATATTTCTGGAGGTATCATGAAAGTGCCCACACTAAGATCTGGAAATGAGGCGGGGCTTGAGAAATACAACTCGGCCCACCTTGGCTATGCCTGCAGCACAGGGAAATCAGACCCAAAAGAGTGAGCTGCAACGCTCGGTTCAAGAAGGGACTGGGGCGCCATTTTTCTTCCCACAACCATTAAGTTGGGGCCTCAGGAGGCAGGCCTCGAGCCCGCAGTGGAGGGGAAACCTGCCTAGACCAAACCATGCCCATCCACACTGGAGAGCTGCGTTTTTTTTTTTTTTTCTCCCCTGGAGCCCGGACAAGAACAACATTGATGCATTGCCATGATTAACTCTAGATAACTTCTTGCTATTCAGATATAGTTTCCCTTATCTCATTCTTATCTCTCCCCTCCTCAGGACTGGGCACTCTGGTCATTGGTTTCCTTAACCAGTCACATTTAATCCATTCTCTTGATGCATATTCTACACCTCTGTCATACCTTCCTTTTTCTCTCTCTCTTTCTCTCTCTGGAATTATCAGACTATATAGTTTCATTGGGTAACATTATCTCCGTTTTTTTTCTCCTCACCTCCTACCATATTCTCCTCTTTCTCTGAATTAAGCCTTTTAGTCTCTCTGCCTCATCAAATCAATGTTCAATTTCACTTCCTCCACAACCCTGTCCCTTCTCTCTTTGTATATGCTCTTCCATCAGCACTGCCTCCACCCTGCTCTATTTGTAGCTGGGATTTCTGGTTTTATGCTTTTAGACTGTCCTTTATCTTTTGTTGTTTTTGTTCCTTTTTTTCCCCTTCTGGTTTGCTTGTTTGTTTAACTTGTCTTTGCATTTGTGTGCTTTTCTTCCCTGTGTGTTTGTCTGTCTGTTTTCCTTTTCAGGGCTACCTCAGGAAAAAAGCCAAAGTACACACAGTGGAGAGTCCCAAATATCACTATGAGTAGGGAAATAAAATAACCAAAGGCACAACAAGAGAGACCAAGGGACACCATTAAAAGAACACCTCCTGAACAGACAGGCCCTGGACAGTCAATGAGCCTACTTTAATATAGCAATACTCACAGGTGCGCAGTACATAATGAGCTTTTAAAACGGACAAGAGATAAAAAGCTAGCCAAAATGACAAAATGGAAAAACTCTCCTCTAAAGAAATTCCAGGAAGACGTCACAGCTACAGAATTGTTCAAAACAGATATAAGCAACATAACAGAGCAAGAATTTAGAACAATTGTCATAAAATTAGTCACTGGGCTTGAAAAAAGCAAGGAAGATATCAGAGAAGCTATTGATACAAAGACTAGGGACCTTAAAAATAGCTGTGATGAGTTAAAAAATGCTATCAATGAGGTGCATAATAAAATGCAGGCAGCCACTGCACAGATTGAAGAGGCAGAGAGGAGAATAGGTGAATTAAAAGACACAAT
>CM053572.1:39769318-39787941 GCA_028646485.1 Cryptoprocta ferox | reverse complement strand
TCCCTGAGATCAGGAACACGACAGGGATGTCCACTCTCACCACTGCTGTTTAACATAGTGCTGGAAGTCCTAGCATCAGCAATCAGACAACAAAAGGAAATAAAAGGCATCAGAATTTGCAAAGATAAAGTCAAACTTTCACTTTTAGCAGATGATGCGATATTCTACATGGAAAACCTGACCACCTCCACCAGAAGCCTACTAGAACTGATCCAGGAATTCAGCAAAGTTGCTGGGTACAAAATCAATGTACAGAAGTTGGTTGCATTTTTATACACCAGTAATGAAGCAACAGAAAGAGAAATCAAGAAACGGATCCCATTCACAATTGCACGAAAAAACATAAAATACCTAGGAATAAACCTAACCAAAGATGTAAAAGATCTGTATGATGAAAACTATAGAAAACTTATGAAGGAAATTGAAGAAGACACAAAAATGGAAAAACATTCCATGTTCATGGATCGGAAGAATAAACATTGTTAAAATGTCATTATCACCCAAAGCTATCTACACATTCAGGCAATCCCAATCAAAACGGCACCAGCATTCTTCTCAAAGCTAGAACAAACTATCCTAAAATTTGCATGGAACCACAAAAGACCCTGAATAGCCAAAGTAATATTGAAGAAGGAAACCACAACGGAAGGCATCACAACCCCAGACTTTAGTTAGCCTCTACTACAAAGCTGTCATCATCAAGACAGTATGGTATTGGCACAGAAACAGACACATAGACCAATGAAATAGAATAGAGAACCCAGAATTGGACCCACACATGGATGGCCAATTAATCTTTGACAAAGCAGGAAAGAGTATCCAATGGGAAAAAGGCAGCCTCTTTAACAGATGGTGCTGGGAGAACTGGACAGCAACATGCAAAAGAATGAAACTAGACCACTTTCTTACACCACACACAAAAATAAACTTAAAATGGATGAAGAACCTGAATGTGAGACAGGAAACCATCAAAACCCTAGCAGAGAAAGCAGGAAACAACCTCCTTGACCTCAACCGTGGCAATTTCTTACTCGACACATCCCCAAAGGCCAGGGAATCAAGAACAAAAATGAACTATTGGGACTTCATCAAGATAAAAATCTTCTGCACTGCAAAGGAAACAATCAAGAAAACTAATAGGCAACTGATGGAATGGGAAAAGATAGCTGCTAATGACATCAGATAAAGGGCTAGTATCCAAAATTTATAAGGAACTCACCAAACTCTGCACCCGAAAAACAATCCAGTGAAGAAATGGGCAGAAGACATGAATAGACAATTCTCCGAAGAGGACATTCAGATGGCCAACAGACACATGAAACTGTGCTCAGCGTCACTCATCATCAGGGAAATACAAATCAAAACCACACTGAGATACCTCCTCATGCTGGTCAGAGTGACTAAAATGAACAAATCAGGAGACTATAGATGCTGGCGAGGATGTGGAGAAACGGGCACCCTCCTACACTGTTGGTGGGAATATAAACTGGTGCAGATGCTCTGGAAAACAGTGTGGAGGTTCCTCAAAAAATTAACAATAGAACTCTCCCATGACCCAGCAATAGCACTGCTGGGGATTTACCCAAGGGATACAGAAGTGCTGATGCCTAGCGGCACAGGTACCCCAATGTTCAGAGCAGCACTTTCAACAATAGCCAAATCATGGAAAGAGCCTCAATGTTCATCAACTGATGAATGGGTCAAGAAGATGTGGTCTATATATACAATGGAATACTACATGGCAATGAGAAAGAATGAAATCTGGCCATTTGTAGCAATGTGGATGGACCTCGAGGGTGTCATGCTAAGGGAAATAAGTCAGGCAGAGAAGGACAGATACCATATGTGTTCACTCATAACTGTAATAGGAGAAACTTAACAGAGGACCATGGGGGAGGGGAAGGGGGGAAAATAGTTGGGCAGAGAGAGGGAGGGAGGTAAACCAAGAGAGACTCTTGAATACTGACAACAAACTTAAAATTGAAAGGACTAGGTGATAGTTCTTGATTTTGACAATAAAATAACTCAATGGGCAAGAAGTAACAAGGCAAAATCTAATAGAAATAAAATGTAAGTCCTGATTTAGGCATAATAGAAGAAAGAAAAACACAGTAGCTGAAGGATAGGATGAGAAAGACCTTACCGTATGGACAGCTCTTATGAAAAAGAGTAGGTAATAGAAGTTCTGTATCTAACAACAGTGTGATAAATTTGTCTAAAATCCTCTAAATGAAATTTTTCTGTGACAAAAAGAGAATCGACATTAACTGAAATATTGTTGCTCAGACAAGAAAGTTAGCAGTCATTCATTGTGCTCTAAAAATAGTCAGACCACCTTTGGAGTGTCTTCTTCATTGATAAATTTGAGCAGTTTTCCAGAGTGTTCCAATCTGTAGAATACCTGTTCTTAGAATGTTAATGGGTATTATGAGGAAGAAAGGTGTAGAGTCAGAGAAGCTTGGAAAGGATGAGTTAGTTGTTAAGCAAATTCAACAGGCACCTTTTGGGAATTACTTCTCAGTCTTTAATGTACCAGTAAGCATTGTAAAGCTGTCCAAAGTGAGTTCACAGGAAGACCTGGAAGAAATGTTCTACCCTGGTGTCCTGAAACAATTTGTATTCACCTCACACTACTATACTTTCATTCTACCTTATCCCCTTACCCTTGTTCTAGGACTGTAATTGTAACAGTATCTCTTATACCACTGTTTAGACTATTTCCTTTTCTAATTACGCTTTCACTTCTTTTCTCAGACTCAGAAGTTGCACAGAAAACATTTTAACTTTACTTCTTCCTACAGGTACTTACTTTCTTTCTTCTTCCTCTTACTGCTTCTGGTATTTGAGGCTTTCCCCAACTTTTCCCCACTCATTTTTGAGCTAAGGACTATTTTCTTTTTCATGGATAATCTTGCAGACTAGTGTTCCATGGGACACGCCTGAAGGCATGCTCAATTAGAAACGTTTATAACAGGCAGAGCGAAAGACAAGGCATCTGAGAATCAGGTGTTTATGTTTCAGTAGTGAGGGTTTCATCAATGAGAAAGGGAGTAGAATTATTCTAGCTTACTGTAGAGTTAACTAGTAGAGTTTTCTATCTTTTTGTGTGTATATATGTATGACCTAGATTCCTTTGGCAGACTGGATAAGCCTATGGATACCTTCTCAATACATTTTTAAATATAAAAGAAAATTATATAATATAAAATATCAGAATATTGAAACACATTATTGGTATAATGATATGTGTGCATATTTATTAATTCATTAAAAAGCAAAGTCTAGTATGTCTACCATACTTTATTTTGGGATATTTTGGGATATCTCTAAGGAGATGGAAAAACATTAGTGACAAAGTCACACAAACTATTGTGGATTCATGACTCTATTCATAATTGAAATAAATGCTACTTTTCAGTTAGAAGTTAGTGAAAATATAGGTGTAGTGTTTTTTCTTCCATATTTATAGACCTCCTGAAATCTTTGTGGACCTCAGGTTAAAAACCACTGCTATTAATGGTAGACTATAGAGTTGCAAGGAGACAGTGTTAATAAGCTCATTAAGAAAAACTTCTATAACGGAGTTGTCTTCTAATCGAAGGGAGTTTCTCATGAAATAGTGTTCTTCTTGTCAATGGAAATAATCAATTAGCAGCTGAGTAACAAAGAGAATTTAGAATTTTGTAGTGTAAAACTAATTTATGATAGCTAACATCTTTGAAGTGCTTACTAGGTTTCAAAGACTGGATTAGGAACAAGTTATCTCAGTTGTTTCAATCTTCTTAACAGTTCCAGGAAGTTTTCTCTACTTTATAGATAAGACAGTTTACATTTTGGGATTTGCCAAAAGTTTACTGCTAGTAAGTGATAGGATATTGTCTCAAACCTAGGTCTAGCTCATGATTGAAATTTGTTTCGATGGTAATGTTGGGGCTGATTGGCAAGGTGAGAGAATTGGAGATCACCTAGTTTCTCCCGTTCATTTGATAGACATGAAAGAACTGAGAACCCAAGGAAGTTAGGTGACTTGTGCCAGGTTACACAATTCATAGCAGAGCCAGAAGTTGGATTTTGATGCCTTATTTTTGTGGTAACATTATGTGTTTTATTGTTTGGTAGATGTGAAACACAACTAGAGAAAGAAGTAATAGAAGACACTATGATTTGGAACACAGTATACAATCCCTTCCTACTTTGTTTAGACAAGCAGATGCCTCTCAAAGTGTCTTTACCTGTGTTAGTACACTTATTCCTTAAGAAGTTAGAATTGCTTGAATAATATTTTAAATGTAATGAAGAATGAACTGTCCAGTACTAAAATTTGTGCTTTTGGTATGTTTATATTATTCACATTAGAAATTCAAATGTGCCATTTTTAATAACCATGTCTCCCTCACTTTCATTTCACCAGCAAGCATCTGTGGCAGATTGTGAACCCCAATTACATGCCTAAAGCATGAATAAATGAGTATAATTGTCCGGTTTACTGGTTTTCTCTAATTCTTACTTAAACTCATCAGGTAATTGATTATTTATAATGTGCTGTTACTATTTTTTCCACTTAAGTTAATTATAAATTAACCATTTGTTGATAATGAAGGAAGATGTCTACATTAGTTTAAATTAGTATAGAATCCATCATGTTGTAAATTCTCTCTGGCATAGGATGGTATATAAGTTAATAAGCAGCAAAAATGTAAAAGACATTTGAAAAATTAGACTTTATTTTAAGAATAGTTTTTCATATCATAATCGAATGGAAGGTATAGAGATTTTTCATATAACTCTTGCTACCATTCATGCATAGCCTCCCTCATTATCAGCATCACAGGAAATGGGCATCAGAAGAAAGAGTTTGTTATACGCAGCCTCCATGATGGCTGTCAGTGATCCAAATGCCCTGTATTCTCATGTTTGTGTTACCTCGTTCATACTGTACCACAGTTGAACTCTACAACCACAGAGCTTGCTGTGGAAATTACAGTGACTTTGTTCTCACAAGGTACTATTCTGCTGTAAGTTTGCCCATATTTGGTCATCTCTTAAGTAGGAACCCATTTTGATCAGCAGTGTCACACTATCCTGTCATGTGCCATTTAAGAGTAGGGCAAAGAAAAACAGACCTTTTTTTCTAGTCACATTTCTATTATCTACATGACACAATAAAAAGAAAGGCAGGACACCAAGGATTTTATACAAATATCAGAGTCTTTATGGGGCAACACTGATACAGTTAAGACAGTCACAGTTAATACAAAACTCTAACAACTACAATAAAATATTTTCATTTGTCACACTTGGAAAATATTGACTCTAGGTTTGTTATTTTGAATTTTTTTCTGCAGTGAGGTACAGGAGGGTCAGGTTCAGTTTCATGGCTTTCTGCGCCCTGTGCGTTCACATGGGGCCCCACCCTTAGATGGGCTCTGTATATGATGTAGCTGATCCTAGGTAAAAGAGAGATAAAAATCAAACTACCATTGTTGAATTGCTAATCACAGAGCCTGAAATTTAACTTAGCCTGAAAAATACTAAGAACCCAGAAAACATCTTGATCATGTTAGCAATGCTTTCTATCATGCATTCAACATTTCTCCTTTCCTGTGTAACTTTTCAGATCCCATCCCAACACACATCAGTTTTCTTTCCTTCTCCAAAGGTTTTAAAAAAGAAGTCTTGATTCAACATATGCAATATCATTAGGTTTTCTCTGAAGATTCCCAGCTTCTTTGCCAAGCTGTCATATGAGCATTTGCATACTTTGCATATGAGTGCATAAACACATATTTTAAATGAATTTTTGTGTCCTTCTAAGCAAAGAATACATGTTTTAAAAATCTGGAGTTTTCTTTTTTCAGTTTGAGATAACTACATTTTGCTTAATTACTATTTAAATTACTATAACACAATATTGATGACAAAATTATAGTTTGCTTTTTAATTAACTGTCACCCATAGGAATAAAATGGAACTTTGTTTTCCTCTTTTGGTAAGAGTGTAGTTTAGCTAGAATTTACTTCAAGAAGTATACTGTTTGCCAGAAAAAGAAAACTTTAAATTATTTTGATCCATCTAGATGTAAGGAAATGCTTCGTAGCAAATTAACGGCTCTTTGGCTTTGAACATTCTGTTCCTAATCTTTGCAATACAATTAACTAGTGAATGAACAAGAGGTGTAATGTAATTGTGGGTTTCGAGATAAATATCGTGGATTGCAAGATAAATATTGCCTGTATGAGTAGCGTCGAAAATCACCAGCCTCAGTGCATCAGTTAAGGTAATTAATACTAACTACTGTAATAAACAACTCCCCAAATTCCAATAGCTAGAGAAATTGAAGTTTCTCTCTTATCTATGTGAAGTTAGTTGGTATTTCTAGTTGGTGGGTTGCCTTCTACTTGGTCATTAGAGTATCTGCCTTTCTTCCTTTGAAAATATGGCTTGAGGGACGCCTGGGTGGCTCAGTCGGTTGAGCATCCGACTTTGGGTCAGGTCACGATCTCATGGGTTCGTGGGTTCAAGCTCCGCATCGGACTCTGTGCTGACAGCTTAGAGCCTGAGGCCTGCTTCCAATTCTCTGTGTCCCTCTCTCTCTGCCCGTCTGCTCATGATCTGTCTCTCCTCTCTCTGTCTCTCAAAAATAAATAAATGTTTAAAAAACTTTAAAAAAAAATATGGCTGATTCTCTTCTTCAGCTTCAAAGTTTTTTTTTTTTTTTTTTTTTTTTTTTTTTTTTTTATCACTGGGTAAATGGAGAAACCAGAGAGGTTTTCTCTAAGCAGACCCAGAAGTGGAATGTGTTGCTTCTGCGCCGCTTACTTTCACATGTCCATGCATGGCTTTGTGGTCCCAGGGAAGGTGGATTGGGTTTTGCTGACTCCCCACCACTCTCTGGTCAAGGGACATAGTGCCATATACAATTAATTTCTTTCTAGATTCCTTTAAAATGTGTTCCATCCACATTATATTTATAATATGTGCCTGTTGCTTTTGGACAATGTCATTCAGGAGATTTTTGACTGATCTATCCAGGGCTCATATTTATTGACTCAGCGTTATAGTTTGAGGCAAGTTAGTCCAATCTCAGAACCTTAACTTATGTTATTTCAGACCTTTTCCAACTTCCAAGAAGTAAAACTTTTCACAGGGTGACTAGTTGGAGGTAGTCTTTTCTTCTCTCTATATTCTGACAGCTCTTCTTGGTGTCAATTATATCACTATCTACTGGGTTTTCTTTTTTTCATCCCTGGCTATCTATCTCCCTTTCAACTTCTCCTTGGCCATTAAGTATTAGGAGTTCCTCAAGCTTGGTTCTAGATCCTCTTTTTTTTTTTCCTTTGTACCTTACATGCTTCAGATTTCAATCATTGCTTATATGCCAAAGACTGACTAATTTGTATGTTTAGCCCATATTTACTATTTAGACCATCTCCTTGTGTGTCTTATGCCTGTTTCAATGTCAACTAAAAAGGTGGGATTTGAATTGTGACAATCTAGTTCTGAAGGACATCGTTTTTTCAAACTTCATTATTCAGCAAGGAAAGAGCCTGTAAGGATTATTTCAATTCTTTTTATTTTTAAATGTGTTTAATTTTAAATTTTATTTTAAAAATTTATTTATTTCTTTAAAAAAAACTCTATCAGGGGCGCCTGGGTGGCTCAGTGGGCTAAGTGTCTGACTTTGGCTCAGGTCATGGTCTCACGGTTTGGGAGTTCAAGCCCTACATCTGGCTCTGTGCTGACAGCTCAGAGCCTGGAACCTGCTTCAGATTCTGTGTCTGTCTCTTTCTGCCCCTTCCCTGCTTGCATTCTGTGTCTCTCTCTCAAAATAAATAAACATTAAAAAAAATTTTAAAAATAATAATAAAAAAACTCCATCATAATTAACATACAATGTTATATTAATTTCAGGAGTAAAATATAGTGATTCAACAATTCTATACATTACTCATTGCTCATCATGGTAAATCAACTCTTGATCCCCTTCACCTGTTTCACACATCTCTTCACCCACCTCCCCTCTGGCAACCACTAGTTCACTATATTTAAGACTGTATTTCTTTTGTTTGTCTCTTTTTTTTTGGTTTGTTTGTTTGCTTAATTTGTTTCTTAAATTCCACCTATGAGTGAGATCATTTGGTATTTGTCTTTCTCTGACTGACTTATTTTACTTAGCATTATACTCTCTAGATCCATCCATATTGTTAGAAATGGCAAGATTTCATTCTATTTTGTGGCTGAGTAATATCTTCTTTGTTCATTCATCTATGGCTTGCTTCTGTATCTTGGCTATTATAAATAATGTTACAATAGGGGTGCCTGGGTAGCTCAGTCGATTGAGCGTCCAACTTTGGCTAGGGTCGTGATCTCACAGTTCATGGGTTCAAGGCTGGCATCTGGCTCTGTGCTGACGGCTCAGAGCCTGGAGCCTGCTTCGGAAGCTGTATCTCCCTCTCTTCTCTGCCCCTCCCCGACTCGTGCTCTGTCTCTCTCCGTCTCCTGAAAATAAATAAATGTTAAAAAAATTTTTTCAGGGTTGTCTGGGTGGCTCAGTTGGTTAAGCATTCGACTTCGGCTCAGGTCATGATCTCATGGGTTCATGGGTTTGAGCCCCGCATCGGGCTCTGTGCTGACAGCTCAAAGCCTGGAGCCTGCTTCAGATTCTGTGTCGCCCTCTCTCTGCCCCTCCCCTGCTTGTTCTCTGTCACTTTCTGTCTCTCAAAAATAAATGTTAAAAATTTTTTAAATTTTTTAATAAATAATGCTACAAAAAGCAGAGGGGTGCATATATCTTTTTGAGCTAGTATTTTCATTTTCTTCGGGTAAATACCCATTAGTGGAATTACTGGATCATATGGTAGTTCTATTTTTAATTTTTTGAGTAAACTCCATCCTGTTTTCCACAGTGACTCCACTTCTTTATTTGAATCTCAACTAAAGCAAGTACATTTTGGAAAGATATACAGACTTGTTACAGAGAAAGCATTCTCTCATAAGATACATATATATATATATATATGACAATTATTTACTGATTTTTGTGAATTCCTAAATCTAACAGAACTTTTTTGGTGTTTGGCCATTTGGAAACTATTATGTGAATGGTATTCATCCTAGTTTTCATGTGAATGTTAACCCAGGCCTCTAAAGTCATAGATGAAACATGTGAACATAAGGTTTGTGTCACCAAGTAACTGATGACAATACTGGAATGGTAGACGAGGGTCAGATTGTGGAACACTTTAAGTGGCAGCCTGATGAGAATAGGAAGCTTTATCTTGCTGCTGGTAGCAGTGAAAAATTTATGCATCAGAAGAATGACACAAGATTCAAACTATGTTTTAGGAAGAATAAGTTAGCCATGTGTGGATACTTTTGGAACTTTCAGGTATGTCACAACCTTGAGAGTCTAGTCTTGTGCTGTGGTTCTCCAATTCCTGTGTACATCAGAATCTCCCAGGGAAGCTTGTTATTATATCCTGGAAAACTTCACACCAGGACCCCATCCCCTGAGATTTTGTTTCAGTAGGAATGGACTAAAGTATACAAAACCACATTTGAATAAACACCACACTGGAAGATTATGATGTAGGTGGTTTGAAAAACACTAATCTAGTGGCTATGGGATTAATACAAGTGTCAGGTAATAATGGCTTGAGCTAGAATAGTGGGAAAGTAATGGGTGGAATTTAACTCACAGTGGCTGTTTGAGCCATTGATTGTCACTGAATACCACCCCCCCCCACACACACACATATACAGAGTCTCCATCCACCCTGAAAAACAGGAAAACTTTCTACATTGGTGCTAAGAACCATGAAGTCTACCTGCCAAATATATTACAGGGAGAATTAAGCTGAGGAAAGCAATCAGGTACAGACATAAAAGACATTCTAGGGAAGTAAATGCATGGGACTCTTTGGAGGAACCTCACCACCATACCTTCAAGGATGGAGGTGGAACAACTGGAACAAGGATTGGCATGTGGCAACCAGCATAAGAAAACCATTCTTAATAGGAGGTCATCAGAACCAGAGGTCATCAGAAGAGTCTCATAGGGTTGTGAATTGACTGAGTTTGTTATGGTGGGCATTTTAGGATTGGATGGCTTCAAGCAAGGGAAGATAAGAGAATTTTGACAAAAACTGGTTTAGGTAATGCCAACTTGGTGAAAATATGGAAGAGATAGTCAACGGAACTGGTAAGGAATAACCTCTATCCAGTGATCTTGAAGCAGAAAAATGAGTGGTTTTCAGAAGAATGTGGTTAAATTGCCATGAGATACAGAAAGATCATAGAACATGTAGATTGAGAATAGATCAATTGGTTGGCCATTTGGTGTTTATGGTTATCTTTGTGAGAGTTTTTCAGTAGAAGGATGTGAGCAGTAGTTAGATTGGGGGGGCTGTTGAAGAAGTAAGGGACAGGAAAAGGAATTCATCACAGGTTGATTTGTATCTCTCTGTATTTCTCCTTTTGTGGGTTTGGAAGCAAAAGAAGGGAAAGAGAGTTGGTAGCTACCAGAGAAATTAGAGAATGAATGCTTTCATGGCTTGAAGGCCCCCTTTTAACATCTGGGGGAGAAGAGTAGGAGCCAGAAGATAAATAAGGAAATCTTCAAGAATATTCAGGATAGTGGGGAACAAGGTGAAGACTGAGGTTGAATCATGTGTTATGGAATTAGGAGCTCCTCGGAACTATTATAAATCATGTTCCAGGGTAATGAGGTAGGATATTTCATTCAGATTTTATTATAGTTAGTTTAATACTCTAAAAAAAGGGAAAAAAGATAGTAGTTCTGTATTTTCAGCTTATAGTTGAATATGGACTGATTTATAAAATATTGACATTATTGTTTTGTGTAGTAAATGGTAGATTAAAGAGCAAGGAAGTGAAAACCTTAAGCAAAGGATTGGAATTAAAGGGAAAGTGTTTGCTGCAGACTTGGCAAGTAAGTACTTACCGAGAACATATCTAACAAAGATACTAAAAGAGAAAAGGTGAACTAGTAGGACTTGTAGGAGAAAGTGGACCAATAATACTTAAAAGTTAAGAGGGTAAACAGAAAAGTGACTAATATTGCCATTTTTACCAAAATCATTACTTTGTTTGGAAAAAATGTTAGTTACTGTATTAGTTAAGCCGAGCTTGCTGTAACAAAATCCCATAGATGGGGTGGCTTAAAAATGGAAGTTTATTTCTGATAGTTCTGAGGGCTAGAAGTTTGTGGTTGGGGTGCCAATGTGGTCAGGTTCTGGTGGGAGCTCTCTTTGGGCTTCTATCTTCTCATTGTGTTCTTATATGGTAGAGGGTGTGGGAGAGAAGTCTTTTTTTTTTGTAAGGACTCTAATCCCATCTTGGGTGACACCTCCTTCTCATGACCTCATGCAAACCAAATTACTTCTCAAAAGCTTCGCCTTCAAATATCATCACTTTGGGGGTTGGGCTTCAACATAAGAATTTTGGGAGGACACAAACACTCAGTCTCTAACACTCTTAGAAAATTTGTTATCAAAGCAAAACATAGTGTTCAAGATTATGTAAAATTTTATCATTTCTACAATTATGACTATTTAAAATTACTTGTGCATATGGGTAAGGATTAAAAGGAAATGTGCTTTTGTAAGGACTGTGCAATTTTGAACAATGTTAAATTATTTTTCTGCTAGAGTTGTAATAATGTTTATGGCAAAACTCTTAAAAGTATAGTCAGCTTTGGTTCACCCTTGTAGAAAGTTATTCAGGTCTTTTAGTTCCATATTTTTTTAGTGAGTTGAAAAGGGATTAACAAAGATACTGCTTGTGTCACACCATTCTTCATAGGTAGCTTTGCTTGTTCACATGATAGATGCACACTGTTTTTCAGTCGATTATAATATAGGAAGTTATTTTTGCATTCCAGATGTCATTTCCTGTGGGCCCTGAATTTGCAGTTTCCCAAATGTAAGAATTTCATTTTTTTCCTGCTCTAATTTCTGGTATCTTTAAAGTCCTTGATTTTCTTCCATTAAGCAGCACCAGCCAACTTTTTCCATAAAGAAATATCTCATTAACCCAATTATTTTCCTACAAATAGTTAACCCAATTACTGTCTGTGTATAGTTTCTGCATCATTAGATATTTAAAAATGACAGAAAGAAAATATGTGTTTTTCTCATTCTTTCCTATCCCAGACAACATGTTGGTCAAATTTCTATATAAGTGGCTTAGAAAAGATTGAGAGGCTTCCAAAGGATCATGTTGTGTGGATGGCACCATGTGGCTTTTGGGAGAACCAACAGCAGGAGCACATTTTCCTCATCAACATTTTATGGAAGCTCAGAATTAAATGCATAGAAGTTTTGTATGCGATTGCTATGCCTTTAGAACTCTGCATCTCAACCTTTTGCCTGTGGGCAGAAGTTCACATGTATAACACTATCTGGGTTGGTCACTATTGCTCATGGCTGCTGTACAAGTAAGAGAGACTAGGGGTTATGTGCCATTCTTCAGGTTCTCTTTATAATTCATTGTTTGCCCTCCCACAGACATGCACTTTAACAGCTAGGCTCAAAGCTGCTATGAAGAAGAACCTATTCTGGAGATGGGTTAAAGATATTTAGACCAAGAATTATGGCCGGTGTCTTTTGTAAGTTTTGTCTCTCATTCATAAATGTGTTATTCACTACAGAATATAACCTCCAATTTAAATCCTCCCTACTGAATTGTGAGTACAGAGATGAGCACAGGACAGAGAGCTAATGAGATCTGAGGTATTGCACTCTCTGCCATTAGCATCACTTTGTCAGTAAAATGATCAGTGCTTTACTTCTTTTTGTAGGAAGAAACATATCACTTTATAAAAGTGATAAATATATAAGAATTGGTATTATAATATAATGGAATTATGTTTATCTATTCTCTGTATTTGCAGATCTTAAGTGATTAAAGACCCTCAATCCAGAAATATGGAAACAAAGTATACAAAGGACCAGGATTTTGAATCCTACGTCTATCACTAACTGACTCTTTGAGTAGATTTTATTTAAACTCTAGAAGCTCAGGCTCTTCATTGAGGAGGAGAGGTATTACCTCTGTCATAGGGTTATATCATGAATTACATAAAATAATAAAGGTGAGGTTTTTTTTCCCACTATTTGGTACATAGTAAGTGCACAAAAATATTTTTATATTTGTGCATAGTAAGTGCACAAAAACTTTTAAAAAATCATTATCATAAGGGGCACGTGAGTGGCGCATTTGGTTAAGCTTCCAACTCTTGATTTTGGCTCAGGTCATAATCTCATGATCTCATGACATTCATGAGTTCGAGCCCCACAGTGGGCTCTGCACTGACAGCATGGAGCCCTCTTGGAATTTTCTCTCCCTCCCTCTCTGATCCTCCCCTACTCTCTGTCTCTCTCTAAAAATAGATAATTAAACGTGATAAAATTATTCTCATCAGTTTTTGTTGTCTCCAGTCATTCTCTTACATAGTTAATTATTACATTTAATTAATCATTCATTCATGAGTGACACCACTGAGGATGCTTCTGCATCAGATTCACTCAGAGGCCTACTTTTGCTGAAGAGGGAACATGGTGGGAACTTTTACCCTGGTGGTCATTCTGAATATGATAGTGATTCCTAACCACCCCTGTGTTGCTTACCAACTAGAACAGTCAAAGGATAACTACATACAAAAATGACTACTCTCAGGTAAAGGTGTAGGAAATTGTTTTTATGCTAACAGGTGGATCTTACATAGGAATAGAGAAACCCTATTTTATCAGTACCCTGGGGAAGTTTCTTCAAAATATTTCTGGATCATATAGCCTTTGGTGTTAGAAAATATGATCTGCCATTTCAGTGTAGTGACTAGTTTTCTCCTTTTTCCTATATAATGGCTTTTTAGAAACTCTTCTGAGGCCATGATAGGTCTCCTTTCTTCTTCCCTCCCTCCCTCCTTCCCTTCCTTCCTTCCTTCTTTTCTTCTTTCCTTCCTTCCTTCCTTCCTTCCTTCCTTCCTTCCTTCCTTCCTTTCTCCCTCTACCAATCCACCCATCTATTTATATAGTGTTTATATATCTATATATATACACAAATCTGTATGTACACACCTACACAAACACATATAACACTTAATAAGGCTTAAATACAGATTAAGAAAATGGTAACTATATTGTATTACTTACTGTTTCTCATCCACTCTGATATTCTATTTTATTTTGGTAGGATTTTAATAAGCAAAGTGATAACAGGCACGAATCCCTTTGCAGCTGAGTGAGATTTCATCTTAATCCAAAGCAAAGCATTTTGTGGCAACATCAGGGATAAGCTTATGAAATTAATCTTTATTTTTCTTCAGTGCACCCCATCTACCCCTGGGAACCAGATTTACTAATTATGTCCTCTGGCTTATACTCAGCATAATGTCTTGAGTCCATAATGTTCTGCAGCTCTGAAACAACATATCTTCTGAAAGAAGCTGACTGTATTTTATGAAGTTCTGCAGGGCCAAGGAAATTGAAGATGTCTTGACAGGTTCGCTGTAGGGTCTTTGTAAGGCTAATCTGAATTATATAGTCTTAACCATTAAAGCATTACAAAGTACATAATGGTCGATTAAAAATCAGAGAATTTTTGAAGAAGTGCTTTATATTTTCTAACCTCCTACACAGATGTCTTCTTATATTTAAAACATGACTGCCCTACAAGTAACTTACATTTAAAAACTAAGTTGCCATCTTGTAAAAACGAGTACCGGGCTGTAATCTACAAACAGTATCAGTTAATACCTATTGAGAACTTCTATTATTTGTGGAGTCTGTGACATACTTACTGTTTGTCACTATGAGGCTGTAAGATTCACTGAGTCAGGTAGAGCATCAGGTCCATTATTCTCATGGGTTATCCATTACTTCCATTAAAGGTTCAATTGTATAAATTGATTTCAACAGACTTTTATCAAGAATCTCCCATGTGTGACGCACCGTGGTAGGTGGTAGGGACAGAGAGCAGGCAGTCTACATGCTTCCATAATTGAGTAAATATGGTTGCCATGTTACAGAACAGTTTTTGGACAGCCAGGTGTATCATTGGAATTCAACTATGTGGAGGTGCTACTGATGCTTTGAGGTTTCACTTGCAGATAGGAAAATTTTAAATTTTTAAAAATATTTATTTATTTTGGGGAGACAGAGAGGGCATGAGCATGTAAGGGGCAGAGAGAGAGGGAGACATAGAATCACAAACAGGCTCCAGGCTCTGAGCTCTCAGCACAGAGGCTGTCACAGGGTTCGAACTCACAAGCTGCGAGATCATGACTGGAGGCAAAGTTGGAGGCTTAACCGACTGAACCACCTTTCCCCAACAGGAAAGTTTTAGATGGCCAAAGAGGTTATAGGGCCAACGGATTATTTTATTGTTGTCATTGTTGTTTAATATTGTATGTTTAAATGCTTGTGCAGAAGGAGAAGTTGAAGACGTAAGGGAGAGTGAAGAGCAGATTGTTTTGGCAAGGCCTCTGGGTAGGCAGAAGTGAATGGAATCTACATAGAACAGATTTAGGGACTGGCCTTGAATCAGGGGAATGGTCCTGTTCATCATTTTGGAGGAAAGGTAGATACTCAAGCTCTTGCCATATATGGCCCTAAGGGAACTGGACACAGTGTGCATTGATGATAATATGAGGGGAGACATGTCTGGAATAGTTCAGCACCTAGGTCTCTGCCTGACTCCTAGATAAGGTGCTGCCATGATTTTTTCTTAGCCAGTAGCACAAAGACTGTAAGATGATGGCAATGATAGGTGTGGGACTAGACAGCAGAAGGTTTATCTGAAAGCTTTTTGAAGGCAAATTCTATATTACACTCACCTTTCTGATCTTTACTGAGCTTCATCCCAGTCCTAATATTGGTGCTACATAAGTTCACACTATTTGTTGTGTTCAAAAGGGATGAGCATATAGTTGATTAAGAAGAGAACTCAATGCAATAGAGGAGTAATAATTCATACTTGACTCTTCTGCTTAGGACAGGCTTTTACTTTAGTTGATGCAAAGTTACATTATTAAATATGTGATTTGGAAGCTATAGAGGCACTGATGTTTGAAGCATATAACTAAAATAATTGTGGAGATTTAAAAATATGTGATTGGACCTTTTCATACACTAATTCACAGCTAATCAATGGGAAACTCTTCCGATGAAGCTGACCTATGTCTCATCTTTTTGGATATGATGTTTGACCCTCACACCTCTAAAACATTGTACAGATGACTCAGGGAAAGTGAAAAGAGGAAATCTACCCTGCTCTGGAGATTTGATGTGGAGGTATAAAATAAAGGAAAAACAAGTTACCCTCTTCCATTTCCTAACATGAAGAATCCCAGAGCTATTCTCTGTGTTCTACCTAATACCTTGTGCACTGGAGACCAGAGCCAGGTATTAAGAATTCTCAGTTGACTCATAATTTGCAGTGGGGGTAAATGCCCATCTTGAAAGTATGGTTTTGAGAAAAGAACATAATCAGATCATATTATGACAAGATCAGAGTAATATTTTTGACTTACTTCTTAGCTATAAGTTTAGTGTTAAGTTTGCCCTAAAGTATAGTTTTCAAAATAATTTAATCAGGGATTGCTATTTTGACTAAGTAGAAAACACAATAAAAGATCTCATTCAAGCTGTGACTGAAAGTTTACATGGTCCTTATGGGATCAAGGTGAGCAAACAACTTGATAACAAATCAGAACTAAGTCATGCTGTTTATCATATTATTTTCATAAATTTTGCTAAGCCCAGTTCCACAAAGTTCAAAACAGGACTGATTACTCTGTGGAGAAGATGTCAAATGTAAAATGAGCAATGCATATTGTTGGTTATAATTTTTGAAATTGCACACCTAAGTATTTACTTTTATTACTGAATGATGTTTTAGAATGGAAAGAGACAAACTCTTTGGATTGTCCGGTTTTTTTGTTGTCCTAGTAGCACTAATCAATATCGGTATAAAGCATACAGAAATTGAGAAATTTAGTAACTGCTCTCCTTTTCTATTAGCCAAGTCTCCTTGAGGCATCTAGATTGATCACAGGCTTAGCTCAGTTTATTTGGATACTACTTGTAAAGCACAAAGAAATGGACTGTGGGATCATAGATTTATCATAAGTTAGACTTTCTTTGTAGCCATATGATCAATATAGATATCACAAAACTAAAAGAAGGTAATAATATTTCATACTCAATTAAGTTAAATTGGTACTTATATCATAATTTCATATATTTTGGGTAAAGAATCTTTATAAAAGGACAGTATATGCATGAAGCAATTATTTATCATTCCTAGATCCAGTGAGAAAATAAACGAACAATTCTATGAATTTTAGGGTTTTTTTCTACTAAATAACATTACCATTTTTAATTGCTTTCTCACAAGAAACAGTTTTCTTATATCTTTATAGAAAAGTCAGTAACATTCCTATGTGGCTCATTGATTAAGTCTAGATATGTCAGTCTGGAAAAATAAATGTTGTTGTAAAATGCATACAAAATCTATAAAATATATATTGATGTTCTTATGCTAGTTAGTTAAATGTTAGGCAGGTGGAGGGGGAGGTTGGGTGAGGTGTTTGTCTAGAACATTTGCTCTGAATAGAACTTTGAAATAAAACACATTACTATGGTGATGACTAATAAATACTGATCCTTTTGAAAACTCTGTAGTTCCCCAGGAATGTTTCCAAATACAAGAACTTCTAGCTAAGGTATTTAACAAATGCACACTACTTTTGTTTTGTGTGTGAATGCCCAAATTAATTTCCTGGGGATTATTGTGCTCAGTGCTTACAGTATCACCAATATTATTGTTGACATTTGAAATAAAACCCAAAATATCCTAGTCAGATAGTTTTTATTTTCTTCAAATAATAACTTTGGTGTTTTTCCTCCCCTCCCCTTTTCCAGAAAACCAACCAACCCTAATAGTTTTTTTTAATTGGTTTTTTACATTCACATTTCAATAATCTTAATGCTAGGTATAAGGTAAATTTGATTTTTTTCCCTTTTAGAAAAACATGTTTTCTTTTAATTCAACAAGAGTGATAGAATGCTTTAGTCCAAATCACTCTTCCCCTTTAACAGTTAAAGCTTGCTTCTAAGTCAAGTTTGCTGTGCTCGTCTCTCTTGTCACTTGTTTCTTTTTCTGGAGCTGCTTCTTCCTTCCTACAAAATGAACTTCTGGAGGACCACCAGGTCACCGTATGTGTCCAGACCTGTATGAATTCTAGCAGTGTGGTTCAGCTTGGGGCCTGGCTGTGTATTTTTTGTTCCTTTTAAATAAATCCCATCCATCTACCATATGTTAGTAATACATAAGAGGAATCTGGGCACGGGAATTATTGCCCCTCTTCCTTGAAACAGTTCATCCTGGATGTTCTTCCTCTTTGATGCATCTCTTCTTGTTTAGCGTAGCAGAAAGGTGTGATTCTGAATGAGTTCAGAAGTTTGATATTCCTATTCAGTTCATGTCCACCTAAAAGCAAAGAGGAGGCAATAATCATTACTTGTTTTAAAACTGAATGCTCAACAGGGAACATCACTCCAGGAGGTCTGACTTGATACTGGTGTGTCTATGATGTCATG
>CM053572.1:39711545-39768818 GCA_028646485.1 Cryptoprocta ferox | reverse complement strand
TCTGTGTCTGACGTGGTTTCTATTATGTCTGTTTTATCTGGTAATCATTGTAGTTGAATCTTTTTTTCTAAAGATGGCTTTTCATTCTGCCTCAGTTTCTTTCCTGAATTCTCTTAATTTTATTTCACATCTTCCTGTCATTTGGGCATCACTTACCTCCTTTTGGCTGTCAAACTTTCCTTGAATTCTATATTTTCACTTCTAGATTTGTAATCATTTTGATGTAAAAACTCATGTTGGAATATTGGGTTAAACTTAACTTCTGTGCTGTTGGACCATTTTTCTGACTTGTTTTCTTCACCTGCAGGGGGTTTTGCTGCTCTTTTCCTTTCCTCTTTTTAGTGGTACCTTGGTATGAATGTGATGATCTTCTATCTAAAAGGAAACCGTAGATTAGAATTTCAGTCTTCCACCAATTTGAGGAAGATCCAGTGAAGGAGATGCTTTCTCAATTTTAAAGCTTAAGGGCTCCCCCTTCTGCAGCCAGATGTTCTCCTTCTTTAACACCAGGACCCTGAGTAACCCTCATTTGCCCATCTACCACACCTGCAGCACTCAGGGCCACCTGCCCCCACCTCTTGCAAGTTTGCCTGGTTTGAGGTGTTGACTCTGGTGCATGCTTATGGGCAATTTAGCTTTGGTGATTTTTCTCTCACAACTAATTTTGCTAAAAATGTTGTGCATGTGTGTGTCCACATGTACCTGTGCGTACACGTGTGTGTGTTGAAGGGGAGAGGGTGATTTTCACTGTCTTTGTTGCTAGTTTTAAAGAGAAGAATTGGAACTTCGCAACACTTCCTTAAAGACATAAAATGCTGAAAGGTACAGAAGAGAAAGTGGAAGATTCTCAGTTTTTCATTTCCCTCCTGCCATCTCTTCTGTCAGGGTAGACCCTGCCTGTCCCTCCCTAGTCTACAGATACTCTCACATTTACAGTGGATGGGGACCTCTGGATTGTGTGATTCTGTGATGCAATTCCACAGCTTATCAGTGTTGTTTGTCCTATTTCCTTCTCACACCAGCTACCTTTGTCAAAGATAAAGAAGAATTGGCTTGCTAGTGGAATAAGATGGTATTCTACTCTAGTGAGAAAAAACAGAAGCCCTGGGTGAAAAAAAAAAAAAAAATCAGGCCTGACCATTCCTACTTACCCAATTAACATTCGACTCAGTTTTCAATCAATTATTCAAAGACGGTTTATGCTCGCTTAAGTTTGTTTGGTTTAGGATGAATGTTGACAGTTTTAGGCTGAGAGTTTGCCTGAGGCAAGGAGTAAGTAGAAGTCAGTCTTAAATCACCTTGTCTGATTGTGACCTGTGATAAAAACTGAAAGAAGTTCAGTTTAGTTGAGGATAGCAGACATCGATTGGGTACTAGGTGCTAAAGAGAGATTTAGGGCTAAGGAAGAAACAGTCCCTACTTTTGTAAGTAAGTAAGCAGTTTTCCTCAAGTCCATAAATTTACTTCACATCCAGTGAGGTTGAAACTGTTGACTAAGACAGAAGTTTCTAGTCTCCTTTTATTTCTATTAACATATACAAGCTGGTATATATCTGGTTTCCATTGTGGTCTCAGTGTTCTGTAAACTTTAGAACAGAGAACCTTTCTGGCTTTTATATTATTAGATACTTGATGCCCATCACAGCACCTGACATAATACACACACACAAACATGCAAACACATGTATACACAATACATCAAATAAAGAAATATATTAACAGACAGGAAAATGGTTACTAACTGATCTCTAATATCACTTCATTGTTCTGGTAATTATGGATTTTAGGTATCTTTGAAAGCAAGCAAAGTCTCAATTTGAAATTATACACAAATTTACTATGTCATCTGAAACATTCAAATATAAAATATACCAAAAAGGTAAGACAATTAACTCTAGTAATACAGTCATACTCTGAACACTGTATAATCTGACACTTTGTTGAGAATAAGGTCAGGAAAACTGTTCATAGTTTCTTTTTACTTACATTGTGTGTACTGCATGTATAGTTTACAGATGTGCATGGGGTTTGGAATCAGAAGGACATGGCTTCATCGTGGTTCCCCACTTGCTCTCTATTTGCCCTTCAGCAAAAGACTTAATCTTTCCAAGCCCTTGTTTTCTCATTTGTAAATAGAGATAAGAGCATCTCACAGCATTCAGTGAAGCAGCATCTAATACATGTCCATCAGGAAACACTAGCTCTGTTCCACTCATTTTAAACTGTCTGCCCACTTCAGAACTCCGTTCTCTGGCTCTGGTTTTCAGGATAAGAGCATTACTGGATCATAGTAATTTTTAACTTAAACACATCATATCCTGTTTGGTTGAAATGAGTATAAGTATGAGTTCACAATTCTGAAGCCCTGAAAATAGATTGTTGTTCCATGACCTGGTTGATAGGCACAGTAAGAGCCTCATTAAATGAAGAAACACCCATTTTAATGGTGTTTCCTCAGGCATTGCGAAAGAAAAGCAAGAAGAGACTTGGTAAAAAAGATCTGGGAATTAGATTGAAAGAACTTGATTTTTCCTTATAAACTAATGGCCTGGAAGCCATGTAATTAAATGCCATAAAGGCTCTGAATTCTGTTACTCCCTCATGGAAGCATCATGATTGCCTCAGTCATTAGGTTTCAGGATTTCAGCCTTGACCAGCGTATTTCTAGTCTCATTAAAATTATGCATTAGTGTTCAGTGACTTGTAAAGGCAAACTTCTTTTTCGATAGCTTTTTGTGCCTGTACGTAACATCCAAATGAATATGTGGCATGAGAAGGACCACTATTTAAGGTTGCCCTTTTCATCCTATATAGTGTTATTTGTTTGTTTATTTTTTTGTAGTGTGTTTATTTTTGAGAGAGAGAGAGACAGAGCAGGAGCAGGGGAGATGCAGAGAGAGAGGGAGACACAGAGTGCGAAGCAGGCTCCAGGCTCTGAGCTGTCAGCACAGAGACCAATGCGGGGCTTGAACCCACGAACCGTGAGATCATGACCTGAGCCCAAGTCAGACACTTGACCTGAACTGAAGTTGGATGCTTAACCGACTGAGCCACCCAGGCACCCCTGACTAATGGTTTTTAGAAAATCTGTTATGTAGCTTTTGCTTTTCTTGCTTTATGTCAAGTGTTTTCATAAATGCTGGATTTCTCTTTGTGAATTTTGCTTTCATGAGGGTGAAGACAAATGACTAGTATATATAAAAATGTAAGTGTGTGTGTGTGTGTGTATTTAACTTATTTATTTTTGAGAAAGAGAGCATGAGTGGAGGAGGGGCAAATAGATAGAGCCACAGAATCCGAACCAGGTTCCAGGCCCTGAGTTGTCAGCACAGAGCCTTATGTGGGGCTTGAACTCATGAACTGTGAGACCATGACCTGAGCCAAAGTCAGACACTTAACTGAGCCATCCAGGTGTCCCCAAAATATAAGTAGTTAGCAAAATAATGTAATTCTATTAGTTTCCTAGGGCTTCTGTAACAAAGCACCACACTGAGTGGCTTTAAGCAATACAAATTTATGCCTGCTAGTTCTGTAGGCTAGAAATTTGAAACCAAGGTATTGGAGTTGTTTTTTTCTGAGGGCTTTGAGAAAGGGATTTATTCTAGACCTTTCTCCTTGGCTTATAGAAGGCCATTTTCTATGTCTCTTTACATTGTCTTACCTTTATGCATATCTGTGTTCAAATTTCCCCTTTTATTATAAAGATGTCAGTCAGAGCTCATCCTCATGACCTCATTTTAACATAATTACTTTTGTAAAGACCCTATCTCCAAATAAGTTCACATTTTTAAGGTACTAGCGATGAGGACTTCAATATATGAATTTGGTGGGGGGGAGATAACAATTCAAACCCATAACAGTAACCATTTAAATATGAGCATTCTTTTCCTTGTAACCTGAGAGTCCTTCTACAATGCTAAACAATGCTTTCTGAGTCTATACTATTTAGAATCATATAAAAAAGGATTTCTCCATTTTTGTTAACATTCAGAGTAATCTTCAACTTTGTTTTCGAGGTTTTATCAAATGCCCCAGTAGGGACTCTTTTTAATTATTCACTCTTCACCACTGACAGATCATTCCCTGAGATGCTGTAAGGGGCACTTTGAGACTTGTGATACATGGACACTCAGCCTCATTAAAGTCCTACAGTTAGTATGTGACAGAGCTGGGATCCAATTCTGTATCCCATTGACTCTAAAGTTAATGCTATTTACATGGTCAACAATGTCATATTTTAAAATGTTCATTACTATTTGTCTTTTTCATTAAAAAATACTGATTTTCCTGCTTATAAATGTAGCAGGCATTCGCTGAAGGAAATTTAGAGGAAAAAAAATCTCTCAGAATTATAGAGATGAATATTAAAATTACCTATAATTTTACCTTCCAGAAAGAGTCATTATATATTAGCTTTTGGAACACATGTATAAATATTTTTATAATTAAATTTACCTGTTTATATCTATAGACCTACATATGTAATTTTTTTGTATCACTAAAAGTTCTTTGCGAAAAAGTTTTCAAATCTCAAATCATTTGCCCAGTTAAAAATCACCCTAATCTTACTGAAGATTTTTTTTAAGTTATTTGAAATAAGAGTTCTTTTCATTGTTGGATTCTTTTGGAGAGAATATGGCACAAGCCTATAGAGTTGCCCCTGGAATTAAACTTTCTGTTCTTATTTCCTACCATAGAGTCCCAAGGCCTGAGTGTTCCAGGACAGACAGAAGGCAGAGGCAACAGTCAGCACTTTGTCTTTTTTTCACTCTCTGGTTCATCTCTGAAGCCCAGACTTCTACCTAGGGATGAAGATACTTCAATAAGTAGCTCTTTCTATCCTCTCCCACTGATATAAAAACTGGGACATTTCTCAGGAGAAAGCCCCCACACCTACCACAGAATCTGAGGCAACAATAAGGAGAAATTCTTTGGTCACTCTCCTAAATATAAGGAGAACCTAGAAGACCATCATGTCCATGACAACCATATCTAGATATTATGGAAATTAGAGAACCCATCGAATTTTTTCAGAGGATGACCCGGAGAACCTAAATCATGTCAGATGTGTAGCACCCAGCACATAACTGGGAATAAGATCTCTGCTGAGTATATCCTTTTGTTTGACCACAGTGTGATTCCACGGCTTCTCTAGGGAAATGTCACACTTGTCTCAACATTGTGCTTTTTTGATTTTGTGACTTATACACTTAGCCCAACATTGTCTTCTCCTGAACCCAGAGATTTAAACACTCATAATCTGTTGGTTTGAGGTTTGACTCTAAGTGCTTTGCTATGGTAAGGGTACAATCAGTCTTGATCAAATGCTTGAACCTGACACGCTGTGTTTCATGGTGAGGTGGAGTGGCTCGCCTGGGTGCAGTGGCATAGCTGTTTATGACTCTCCCCTTGCAGAGTTGGTTGTTTACAATAGCCCCAGTCACTTGTGGCCCAGGCCCATGGGTCTTGCTCCAGGGCTTGTAATGGACTTAGAGTCTGTTCACATGGTAAATATGGCCTTAATTTCACCTGTTGCCTATAGGCACTTGGTGATTAACTTTTAGCACTCACTGGAATAGAGTTAAGAGGACATTCACTACAGAATGACATTTCTGTGGTGTTTCTGCTGAGGTTGTTTAAGGTTGTTTTGGGGTGTAAAGGTTGTGACTCGGTTCCTAGTGCCTTCCATGAGTTTCTCAGTCATGTGTCTGCCTTAGGCAGCAGAAGGAATCACTGCAACTCATTTACTTTATAGTCATGTATCCTTACACTCCCTCATGGTCTACTTTTTCAAATCATTGTGACAAGTTTTCTCCTCTTATGGAAAATTCCTCTCATGGTTAAGCCTTTTAGTAAGTGCTATGAAGCTTAATAACTCTCTCTACTGAATAGGAATAATTATGCACTGGTTCATAAAATGTACTTATGGTCCCATTTAGTTATTAGAAAGGTTAGAATACTGATTCTTGAATGTGAAAAAATTTATAGGCTAAAGACCCATAATATCTAATAGTTCTTTTGTTTTTAAAGCTCCTTGGAGATGGAGTAACAAATTAGTTAATGATCAAAGCAATAATTTGTCGTTTGATTTTATATCAGAAAACCTACATCTTCTTTTAAAAATAAAGCTTCCACATATTCTGTGGAATATTCTGTTATTAAAAAAGCTATGTGAAAATTGCACCTCAGTCTCCCTATTGCTCCCCTACAGCACAAAGACTATCTTCATATATTTTTGCAATTATATAGTATTGCTGACTTTCCAACCTGGGTTACCATGTAAGTGTGTAGGATTGACAGTTACATAAGAGATTTACTTTTTGTAACTGACTTGAAGAGAATTGTTTGGGACACCAACTGAAAATGAAAACAGTTGCTCTGTAGCTTGTTTTCTTGTTTGTCTTGTTTTAATTTTTCTTTCCCTGTGTGTATTTCAAATGGGTCACTGAACCTCTTAAAATTGTATGCAAATTTTGGTGGAAATGATATATGCATTTTTTTTTTTCTGGGAGAAAATGAGTCACTTTTACCAGGTTTCCAAATGCCTCACCCCAACAGAATGTTAAAAATCACGGTCATAAAATGTTATATTTTTAATTTCTGTCAATAGGGAAGAATAAAACTTATATAAGGGCTTCATTCATATAAGAGTAGTGCAAATAAGTAAGTTGCAATATAAAAAGGAGTGGGATCATACATAGCACATGCATGTGGTTCTTCACTCAATGCTTACAATACCATTTTTATGCTTACTCCAGCAGTCATATTAATCATCAAATGAGGGATTTATTATGTTTTCATTTAACTTAGCTCATTACCAATTCTGGTTCACATGAACTCACAGGTAAAAACTACAAATATTGTTGTATTAGTCATTATGAATTTTTCCATGAGTGATAAGGTGTGAAACAGTGCTCTGTATCAAAGATAATTCGGCCTGAAGCTTGTCTGCTTTTATAGAACAGTAGCTAGAAAAGTTTCAGTTTGCCATGTATAATGAGGAAAACTAGCCTAAAATTTAGAGGGAATTTTTAACAAGCCAGAAGGTTAAAGGCCAAGTGAGGTCAGAGCTGTCTCTTTTACAAATGGTAGTCTAAACTTAGGCTCTAGCCAGGCCAGACTCTGTCCTCAGGGTTATTAAGGATAAACAATTGCCAAGGAACAAGCCCATTATTAAGACTGAAACTAAGCAGTTTTAGGGGCACTTCATTTCAACTGTTCCATGTATGCTCCTTTGATCTTGAAAATTTTTAAGAAAAGCTATACAGTATTAAAGAGTAATCCTAAGGCCTAGGCAGTGAGTAACTAAGGACTATACTAATAGGGCTAATCTTTCTGTTTTGAAAATTTAAGAAAGGTAAAGTTGTTAGGTGTTACATTTGATTATAAATACACAGTGTTCAGTTTTACATAGTGCTTACAATCTTTCTTGATTATGACATCTGATGACCAAGCTCAGGTTTGCCTATGTAAATTTATGTATTGGGTTTATTTTGAAAGAATATGAAATTTCCTAGTTTTCACCTTATTAAACTCATGAGTGGCTTCTACTTTTCCTTTTGCATGCTTTTACTTTAGCCTAGCCTTTTCGCCCCTTGTTTTGTTTTGTTTTGTTTTGTTTTTGTTTTGCCTACTCAATGTACCTTATCAAATGTAGCACTAATCCCATATTTGGTGCCCAAAATTAGGCAGTTCATTTGGTATCAGGTGAGGGAGAAAGGTACTTGAGGTGACTCCATCAAAGGTCCTGGGTTAATTCATGTATTCAACAAATATTTATTATATGTTTGTAAGTTAAGCATCAGCTGTGTTCACTGCAGTGAGCAAAATGAACCTGGTGTACAGTTGAATGGAGTATCAGATCACTTCTGCACTGGCATGGAACTTCTTAGCCATCAGCAAAACAAAGAGGAAATGTTGGGTGATGGATATATAAAGGGAACCAGAGGTCAGGAAGAAGAAATGTCTCTTCCAGAGGCAGAATTGAGAGGTAAAAATCATTTTGTGTAATGTCATAGTAAGTTCTGCTGGAATGGGGGTGGAGGGTGGGTGGCATTAATGTGCCCTTAATGTGAAGAAGGAAGAAAGGGATGTGAAGTAGTGTCGATGACCTTAATGTAGTTACCCTTCTGAGACTCTAATTGCTTCATAGGAATAAAGAAATACATAATAAAGTATTAGTCACTTTCCTGAGCCCTGAGGAAATTTCCAGAGGAGTTCAAGGCCCTTGATGTAGGCTGTTGATCAGTCCTGCTTGGTCACAACTCAAGGCTTGTGACCCTGTTAAGAAGGCAGGGATCCCCATGTTTTAATAGCTATTGGACCTCACCTGGTGTAGAGCTACGCCTGAGGCCTGCTTGGGAATGTTATATTGTACCTTCTCCCATTAATGTCTTTGAAAAGATTGAACACTTCACAGTGCATTCCTAAAGTCAGACCAGGGCGTTCCAGGGAGCTACGGTCTTTAGTGTGTGTGAATTCTGCAGTATGCAGAGGCATGACAAAGGTTACCTCGTTCAAATCCTCAATTAACATGTGTTCCCTTTCCTGAAACAGGTCTGCCTGAGAACCAATCCAGATGAAGTTGCAAGTTCTCTTTTCTAATTTCTCTTTTCATAATTGTTACTCTCCCACTTGACAAAGAAACTTTCACCTCTTTCCTACTCCAAATTTCACTAAGGTGCATTGATATGAAAAATAGTGAAAATTTTTCCAAAATAAATCAAAAGGACAATTTGAAATGCTATCTTGGTACTGGTATAAAAAAGTGAACCACTCTAATGATTGAGTAACATATTTTGTGCAAAAAAGTTATCAATTCTTTGCTTTTAACAAAATTGAAGGAGGATGTATTTGAAGTCTACAGCTGAGGACAGTTGAGAATGATGTTTGATATTATGTTCTCAGTTTTGTAGTATTTTTTGGCATGGGTCTTCATTGCAAGGGATCTCATGATATTATCATAACAAAACTTACCCCTTTCCCATATACCTATTTATTTGTAGCATTTGTTATAAAACTTAAATATAGGAATATAATTTATTCTACAATTAAATCTATTCACTCACAAATGAGCAGATTGAGAAATGCAAGACCACTTATCTCAAGATGAATTTCCGATGAAACTTTAGTTTTTACATTTAGCAGTTCTTAAATGTATAATATGTTTTGAATAATTATATACTAAACTGTGTGATTATAATGATAGATCCACTTAGAAGAAAAATTTTAATACTTGAACCATTATGGTTGCAGTATATTTTTTAACAATTAAATGCCCACTTAACTGCTTTTTTGTTGCATAGACATTTGATAGGGCTATAAAATGCATTAAAATTTTAAATACATTAGAAGTTTGAGAAAAATTTCTAAGTAAATAGAATGGAAATACAAGTTTAGGGAGAAATATTAACAATATTAAATTTCTGGTTGTTAATGAAGACTTTGTTCATAAATTTTTTAATGGATAATGCAGACCAAATTACCAGGGCATTTAGATATCATTGGATACAGTTTTAGAAAGTTATTTAACAGTCTTATTTTAAAATGTGAATTTTACAATGGGATAACCCATTCCTGGAATTTATTTGTTTGCTTGTTTATTTATTTATTTTGCAGATACTTAAAATTATGATGAAAAGAAATAAATTTGACTTGACAATATATGAGGGAATAAGTATTTTATCAAAAATATTTTAGGGGTGCCTCACTGGTTCAATCAGTTAAGCATCTGACTAGATTTCAGCTCAGATCATGATCTCATCGTTCATGATGAGCCTCATGTCAGGCTCCGTGATGATTGTGGAACCTGCTTAGACTTCTCTCTCTCCACCTCTCCCCAGCTTATGCACACTCTCTCAATAAACAAACAAACAAACAAACTTAACAAAATATCTTAGATAATATAAAACTGAAGTTTGATAGTCACTGGCATTGAGCGTTTCTTCCTAGGTCTGACCTCCTATTCTAAAAATCCTTAGAGATTACTGCCAACTGTAGCCATAGTTAATCCAAATTTGGTCATCAGATATGCTAAAAATACATAGAGATTGGAGACCTGGACTTGATAGCATATAGTGTTAGCAGGCAACAATAATCTATAGAGAATTATAACCCTGATGAGAATTATTAACCTGTAGTCTTTTTAATTACTTGGGATTAGAATGTTGGAGGGATGTCCTTGAAAATGCAAGCATAGATATCTGGAGAGATGCATGCTGGAAAAGATTGGGGACAGAGGCCTTCCACCTTCCAGGTCATAGTGAAAGGTCTCTATTCCATGGACAAGCCTATGGGAGAAAGAGAAGAAAATAAGAGAAGAATACATCCAACTTAGAAATAAGAGCTAGGGAAGAGTAGGTTAGAAGGGATGGGTTTTTTTTCTTTTTAAGTTGAAAGCAAGAACAGAAAGGAAAGAATAAAAGAACTAATGTCCTAACAAAAAGACAAGAAAATAGGTAAAACTCGTGGTAGGATGAAATATATTAGATTTAAAACAATAAATAAAAAGGCTAGAAATAAATGAGGCCAAAGGTTAGAAATAAAAGTAAAGCAGAAAAGGTATTAAAAGAGTAGGTTTATGTCATGAAAATAAACATGTAAAGAAAATTAAAGATTAAGAAAAGAAATTTAGAACTAAGGAAGTAAAAGAAAATCAAACTAAAAAGCTGTAAAAAAATAAGTAATAATCAGTAGAAGGTGAAAGGGTGATAGAAAAACATGGGTGGGGAGCAGAAGTTGAGAGCATGGTGACTTAGTGCTGGATAAGCAGATCAGGGACCCTTCTGTCTCTTCTTCCAGTAAGACCTGGTAGCCTGCACCCCAGTGAATGGGTTGTACTTCTACAGTTAGCCATGTTTCTTTAATAAAATCATCGGAGGCAGGGGAGTGGCTGAGCTTGGCCCCAAGCAAGCAATTATCCTATATTTCAATGTTGTGTTGGAAACATTGTTCAGCGGAGACATCCCTGCATAGACAAGACAGGTGATGGCATGACAAGGTGACATGGGAGAGACTAGGATGTTGCTACTTTGCATCACCTCCATGTCCATCTCACTTACGTACATCTCATTCGCTTACCCACATTACCTCCATGTCACTTACTTTGCCTGTGGTAGGTTTGGTTGTCTTGGAAAGCTAATGGAGGAAAGTTTGGGGAGAATAAAAGAGTATGTGCACTGAGCAGAGCCTAGCTTCCTACTACCCCAGATAGAAGCAGGTGTGTGCTCTCCAGCTTCTGATGCCCTAACTGAAGAAGGGTTTCTATCATCACTGTGTCTATCAGTGCAGCACTGCAGTAAATGAAAATCTGAATCCTAGACCAGTCCATCACCCAGTGTGCCTGAAGTGCATGCTGCCAGCAAATGCAAGGAAGCCCTTAGGGTAGGTTGCCAATTGTGTGTGGAGAGAAAGGGGCAGTTAGGTGAAGGAGACTGATAGTATATTCACCAGTCTCAACTCCGTTTTTTTTTGTTGTTGTTGTTGAGCCAACCTCTCTTCTAGTAATCCTTAGCCATTTTTTAGCTTCCTGTAGCTTGAGCGACACTGCTTCTCAAAGCAGAGTTTTCCCCATGCTCCCATACCTAGATTCGCACTGGGAATGGGGATTTCTTTTTCTAGGCCCTACAGATGCTGCTTTATCAAAGGCCACTGAGATCATTGTCTTGTCCTACTCTAGTCTCTTATCTAGGATGTTCAGTAGTGAAGAATAAATTTAAGCATAGACATAGATATGCATATGGAATAACCTGGAAAGCATGGATCACTGCTGTAAAAACTGACTCTGGCTGTGTCAAGGAATTTGATTCCACTGTCTTTTAGTGATTGTTTCTTAAATGGGTTACCTGACAGTAATTTGTCAGATTCTTTATAGGCCTTTTCTTAGAGGTACCAGCCTTGTGAGCATCATGTCAATTGGTATGTTTTTCTGGCAATTTTTATTACCAAGAAGATCATTTTACATTAAGATATATATCTCTAGAAGCAGAGAAATGTCTGACTAAACTAAACATTTATGGAAGTTAAAATAAGAAGTTGTGCTTTTTTAGTAGCATGTCAGAGCTTTTCTTGAAAATCTCAGGCCAAACTATTTGACATAGGTAGTAAAACAGTTTCTTCTATAAAAACAGAATGAAGAAAAAGAAAAACTGAGTATGTGCACTGAGTAGAGCACTGAACTATTACTATAATTCAGGCAGAGCTGTGAAAAGTTTGTTACAATAAACATCTTATAAAGAGCAAGTAATGTATATTGCAAAATGTCACTAGATCACTCACAACCTATGAATACAAATGAGATTCCATTAACAGTATTTTCTGATCTAATCGCAGTGCATCTTGGCCCCCCGCCCTTTGCATGGCTGCATCTCCTCAGTCACTCCTGTCCTCCCTCTTTGTCTTTCTATTCCAATCTCCTCCCTTTATTTCTGAGAGTCTCTGACATTTCACATGCACTGTAAACAGGTGTTTTCCTTGTCATCCCTCATCCCAGTCTCTCTCCTTGCTGCCCTTCAGGGGAAGGCTGTCCTTCCAGGAAGGGCCACCCTTCAGTGGTGCCCAATCCCTCTCTCTGAGGATGATGTATCTGTGGTCTCTGACACCTGTATGTCTAAGATGATGGAGGAACCAACTTCCCTGCTGTATTTTGTCCCCTGTACCCTGTTTGTGCTCAGAGTTTTGTTTTGTTTTTAATGAATATAGTTTCTTGATCATCTGATCACAACCCCTCTCTTCATTTGGGCTAAAAACCAAGCCATCATTTGAAAATGTATGGAAAATGTATGGTGTATAGGGATATACAATATTTTTTTGAAAGAAAGGTAACAGACACCATGACATTCCCCAAATCCCTGCAGTATTAGTCAATTCAGGCCACCACAACACGATCACATAGAATGGGTGGCTTAAATAACAGGAATGTATTTCCTCACTGTTCTGGAGGCTGGAAGTCTGCAGTCATGGTGCCAGCATAGTCAAGTTCATGGTGACATCTCTTCCTGGTTTTCAGACAGCTGCCTTGCTACTATGTCTTCACATGGCAGAAAGAGAGAGTGTTCTGCTAACTCTTCCTCATCTTATAAGGGTACCAGACCCTTTTGACCACAAGTAACCTTGATCCTCCTAAAGGCCCTATGTCCAAATACAGTAGTGTTGGGGAATAGAATTTCAACATATGACTTTGGGGGGACACGATTCAGTCCATAGCACCTACTATTCTCTTGTTTCTTATTCCTCTCACCTTAACATGCCAACCGCAAATCCAAGGTATAAATCTCCTTCCTAGCTCACCTTCCAAAGTATAAGTGGCTATGCAAATCAACTCAGGCATATAGTGCTGCAACAGCAAATAGCCAAATTGCAAATTCCATTTTGGGCACATTTAGGACAACTGTATATAAAATTGGTATCACAGAAGTCATAACTTCTCTGTGATGTGTAATACTTAACCTTCTTTCTGAAATATTCTCTTACCTTCCTCAGGAACCTGCTGATGTAAAATGAACAAACCTTTTAGTATTTCTTTAAAAGAGAAGAGAATTTTATTTGAGCCCAGTTAGGACAGCTGTCAAGAATACTCAATCTTCACAAAGAAGAGAGTGCTCCTGACAAGGAATGTTTAATATAGGGGTACGTGTGTGTATGTGTGTGTGTATTAAAAAAATTTTTTTTAATGTCTATTTATTTTTGAGAGAGAGAGAAAGAGACAGACTATGAGTGGGAGAGGGGTAGAGAGAGAGGGAGACACAGAATCTGAAGCAGGCTCCAGGCTCTGAGCTGTGAGCACAGAGCCCGATGCAGCAGCGCTTGAACTCACAAACCTCGAGATCATTACCTAGCCATGAGCCAAAGTCAGACACTTAACCGACTGAGCCACCCAGGCACCCCTATATATATATATATATATATATATATATATATAATTTATTTATTCATTTATTTTGAGAGAGAGAGATGGCAGAGGACACAGAGAGAGAGAGAGAATTCAACTCAAGGCTCAATCTCATGAACCATGAGATCGTGACCTGACCCAAAATCAAGAGCTGGACACTTAACCAACCAAGCCACCCCAACGCTCCAGGTTATATATGTTTTTAGTTACATTAAGAGTCACACACCATCATGATGAAGGATATCCCAGAAAATTACAAAATTTATCTTATGCTTTTAATATGTGCAAGATGGCAGGTTTCAGAGGTATGGGATCAGAACTTAGAAAATCTTACTCTTATCTTTAGTTTGAAATGTTTCTTTTAGGCTTTGCCAACAAAGCAGATGTACACTGTGTGCTTGGGGCAGAAATAGAGCCCATACTTTGAAGGTTTGGTTAAGTCATTCTGACCGTCATCAATGTAAATGTGTAGCTTCCCTGGGCCCACAAACATTAAATGTTGAAAATTTCCTTTATCAAATCCCACCTGTAACCAACTCTACTATAGCTCTCTACTGCCTGTGGAGGCCTCTATGATTAGAGTTAAGCCTGCTGATACACCTGGAGTTATAGAATGCAAGACCACAAATTTGGTCAGAATCAGGCCACTCAGACCTGATTCCGAATACTAGCTGCATTATTCACTACTTGCCAGGACTTGGCAAGCTATTTAACCTTTCCAACACTAAGTTTCATTCTTCAGAAAATGAAGAAAATGAATAATTTATCTTTCCGAACTTTTGAAAATTAAAAATAATAAAGTAGTATGCACCTAGGATTATACCTAGAACATGGATTACTGACATGTTATATGATGCTTCAAAGAAGAAAGAGGAGAAAGAGGAATCTGCCTAAAAGGTACTTGGAAGTAATCAAAATGATCTTTTGTTCACTGACAGAAACTATAGCATTTTTGGAAAAAGAAGGTTGGGAAAATCATGCTAGTAAATTAAATAATCAGTGAGGTGCTGAAATTCTAAAATTTTGGAAATTTGGGGTCTTTCAAGACACAGCAATATTCTAATATAGTTTCTTAAGCTCTATTAGATTTTATAAATTTTAGGTATAGTCTTACATTTATACAAATAATAACAATTCATTTATTATTTGGAGACTTAGAACAATTTATAAGGGTATGAAAGGAGAACTCTAGGGGCACCTCGTTGGCTCAGTTGATTAGGTATCCAACTCTGACTCAAGTCACAGTTTCCTATTTTGTGGGTTTGAGCCCCATGCAGGCTCTCCACTGACAGCTCAGAGCCTAGAGCCTGCTTCAGATTCTGTGTCTCTCCCTCTCTCTGACCCTCCCCTATTTGTGCCCACTCTCTCTCTCTCTCTCTCTTAAAAATAAATAAACATTAAAAAAATAATAAAGGAGAACTCTAGGGTGTCTTCTTTCCTGATATTCAAGAAAACAGATTGAATTTTCCTCCTCGTCTCTTTCACCCCGAGTTTATATTTGCAAAGCCAGTAAAGAGATCTGTGCCTGGGCCCCTCCAATCTCCTTTCTTCCTGTCTTTGTCTGCCACATAGATTTTCTTTCTTTCTTTCTTTCTTTCTTTCTTTCTTCCTTTCTTTCTTCCTTTCTTTCTTCCTTTCTTCCTTTCTTCCTTTCTTCCTTCCTTCCTTTCTTTCTTTCTTTCTTTCTTTCTTTTTGTTTTTATTATTTTAATCTGGAACACTCAACAAATTTGCATGTCATCCTTTCGTAGGGGCCAGGCTAGTCTTTTCTGTATCGTTCCAATTTTAGTCTATGTGCTGCCGAAACGAGCACCAGATTCACTTAAAAGAAGACATGCCATACCTTAGGGAGGAGGCAAGTGGTAGGGCTTAGCAGTGGAGCATGTAAGACAAGTCAGCATTTTTCCCCAGCATTTGGGGAACATAAGTGAAGTGTGGGCATATATAAGTGAATACATCAGATGTCAGGGGACTGAATTTATTTGTGTCAAAAGAGAACAGAGAATGCTATCCACTTATTGCTCTTGTTTTTGAAATTGCTTTTTTCCTCTTTTATTTTGTTATTTTATTGTCTGTGATCATTGCAGAAGGATCAGAAATTACAGAAGAGCAGAGTGGTTTCTCTGGAAAAATTATAGATGGTGATGGATGACGATGTAATCGTGTGACAGTAAAATGCTGTATTGAGTACTGAGCTCCCTGCTGGATTATAGAAAGAACACATGAGTAGATAAAAGCACAACAATTTTCTTTTCACTGTGTCTCAGGAGAAAACAATGCAGATCAGCATAGATGGAAGCAAATGAGATTAGTTAAAAGAAGGAACTTAAATAGCATAGACCAAGCCGGAGTAGTGATTGCAAAAGAGATGACTCACATAATAAAAGCATAAATGAGAAAACGTGTTGTTTCATCTTAGATTTTATTGGTCATTTTCCTGAGGTGATTTCATGCTTTAGGAAGGAACCACATGATATGGAATGAGACAAAGAGCTGATAATGATATGGTTAGCTGAATTAAATGATTCCAGACCCCGAATTGAAATTTCATCTCTATCTTCTGGGTCAACTCTGTACATTGTTTCAGGGAACTGAGTTGGTTGTAAAAACTACTATGCTATCAGGAGATGGCTCAAAAACATCTCCACCAACTGTGTAGAACTACTGTGCAAGAATATACTGTGTACAGAGACAGGCTGTAGACATATTTTCTAAAGTATGGGTAAAAATTTTAGGGTTATGTAAACTACTTACATGCCCTTAATCACCGTAAAATATAAAATAGAATGTACCTCTAGGGCATAAATTTTATACATGAACAAAGAATAGGTCATACACACGTGTATTTACAATCTCCTCACTATTAAGGAGTCATGATTAAACATAGATTCTATTTGACTTATCCAATTTCTTAATAGTAGAATAAAGAACTTCTTTGGAGAAAGAAGCTTTTACTAAAAGCCTGCTTTTCTGAATCTCTTTGAGTTGAGCAAAAAAGGTAACCAAAAAGGCCCAGAAGTCACAATGCAAGTGTGTATTCAAGGTTTATTAGGATTGATTCAGTAGTGTGTTTGGTTTTCTACCCTACATTAAGGAATGGATTTTGCCTAGAAGGTAAGAATTACCTGCAATTCTGCTATTTCTTTTAGTCAAGTCAGTGCATAATGAGGCATTAGATATAGACAATAGCAGTCACCAAATGCCCTTGAAAACTCAGACAAATAGACCACATCGCGTTTCATTATGTGACCTTGATGAGGGATGACATTTATATTGGGATAAGAAATGCCAGTATAATTGAAGGCATTGGAAATGGCCCTTTGAAGAAAGATGATGAATTATCCATTGATTTAATCTAAGAAAAGAGGATGGAGAAATAATATGGGATGGATTTGATTTCATGTTCACTTGTTCAGGAGACTGCGTCTTACCAGATTTTGAATGGCACATTCCTGGCAGTTCATGTGGCCTGTTGTTGGTTGAGAGAGTTAAATGAAGAAGCTCAGAGATCTTCCTATTTTAAAGTGGAAGAGTGGAAAATCAGGAGATTGCACAGTAGAGGTTGTCTGTGCCTGTCAGTAATGCTGCCTGGATTTCTTTTAATTGAAACAGTACAAAGAAAGTTCAGATTATCAAAATTTTGCTCTGCTGTGAGAAGTAGGTAAGGGTAGTGGCATAAACGCTAGAGCTAGACAGCTTGGTTTCAAATGCTAGCTCCTCTCCCTAATAGCTGTGTGACCTTGAGCCAAGTAGTTAGCCTCTCTTTGTTCTAATATTTCTCATTCATCAAATGAGTACAACAACAAGTCTTATCTCACAGTTTTGTTTCAAATATGAAATGACTCAATATTGTTAAAGTATTTAGGGCATTTTTGGCACAAAGTGATCCCCCATAGATGTTAGTTGCTGTGGATATTTATTTTTTCAAAATAAAAATAGCTTTATTATTTTTCATCTGTTTATGAAAGAAATGTGCTTGTTATTGAAAAGATAGATTTTAGAGAAATGAAGAAAAAAGTTATTTGAAATCACTTTACCCTCAGATAACTATAGTTAACATTTAGGTATTATCTTTCAAGACAATTTTCTGTATGTCAAACATGTATAATGTGTAAAATTATGTCAGGTACATATCTCACGGTGCCAATCTAATGCTGGTTCCTACTCCATTCCACCCCTAAAATAACAACACAAATTAACCTGTGACACTTTAATATAGCAAAATCCAATGCTTCTTAAAGATAGCATCTTCTATAAAGTTTTTCTTGAGTATTTCACTCTTTTGAGTCCCCATTATTATTGTACTATGTGTTCATTTGATGGGGCCCTTAACACATTTGCTTCTCATACAACAAATATTTATTGAATATTTTTACTGTGTCAGGCACTGTGTGAGATGTGGTGTGATAGTGGTGAGTAAAAAGAAGTAGGGTCCCTGCCTTAATGGAACTTAAGTATTTGGGGAGAAAAGAAGGAAATGCACTAATCAAATAATCACACACATACATGTTCAATTTACAGACAGTGATAAATCTTATAAGGAATGTTCCAGAGTAATTGCTCTGTAATAAATTAATCTATAGGATGAATTACAAACAACAGTAGGAACTATGATTGCAGAGAGACTATACCTGAAAGAATAACAATTAGGAGAAAAGAAAGGAGGATGGGAGGAAGGGAAGGGAGGGTAGATGGAGAGAATGTGAAAACACTAAGAAGCTCTTTTGTTTTTCAAAAAGAGAAGAGTAAGTTGTCTTGTCTTTCCAACATAATGTCTTTTTTTAAAGGTGATTTATTGATTTTGAGAGAGAGACAGAGGGAGGGAGGAGGAAGGGAGAGAAGGAGAGAGAGAGAGAGAGAGAGAGAGAGAGAGAGAGAGAGAGAGAATTCCAAGCAGGTTCTCCACTGTTGGTGCAGAACCTGACATGGGACTCGAACTCAGGAACCATGAAATCATAACTTGAGCCAAAATCAAGAGTCAGATGCTTAACTGACAGAGCCACTCAGGCACCCCTCCAACAAAAAGTCCTGTGGTTATATTCAAGTTTAACAGTTCTGTCTTCGAGTTATTTTCTTCTGTTGACATCAATTACAATTAAGTGTAATAATATTAAATAAAAATAACAGTAGTATATAATTCACGGTTTTAGAAAAATATTTCTCATTTATCTTTCTGTCCACCAAACCATCTATCATAATGCATTCTTAGAAAGATGTCTGGAATCATGTTTACCTAATGTTTACGCTTTCTTTCTGGTGATGAAATTGTACAATTGATTGTTTTACTTTCATTTTTATTTTTTTTTCCTTATATGTAAATTATTTAAGGTAAGTATACATCAATTTTTTTTAGAAAAGTAGTTTTCCTTAAAAAAAGAGACTGAGATTGAAGCCATTATGCCAAAACAGTTGTACCAAAAGCTCCCTTAAAAGTTGTCGTGAAGATGAAAAATGATGTGGGTAAGGTGCTTGGCATAAAGCCTGAAAGACAGTGAGTGCTACACAGGAGAGCTATGACTCTGTTGTGAGTTTTTGCTTTTGATGGACAGAGAGGTAGGAGAAGCTGCATGGAGGTGATGGCTGACCCAGTTTGGAGCATTTGGGCTTGAAAATCAAGATGGTGATGATATGGATGAGGAAGTTCAGAGAATAAGAGCAACGTTATAAAATAATTTAATGATGGAAATGGAAAGAGAAATGGAGCAAAGAAAAGTAATGCATTGGGAAAAGCTTGCTTATAAATAGTTTTCATGATCCTTATTATATTGCAGTGGGAAGATAGTAGACCATTCTGCTTTGTGTTCACTGATTTACATACTATATTTTCCTAATCTCCTCTGTTAAAGAAGTCTTTAATCCAAAGTCTTATAATCTCCTATTTGTTTCTTTTAATACTTTCATAGTTCTGGTGTTTTTTAAAAAATTTTAATGTTTATTTCTTTTCGAGAGAGAGAGTTGGGGGGAGGGCCAGAGAGAGAAGGAGATACAGAATCCGAAGCAGGCTCTGGGCTCTGAGCTGTCAGCACAGAGTGCAATGCAGGGCCGAACTCATGAGTGGTGAGATCATGACCTGAGCTGAAGCTGAACAGGCATTTAACTGACTGACCCACCCAGGTGCCCCACATAGTTCTGTTTTTTACATTTGAGTTTTAAATCCATCTATAATTGTGATTATGGTAATGTCATAAAGGATTATAAGATTATAACTCTTTATTTCTGGTTATTTTTAACCAGTGGTTAAATCACCATAGACGAATATAGCCGTATTTTCCTAATCTACTTGAAATGCCACCTTGATTATCATGAAATTTCCATGTTGTTGTGATAAGTTTTCATATCTACATGGTCTGTTTTTGACCTGTTTTCTGTTCTATAATAAATTTGTCTACTTCCTTGCCAATACTACCTTTGATTGCTGCGAATTTATATGACTCTACATAAGGCAAGTGAGAATGGAAAAGGAAGACGGATTGGAGTTTTTTTAAAGCAGGTGAAAATGACAGATCTCAGTGGCCGTTTATATGCTGACAGTGAGAAAGCATGGAATAAAGGGTAACTCCCAAATATCGAGTCGTTTCCATTTGATGGATGATTACCATATTGTGGGAGAGAAAAAAATTTTTCTCTATCCTTCAAGATTGTTCTAGCTGGACTCAGAATTAAATTGGCATGAGACAGGTCAACAGGAGAAAATCAAGTGTAATTTCATATTAGTGGAGATTTTGCATAAACATGAGATTCCAAAGACAGTAAGGAAAATGAGTAATATATGTTATCCTGAACTAAGGAAAAAGAGATAGGGGTCTGGAACTTCACAGGGAGGAAAAGCAATTCACAGAAAGATACAAATGAGTAAATGTTTAATAACCAAATGTTTGCTAGACTGGCAGAAACAATGGGACATAGGCAAAAATTTCAACAAACAGACTTTGCTAAATTCCTCCCTGTCTACCACCACTAGTTCAAATTGTCATGTGGTTATCTCTGGTAACAGCTGTCTTACTGGAGCAGATCCTCTATATAAATACTTTTTAGGCATTTAGGGGGAATGTTAGTTTCTTCCCAAGTCTTTGGGTCTTGAGTGTTTTCATTAAAATAATCTGCATGCCAAAGTGGCACATTTTGGGGTGGCCTACCCCTGACCCCTACACCACCAAGAGAAAACAGAAACAGGGGGAATGAAGAAGCAGAGGGGGAAGGATGATAAGTCAAATTTGAACACAGTACATTTGACGTTCCCGTAAGATATGCAGGTGGAGCAGACTTGCATATCTTGATGTATCAAAGTTGCAACTGGAGATAAGAATTTAAGAGTCAACATATACAGATTGCAGCTAAATTTGTGAGAATGAATGAAGTATTTCCAGGAGAGTGGAAAGAAAGCAGTGGCTGTAGTGGTCTTCAGTATCACACCTGGAGTGGCTTCTTATAGCTGGTACTTTTCGTCAGGCAGCCTTAGCTTATTGGTGCAACTTCTACCCATTGCTGCAGGTCTTTTCAGTCTCCAGACTTGGATCCATAAGCAAAATAATCTTACAGTATTTTTGTGACAGTTTATCGTCTTCGATATTCTCCATTCTCTTATTCCAGGAATATTGCATATAGAATCTCTTAGACGAATTTCACTGTCTCTTATCTTGCCTATCTTATTTATCTTTTAAAGAAATTCTATAAAAAGGAACTTTTTAGAAACTTCTCTCAAATTTATATTCTAACCCTTCCTTTGACTCTTTTATTTTAGCATTCCTGTTTGTAATTTTTATTAGCTCTTTCTTATTCTCTGATTGTTACATTACCATGACATCTTGATCTTCTTATAGTGAAAGAATACTTTCTTAAATCTATTTTAGGATAGTAATTGCAAATATTAATGAATTTTCTCCAAATTACCTTTTTCATTTAAGATCATTTTATCTTCCTTTTTCTTTTTCAAGGCAAATTTTCTTTGCCTGATGTGCCACAATCTTCTATTTATTCAAGTTCAAGGGACAAAAAGCTGAATCCACTCTGACTTGCATTTTGCTTTAGCATGGAGGCACTGAATCAACAGTTTTATGGAAGATCAGAACATGCCAGATTGTAGAGATTTTTCATGTGGAGCTATTAATATTTCTCTTTATTTATTTATTTGTATCAATTTTAGTTTTTGTTTTTGGTGAAAAGTCTCCAAATATTTCACTCTGGCAGTAAGACATAACAACTGGAATGGGTAGTGACTACTTCTAGATTTAGAGACTACAGTTACAACTCTTATTATCAGTTCCCTTTTTCACTCCCATCCTCTTTCCTGACTTCACTGTACTTGATATTTTGGAATTTTGAGTCTTTTGAGTTGGACAAGGCAACCTCTCTCTCTCTCTCTCTCTCATTTATATCCTTTCTAGACACTTCAAACTGTGGTTTATTTTACTCTATTTCATTAAATATCACGTCTCTATCTGCTTTGGCTCCTACATATTTGTTTTCCGATAGAACTTCCAGTTCCTTCCTAACATTATGGTTTTATACATTTCTCCCCTTTGGTGGCATCTGTGATGAGAGAGGTAATAAATATATATGACCATATTCTAGGAGTTTCACACTGGACAGTATATAATACAAGTAATTATAAACTTACACAGTTATTCCAAGGGCTTGGAGTTAGGGAATCAGGAAAGCTGCTACTAAAATTGAAGAAGCCAGAAAGTGCAAAGACTATTGACAATTGCCACTAGCATTCTCAGATACACACAACACAAAAGTGGGTAATTTTTAACAAAACTCTCAGTGACTTATGCGTTTTGCCAAATGCATAATGCCATGTATCTGTCTTTATAGTATCATGTAGAAAAGAGGAAGCATAATCTTAATGAAAAAAATAGTGTATTAAATAATGCCAGAATAGGTACAACTTGTAGTGTCACTGTTGTTTCCACTTTCCAAAAGAGGCTAGAAAGAATGCACCAGTATGGGACACGCATTTCGATAAAATATGTGTGTGTGTGTGTGTGTGCATGTGTGTGTGTGTGTGTGTATGTGTGTGTGTCTACACACAGATTTTTTCAACATAAAGATTTGAGTTAAAGTAACCATCCAGGATTTTATAACAACAATAAATAACTATGACTTGGAATTTATCTTTCTTCATAAAAATGAACAAAGAGGATTTTCTTACTATGATGTTATTATATGGCTCCTATCTTGTGAATAGCAATACTACCTTGCACTTTTTTTTCCTCTAAAATGTGATAGGGAATTAAGAGGTTGGCAGTATAAACTCTGTTTTATTGTATTTTAATAGTAAACTTGCAGATGTTATTATGGGGGTATTCTTTCTAATATTTATGATCTTCTTTTACCAGTTCCCTATTAGCTTCATTATAAAAGGGCTTGGGCTTCTTCTAAAAAGACTTTTTAGTAGGTCTTAAGTTTATTTTATCTTCTCTCCACCCAGGAGACAAACTAAGAGTATAGATGGCATTTTCCAGGGATATTAATTTATACCTTTATAAATTTGAATAGGCAATTTTCACAATAACAGTGCTAAAATCCAAAACAAAGAAGGAAGATTTTGAAAAGTATAAATAATTCTTAAAGGGATGTTATCATTTAACTCTGAAGGCTTTCTTTCTTTTAGTTTTCATTATTTTGGTTTGGGAGACCACTTTTAGAATAATATTCTCTCAGCATGAGATAAAAGCAGCAGATTAAATGCAAAAACATAAATAAAAATAAAACCAAGTGTCCAGAGTTTATTACGGTACTCATTTTTGTGACACTTAGGTAGAGCTTTAATAATTTTGAGATAGGAGTGAGAGTAATCACCATCACTCAAAATGCTCAAAGGTTAGGGATACTTTCAGGAGCCTTCAAATCTCTCCACTTTAAGTATCCCTTAAATGTCAACTTTTGGCCTCTTGCTTTTCCGTGGGTTTGGCTAACCTGAGGGTCAGTCATAGGGTATTTTCTTGTCATTTTTCTACACTTTAAACAGGGGATCTAAAGCTAACAAGCTATAAAGCAGCAGATATGGAGAATTTTCTTAAGTTTCTGTCCAGAACAATCATACCTACTAACATTTTATATCAACACGATTGTAGTCAGTTATAATAGTGTGTTCCAAAACTAGAAATTGGAATTATGTAGCTTCCTTCTGAATATCTATTTCCTTCAAATGAAAAAATGGCTTTAGTTATAAGTACCTATATCCAGATCTCATTTATATACACTCTACATGAACAAAATCCAAAAGTTAGGAATCCAATATCATATTTATATTAGTTATTTAACTCAGTATTTATGGAGTTAAAGACAGTGCACTAGCCACATAATATATATTCCCTGAACTCAGTGATCTCACAGCAAACTGGTGAGAGAGACCAACCCAGAAATAAGAAAATAAGAGTAATACAATGTTGTAAGTGGAAGGTATCAATAGTACCACTGGGCTGGGAAGCACGAGGCAGGAGGGGGTTATTGAACAGGAAGTGACTGAGGAAAGGCTTCTGAGAGGAAGTGTTTGCAGAGCTGAATATTAGTTGAAAGATTTACTTAGGTAGATACAGAAAAGATTAAGGGAAGGGGTGTCATGGACAAAAAATGCACATGAAAATTACAAACATATTAGCTAAGGCCAGATATGTGGAGGAGTCCAAGTATTTTAGCATTGTTAAAACAGAACAAATAGGTCACAAAGTCATGAGAGATGAGCCTGGAAGGGTTGGCTGAAGGGGATCAGATCCCAAGGGAGTAATCCTGTGTGTGACGCTAAGGGTGGGATAAGCTAAAAGTGAAATAAATCAGAAAAAGACAGAACAGCACAGTGCCTGGCGATTGGTAACTGGTCACTGATATCATTACTAGAAATGTAATATAATATTTCAGTAATCTTTAATACGCAAATGGAAGAGAGGTTATATGATGGAGGGGTTACTGAATGGTTGACTCAGACACTAAGTGTGCTGAGATCAAAAGAAAGGGAAATTCCTGGAGTCTCAAGTAGGTGAGATAGTTTCACGGAGATAGTTTGAGCCTTAATTATAATTTACCATTTTGGGAGGCTCATTAATGTCCAGGCAGTGGAATAATCAATTGACAATTTTATCTCTTTTTCATTTTCACAATCTTTCACAATGAAATGATATAGATATAATCAACCTCGCTTTACAGATGAAGCAATGAGGTTCAGGGAAGCTAAGTAACACACTTCATGTCACAAAGGCCTGACACTAATGCTTACGGTTTTCCCAACTGGTTGCCATGACTGTTAGAAACTGAAGGAAATACAGAAACCATGTTGCCCTAATTGACCACCTGACAGGTAAAGAAGCACGTGGATGAAAATGGAAGGTATTATGCTGAGTGAAATAAGTCAGTCAGAGAAGAACAGATATCATATGTTTTCATTCCTGTGTGGATCTTGAAAAACTTAACAGAAGACCATGGGGGAAGATAAGGAAAAAAAAAATAGTTACAAACAGAGAGGGAGAGAGGCACACCATAAGAGACTCTGAAATACAGAGAACAAACTGAGGGTTGATGGGGGGTGGAGGAGAGAGGAAAATGAGTGATGGGCATTGAGGAAGGCCCTTGTTGGGATGATCACTGGGTGTTGTATGTAAGCGATGAACCACGAGAATCAACCCCCCAAAACCAAGAGCACACTGTACACACTGTATGTTAGCCAATTTGACAATAAATTACAGTAAAAAAAAAAAAAAAAAAAGAAGATACTGAAGTATCTTTAGCAAGGAAGAGGAACAGATAGAATTGTCGTTTTCAAAGATCCTTTGTTAGCTGCACAAAGAATAAACTTAAGGGCAAAAGATCAACTAAAATGTTATTTTAATAACCAAGGGTAAGACATAAACCTGTCTGAAGGTAGTAAGAATGGAGACAAGATAAATTAGATCTAAAAAATTAGAAACTAAAAATTAGCATGACTTGCTGCCTGTTTGGATGCTGAGAGTGAGAGACAGTCAGGAATGATGTCCATATTTCTATCTTGATTTCCTGGCTGGATGGTTGTACTGTCAGGGGGAATAAGAAAATAGGAGAATAAGAGATGTCTGGCTGGTTCGTTCAGTGGAGCATGCAACTCTTGGTCCTAGGGTTGTGAATTCGAGCCTCACACTGGGTGTAGAGATTATTTTAAAATAAAAAATTAAAAAAAAAAAACAACAACCAGTGGAGGGCAGTCTAGTTAGAGGGGGAAGATAGTTAAATTTGAACACATTGCCTTGGAGGTTCCTGCGAGACATGCAGGTTGTGCAAGTTGTAGCTGGAGATACGTATTTAGAAGTTCTCAGATATAAGCTGCTGTTAAACCTGTAAGAGTGAATGAGATTATTTCATGAGAGTGAGATGCGCAGGAATCCTAGGAACACTGAATTTTAATAGATGGGTGGCAGGAGAAGAGCCCTGTAGAACATGCTTGGTGGAAGGAGCAAGAGCTACCCTCCTGGTACCTCAAGATCTGTAGCCTGTTTTATTTTGAACAACTTATTTGTCACTTATTTCTGTTGACTTCATATCACTCTTAATTTTTTTTTCATGACTAAATGCTACCAGCATACGTTAGGCCTCTAAGGCAATAAGCCTTCAGATGCCTCACTGCAGATGACCCATTTGACTGTATGTGAAGAGAAGCATATCTTAACAGTTTTATTTTGTTACTCCTCAAGTTTTAAACTTTTGGATATTTACTGGCTTGATGGCTGGTCTTTATTTCCACTTTGCATGACATCTTTATACCATTTATTTTCATCATCTAAATGTCCCTTAGTTTCCAGTTTCCTCTGTGCAAAGACTTTGGTTTCATGGAATGTAAGGCTGGCATTCAATTATCTATCTAAGTCATAGAAGAAATTACTTTTTTATTCACCTTAATATATGCTAAAATTCAATTCTAAAACAGTTGTTTATGTATGTGAGAAAATTCCTTTCAGTTGGTGTTATGAGGTATTGGAATAGGTTTTTTAGTGAGTTGTTAAACGTGCTATCAAAAGAAATCTTTAGGTTAGATAAACATTGATCTTGAATAAAATAGGAGTAAGTTCTAGAAAGTTATAATAATACCAAGCTAGAAATTTGTGTGCATGCATGCGTGTGTATGTATGCACCTATGCACAAATGCTGGCTTGTATGTGCAAAATGGTGATCACCAAATGTAGTAAATGAAAAGTCATAGATTCTAAAAGGTGAAAAGGACACTTTATTTTAAAGATATGGAAACTCAGGTCTGGGAAGATAAGGTCAGTTGCCCATAATTGAGAGCAGAGGGCAGAACTTGAGGCTCTTCTCTTCTCTTTTGGAATATATCATTGAGCTTTCAAATTATAGATCTATGGAGTCACAGAACAAGAAGAATCTGTGATTATCAAGAGCTCACTTACAGCACCGTCCACTACCCCACACATGCTGCTCTCTTGCAGGGGAAATTCACTTAGCACACACACTGATGACTGTTGTTGGCCGTGCTTTTTCTGTGGATTGCACCACTACCGCTGCTGCTTCTCTTTCTCTATCATTCATATATGACAGATAATCTGAGTGGAATTTCAGTATAAACTTCTAGTTGAAGGGTTAATGCATCTAATTCTCGGTATTGCCCACAAGCCTTATTTGGGAAAGATGTTTAATTCAGGACAATGGTCTTTGGTATTTTGAATTGAGATAGAAAATACTGTGATGACTTCATTAAAGGGGGACTTGATATCTACTTAAAATGAAAGAATCAGGCAGTGTTCAGGAGATGTGGGAATATGATTCATAGGTAAATTGGTATTTTCTTTTATGAGCTTTCTGACATGATGGTTACCCAGGTTTCATGATGAGATGAGGTGAAAGGAAATGAGCTGTCACTGAAGGGTGTCTCATCACCCTACAGATTCATTAGGAAAAGCATACAGTGAGGACACAGGAGTTCATGGTGCTTCCTTCTTTTGTTAGTATCTGTTTATTCTCTTTTTTCACTTTTCTTCCCTTCCCTACTTCACCTCTCCTTTTTTACTTCCCCTGCACCTTGGTTTCATTATTAAGTCTTTTTCTTTTGTTTTTCCACTTGTAAGTGATTTTGCTGTTTCTTTTATCACCCTCTCTCCATGGTCCCTCCCCACTGTGGTGTTCGATGCAGATGGAGCAGAGTAGAGGTTCATAGCACAGGCTCTGTGGTCAGACTGCCTGGCTTTGAATCCTGGCTCTCCCAGTTACTACTAACTGGCTCACCCTGGGGAAGTCACCTACCTCTTCTAGTTTTCTTATGTCTTACTGGATAATCGTTTCTACAACTTTGAGTTATTATGTGAGTGAAGTGAGATAAGTGTATGAAACTGGTTAGAACAAGTCATGGTATCTAGCTATTTCTTTATTTGTGCAATGTATGTGCATTTTATTATATATAATACATGTGTAATATATATGTAGTATTTATTATATGTACAACTTATCTATTTAATGTTAATGGAAAGAGGAATAGGCTGGGTTGTTCTAAACCAGTTTTTATAATTGATTTATTTTTGGTTTGAAGAAAAGTGTGAGGAAATGAACTACAGAGACATGTGCACACCTTAGAGACATTAGGCACACTAACTTCCCCTCGTTTCTCCTCTGTGCAGACTCCTATGCAAATTTGTCATTGTTTCTGAAACTTTGGAACTTATATCAAGCAGTGGAAGGAAGCATCTCTGTGTCAACAGAACTAATGAGATTTTTTGTTAGTGTGATTTTATACTACATCTTTTTTTCAGATATTAAATTAAGTGTAACAGATATTTGCAGTCTATAATACAATGTAAAATAATCCTCCTAAATCACAAGGTATATAGTCTGGTTTCTTCCCTTCAGGAGCTGTCAGTCTTCTGGGAAAGACTGGAATATATGGCTATGTTTGTTGATACCATTGATCTTTGTGACTTCCTAAATGATTGAACCATTTTTCTCCTTACTGTTGATAATGACTTCACATATGTAATTACTTCTTTCTATTTGTTGAGTTGCTTCTTGCTGTCTGTGAATATTATAGGATTCTGGACAGAGTTAAACTTTGAAATTTCCTATGAATGTTTTAGGTGTTCAATTTTATTCCTTTTCCCCAGGGTATTTGTTTTTAAATTGTTTTTGTTTTTGTTTTCTTTTTTTCTTTCTTTCTTTTTTTTTTTTTTTTTTTGGTATTTTGTTTTGTGTATTTCCTGCAGGTATAAATATCCAGGTAAGAGAATAGCATTTGGTATAGAGCAAAATATACTTTGAAGTATATTTTTAGGAGAGACTACTTAAACTTAAAACGATATAGGTTTTAATGAGCATCCTTTAGTTGAGAATTGAGTTATTTTCAAATGTTTCCATTAAAATTGTATTCCATGTAATAGGTTTGTAACCTTGCTCTGGCAGGGCACAAAAGGGTCTCGTGTTGCCTCAAAGAATTAGCTATGCTTTCCTCTATGTATCGCTTGTTCTCAGAGGGTGACTGAGATGTGATAAGGAGTGACCCATATTTTTACCCAAGAGAAAAGGAAACTCTAAACCAAAGTACCCCAAGAGTACTATATAGAAATATGATTATAGGTACAAAATTCTATGAAGAAATAAGCCAAACACAAGACCATCAACCACCATTTCCACTTTTTAACCAGTGGGGTACAGATACCACATGTATGTCATAATCCTAGAGTTTTATTTGTAGAGCAATTACTTCTCAAAATAAAAATTCAGAGCAGTTTATGGTTTCATGACTGGTGTTTTTAAAAGAGCTAGCAATGATAGTTGAATTATAAAACTGAGGTTAATAATCAGAGTCAGTGAGACTTTCATGAGCTTTTACTTTAATCAACTGAAATAATTAAAGTATTCTACTTTGTAGTGAGAAGGGATTTTTCTTTATGAAATTTCACAGTTATGAAAGAACTCCAGATTCACCTAATTTTAAGCAGGAATCTTAAAGAAGCAAAAAAAAAACACTTTATTGTTTTAAGTATTGCCTCATAAGTCTTGATGTAAATGAAACAAGAGTACACATTTAGGGTACTGAGAAGGTAAACACTTAATGCCAGTGTTTATTATCTGACATATTACTTAGAGACTGACTCAGGCATTGTGGAGAAGTAGGTCATTATATTTTAAGGTGACTTTAGTTTTGAATGAGCACACATCTAATATCACCTATACCAGTAATATATAATTGGTTATTTTGTTCCTTGAGTATTACCTCATACTCCAAGTGTCAATTTAAATGATTAAGCAGATGGATAAAATATCCACAAAATGTAAGGCTCTGAGTAATAGTTGGATATAATCAAAAAGAAAGTTGATTAATTCCTTTGATCAAAGTTATAGTAAAATAAAGTGACCTGGACTGTAGCCATACACAACTTTAATTAGGATACTGTCATTCTGTGTCAAAAGGTGGAATCTCCATCCATCCAGCAGGCTTATTAACATTTACCTTTTATTAACAGAAAAAATGGGTAAGAGGATAGAGACAGGTGATCACAAATTCCCGCTTCACTAGGAGAAAAGCAGGCTGCAGCTTATGTCCTGGTGGTGACTTTAGCACTCTTGTCTTTCTATACAACAATACGCTTGTATCAAAAAAGAGATATTGATTTGTGTTTGTGCCTGGTGAGCTATAAGTCTTTATATTAGAAAAACTCAAAAGCAAATTATTCTTAGATCCTAATGAAATATGAAACTTGTGGCTGATGGAAGATATAGATAAATAAATGAATCCAGTGTTGTACTTAGTGAAATTTAAAGAATTCACCTCAAGAAGTAAAGACAGAGAGAATAAACTGAGGGTTGCTGGACGGAAGATGGGTGGGGGATGGGCTAAGTGGATGATGGGTATTAAGGGCATTTGTGATGAGCACTGGATATTGTATGTAAGCGATGAATCACTCAATTCAATTCCTGAAACCATTATTACACTATATGTTAACTAACTCAAATTTAAATAAAAACTTGAGGGGCTACTGGGTGGCTCAGTTGGTTAAGCATCCGACTTTGGCTCAGGTCATGATCTCACGGTTCATAGGTTCGAGCCCTGTGTCTGCCTGTAGGCTGACAGCTAGCTCAGAGCCTGGGGCCTGTCTTCGGATTCTGTGTCTCCCTCTCTCTCTGACCCTCCCTTGCTCACGCTCTCTCTCTCTCTCTCTCTCTCTCAAAAATAAATAAAACATTAAAAATTTTATGTAAAAACTTGAAACAAACAAACAAAAGAAGTAAAGATGTTTTGGAAAAGGAAGTGTTTTGGAAAAGGAAGTGTTACCAGTTTGGTGAATAGAATGGCTTTGGCATTCAAAATTGATTTCTAAACAAAAGGTAAAATATAGCATTTACCATATAATCAGGGTTTATTTTCTACTACAAATAGTATATTCAGGAATATTAAGTGTGGCTGCCTGAGCAGCCATTGTGCTGCAACTGGTTTTCTTTGTCATCATCCAAAAGAGGAGGAAAGACACTTCAATCCAGTGGTACAAGTTCCTCAGGGTATAATTTTACTGCTGAAGAAACGACATTTGTAGGTTTTTGATAAGCCTCAAAAAGCATCTTAAAATCAGAACTTATACACAAATATTTTGGTGTGGATTAAAGACACAGGATTATATGGTTTCAGAGCCAGAGACATCTTAGACAAACATTCTAAGACTTTTGTAGTATATGGGCTTTTTAAAAAATAGATATGACTTGCAAAAAAAATGTGGAAGCCATTAATTGTTCTTAAATCCTCAAAATGATGGTGACATAAATATATCATTTAAATTTCATTTTGATGATTTAATTTTTGGTACTAAATTTCATCTTGTATCAGTTTGATAATATGCATAACACTAAAAGTAGTTGTCTTAAGATCTTGTGGTATTCTGTATGCTTACTGGAAGTAAAATAAAATAAAATAAAATAAAATAAACTTTTAGTGAGAAATAACTTTAAAAATAAAAAAGTGTCAGGATAAGAGCTTGCCACTTGTGTTCCATATTTCAGTAATAGCTTTGATTTCTTCAGCTAATCTCCTTTATAATCTTCATTTTATATAACCAATTAATTACTTTTGGAATCATTCAAAATCTGGCTTTTCTCCTTCACTAGAAACTTCATGAGGACAGAAAGCAATCTTCTTGTTCACTCTTGAATATCTGAGACGTAGCATAGCCATCAGCACAAAGTAGTACTCATAAATATTAATAGGATTGGTGAATGAATAAATCGTTGGATAAATAAACATACAGGCTCAGATAGAAGATGTAAGTGTTAGTGAGAGCCGACTATAAGTTAATAAACGAGTCTCTAATTTTAAACTAAAACAAGGGACAATTTATGAAACTTAAAACTTTTTGTAGAGCCTATAAAAATTTTCTAGGGCCTATAAAATGAAAATGAAAGTAATGCTCATCCTTTACTTCTCCACTGAAATCTTAGAATGGTTTGGAATGGTTTGGAAAAATGTTTACCTAAGCTTTTTAGTTCTGTACTTGATACACCTATTAAAAATGAATTTATAGGTGCTAAACATTTTAACTTTTAAACTTATAATATACTCTGATTGCCTAAGCTTCAAGATTTTATAATAGCTTATTTTCTCTCCATCTCTAGCAACAAAATAGCACTTAACACAACTGTATTCTGGCTTTGACTTTGTATATTGATGGAAAACCATAAGTAACATCCTATCTGAATTAATGTAGTGTGCACATAATTAGAGTGCATGGGATTCTTCGGTCTCTGATAACATCTCACAGTGAATTCCCATCCTTGCAGCCAGAGATGACACTGATGTTTGTCATAAGTTAAAATATTTAGAAATAGTATGCATTTTAGATTTGTGTGTGTTTCATCTCCTCCCTCTCTCTCCTTGTCCCCAGCCTCAAGGAATGAATGAAATTTAAGACCATTTAAAAACAAAGCACTGTTTGTTTTGAGTAAAACCAGTAGACCTTGAAGTGTCCTAGTCAGGGTTCATTTACTGGACTGAATTCATTTCCCCAGTTTAGGCACCCAGACCTGTGAGAACATGAGGGTATTTGATAACAACAGCTCTTGCCTGGTCTTTTATTTTGGCCAGGCAACAACATCGACTTCAGTGTTAGCTCATAAAGGAAACTCAGGATTTGTTCATTTTCATCCCCACCACCCTCCCCCCCCCCGCCACAAAATTCCAAGAATTGTTTCAATTCCCCATTGTTCTTTTAACGAGATTTTGAAAGTATGAATTTATATTCCTTTTTGGACATATTCATGGAAATTTGCAGAGAAAGTTGAGTCAGTGATTAGGTTAATGGACTGTATAAATTTACCAACACACCTTTCCCTATTTCATCAGTCACTCTGTCTGAGTTACTGTGATGTGTTCTGCTGATGAGCTCATATCCTTTTTTTTAAATATAGGAATTACCGTATGTCAGGGGACCAGATGTTACTGAAAATAAACAAAACTTCTTCCTTGTAATAACTTGAAGATGCTGATTGGTGTATTAAATTGCCATGTGCTGAGTGTCTATACAAGGGTATGTGCTTTTATAGTAGGACATTTTCACATGGATCTAGTGGTAGGCCATTATTTGAAATATTTTAATCTATGTTTATCTTATAAATCTGAAATTGATTTCATGGTTTCTTTAAATAATTATTGTCTCAGAAAATTGGCAAAAGATCTGTCAGATTCATTCACATAAATGAATTCATTTGTTGCATATCAAACAAAAAATGAATATAATTCTTCCAAGTAATGCTGAGGGTTGATGACTATGGTATTTCCAGCCAAATTTATTTCAAAACTCATCAGTCAATGTCTTATATAGTTGGTGGCTATTAAATTCCATAGGCCTAAGCAAAGTAAGAAGAGTATAATTAATTTTACTGTTGCATAACTTTAAAAATTAAATTGAATATGCTGGGAATGATATGCGGTGCTGGTAGACAAGCCAGTGGTGGGGATATTAGACAGCGAAAGGCTTTCTTGTGCCAAGCCTTATGCTTGGGAGGCCCACATGATACCACTTAGATTCCTTTGGCAATGCAGTTATGGGAATGAGCCTTCCTGGGCCCCTCTCAAGAACTAACTATGTGAGTCATTTGAGAGGATGTTAAACCCTCTCTGTTGAGGAACACAGGTAGCCACAATGACTCTTGTCATTGAAGAAGGGCTCACTACCTTATTCTCACAAATCTAATATCTAATTCATTATACAGACTATCATATTGTTTGGATAATCCTTAAATTCCTCTAGATTATATTATTATATTAGATTTTTGAATAAGGCTTAGTGTAACCTGATGGAAGGAAAAGGGAAGTCACAATCACACAGAGTTTGGCTCTTAATTATCATAGTGAGTCTCACTGTGAATATGGAAAGTCATTTAACTTCTCTGAGCCTTATTTACTTCATCTGTAGAATAGAGATAACAGTCTCTCTTCAAGAAGGTTACAGTAAGGATTAATTATGATAATGCATGTAAAATACCTTGCAGAGGGCCTGCCTCTAGTAGGTGCTCAGTAAGCTACTACCCAGACTGAGAATTTAATCAGTTGGCTCACATTTGTGCATTATGGCATTCCAGAATGCTCTCCTGGGACCATGTGGAACTCTCTCAGTTGCATAGCAGTGAGGGCTCCAGGACTATGTCTGGAATCCAATCTGATTGCTCAGTGCCCTAATGTACAAGTTTTTAAATATTTTAAATATCATCTTTAATCATTCCCATCCTGCAGTGAGGCAGAGAGAGTGTTATGGCTATAAAATGGATATAAAGCACCTAGTGCAATGAATAACATGTAGTAATGATAGATATTATCATAATTTTTATTATCTCTCCTGGTAAGCTGAATAACGGCATCCAGAAGATGTCTACATTCTAATTCCTGGAATCTGTGAGTATATTATGTTTCATGGCAGAAAGGACTTTGCTGATATGATTAATTTAAGGACCTTAGGATAGGAGAGAATGCTCAGTCATCCAAATGGGGCCTAAATATAATCAGAAGAGGTCTTATATAAGAGACACAAAGAGGTAAGAGACAGAAGAAGGCACTGTGACAACACAAGTAGAAATTGGTATGATGTGGCCACAAGTCAAGGAGTGTTCGTGGCCTCTAGAAGCTGGGAGATGAAGAGACTAGATTCCACCCCTTGGCTTCTCTAGAAAGAACCAAGCCTGCCAAAATCTTAGTTTTAGCTCTAGTAAGACTCATTTTGGACTTCTGACCTCCAGAAATATAAGAGAATAAAACTGCTGTTTTAAGCCACTAAGTTTGTGCTAATTGGTTATAGAAGCAATGGGAAACTCGGACATTTCCCATCTATAACCCTTTTTCTAAAAATGTTGACTACTTGACCATTCCCTGAAATTCTTCTTCATTTCTCCTTCATTTTTCATGGTTCTTGCTTTGGTATATATGCTCTTCCTCTTCACGCCTCCCTCCCTCAATATTACCCTTTACATATCTTCTCTACCTAGAATATTCTTACTTATCCTTACTTATTCCTGAGAGGGAAGACCAGAATTTAGAAGATAAAATCTAATGAAGAGCGTTGTCTTAAGACTTCCCTGAAACCTTGTAGTCCTTTATGTATAACTCCTGAAAAGGACTCTGAGATAATGTATTATTTGTATTTCATCCAAGAGCTACACCCTAGAAATATTTTTAGTGGAGAAGAAAATATTAGGAACAAACCCTCTTTCATTTTCCCACAAGCCTATTGCCAAATGTCTCTCTGCATTTTACTTTCACCATGTAGATTTTAGGACTTGTATCGACTCCTGTGATGTGACATGATGCTCTGACTCATCCACATGGTGTGAAAATACTCCCCTTCAGAAAGCCCACACTAATTTTGAATGTGCTAAGGGACAAAATCTCTAAGTCCTTAGGGTGTCATCAAGAATGAAGGTCACATCTACCTGTCAGATAGGTAAAATTAATTAATACTGAGATTCATGGTTAAGGCTAATGGGAGTTACCTGACTTTTAACAGTGAGATTTTAGACCTAGCTAGTATCATTCACTCTTTTATTATTACTATTATTATTCTAGTAAAAAAAAAAAAGGCACAACATAATATTCAGTATTTTATTCACTGTTTTTGAGAGTATGTTTTGAGTTTCTGGAATGTAAGAATGGTAGGATAATCAAGAAAACTTCCCTTGTGTAGAACCATCAACAGTGACTTCTGAAGAGAGGTTCGAATGTTTTTTTGTTTTTTGTTTTGTTTGTTTTTTTTGAAATTTATAACGCACAGCTCTTCAAACCTCAAAGCCAAAGGGATCACTGATGATTATCAAACACTGATGACAAGTTGCTGAGGATTTTTGTGTTTTGATTCCCAGTACACAACCAAAGATAGAATTTGGACATTGAAAGGAAATGCTGCCAGCCTCTCAAGAAAATTGGTGCTTCACCAAAACTCAAAAGGTGAGATACTTTACCAGTGATTTGTAGATGTCAGCAGGTGTACACTCTGTTAAAAATATACTGGGAGAGAGACACATTGTGGAGATCTGGACATGGACATTTATTTTGCCAAATCTGGAAATAATTTCTAATCACGATAGCACTGTCATAGGACTCAGAGACTTGATACAGAGAGGTTTTATTTGGTGTTGACAGCCATGGCTTATCACAGTATGTTAAGTTTTCTGCTGACCTACCTGCAAAGATATAAAGATTTTGCAAGGAGATCTGCACTTCCTCAAAATATACAATATGGATTTCAAAGACAGATGTAGTTTTTCTTTTTGAGGAATTCTGAACAGCAACAGAGTTTCACAAGCCTATGTGTTATCCTTTGCTCAACATGCTCATCTACAAGCACCCATAACACAGTAGTCAAGGGGTGCGGGCAGGGGAAATAGGTTTGAAATGACTACTCTGTGGAAAGTTCTGTGGCAGGTGCTTCACATAGGTTATTTCATTTGATTCACAATCTTATCTTAACCAGTTAATTGTTCCCATTGTACATTTAGAGGACCCAGTTCGGAGAGGTTAGATGACTTCCCTTAGAAGAGGGAGGATTTCAACACGTCTGTACTCTTCTAAAACCCACCAGTGTATTTTATCTGACACCAAAGTAACATATCATAGGAATGAGCATCTTTTTTATTTAGAACAAGTCTATATCTGTACACTGTCTTACCCTTTTAATTATGGCATGCTTTAGAAAATAGAATGTTTCAAGATCATGAGAGAGAAGTTAAAAATGGTATTGTAATTCTACAGATAAGAACATTATAGAGAAATAGAAATTATGAGGTAAGTTTTACCAAAGTAAAAAGCCTGCATTATTCAGTGTGACTATACACATTGATCAAGTGAAACAGAGAAATGTCAACTTACTATAGTCTAAAGAATAGATTTATATTCTCTCCAAAAGTCATTAATTCTATTAGCTACAATCTTCATCAGAGCCATCATTTTTCTTAAATACAGCTTAATCTGTAATAAGACTTTACTGTATTTCCCTGAATTATCAAATTCTATTTCTAAAACTCCGTTAAGATCATTTATACTGTCTCTCACTATCCGGCTGATAATAACATACTTCCTTATAGTCTCTCAAGGTAATAGCTGGAAAGTAAAGATGATTTTTATTTTTTTTATAAGGTGCTTTAACTTCACTGATATTCTATAGTATAGTATTTCTTATATATGTAATTATATCAGGTTTTGACCATTTTATCCATGAACTAAATAATTCCACTTATTGTAACCTGTAGTGAATCATGGGAAGTTTCTCTCTCTTTTTGTAAGACATACTATTTGCTTTTTTCTATCCTCATTATAGATCCAGATTTGGTGTTAGTTGGAGGGATATTTTAGTAGTTTATTCTTATCATAAATACCTCATACTTTTTAAATGTGGAATTTTAGTTTAGAAGCTCAGTGGTTTAGCAGCAGTTTAAAAGGTAGATTTAAAAAATAAAAAAAAAATTTTTTTTCCATGAGGCACTGTTATTTGACTGAAATATACTTCGGTTTTGACTCAGACACAGATTTAGAGGAAGAATGTACATGTCATTTATCCCTGGGTTTCTCAAGCACTGCTGTTGTGAATTTCTGCAGCAGCCTGAAGGCTTGCACCATTTTAGTTTTTATTTTTTTGGTCACTATGTTTTCATGACTCTTATTTTGGTTTACCTACAATGTCAGGATATGATGGGAACTGATAGGTAGAGAAATAAAGGGAAGCAAATAGCCCCTATAATGTTTAATTTTCCTCTAAGATCTATTTGCCACATGAAATACCTAAATACCTTTAAAAATCTTGTTCATGGGGTGCCTGGGTGGCTCACTTGGTTAAGCGTCCAACTCTTGGTTTGGGCTCAGGTCATGATCTCATGGTTGGTAAGTTTGAGCCACGCACTGGGCTCTGTGCTGACAGTGACCGGCCTGCTTGGGATTCTCTCTCTTCTTCTCTCTGGCCCTCCCCAGCTCTCTCACGCTCTCTCTCTCTCTCTCAAAATAAATAAATAAAGTTAAAAAAAATTAAAAAAATCTGTTCGTAATTGGGGTGCCTGGATAGGTCAGTCACTTGAGCATCTGACTCTTCATTTTGGCTCAGGTCATGATCCCAGGGTTGTGGGATCAAGTCCAGCATTGGGCTCTGCACCGAGTGTGGAGGCTGCTTAAGATTCTCTCTTTCTGTCCCTCTGCCCCTCTCCCCCGCTTGTGCTCTTTTTCTCTCTAAGATAAAATGAAGAAATTTAAAAATTTTGTTCATAACTGTTCTTTGTTAAAATAAAGGTTTCTTCTGATATCTATGGAATAAAGCAGAGTTTCTTTAATCATGGGTGGTCATCTTCCCTACCTTTTCCCCCAAATAAATTTCAAGAGGTGCTGAAGATGTCAAGGCAGATACATATCTCTGAATATAAGGAAATATTTTATTTTTCAGAAATAAAATTTGAGGGAGTTTGAGTTGTGCATTACATTTTCATGAGAACATGAGACATAAGAACAATATTTTACATCCATTTTTGATTAAAGCATCGAATTTTAAGATGCCACATTATCTATAAATAAAATATGATTGTGGACTGTGTTTATTGCAAAATTACATAGCTGCTTAAGGTTTGGTTTATGCAGACCTCAAAATGTGAGTAAATATTTTTCATCTGAGTATAGGCATGCATGTTTTGCTGCAAGTATCTGATTTATGGTTTTCAGTTTTTCTGACCTGGGTATTAACATACTCTGTGAGCATAGTTTGGGTCACGATTATTGAAGGGAAGTCTGTATGGTTAGGGCTTTAGGAGAGTGGAATTAATTAGATCATTTGCTCTTTATTTCTGCTGAAGGTGTCCACCACACACTTTAGATATTAATAGATGATGATTGGAATGATTATACAACCTTAGTTTATGGTATGAGAACATCTTGGTGCTTAAACTTGGATTGATTAAGGATTCTGGCAGCCAAAACTGGAAAATATAATTCTTGGTGTAAGAAATTGCCATACAAATGAGGGTAATGCTGGTACTTCCTTACCACTACTATCACACAGATCACCTCATCTACCACTTACTCAACCACTTACACTCTCACCACCACCTCCACAAACACTTAACCCTCATTCTAACTTCATCAGTCACCTTAATTAACCTAGTCTGTGCTACAGAAGAATTCTTCATGGATTAATAATAGTCCTAGCCATAAAGAAAACTTTCATTTACTGGGAAGGACAGATCTGTACCCAACCAGTAATACTGGAAAGCAGAGGTTGCTTAAAATACTAAAATAGAACTATCAAGTACAATAGAACCTTAGGGGAAGGAGAGAGTAATCTGATAGGAGGAAATGGGGGAGATTTCATGCAGAAGTTGCCGTAGGCTTGGCCTTGAAAGAAGGACAGGGGGTTTATTTACTCAGCAAATTCAACCTGTGTTAAGTGCCCTGAATGCAGGGATCATGGGAAGGGCACATGGATAGAGATGATATAGAGAGTGAAGATCAATGGTGACAAAAATATGGAGGCTGTTTGTAGAATGTTGAGTCATGGAGAGTTTTTAATGCAAAGATTTGTAGGAGGCAAGCAGGTGGTTGAGGATTATAAACTAGAAACATCTGTCAGGGGCATGTTATGGAGTGTGCTCATTTTTATGCTCAGAGATTGGGATTACTTTCTGCCGTCATTGACAACCATGGAAAATTTTGAGTTGAGGAGTGAAATGAATAGAGCTATGATTTAGAGACAGATGGGTTGAAGGGAGGAAACAATTATACTAAAGAAAGAAGACCATTTAGAAAATTTTAACAATAGTTTAGGCAAGCAATGAGGGCCATTTGACCCAAGGTAGTGGCTATAGAAACAAACGGTCAGATTTGAAGAATTTTGCCAAGGTGTGTGTTGAGGAAAGGGGAAGAAAAACAGAAGATAGAGGAAAGAGGCAAAAAATTCCTGGAAGGATACCAACCTGACCACGATAAGGAGCAGAGAAAGAGAACAGAGAAAGAGGGTCTGTCTCTGAGGAAGGTTGGTATGTTTAGGTAGACAGAACATGAAAAATAAGAGAACTATTTAAGAGTCCTCTGCTTAGAAGTGAATGACAGTTGAGGATATGATATTATCAGGGATAGAATATAGAGCACAGATCCTCAGAATTTTCCAACTTATTAACAGATGCAGAATAACAGAGGAGAACAAAGTTTTAATCCAGGTTATTTGGAGGCATAGTTCAAACTGCAACATCTCCTTAGTATCATATGTTTTGTTTTTATTTTTTTTAATGTGTAGAATATTTATGGTGGTTGCTGTCATCTTTGCAGCCACAAGTGGAGGAGAAGGAAGGCGTTGGTGTATAACAAGTGACTGTGACTTCTTACAGAGCTGGGATGCTCTCAGGAGCACCTCTGTCTTTAACATAAGGGAGTAAGTATGGCAGAAAGTTGCAGCTGTAATGGGTTTGTACACTTTTTGGTACATTACCATTAAAAGAAGGACTTTTAAGACTTTATGCAAAAAATTATAAAATTCATGAGTCTAGGGACTCTCCATATCTTCAATTCATTTCCCATTTCTCCTATGCAATATTTATCATGTTACAGCAATTCAGTAAACACAGCGACTTGATTGTTTTTTAGAGGATTAGAGAGAACCTAGAAGGGGTGGAGATAGCAGCAGAGTCTGAAGAATTGTTTTATTCTATCTTCTGGGTTAAGTTGGTCTTGGAAAAAGAGCTCTTTTCAGGGGAAATGAAGCTGCCAGAGCCAGTCCCATAATGACTTTTCAAGCTGTTATATCTAGGCTTTAGATATCTAAACTAGAATCACTGGCAAAACCACAGCTGGAAAACAGCAGGCATTAATACAGCTCCAAGGATAAAGTGGGAGAGATGTTTGGTCCTATTATACAAAAGTATTCAGTATTCACCACTAGTATATGCTTCTAGATTATGAACTTGAAATGGTCTACCAACAGAACACATTAAAGACAGAGTCAGCTCTTTTTTGGAGAACGGGTGTGAGGGGGTTGGAGGGGGAAGGACAATGTCTAGATGAACAGCAGTGTTAATAACAAGTATGACTGGTGTATTTAGTACTCTTGTATCTATCACAAAGCTCCAAAAATTGACTTGGAATTTGACTTCAGCCTTTTATTCAATGTACTCATGAGAGTATAAAACTGGTACTATTCACATAAATAAACATACTCTCAAATGTGTTATATTTCTGAACTGACAGATGGATTACATGCTCAAAATTACAGTGAATTTTTATTCTGAGTAGCTTTGCACAGCAGTCTGCATCCACTAGTGTTGTTTGCCACATCTTGTGGTACTGCCTGTACCTTGAGTTTGGGTCTCAAGGTAGCTACAGTGTGACATTTTCTCAGAACACAGATAGGCAGGATTTAATTGACCTTATTATTCTTAGATTCTCAAAGGGTTCTGTGGCTGTGCCCATTCACTAATACTGTTCTCTCGGGCTGTAAATCTGTGTCCGATTATTCTTGTTGAATGTCACTGAGTGTCTCAGTGACACCTGCGGAAGCTTGTCTTGCATTCCAATGATTCCATTCCTGAATTCATTGTGACTTGGGGACTTTAAGAGCCAAGGGATTATTGTGCAAGAGGGCTGAGGGCTGAGCCTCCTTTTCCCCTTTTCTTCCTTTTCATTCTGGGCTTAGTGCTTTTTCTTCTTCTTCTTTTTTTTAAATAGGTCTTTAAACGAAGATCAATGCTGTAAGATGACCACATAACTGGTCTACCTATTAAAAATCCCCAAATGATCATTATATAGAATGGTCCCAAATAATTTTTTTGAATGAAATTGTGGTTTCACTGATTGGGGGTTGGCAAATTGCAAGTTACAGGTTGCCCTTGGACTGCCCTGCCCAGGATGGGAGAGTGAGTGACTGGAAAAAAAGGAGATGTTTTATTTACCTGGCTGGAGACTCAGGAAGGAGTTGATACTACCTCTTGAGTCTGAAGACAGGCTTCGGGAAGAATTCCTTTTTCCTTCAGAGACATCATTCTTTTTTTTTTTTTTTTTTTTTTTTTTTTTTTTTCTTAAAGGCCTTTGGCTGATTGGATGAGTCTCATCCAGTTATGGAAGATAATCAGCCTTACTCAAAGTCTACTGATGAAATGTTAATCTAATCTAAAAAATACCTTCAAAGGAACATCTAGATATGTTTGACCAAACGTTCTGGGTAATGTGACCTAATGAAGTTGCTATACAAATTTCACCATCCAACTCTCAATGTGGTTTCTCAACATTCAGTAATCTACCCCAAGCTTCTTTACAGCATGACAGCTGGCTTCCCAGAGAGAGGAAGTAGAATCTGTCAAACCTGGGCTCAGAAGTCTCAGGATATCATTCTGTTGCATTCTCTTGGTCAGAGCAATTCATAAGGGTAGCTCATAGTCCAGAGAAGAATAACAGGATGTTGTATGGTGTGAAGAGCAGCATTATGTACACAGGGCAGAGAGGAATGGTGTTGACTAGTATCAGTCTTCTTTCTGCCCAAGCAATTCATGTCCTTCCCTGAAGGTTTCATTGCATTACAGCTTTAGTTTTTTAGATTTTAGGTCCAGGATCATATCATCTATATGATAGATGATAGATGTTCAGATGAACATCTGAAGTTGAGGCTCTTCAGCTACAGCTTCTCTTTTCCATAGACTTGATCTCTCAAGAGATTAATACAATCTCTGTACCTTCCTCTCCCCCTAAAACACTCATTGATGAGATAGGCATTATGTTTCTCTGGCAATGCACCTGGTGTATTGAAAAGATGGGAAATGGGGAGCATATAGCAATCACTGTTTCAAAGCAATTCTGAAATCCAGCTGGAAACATGTTACTAAGTCCCTCAAATCTAGGGACAAGAAACGTTTCTTGAAAAGCAACCCAGTTCCTTGGATGTGATTTTCTAGTCCATTGTTCTCATTGCATCTTGGCTCTGTCCTCTAAGTCATCTTTCCTTTTCCACAAGAAATGGCCCATATTTGCAGCTGAGTAGTTTTCACAGCATTTTTTATGCCACTAAAAGTTTAGAGGGCTCTTTTCATTTTGCTTAGCCTCTCTGCCTTTTAGTCCAAGATGTATGTTTCCTTTAAAAAACTTGGTGGTTTTCCCATGTAGTCAATTATATTCCAGACTATTAAGTAAAAGATACTTGCAAAAATCTCTTTAAGGCATTTTTCTGCCTTAGGCTGAGAGTCAAGATGCTAGGGAGCAACATCCTTAAGGATTTAAGAATTTCTTGTCTTCTGGCTGAGTGGATCTTACAAGGATTTTAAGAGATAGCTTTCTGCCACATCCTTGATTTGACATTTACCTTGAGGCCACATTTTAAGAGCAGCTCTCTGTATTTGATCAGGAGCTATTTCATATGCTGAGAACATTTTCCTATGTGGAGGTCTGAAAATGAGTAATAATTTTATTTTCTAATCTAGCAGGACCTGGGTTGGACTTTGTGGCTTAAAACAATTTATTATTTATCAGGGGCAGGACTCAGCTGAGAAAGTCTTCTGCTCTGTGTGGTGTAATTTGGGTCACTCATTTGGCTGCCTTTTATCAGTAGCTGGTCTGACCTAGAAGGTCAAAGAAAGCTTCACTCATATACCTGGCACCTGTAAGCTCTTCTACGTGGCTTCTACATATAATAAGCTTGGGCTTCTGTGCACCATGGCAGACTCAAACTGGTCAGAATTTTTATATGGTAGTTGGCTATAAGAGCAGGTATTTTAAATGAATAAAGCCTGTCCAATGTGCAAGAGTTTATTAAGCCTTTGCTTGTATCACCCTTGTCAATGTCTCTTTAGCCAAAGCAACTCAAATAGCTAAGCAAGAATCAGCATGGGAGAGACTACATAAGTGCAGGTATGACAAGAGGTAGCATTTACTGAAGGATACCCATGTGACAGTCTCCCACAGAGATTCATTTTATTTCCAGAAAGAAAAAGATATGTTACCTCCTTCTACATTTCATTAGTGGTGTGACTTAGGGCAAATTGCTGTACATTTGGGCTTTTTGCTTGCTGCCTGTAAAATGAAAAATATGCTGTAGATATTACTAGATTTTTGTGAGACTTATGCATAGACATAGACACACATATATGCACATTACCTACAGCAGTATTCAACAAATAGTTACTACATTCTAGGAAGGACCATTGGACATAAGAGAAGGTAAGGTCTTGGCCAAAAGCTGTTGACTTCAGTAGAGATGGGAGTGTGAGACCAGGGTTCAAGGTCGCATGGGAATGAACAATGATAATGAATATTGGAGCCAGATGATAAGTCAGGATTCTATGTGGTCCAAAAAAGGCAGGGTCAGGAAATTCTTATGGAATTAAACCAGACATAGAAGCTTAGGGAATCAGGTAGAAATTGGGGAGGCGGGCTAGGAATCCAGAAAATCAAGACTCAGAATACAGGCAGTATATTTAGGCAAATAGTTATGGGTTCCAGAGGCAAGAAAGAAATGTCATAATTTTCAAAACTGTTGTGATCAAAGACACCAAATATTATTGCAACTAAAAGTAGAAATTGGTCTCAGTGTGTGGGCAGATGTTCACCCACAGGTGCAAAAAGATACCTGGTTAGAATAGGAATAGAGCAGGTTAGTTAGGTAGCTCTTAACATCGGAATTCTTTTAAATTTTTATGAGATTCTCATCTCTTCCATTATTTCAATGATCCAGTGTTTGTCTACTTTGGAAGATGATGTTTTCCTAAGGAGATACCTCCCACGCAGGCACTCTCAGACTGTAAAGCTGTCTATGGCATTTGTAGTAGCCATATGGCTCAAAAGAATGATGCTGTCTCTACCGTCTTTTGTTCCAAATGCAGAATAGTCCATTCTTTGGGTATAGTAATCTTCTTCCTTGAATGTGTTCTCACCCAGAGGGAAATTGGAACTACCAACACCACTGTCTGAAGCTTAATTGTAGAAGTCAAGATTTTTTAATCATTGTGAACATCTTATCTTTCCTTATGCTGATTATTATTTTAGTCTGAAAGCTCATGTATCTTAAAGTCATTTTGTACTTTCATTTTTCATTGAAATATTCTGAATAGAATGAAATAGAATCATTTAAAATCATGTTTAGGCAAAGTACAGTTTCTTGATTAAAAAGGAAAAAAATTAGAATGGGATTTTAAAGAAATACTTTTTTTTTTTTTTTTTAAGATAGCAGCATACCTTCATGAAGTTCAAGTCATGGGGAAGATAGTTTCTTTTCTTACCATTAGATCCATCACAAAAATACAGTTAGTTTCCTTTAAAGACTTTGATTATGAATGCATGTTATCAAATGAATGCATTTGATAAACACTATTGTTATTTTTATTTTATTTTTTTTTAGTCAGATACTGTGGGTTTTTTTGGTAAAATAAAATTTAGTATCAAGTTAGCTAACATACAGAGTATACAGTGTGCTCTTGGCTTCGGGAGTAGATTCCCATGATTCATCAATTACATACAACACCAAGTACTCATCCAAAGAAGTGCCCTCCTCATTGCCCATCACCCATCCCCCTCCATCAATCCTCACTGTTCTCCGTATGTGAGTCTCTTATAGTTTGACTCCCTCCTCTCAGTTTCTAACTATTGTTTTTCCTTCCCTTCCCCCATGGTCTTCTGTTAAATTTCTTAAATTCCACATATGAGTGAGAACATATGATATCTGTCTCTCTCTGACCAACTTATTTCAGTTTGCATAATACTCTCCAGTTCCATCCACATTGTTGCAAATGGCAAGATTTCATTCTTTTTCATTGGCAAGTAGTAATCCATTATATCACACACACACACACATACATACATACATACATACATACCACATCTTCTTTATCCATTCATCACTTGATGGGCATTTGGGCTATTGCTGATAGCACTGCTGTAAACATTGGGGTACATATGCCCATATGAATCAGCATTCCTGTATCCTTTGGACATATTCCTAGTAGTGCTATGGCTGGGTCATAGTGTAATTCTATTTTTAATTTTTTGAGGAACCTCCTAACTGTTTTTCAGAGCAGCTGCAGCAGTTTGCATCCCCACCAGCAGTGAAAGAGGGTTCCCCTTTCTCCACATCCTTGCCACCACCTCTTATTTCCTGAGTTGTTAATTTTAGCCACTCTGGTCTGAGGTGGTATCTCATTGTGGTTTTGATTTGTATTTTCCTGATAATGAGTGATGTTGAGCATCTTTTCATGTCTCTGTTAGTCATCTGGATGTCATCTTTGGAAAAGTGTCTGTTCATATCTTCTGCCTATGTCTTCCCCGGATTGTTTATATTTTAGATGTTGAGTTTACGAAGTTCTTTATAGATTTTGAATACTCACTGATAGGGAGTATTTTTCAATGGTATTTATTTGTATATAAATAGGTATTTTTATAGGTCTTCTGAGAATACTTACCAGTGCATGAGCACACAAGTATTTCTACCCCATAGTCAAATTTATGTTAGTCCTACCTTCATGTACCATTGTTACAGTGACGACTCCATTAGCAGCTATAACCATCAGTAATCAGCAGATCTATAGCATCTAAATATGTAGGTTGAATTTTTAATGTCTAGTAAATCATTTATTTTTCTACCACCATTTTTTTTCGGACCTTCTGTCTGAGAAGACTGTTCACTAGAGTGAACTTTACAAAATTGTTCTGATTGATGCTTTTGATGTGCGTTTGGAAACAAGATATCTTCACTATTTGAATGCTGCTTGATGTCTTAGAACAGGAGTCAGCAAACTTTTTCTGTAACAAGCTTGCTAGTAAATATTTTCACCTTTGTAGGCTGTTCTCTGTCACAAATATATAACTCTTCCATATGGCACAAAAGCAGGAAACCTGACTTCTACTGATTAGGGGTCAGTGACATACACATAGACTCTTGTTTTGCATGTCTATATCACATGAGTGAAAAAGACAGGCCAAATAAAAACTTTGTCTGATATGGTCTCTTTGGCATAAAATTTTAAAAAATGTATAAAAGGAAACATTATTATGAAAACTTTTGGAAAGTCGGGTCCCCCTTCCTGGCCCTCATGAGTGACACCCCATTTGTAAACAGGGCTCTCTGTTTTCCTTCACCATGATTTGCTCACATACAGAAAGAGTCTAAGACAGATTTTAGCAAGCTACAGCCCCAGCCAAATCCAATACCTTGTCCTTTCCTCTAATGCCCTATAGGTATTGAAATGAGGAGTCTAAGTATAGGTTGTTGACCCACAGGTGAGCAGACCATGTGCTGTTTGCAGTCTCACCTCCAGTGGGGCCAGCAGATTGGAGACACTTCCATCTTCTTTTGTTTGCCATTTTCTATAAAAATGGCATCTTTGTGAAATGGTTGCTGGAACTTTTATGTTTGCGGACCTGGTTTCCTCAAATAAGCTAATAGAGGCGGTCAGCAATCGGAATTATATATATTTTTTTAACTTTATTGTCAGGTTGGTTTCCATATAACTGCAATTGGAATTATAATCTTGTCCTCATTATCACTGTGCTTGCACAAGTATATCCCTGAAACTCAATGCAGGTTGATATAAATTTCTCCTGTGAAATGATACAATTAAGCTGGAAGCATCTGCCTTTTATATACTTAGTTTTGTGTCATACAGAGCATACTTTGTGCTGTTGTTGTATAATGGTATTGAGAGTTTTTCTGTGAATTTATTTTAGATAGTATCAGTAATTGGCTGTTTTACTAGTGCTTACTCTGAAGGTTTGAGAAATCATACTATCTTAAAATTATAGCAAATAAAAATAATTTAGAACTAAAAATTAATTTCGAAATTATACATTAGTTAGCTACACTATGTTATAGAAAAAAATTCAGTCTATATCATACTATCTAAAAAGACTATGACATTTCACCATGTCTTTATAAAAGATGATACCAAGTGAGAAAATTATATAGCTTTTATCAAATGACAATGTTTTATCATGTCAAATCTATCTTTGAGTACTTCAAAAGTTAAAAAAATAGTACATATGAATATGAGTTTGGGGAATTAATGACACTCAATTATGATAATTGCAGTTCACATAATTTATTAGTATTTAATCTTGACTGATAAAGATAGCTGTCAACTTTAGATATGGTAATTTTAGGCTTTTTATGGTATCTATATTTATGTAGAAAAATGAGATTTATTTAACGTTAAACACATTTAGAAATGTGAATTTAAGACTTTAAACATGATATTTACCATCCTCATTTCTCTAGGTCCATTAATCGACCTTCAGAGTAAGGACTCGGGGTGCTAACAATCTGTGTTTCCATCTTAATTACTTGTTGCAATTGAAGTATAAAAATATAATTGGTCACTTCATGTATAATTTTGAAATAGGACATAAATCAAGTAAAGTATTGGGATCATTTGCAACTTTTACAATAATATCTAAGAAGAAGTCTCTTAATTTATTCATGGTATATATTAAAATCGGATACATGGAAATAAAAATGACCTTTTCCCAAAGATGATATATTGAGATTAGAAAAAGTAGAATAAACATGGTGAAGAAGAAGAGGAGTTAAACTAGGTGAACCTCCACCCACTCTGCACAAAAGAGCCTGCCTGCTTTAAATGGAATGACATAGAAAGAACTTTTAGATATGATTACTAAACCTCTAAAATTAATGCTATAAAGACAAGGATAAAATGCACAAAGAACCAAGTGATCCATGCAATAGGCTTTTCCAAGACGGAGCTTGTGATTAAAATGAGGCAAGAAGAAGTATAGATAGTAAATAGACATCACGAACAGTGTCATTTTCCTCCCCAGTGTGCTGCATACAGCTTTCTTGGTTTATTTGCATTTGACTGGTCTGACTTTATGAGAAAATAATGTACTGGGAAAAGTCCTGTCGGAGCTAAAAAAATGGCTATGGTATATAGGCATTAATCTTGAATTTACCAATTCTCTATGAATTTGTTTATATACAGGAACCTGAAGCAGAATACATTGTGCTTATCATGTGCCAAGTGCTCTTGCAAACTCTTTACATGCTTTGTCTCATGGAATCTTAATGATAACTGCATGATGTGGGCACTATTCTCATGGCCACATCACAAATGAGGTGAAATAAAGAAGTAAATAACTTGCTGAAGTCTTCGAGAAAATACATAAAGGTATATTAGAGATGTTTGAATAATCCCAATTTTCATGAAGAGGAGTAAAGTGAATTCCCTTCAGTTATATCCTTAGAAAGTAGTTCCTTTATTATTATTTCATTTAGTTCTTTTTTTTTTTTTTTTTTTTTTGCAAATTTTCCTTTAATACTTTCTCAGAGGACTGCTATGGATTCCTATCTAAAACTTCCCCAAACCCCACACTTCAGACTTTATATCTACCTTTTACCTTTTATTTTTCTCTTGAACACTTGACACTCTCCAACATTATATATAGTTCACTTATTTGTATTGTTTATTTTCTCTTCCCCCACACTAGTAAAATTCTACACAGGAATTTTTGTCTGTCAGTACGTCTTTCTATTGCCTAACATAGGCACTCAATAAATAATTGTTGAATGAATGAATCAATCAGTTGATTAATCTTAGATAAAGTTCTAAAATGGATCTTAAAAAAACTTTTTGTAAGCCTTTAGAAAGGAAAATGGTGATCATGTGGAATCCGCGTTAGGTCACTAATAGTAGAGTATATCAGATTGAACTTAATTTCCTTTTCCTGTAGGACCAATATATCAGAGGAATGCTATGTCCACTGTCTAGCTGGATTTAAGCAAGCATTTGATCAAATCTTTCTTATAAATTTGGGATTAACACGGAGAAAGGCAGTTCATGGTACCAGTACACAAAGTCATAATTGATTGGGTATATTCATAAATTGACATGTTTATAGAGAGGCCTCTAGTTATTGGCTAGAGGATTTGGTTTTTAGGTTTATCCTGCTCACCATTCAAAAATATAGCTATTTTATTTTATTTCATTTTAATTTAATTTAATTTAATTATTTTATTTTATTTTTAAAGTAGACTCCATGCCCAATGTGGGGCTTGAACTCATGACCCTGACATCCGAAGTCACATGTTCCTCCAACTGAGCCAGCCAGGTGCCCCTCCTATTCACCATTTTTATCATTAATTTGGTAGTGGCATTAATGACAAAAGGAGCTAATCCACAGATGAGGCAAAACTGGAAGGAATAACTAATAATGGTCATTTACAAAATCAGCATGCAGAAAGTATTTGGTAGACTGGAGGAGAGAAGTCAATATAATAAAACAAAACTTAAGGGGGTGCCTGGGTGGCTCAGTCAGGTAAGCGGCCAACTTCTGGCTCACGTCATGATCTCACAGTTTGTGGGTTCGAGCCCCACATCAGGCTCTGTGTTCAGAGCCTGGAGCCTGCTTTGTATTCTGAATGTCTCTCTCTCTCTCTGCCCCTCACCTGCTTGCGCTCTTTCTGTGTCTCTAAAAATAAATAAATATTTTTTAAAAACTTAAAAAAGAAAACATAAAACTCTAAAACATCAAGGAGAAAAGTACTAACTAATGTTGTTTGAAAAGCAGTAAAGACAGAGGTGAGAACTAGTTTAACAGCAGCAGGAGATTAAGGTGGTTGAAATTAAGTATGAATCAGTAATATGACACAAGTCCCCAATCTCCCAAAACACTCATTCATTCTGGGGTTTCATGAATATAACTGGATCTAAAACAGGAAAGGTAATTATTTTTCTCTTGGTTTGTGTTGGTTCTCCCAGACCTAGAACTCTGATGCCAGTTTTGGGCAGTGTACTTTAAGGAGGATATTGAAAAGCTGCAATATTTTAACACTTGTCAGCATTATGGAGACAAAAGTCAAAACTATATCACGTGAAGGGTATCTGAAGCTGTATCTTGAACTTATGGCCTTCAGATGTGTTTTATACGGCCTACATGGAGTTTTTTAAGAAATTTAATTTAGTACCAGATGCTTCAAAATCAATATTCTTTGAAAGAATTAACAAAACTGATAAAACCCTAGCCAGACTTACCAAAAAGGAAAGAGAAAGGACCCAAAAAAATAAAATCACAAATGAAAGAGGAGAGATCACAACCAACGCCACAGAAATACAAATAATTATAAGAGGATACTGTGAAAAGTTATATGCCGACAGGCTGGACAATCTGGAAGAAATGAACAAATTTCTAGAAACTCACAAGCTACCAAAACTAAAACAGGAATAATAGAAAATTTGAACAGACCCATAACCAGCAAAGAAATTGAATCTGTAAGCAAGGATCTCCTAACAAACAAGATGGCTCCTTGTTTGGCTCTCCTGGGCCAGATGGCTTCCCAGGAGAATTCTACAAGGCGTTTAAAGAAGAGTTAATATCTATTCTTCTCAAACTGTTCTAAAAAACAGAAATAGAAGGAAAATTTCTAAACTAATTCTGCAAAGCCAGCATTATCTTGGTTCCAAAACCAAAGACTCTATTTAAAAGGAGAATTACAGGCCAATATCCCTGCTGAACATAGATATAAAAATTCTCAACAAGATATTAGTAAATTGAATTTAATCCCAAAGAATTATTCACCATGATCAAGAGGGATTTATTCCTGGGCTGCAGGCCTGGTCCCATATTTCCAAATCAATAAACATGATATACCACATTAATAAAAGAAAGGGTAAGAGCCATATGATCCTGTTAATAGATGCAGAAAAAAATTGACAAAATACAGCATCCAATCTTGATTAAAAAAAAAAAAAACCCTCAACAAAGTAGGGGTAGATGGAACATACCTTAACATCATAAAGGCCATATATGAAACATCCACAGCTAATATCATCCTGACTGGGGAACCTGAGAGCCTTTCCATCATGATCAGGAACAAGACAGAGATGCCCACTTTCACCATTTCTAAATAACATGGTATTGGAAGTCCTACCTTAGCAATCAGACAACAGAAAGAAATAAAAGGCGTCCAAATCATCAAGGAAAAAGTCAAACCATTACTCTTTGCAGACAACATGACACTCCATGTAGAAAACTCGAAAGACCTACCAAAAAATTGCTAGAACTAATACATGGATTCAGCAAAGTCGCAGGATGTAAAGGCAACATGCAGAAATCTGTTGCATTTCTAAACACCAATAATGAAGCAGCAGAAAAGTAAATCAAAGAATCGATCCTATTTGCAATTGCACTAAGAACCATAAGATAAAAATCTGATAAAGAGGTAAAAGATTTGTACTCTGAAAACTATGGAACACTTCTGAAAAGTATTGAAGACGACACAAAGAAACAGAAAAGCATTCCATGCTCATGGATTGGAAGAACAAACGTGGTTAGAATGTCTATACTACCCAAAGCAAATGTACACATTTAATGCAGTCCCTATCAAAATACCACCAGCATTTTTCACAGAGCTAGAACAAACCATCCTAAAATTTATATGGAACCACAAAAGATCCTGCATAGCCAAAGCAATCCTTAAAAAGAAAAACAAAAATGGAGACATCACAATTCCAGATTTCAAGCTGTGTTACAAAGCTGTAGTCATCCACACAGTATGGTATAGTTATATGGTCAACTAATATTTGATAAAGCAGGAAGGAATATTAATTGACAAAAGATAGTCTCTTCAACAGTGTTGGGAAGACTGGACAGTGACATGCAGAAGAATGAAACTGGACAACTTTCGTAAAAAATACACAAAAATAAATTCAAAATGTATGGAAGACTTAAATATGAGAGAGAAATCCACCAAAATCCTAGAAAAGAAAACAGACAGCAACCTCTTTGACCATGGCCGGAGCAACTTCTTATTAGGTACATCACTGAAGGCAAGGAAAACAAAAGCAAACATGAACTATTGGGACTTCATCACAATAAAAAGCTTCTGCACAGTGAAGCTCTCAACTAAAAGGCAGCCTATGGAATGGGAGATGATGTGCACAAATGACATATCTGATAAAGGGTTAGTATTTAAAATCTATAAAGAACTTATCAGACTCAACACCCCAAAAATAAGTAATCCAGTTAAGAAGTGGCCAGAAGACATTAATAGACACTTTTCCAAAGACATCTAGATGGCTAATAGACACATGAAAAGATGCTAACATCATTCATCATTTGGGAAATACAAATCAAAACCACGATAAGACACCAGCTCACACCTGTCAGAATGGCTAAAATTAACTGTTGGCAAGGATGCAGAAAAAGGGGCATCCTCTTACACTTTTGGTGGGAATGCATACTGGTGGAGCCCCTCTGGAGAACAGTACGGATGTTTCTCAAGAAACTAAAAATAGAACTATCCTATGGTCCAGCAATTGTACTATTAGATAGTTACCCAAAGGATACAAAAATACAGTTTTGAAGGGATGCATTCACCCCAGTGTTTATAGTAGGTGGTGCTATAAACACCCCAGTGTTTATAGTAGCATTACCAACAATAGCTGAACTATGGAGAGAGCTCAAATGTCCATCGACTGGATAAAGATGATGTAGTGTGTGTGTCTAATGGAGTATCACTGAGCCATCAAAAAATTAAATCTTGCTATTTGCCATTACATCGGTGGAGTTAGAATGTATTACACTACGCGAAATAAGTCGATCAGAGAAAGGTAAATACCATATGATTTCACTCATATGTGAAATTTAAGAAACAAAGCAGATGAACATATGAGAAGGAGGGAAAAAGAGAAGAGAGGGGAAACAAACCACCAGAGACTCTTAATGATAGAGAATAAACTGTGGGTTGATAGAGGGCAGTGGGTGAGAGATGGGCTAGATGGGTGATGGGTACTTGATATGAAGAGCACTGGATATTGTATGTAAGTGATGAGCCACTGAATTCTCCTGAAACCAATATTTCACTGTATGTTAACTAACTAAAATTTGAATAAAAAAATTAAAAATGCCAGAAAAACCCCAAACAAAACAAAAACAAAATGAGTAGTTGTTTCATTAAATATAGGTTTCTGGGTTTGCTGTAACATTCTTATGGAAACCAACCACAAAAGTGTGTGATCCTATGTTTGTACTCTTTTCCTCCCAGTTCATTCATTTGCTTTAAATTCCTGTTCCCTTTTTTCATCAAGATAAAAAGCTTCTGCACGACAAAGGAAACAGGCAATAAAACGAATAGGCAACTGACAGAATGGGAAAAGATAGTTGCAAATGACATCGGATAAAGGGCTAGTATCCAAAATCTATAAGGAACTCACCAAACTCCATATCCAAAAAACAAATAATCCAGTGAAGAGATGGGTGGAGGACATGAACAGACACTTCACCAAAGAGGACATCCAGGTGGCCAACAGGCACATGAAACGATGCTCAGCGACACTCATCATCAGGGAAATACAAATCAAAACCACACTGAGATACCACCTCACGCCGGTCAGAGTGGCTCAAATGAACAAATCAGGAGACTATAGATGCTGGCGAGGATGTGGAGAAACGGGTACCCTCCTACACTGTTGGTGGGAATGTAAACTGGTGCAGCCTCTCTGGAAACCAGTGTGGAGGTTCCTCAAAAAATTAACAATAAAACCCCCCTATGACCCAGCAATAGCACTGCTGGGGATTTACCCAAGGATACAGGAGTGCTGATGCCTAGGAGCACATGTACCCCAATGTTCATAGCAGCACTTTCAACAATAGCCAAATCATGGAAAGAGTCTAAATGTCCATCAACTGATGAATGGATCAAGAAGATGTGGTTTATCTGTATAATTGAATACTACATGGCCACGAGAAAGAATGAAATCTGGCCATTTGTAGCAATGTGGATGGACCTTGAGGGTGTCATGCTAAGTGAAATAAGTCAGGCAGAGAAAGACAGATACCATATATTTTCACTCATATGTGGAGCAGGAGAAACTTAACAGAGGACCATACAGGAGGGGAAGGGGTAGGAAATAGTTAAGGAGAGGAAGGGAGGCAAACCATAAGAGGCTCTTAAATACTGAGAACAAACTCAGGGTTGATGGTGGTGGGGGAGAGGGGAAAATGGGTGATGGGCATAAAGGAGGGCACTTGTTGGGATGAGCACTGGGTGTTATATGGAAACCAACTTGACAGTAAACTATAATAAATAAAAATAAAATAAAATAAAATAATAAATTCCTGATCTGTTTTTTCATTTGAGCGCTTGGCACCTGAAAGAAAAGACGCAGGGAATGCATAACCTGTAAAATGAGTTAGAAAGTGAGGGTGATATAAATACATGTAGAGCGCTTTCATAGGGCAGAACAATTACACCTAATCTGTGTGACCCCAGAGAGCTGAACACTGGTGGTAATTATAGAGAACATTCCCATCTAATATATAGAATAACTTTCTCACAGTGACCTGAGACCTGTTGTATTTTATTCTTTGGTTCATTAGTACTAAGAGTTTCTGGCAGAAACACGTTGAATGTGGTGAATCCCATTCCAAGAACTGGTAGAATGTAAGCTCTCTGAGAGCAGAGATCTTTGTCCATTTTGTTTGTAGCTTTAAGTACCTAAATCATATGACCACATAGGAGGTGCTCATTAAATATTTGTACATTCCATGAATGGACTATTGAAGATAGAATCCTGGTATACTTGCTGTATTGTAGTAAAAATCAATTAGCTATATTTGCGGAAGGTCATGGAATAAGGGGAATATCAAGCTAGATGGCATTTAAAATCATTCCAACCCTGAAAATCTACCAGGGAAGTGACATGGAATGAGATTATGTATTTTATATAAAATATTAAACATAGTAACAGTAAAGTAGAACGTGTATATGTAGTAGCAAGCCTGAAAGGCAAATCAGGTAGCCAATTATTCATTTATTCTATGGAAAAGAAAATGATTTGCTGGACTTCTTAATTTTAATAACCAATTGTTCAAGATTCTTATGATATTGACTACATTTCACATCCATATTGAGGTCTGTATTCTGCTTTTTAGCTATTAATCATTCTCATGTGATGCAAATACATTTTATCCCCTCATATTTGTAATCTAACTTATAAAATCCATGTTGCCTTGAGGTTTGCAGTGATTTGTTATTCTCTCCTCCAAGGAAACCAAGATAATAAATCAAACCATTGGGACCTGATTTCAATTTTCATTGTTCAGGGTGTTTATTGAAGGCAATGTTCTGAAAAATCATCTTATAACTAACCCAGAAAGTAATATTTAGGGGCCAAAATGTGCCAAAGGAAAACGAATTAAGTATCTAGTTTTTAAATGCTTTGTTGTGAAAATTCTATGCACCGTTCACTGTGAAGCTCTAGCAATTTTACTTTTCTCAAAATCAAGAAAAAGGAGAAATTACTTTATAACCTTGAAGGAAAGAAATGTCTAAAGCCCTGATTTTGAGTGCCAGCGATGAATGTATTTAGAATGCAGTTTTGAGGGGGTGTATGCTAACTATGAAAGCAATAGCTTATTAAATTCTGGGAAACTTTCAGTTTATTTGAAGGGAATATGGTAATTGATTTTTGCTAAATGCTATTTAAAAGGGATAACATTATCCTCTGAGTATTTGGCTTCAGGACAAAGAAAGAAAAGGAGCACCTAATTGTATAAAGTTTAGTAGATACTTGGTGGTGAGATTAGAGCCATGAATCATTGTTTTCATGCCAGATGAGGAATAATAGAGAAATTTCTGTCACAAAGTGGTACCCAGTAACCTTCGACTCCTTGGTTTTTGTAGCGTTCATCATCATCACCATCATTATCACCATCATCAACATGTGTTGAATGTACATAGCTCCTATCTCTGAGAAATATTTAGCAATGTATGAATTTGGTTTAATTAGTTTTAACAGCTTCCTCATAGGACAGGGTGAACACATATCTTCAACCCCAGTTTTAGAGCAAGCCTTAGGTAAAATGGTGATATAGACACTATTTTATTTCAATGACTCTTCTGCGTGCAGGTTCCCCTCTTCTTTGCACAGCATCTTATTTCTCCTTCCTTGATTTAAATGAGAAAATCCTTATGAGTTTTTATATTTAAAAAATA
>CM053572.1:39112939-39711045 GCA_028646485.1 Cryptoprocta ferox | reverse complement strand
GGAAGGAGGAAAAAGAGTTAGGGAGAGGGAGGGAGAAAAAACACGAGAGACTCTTGAATCCTGAAAACAAACTGAGGGGGGAAGGGGAAGGGGAAAAGGTAAAGCGGGGTGATGGTCTTGGTGGAGGTCACTTGTGGGGAAGAGCACTGGGTGTTATATGGAAACTAACCTGACAATAAACTATAAAGTTAAAAAAAATTAAAAAAAATAAAATAAAATAAAAAAATAAAGGGTTGATAAATGACTGTTACATTTCATTATAGAGAGGGACATAAATATATTTTGAAATACATATTTTCCTCAAATTTTCATTTACCAAAGATATAAGGCATTAGTCATAACTATTTTCACTGCTTTCGGTGTTGTTTTACCACATAAAATTCTTTTTCCATAGTCTCAACCTTTGCACTTGGATTTCTTAAATTCTTTTTTCTTCTCTTGCCTCCTCTTTTTCTTTTCTTGTCTCTTTGAGTCTTTTCCTTCTTATTCATCCCCACATTTCCTGCTGGTATTGCGGAGAGAGGGAGGAGCAGAGTGACAATGACAGGAGACAAGGGGTTGTGTGGGGCTGGTAAGTCAGGTAAATGGTCACATCTTTTGTCTCAGAGTGCAATAATGTTCACTAGTTGGTTCTTTGGTTTTAAAAATTCTATGTAATGTGTGATTGGTTTTGAATGCGGGTGATTTAGGTAACCCTAAGATAGCAACCTAAGATAATCATTAGATTTCCTTTTAGACTGTTAGTTGTGTGTGTGTGTGTGTGTGTGTGTGTGTGTGTGTGTGTTAGAGCCAGAGATATTTTGAGAACATGCATATATATCCTATTGGCTCCTACTTTTTACATTTGATAGAATACTATCTAAATTCCTTCAATAAATTCTTTCTAGAAGCTACTTAGTATTACATAGATGTATTTTTAAGGTAATTTCCTCATAGCTGGACAATTTTTGGTTATCTCAGTGTTCTTAGCCTTAATCATGTTACAAATATCTTTATTCAAAACTTAGAGCTACATTGCTAACAACCTTCTTAAGTTAATTTCCAGAGAAGTGGTTTAATTAGGTTAAAGGACTTGAATGACTTTTAATGCTATTAATTCACACATCAAACTGACTTTTCAGAAAGTTTCTTTCATATTTTCTCCTCTAATGATACATGTAAGTACTTGATTTTCATAGCTGTTGTGAATAGTGCTGCTGTGAACATCAGTATACAAATATCTTCTTCAGATTTGTTTTCAGTTCTTTCAGATACATACCCAAAAGTTGGGTTGTTAGATCATATGATATTTCTTTTTTAAATATTTTGTAGGGATTTCATTCATGTGTGGAGTTTAAGAAAAAAAAAATTAACATATGGGATGGGTGAGGAAAAAAAAGATAGAGGGAAACAAACCATGAGAGACTTTTAAATATAGACAATAAACTGAGGGTTAATGCAGGGAGGTGATTGGGGGACGGGCTAGATGGGTGATTGGTATTAAGGCAGGCACTTGCTATGATGAGCACTGGGTATTGTACGTAAGTGGTGATTCACTGAATTCTACTCCTGAAACCAACATTGTACTATATGTTAAACTAGAATTTTAATAAGCTTTTGAAAACAAAACAAGTGTTTGGTGGAACCTCCATACTATTTTCTAAAGCAGTTATACCATTTTACTACCCCTGCAATCATGGAGAAGGTTTTTTTTCCTGCATTTTTCCAACATTTGTTGGTTTGTTTTTTTGACTAATGCATGTGAGGTAATATCTCATTGTGGTTTTGGTTTGTATTTTCCCAATGATTAGTGACATTGAACATCATTTCATGTGCTTAGTGTTCATTTGCATATTATCTTTGGAGAAATGTTTATTCAAGTTATTTGTTCATTTTTATGTGAGTTATTTGACTTCTCTTGTTGAATTTTAGGTGTTTATATAATATAATCTGATATTAACCCCTTATCAGATACATTATTTGCAAATATTTTCTCATTTTTGTTCTGCATCTTCTATAGGTCTTTTCTTTGTGATTGCCAAAGGGATTACATAAAACATTTTATACTTATAGCTATCTATTTTAAACTGATAGTTTGCATCATAAACAGAAATGTTACTCTTTTCATCCTCCTCACTTTACATTATCAGTTTTACAGATTATATATTTTTATACTTTGTAGCCATTAACTTAGATTTATAGTTTTTTATGCTTTATTATTTTAAATTGTATACCAGAATTTAAAATGATTTATGCACCACAGAATTCTGTATTTGTCTAAATATTTACTTTTATATTTTATGAGAGAGCTTCATATCTTAATATGATTTTCTGTTGTTGTCTAGTGGCCTTTTGCTTCAACTTGAAGGACTCTCTTTAGTAATTCTTGTAAGGCAGATCTAGTGATGAGGAACTCCCTTTGATTTTGTTTATCTGGGAAATTCTTTATAGCACCTTCATTTTGAGGGATAATTTTGCTGACTATGGTATTCTTGGTTGGCAGTGTTTTTCTTTCTGCACTTTGACTATATCATTACACTCTATTTTGGCCTGTAATGTTTCTGCTGAGAAATTCACTGGCAATCTTATAGAGGCTCTTTTTTTTATGTGATGAGTCACTTTTCTCTTGCTGCTTCCAAGATTTTCTCTTTGTCTTTGACTTTTGCCTATTTATTTAATGTGTCTTAGTGGAGGCTTCTTGGAGTTTCAGAGTCTCTTTTGTTCTTAAATTTGGTTATTCATTTCCTTCCTTGGAATTGGGAAATTTTTGAACACTATTTCTTCAAATAAGCTCTCTGACCCTTTCTCTCTTTCTTCCCTGTTGGGAATTCTATAATTTATGTATAAGTCCCTTAGGATTTTCTCACTTTTAGAATTCTTTTTTCTTTTCTTTTTTTCTTCTGACTTCAATATTTCAAATGAGTTGTCTTTAAGTTCATTGATTTTTTTCTTCTGCTTAAGTCTGATATTGATTTCCTCTAGTGAATTGTTCAATTAAGTTACTGCACTTTTCAATTCCAGAATTATTGTTTAATTCTTTTCTTTCCCTCCCCTGCTAACAAAATAGAATCTGCTTCCTTTTTCAGGGTCATCCACAGAAGGTACAATGCTATTTACAGAAAGTTGATTGAATCCCATAGTTTCACACTTTCTTTTTGATGAGAATATATAGTAGAATATTGCTAACTGAGAAATTTTCTATTTTATAAATTTTTTAGAAGTGTTGATGAATGAGTTATAGGGGATGGTTTTAAAATGACTTCAGTAATTTCTGTGTCTTCTAATCCATTGAAATCACAGACTATATTTGGATTGTGTTCTGTGGATGTTTGAGATCTCTCTGGTATCTTTGTGTTAACCTGGGGTGGAAATTACCATTTTCATCTGGAATTCATTTTTGCAAGAGTGCTTTTCCTTATCAGTTTACAACTATTCATTTGAAAATGGATTGTGTTAATTCAATACAATGCCTGCCTTTTTAGTATTGAAAGACCTTAGGTATTTATCTTTATTGCTTTGACCTGTGAGTTTCTTATAAGATTAATTGAGCAACCTTAGCATTGGATTTTAACATAAAACAAATATAATAAGTAAAGAGATAAGGGGGAAAAACATTTGGCATAAGGCTTAGGGAATCTTAAGGCGGATTTTCAAAAATTGTTTTATGTATCATGAACAATTTCATGGAGACATAGCAGTACAATATACATAGAAAAAATGTCTACTGTTGATATATAGTACTTTTGAATTACATGATTTTCAATTTACTGTGATAGTAACCTCTTAAATTGTATTTTAGTCTTCAAAGCATTGGCTCAATTTTCAAAAATTTTATTGCTTCTACTGCAAATTCAGACACAGGGAAACTATTTTTACAAACTGAATTTTGGAGGAAATGAAAAATACAGGAAAAAGGAGTGTAACATTGGAAGTGATACAAATCTATCTTCAGCTTAGTTTGTTATTTTCTTGATAAAATATGTACCTGCTTAACATGCCAACTTCTACAGAGCTTTGTATAGCATAGGTCCTCTGGAAACACGGAGTGCCTAAAATCTTTAATGCTTATTTAAAAAGTTAGGTGAAAATACTTATTCTAATGAATATATATTTGAAAGAAATTTCAGATGTAGGGATCAAAAGCAATTTGAGTGATTAAAATCTTGGAATTTTAAGAGAAATTCCTTTTTAAGTGCTGCAGCCACTAAGATTTTTTGTTGTTATATATTTTATTGTTGTTTTGTGAATTTAAAGGGATACAGTAACTATAACACTTAGCTCAGAATAGGACTATATTAATAAAGAATGTTTCTGCTGCCAATGATTGAAATCCAATTTAAGCTAGCTAAACCAAACAAAAGGAGTGTTTGACTTTCCTCACAGGGAAAGATAGAGATGGGGTTAGTCTTCAGCTCATGTAAATTCAGGGAATCAAATTGCCAAAAGAACCTCCTATGTATCTTGTTCATCTTGTTCCCCTAAGGCTCAGCTTCATTCTGTCCTACCACAAGCCAATTTCTTCTCATGGTGGGGAGACATGACATGGATTTTTCCAGAGTTCATTTTGCCTTTCAACATCAATGGTTAGGAATGAGTTTCCATGCATCCACTTCAGCAATATATGAATCTCCAGAAGGGTTTTGTTTTTCCATCCTTGGGCCACAAGTGCATGCTTATAGCTATGGGGTGGGAGGATTTAGATTGGTCACCCTAGCTGAACTACACAGTTCAGAGTAGGGGAACTGTAGTACTCCGAGGAGGAACATGGATGTATAGTCATAGGGAGGACAAAGCAGACAGATTAAGGAGTGATGTAAAGTGTCACTGAAAAGTGCATGTTAAATAGATGTCAAATTTCTGTTATAGCAGAAATCACAAAGTTAGGGAGTCCTTGAGTTAACAAAATGGGGATGATGAGTGACTTCATTAGATAGGGAAAGAAGTGAAGGGAGAAATCTGAGCCAGCACAGCCATTTCTGCTTCTCCTTTCATAATTCAAAATTTGCCCCAAAAGGAAGGACAAGAGAACATATATGCTCTAGACATAATATAGGTACTTAAAGATGTCTATGTCCTAAATCCTCACAACATGTGAATATGTTTCTTTTTTTCAATGTGTATTTATTTTTATGAGAGAGAGAGAAAGAGTGAGCGAGCGAGCATGAACGGGGGAGGGGCAGAGAGAGGGAGACACAGAATTCAAAGCAAGTCCCAGGCTGTCAGCACAGAGCCCAACGTGGGACTCAAACTCACAGACTGCGAGATCAAGATCTGAGCCAAAGTCGGATGCTTAACCAACTGAGCCACCTAGGTGCTCCTACAAAATGTGAATATGTTTCTTACATTGCAAAAGGGACTTTGCAGTTGGTAACCTAACTTACATGAATACCTATAAACACAACACTATTAATACCAATGTCTAATGCTATATTCTCGTTCCTACTTTTTTTTGTTATGTTTGTTTGAGAGTGATAGAGAGCACGAGCAGGGAGGGGGCAGAGAGAGTGGGAGACACAGAATCTGAAGCAGACTCCAACCTTTGAACTGTCAGCCCAGAGTCTGATGCAGGGTTCAAACCCACAAACTGTGAGATCATGACCTGAGCTGAAGTCAGACGCTCAACTAACTGAGCCAACCAAGTGCTCCCCTCATTTCCTACTTTCTTAAAGTTGAAGGAATAGAGTCAGGTTTATCTATTTTCTTCATTGATTCATTCAACAAGGCTTATTTAGAATATGTTTCGTCCCAGGCACTGGCTGAGTTTTGGAGGGACTCCTGTCCTTCCAGATATGTCCAAGCTAATGAAGGGAATAGACACCTAAACAAATCATTTCACTCTAGTTGGCAGGCTGATGGCTGACTTAAGGTCATAAAGGCAGAATTTATTTGTTTCCATAGTCTTGGGTAAAATTTTCAACATATTAAGGAGGAGGTCATTGACAGAACATGACCACCAGGTGATCTGCAAGTTATATCTAGGCAATTGCAGGTTTCTCCTCCATGCTCCTGTCCTTAGAATGTATGTTCTGCCCACCATTCCCACAGTAGGAGGTTGTTTCAAAGGAATAGCTTTGAGGGACCAATGTGTTGTTGAGATTATCTGTTCGGACTGAACCCAACTAAGAACTCTTTATTAACTTTTAAGATTCTTGTGGCTGGATGAAAAGAACTCCACTTTTTGCAGCCACCCAAGACAAGCCTTGTATGTAAGTTCCCATGCTTATTAAACCTGCCACTTACCAATCTAGAGTAGACTCTTTCTTTGGTCTTTCCTTGTCCTCTGTGTACAAGGGACAGTTTCAGATTTCACCCAGGAAGCCCCTGAACTTTTGAACCAACAATGAGCAAGGCAGCCAGAAGTCTCAAGAAATGAGTCTTAGGAAGGAGGCATCTGTAGGGGATATCTTGAGTTGGTCATCAGTTTTTGTGTGGGGAGAAGTGGTCTGTATTTATATGTTTGTGGATTACTGCATGAATATAGGAATAGCCTGAAAATGCTCTATGATTTGGCATACTTGTTTGAGGACTCTTGCATGGCCCTCTTCAGCAGTGAAGGGAAATGATTGGCTGCCACAGTGGGCTGATCCCTATGGTGGGTAGTTCATCTGGCCACTGATCCCAATTAGGGGTTGAAGTTCCTGTTAGCAAGTTGGATTAATTGCTGAAGTTAGAGAAGGACATACAGGTGTTGACTACTCTGCTAGCTTCGGAGCTGGAAGACAAGGTGGGTGAACGAGATGATAAGCTGGAGGCCTTAAGGTGCCATTTTGCAAAGCTGAGGTGGGGTACAAGCTGCTTAAAATTAAGGTCTTAGCACTTGTGACAAAGCCTGATTAGGACGCCAAGAGATGGAATTAATAGAAAAGTGAGGGGAGCAAAGAGGAGGATGTTGTTGTATGTGACAGTGAAACTGACCAAAATCCCCATGTGTCTGACCTCTAAAACTAAGGACAGCAACAACCTCAACCACAACTCCAGCAAGCAGGGCAACCCTTAGTTCAGGAAACATACATGATGAGAGAATATACCGACTGAGCTTATTAATAGAGCTGCCAAGTTTCAGCAGAAGGCCAGGGGAAGTATCCAATCATGGCTTGTAGGGCTATGGGATGGGGGGAGGGTATGGAGGGGATAGTTGATGGCATTCTCCTACCACGCAGGAGGCAGAGAAAATGAGCAACATCATCATATACCCTTCCCTCCAGCCGAAGCATCTGCCTGGTATTTGGGGTGTTTAGGGAACTCACTTCCTTACAGATTGGATTATTCTTATCTACAGGCATTCTTGATCCAATGATGGGGCTCTCCCTGGTCACACAAAACATTAGAAATCTATAGAGAAGATAAAATAAATTGTTGTGAGGGAATTAGGAATGAGACAGGCCATCTATGTCCCTGTCTTTGAAGGCTTTTACTGGTGCATATTCACTGCAGGAATGAAAGCTAAGATACTCTAGGCACCTAGTATGAGATGCTGATACTTAGCCTAAGCCCAGTCGTGAGACATGACATTTATGATGTCAGGTGATCTGTTGCTGATCTGGGGGAAATTGACAAATTCTGAGAATGAGTATAGGCTATTGGGAAGACCTGAGACAGAACGGGAACTCACAAAGTCAAATGGCTATCTCAGGCAGCTGTAAAGGGCCCAGTAAAAGTGATCCAGAAATAATATGGTTTGACCGCATGCTGCTGGCACTGCACCTACTATCCTGATGCTCTGTCTGCTTGAGCAGAGGCCTCAGGGATCCATTCCTATCCATGGTGGCTGATCCACAAGCACCAGATAAAGGATGAAAGCCAAGACTGCATGCAGGTGACAGCCATTAGAGACAATTGAAGCCTCTTCACTGGCCCTTCAGAAATACAAGTGACTGCTCCAGTTGATACTGGAACTGAATGTACTCTAATACATGGTGACCCTCAGAAATCTTCTGGGTTCCTCAGTGCCATCAATGGTTATGGAAGACAAATGGTTAGGGTCAGGAAGGTCCTTTTGACACTGCAAATTGGGTATTCACATATGTAAGAATATGAGATCTTTATCTCTTTAATATCAGGGAACATATTGGGTATTGACATTCTACAAGGTCAAATCTATAAACCTCTGTTGGTGAGTTCTGCCTCTGGGTTAGAACAATGAAACCAGTGCTGAAGGGAAACACTAATGAGGAGCCAGTCAACACCTGTGAAGGGTGGTAACAGTCACACAATACAAATTCCGTGGTGGGCATAAGGAAATAGGACAAACTATCCAAGAGCTGCATTGAGAGGGTATTGGATTCCCTGCCCATAGTGCTTCCAACAGTTTGGTATGGATGGTACAAAACCAGATGGCTCAAGGCAGATGACCATCAACTACTGAGAATTGGACAAGGTAGTACTCCCTCATCTTTGGAGCCGTGCCCAACATTGCAACTCTCTTAGAGACTTGGGCCACAGTTTGGGGACTGTATCATGCTGTACTGGACTGAGCAAATGCTTTTTTCCAGCAAACTCCTGGCTACTGATACACAAGATCAATGTATCTCTGTATGACAGGGGAAACTGTGGACTTTTCAAGTGCTTTTCCAAAGCTATCTCCGTGGCCCCACAATATGTCACGAGATGGTAGCCTGAGATCTGTGTCTGTTCTCCTGCCCCACATTTGTAAAATGGGCCCTTTGCACTGATTATGATATCTTGTTAAGATGAAAAGACTTGCCTCTGCTGCAGGACCTCTGCAGATTTCGTTGGAACATCTGCAAGGGAGAGGGTAAGTGGTGAATCCACAGAATATTTAAGGCCATTGTAAAGTTTTGGGAATTGTATTGTTGGATAAGTTTTGCATTGTCCCAAAAGCTGCGATTAATGAGGTTCCTAAGAACCCAAAAAAGATTCAAGATTTTGTATGGATTTTGTGGTTTTGGAGGACTTTTATTCTCTACCTGGCACAGTGCTTCTGTCCCTCAGACTGCCTGGTAAAGAAAGGGCACATATGGGACTGGCGATCAGAGCACCAAGCTGCCTTTGATAAGATAAAAGTACTAGTGAAGCAGATTAAAGTTCTGGGGATCTCCCAGTCAAGGCTACCATTTGAATTAGATACATCTGTGACTCCAGAAGGTGTGGAGACAACAAGAGGAGAGAGTGTCCCTTGGATTTTGGTCCCAACTCTGAAGGGAACAGAAATAGCCCCATAGAGCAACAGCTCCTAGGAGTGTATGCACTGCTCCTCTAGGTTGAGCCTCTCATGAAGGAAGAGAATATCATGGTGAGAACTCCCTTTCTTCTTAAGGAGTGGGTTCAGAATATGTCCCATCCACCCATCTCTGCCATGGTTCAAAGTCCCACACTGAGTAAATGTCAAGCCTCTTTGCAACAGAGTGATACTCAGTCTGATAGCCCACTGTCTCTAGAAATATGTGTGCTACTAGGTCCAGTGGAGTATGTAGATCGTTCAGATGCCTCCACCCCTATTCTTGTGATGGCCTATTAGCAAGGGGGAACTCCTGCTAATGCCTGGTATACAGATGGGCAACCCACCCACATGGGGTACAGTCACTGTTCAGCCCAACACTAATATCATCTGGACGGAAACAGGAACAAGCCCAGCAGACAGTGGGCTAAACTAATAGTGATTTGGCTGGTGATCACTCATGATTCCTGGCTGTTAAGCCTTTGCACAAACGGTTGGGATATTTTAAAGGGATTAACCCTATGGTGTGGACAGTGGGAAGCTAAAAAGTAGATGATTATGAATAAGGCCTTGTAGGGTCAGGTTATGTGGAAAGACATGTGGGCCCTTCTACAAGAGCCTGGGGTAGTCTTCAAGGTCTTTGACCTTATGGATCAAGGCAATGACAACTCCTGGCAATCAGGAAGCTGATGCCCTAGCTTAGGGTACAGACTTTAGCAACTGACCCTTTAGTAGGTACAGCAGATTGGGTCATAGAAAGAGCAGACACTGTAGCACTGGGGTGGGATTGCATATTGCCAAGGATGTCAGATCACCTTTGAAATACAGCAACTTGGTTAATGCAGTAACAGCATGTCTTGTGTATTCTAGATAATGCCTAAGGCAATTGCCAATGGAGCCCTGAGCCATGCACAGAGGTTGCCATTCAGTGAAGGACTGGAAAATTGATTATATTGACCCCTTCTCCAAGAAAAGTTTCTAAATATGCCTTGGTTCATATGGACACTGTCTAGCCTAACCCAAGCTTTCCTCTGCTGCTGTACAAACCAGGATGTCAGTATTAGGGGATTAGAGAAGCTCATTGGATACCCTCATTGAATAGACAGTTATTAAGGGGTCACATTTTCAAGGTCATAATGTGGAACATGATACTGAATGGAGCTTCAAACCCTAGTAGCACAGTCGGTATAAAGGAAAAATTGAATATTAAAGCAGAAATTAAATTACTAACCGGTAAAACCACTTTGCCTGGGTGGATTAAACTACTGTCTCAGGCTTTAAAAAATTTGAATTATTAACCGTAGGGCCTATTGCATCATCTGCCTGACTGGAAACCCTTGTGAAGACACCTAATGCTGTATGTAAATGCATGATAGTTGTGAGAGATAGCTATTGCCCTGACTCTCACCAAGGATCAATATACTATGCTGCTGAGGACAGCAAGCCTCATTATGCCTGGCAAAGGTATATTCTACTGGAATTTGCAAAGGGATATCCTACCAAGATGGGCGAGTTACTTTGCACCTTTGGGTGAGGAGGAGCTACCTAAGCTCAGCTTGGACCCCCATTGTCCTGCTGTAAGCTCAATCTCTTGAAATGCACTAGAATTGGAATGGAACACACACCGTTTAAAGAAAGAAAAAGATGGAAATCCTGGGTTGGTACATCCTGTTCCTAGTCTCTCTCTTACCTAACAGTGCTGTCTTCCCCTGGCCTACATGGGGTGGTGAGCACAACCAGTTCAAATTCCTGAAGCTGCAGCCACATTACCATCTAATGATCAGGGCATAGATGTAATCTTATACAAGGTGAATATTTTCCCATACAGTTTCCTACTAAATATCTGTCTTTTCAACCTTGGACTTCTGCTGTTCTTGTGGGTGTCTGGTCACAAGATGGACACCTGATGGAAATATCTTTCTACTATTGGACCACTTGTATGTCTGGCAAAGGAATCAATCCAACTCTTGGGTATGTGGGCAGCTGCCCCTCTCTAGCTTGTCAGGATTACCATGGGGGGCGCGAGGTAAAGCCACTCCAGAAAGGAGACTGAAAGGCCTTAAAGCAGCATATTAAGGAAGGTCAACCTAGGTTTCTTACTTATAATTCATCTGATATTACAAATAATCTAAAAATCTGGCCTGTCATACAAACTATCAATAACAGTGGACATGGGTGTTCTTTTGTTATCATTCAAACTGGATAGATAGCCTATCAGACTGTTGACTGGAAGGGTCCTGAAAATACCACCATAAAAGCCATGGATGGCTATACTCAGATTTGGGATGGGTTCATTTGGCTCACCCAGGTATCGGGATGTTTGGCATCTATATGCTATGAGAAGAAATAGCACTCTAAACGGAACCAACCCAGTTCTTTCAGGGATATGGGATGGATATTACCAAAGCCATGTAATTATTGTGCCACATTAAAGAATCATGACTGGTTTGACACTGACTGACCATGCAGCCCAGGTATTCTGGAGCCCTCAATGGGACCCAATGCTTCTGTGGCACAGTCTTTGTGGCTTCCACCTTAGTGGTTGGGCTGCTGCACCCTGGGTTTTCCCTGGCCACAGGGGATAATCCACCCACAGTAACAAAAATTGCCCACCTCTGTCTCCTTGAGGCCAGATGGGCACATTCTGTTTTCCACCTGTATGATATTTGGCTGCCGTTTTTGTCCTTTCCATTGGCTGGGAAGACATTATAACAGACATAAAAGCCCTTATTAAATTTACCAAGTAAGACTTAAATGATGATCACAAGGTCTGGTTTTCGTGAACACTGAAATATCTCTAATGAGGAAAGCTGTCCTCCAAAATAGAATGGACATTATTACTGCCTCCTAAGGAGACACCTGTGCCATTATCTAAACAAAATGTGTTTATATCTTATGAGTCTGCTAATGTATCATTGTTATTAAATCACAGGAGGATACAGGTAAATGCTCTGAGTATCAGACCCCCCACCACCCCCCACCCCCCCGCCCAGGCCCTGGGTCTAAAGGACTTAATAGATCAGTGGTTTGGATCATGGGACTCTTGACAGAAAAACTTATTTTGGGAAGCATCTTGATGTGTGTTTTCTCTTGCACGGGCCTCTATTGCTGCTGTGGTATCTGCCCCCAGTGTAGATGCCGCCAAAAGGTAGCCTCCCTGAGAGGGTAACCCCTTGCTGACTGTTCAGGTCTCATTGTGGAAGACGGTGTGAGAGGTTGTGAGAGTCATCCCACTGGATCAGTGTCCCAGGAGGTCATGGAGGTCGTGACCTCCAGCTGACCCGCCAGCTGGATCCGGGTACTCAGAGGCTCCTCCCCACCCCTAACCCGCTCCCCAAAGATCCTGGGAATGTACCTTCCACAAGCGGTGTCCGTAGCAGGAGCTGCTTTAAGGGCGCAGCCTTGAGGGAGTAATATGCCGTTGACACCTTCGGGGTGTCTGTGACTGAGGTCAGGTGAGGCACCCGCATAAACTCGAGATTGTGGCTGCGGCTGGCGGCGCCCACCGCCCGCCTCCTGTAAGTTCGCGAGTTGGGTCAGGCTGCGCACTGCCAACCTTGGGCCGCCCGTGTCTCCCGCTCCTCTCTCCCTGCAGTCTTTGTGAGGGGGGGGGGGTGCAGTTTCAGATTCACCCAGGAGGCTCCTGAGGTTTCCAACCAGCAGTGTGTCCTTTGATGATGGAGACTGTGGAAGGAGAGGATCTTAGGGCGTTGATTAGATGTAAGACACAGCGGATCTGCCTCTGAGACTGAAGAGAACGTTTGGGAGACGTAGAATCATAGAGCTTAGTTTGCCTCAGAAAGTCTGACTTTTTCTACTTCCGCCAGCAACCTCTCACTCACGAAAGTGTCGCCCTACCTCTGTACCCTCAAACGGCCCTAACCCCTCTGCAGCTCTCATTGTGTTGGCTGGTATCTATTTATCTTTCTCCCCAGATGAATGTCAGCACTTAAGAGAAAGGAGGTGTCGCCACTGTATTTCTAGCTTGTTGCACAAACATGGAAGGTAGTAGACACTTCATCAATTCTTAATTCAAGAATTCAATTAGGAAAGAATGAGGTCATAATTAAGATAAATTGAACTCAAGCAATAGCGATGTGATTCTATATATACTATACCACTTGCTGTAATAAGGAAACCCCCAAGTTTAGTGGCTTCCCAGGTGGAAAAAATATTTGTGGCTCATGTAGCCCACATTAAATGTTTTTGTGTGTCCAGTGACTCTCCTCTGAAGAGCGATTTAGGAACCGTGACTTTTTCCGTCTTTCCTCTCCACCATCTTCAATATAGTATGGCAAGGGGTTACAGAGGGTGAGAGGAAGGAAGGGTTACAGTCACAGTTTTATGGGCCAGGTGTGAAAGTGGCATACATTTCCTTGGCTTGTGTAAGCTGTTGCATGTAATGTAACACCATCGATATCGAGCATCTACAACTACCTGGAACCCTGTCGAGAAATGTGATGTAGCTGTGTGCCCAGAAAGAAACATTCTGTCCTCAAATTCTACTGCATATACATTTTAAGGTAATTTCTCTATAGAAAATTTCATTTTTATACACACAAATGAAACAAATATCGAAAACTATAAGGTTGTCAGCAATCGTAGCAATTTATTTTACACCAGTTATGTGTATGTCCCCATTCTTAGGGCATTGTGAACTGATTTGCCGTCTACTTTGGGATGGAAAAAAAGAGAACAAAGAAATTAATTAAATACCTTACACAGAAGCTGAAGAAAACAAAGAGGAAGATAATAAAATGATAATAATAACATATTTAATGCTCACTCAGTTATTATAAGTGTTGATTATTATGGAATTCCTTTCTTTAGGTATGCCTTTCAGAGACATATTTGTTCTTACAGTGAAAAGAATTATTTCATAGTTATTTGTTTTATAGATTCCAAATAAATTGTTTAATTACCAAAGGGAATTTCATTGTATTACAAGTTAACAGGTTTGCATTAAACTCATTCAAACATTGTAGTGTCTTTTCTCTTTTGATATTGTACATCTTAAAGCTAAGTAAGTGATATTTGTTAGTCACATCAATGACAAGGTGAATTTTATTTTATTACTGAGACTTTCACCATACTTTTTAGTCCCCAAATAATACATTTTTTATAGAAAATACAAGAGGTAGTAATAAACAAAAATATGAAAATCATCGCCAACACCATCACTCAGAAAAAGCCATTTCAGAGAATTGGGATATATTCTTCCCTAATTTTTTTGAATACAGTATGTTAATTTTTTACTTTGTTTTGTTTTAGCATTGTTTTACAAAAATATTATCACTTTGTAATCTGTTTTTCCTAGTCAATGTTATATCATAACCATAATTATATATCCTTATACATTAACAACCTCCTAGTATTTCATAATAGGATAAATCAAAATTTATTAAGCCAACCCTTCAATATAACAATTAGATTACATTCAGTTATTCATTATTAAAAATAAGCTGGAGTGAACATCTTTGTACTTGGCTCTTTGCCATTCTTGTTGGACTATATCTAAAATGTCAAAACTATGAGTTCCAAGTTTTAGTATGCGTAGGAATCATCCTGGGGTCTGATTGAGACTCCCAGGCCCTAGTTATAGAGGTTCTGATTATGCAGATCTGAAATAGGGCCTGGGAATCGGAAGTTTAGCAAGCACCATCTGTGATTTTCAAGGAGGGGATTTGAGGGACCACATTTTAAGAAGCCATTGCTTAGAGATATTATAATTACTATCTTATCCCTTCAACCTTTGCAAAAATGCCATTTTCCAGCAATACGATATATGTTGTCCTAGTGGTCAGTTTCACATTTCTTTCCAGAATAAGGCCACTTAATCTCCTGTCTTCTACCAGATAAAGTTGTTCTGTTTATTTTTGAAATACCATTGATGCACATGGATCTGGAATTTTTAAAAAGCCATTTGTCATACTGTTTTTGAATGGAAATGTTGGAATTCGGACATAAACTGTTTTATCATTTTTTTGTCAAGATAAAAACACGACACTTTATTTTTCTTATAGGTGGTTCTCTCAAAAGAGTTTACCTCTTGAGGTGGTTTTATCTAAAAGAGAATGTCACAAACATTAAGTCTTTCATCAGATAGCCTGGATTATATAAAGTGTTTTTGCAGTAGCAATGCTATCATCAGAGCAGGCAACTTAACACTTATAAAAATATATTAGCTTTGGCCAGTTTCATTCACTGTTCAGCTCTGCTAGACTCATCCTAGCAGATTTGTTCTTCTTTTCCTGTTCATCCTGAAGAAGGGTATCTGTACATTTCAGTCATTAACTTTTCAAGAAATGTGTAAGGCAGATTATGACCTGTTAGCAATCCCAGGATGTAGGTTCAGTTTGCACTTGTGTCCATAGATGAACACACAGAACTTCACAAACACACAAAGTCTCACACTTTCAATCTAAAAGCTAACAATGTTACATGTTTTTGTCTTTGTTTTCTGTATTCACCATCTCTCTAAACATTGATTTTGCCATTGGCTGTTTAAAATCATAGTATTCAAAACTAAAAGTGCTCTTAAGGTTCATTTTATACAGCCTCTCAATTTTATGTCTGAGGAAATTAAAGCCCAGACAGCTTCACTGACTTCTGAACAGCATAAAAGTAATTTGTTGGCAAAGCTGGGCCAGGAAACTCTATCTCCTGATTTAATCAACAAGGATTAGTAGTAGTAGTAGTAGTAGTAGTAGTAGGCTGTCCTAATCTCAGTTCTGTTGTTGTTGTTGTTGTTGTTACTCTTACTATTATTTTAATGAAAATGTGAGGCTTATTAAGTTTTGGTCAGTTAGTGTATGTTCTTTTCTAGTAGTCTGTACGCTGCCATATCATACTTGTTAGAAGTAGTAAAACATAGTTGTTACTAGTTGTACTAATCTCTACTACTGAAAGAGATTTGATTTTGGATCTTGACTTGTAGGGTATTCAACCATCCTAGTTTGGGACTGGGGGGTTTCTCCAGACATGGAACTTACAGTGCCAAGATCGGAAAGGCCCAGGCAAACTGGAAGGGTTATCCTACTAACCATGTGGCTGTGTGATGAAGGCGTGCTGTTTTATATGTCTCTGTTTATGTGTAAAGTGGGAAAAGTAATAAGACCTAACTCAAGAGAATTTCAGTAAAATTTACATGAGTTGGTATGTGTAAAACACAGTACCATTTAATAAGGACTCAATAAATATTAGTCATTATTATTATTAAATTTGTTCTCTGTTTTATTGAGATGTAATTGACATACAGTATGTAAGTATATAAGTTTAGGTGTAACAGCACTGTGATTTGACTTACATATGTGAAATAATTACCACAATAAGTTTAGTTAACATTCATCATCTCAAATAGATACTAAAAGGAAAAGAAAAAAAATTTCCTCATGATGAAAACTCTTAGGATTTACTCTCAACAATTTTCATATATATTATACAGCAGTATTAACTCAGTTTATCACATTGTACATTATATCCCTAGTACTTAAAAGTGGAAGTTTGTTCCTTTGGATTGTTTTCATTTAATTTCCCTTCCCTGCACCTCTGCTTCTGGTAACCACAAATCTGACCTCTGTTTTCTAAGAGTTTTTTATTTTTTTCTTTTATATTCTACATAGATGTGAGATCATACAGAAATTATTTCTCTCTGACATATTTCACTTAGCATAATGCTTTCCAGATCCATCTGTGTTCTTTAGAAATGGCAAGGCTGCCTCCTTTTTAAGGCCACTATTATTGTTAAAGTTGTTCTGCAAACCAAGTAGAGTCCTCAAAGCACAGATTCTCAGAATCTGGATCTTCATATCTAGGTTTTGAAACAAATGAACTTTGAATTTAGCTTAGACATCTTCTTGACCTTCTTGGTGCCCTTATCTTATTCTATTAAATAGAAATTAGATAAGAATAAGCACAAAATTAGATAAGAAAACCCAAGGCTGAATAGAATACACTATTGCATATCTTTTCACATTTTTCAAGGTATAAACCAGAAAGAGAAATTTTCTGTGTGGAAATGATATGGATGAATGACGTATCCAAGACAGCATAATGCTATGAAAATATAAAGGAAATTAGCTTGGATTATAATAATAGTAGCTGCCATTTTGTTGAGTGTAAACTGTGCTAGTTATTGGTGCTTTAAATACTTCATATCTCTGGTCCAGACAATATTTTTGAGGGGTAAAAGTCATTATCCTCAGTGTTCAAATGGAGAACGGACCTTACTTATAATAAAAAGCACAACAGAAATCGTAAACTAGGTATGGGCTCTCCAAAGTCAAGTTTTAAAAATGTTTATTTATTTCTGAGTGAGACAGCACGAGCAGGGAAAGGGCACAGAGAGGGGGGAACAGAGGATCTGATGTGGACTCTGTGCTGACAGCAGACCGCCCCATGCAGGGCGTGAACTCACAAACCACGAGATTGTGACCTAAGCCGAAGTCGAATGCTTAATTGACTGAACCACCCAGGTGCCCCTCCAAAGTCAAATATTAAAACACATTTTTTAGAGTTTATTTACTTTAAGAGAGAGAGAGAGAGAGAAAGAGAGAGAGAAAACAAGTGAGGGAGGAACAGAGAGAAAGGGAGAGAGAGAGAATCCCAAGCAGGCTTTGCACTGTTAGCACAGAGCCTGATGCAGGACTTGAACTCATGAAAGTGAGATCATGACCTGAGCCAAAATCAAGAGTACAATGCTTCACTGACTTGAGCCACCCAGGTGCCCCCAAAGTCCATTTTTAACGTATAATGAACAGCCCAAGTATTGGAAAACTACTTTGATTCCCTGGACTTGTTTCTTTACCTGTAAAACTCAGAAGGAAAAAAAATTGCTATTTGTGATTGTTTATCACATTGCAGGTAGTGAGCAATGTACTTTATTATGTTTCTAATAAAGAAACAGAAAACTCAGGAAGATTAAGCAGCACTCTCAGAATAAGACAAAGTGGTAACACAAAGACTCTAAAACCCAGCATGTTACCTGGTAACGTTTGCTGATTCTGTCATTCTGAATACATGAATATAATAAACATTGCTAGAGTAGACTTTCCAACCACTGGGAATTGCTCATGTAACAAATTTTTCCAACTAGCATCAAAATAATAATTTTTCTACTTTATTCTAGGCTTGATTTGCCTTTGCATATGGATAATAAGGATCTAATTTGCTCAATTCAGCTATAATTTCTGCTGGGCATTCAGCTTTCCTGTTCATGTCCTTTTTTTTTTTCCCCCCTCACAGAGTCTTACTATAAAAGTTTGCAAAGCATATTTATCCAAGAAGGGCATAACGTATGAAAATATGTGTTATAGGGGCGTCTGGGTGGCCCAGTCAGTTAAGCGTCTGACTTTGGCTCAGGTCATGATCTCACGGTTCGTGGCTTTGAGCCCCACGTCGGGCTCTGTGCTGACAGCTCAGAGCCTGGAGCCTGCTTCAGACTCTGTGTCTCCCTCTGTCTCTGTCCCTCCCTGCTTCAGGCTCTGTCTCTGAATAAATAAACATTAAAAAAAAATATGTGTTACAAATATGGTCCTAAGTATGAAAAAAAAGAATATGACTTATTTTCTTCCTTGTTCTTCATAGGCATGTATGTACAGGTATGTCATATGTGAAGATATGTATATATTAATTTTCTGTAAGTCATTTTTTAGAAGGTAGAAAAATATTTTGATTTGCCCTTGATTTTATAGAATTCATGTGCGAAGTTTATCAATTCTAAAAATTTGGAAATGTCTGGGGTGCCTGGGTGGCTCAGTTGGTTGAGTGTCCAGCTTTGGCTCAGGTCATGATCTTATGGTTTGTGGGTTCGAGCCCTGCGTCAGGCTCTTTGCTGACAGCTCAGAGCCTGGACCCTGTCTTCAGATTCTGTGTCTCCCTCTCTCTCTGACCCTCCCCTGCTCATGCTGTGTGTCTCTCTCTCAAAAATAAAAAAAAAATTAAAAAAATAATTGTTTAAAATTATTGGAGATGTCAGTTAACTGTAACATATCAGATAACTGATCCATATCTAAATATACTGATGAACAAATTTATTCTTTTAAAAATAAATCTAGATTGCAGTTATTCTCATCTTTTCACCAAATATTGTTCTGTTAGTATTGTTGCTTCATAGTTAGCATTTTTCATATATAATTTCCCTTAGTTTCTTTCTCCAAAAGTATAAAGTCATCATTATTGACTACTATACTTTCTTCTACTTTTGTCTTAGGCTTCTGAGGAAACACTGCATTCCAGTAATGAAGAGGAAGACCCTTTCCGAGGAATGGAACCCTATCTTGTACGGAGACTTTCTTGCCGCAATATTCAGCTTCCGCCTCTTGCCTTCAGACAGTTGGAGCAAGCCGACTTGAAAAGTGAATCAGAGAACATTCCCAGACCGACCAGCCTCCCTCTGAAGATTCTACCACTGATTGCTATCACTTCTGCAGACTCCAGTGGGTGAGTGCCTCTTGGCGACATGTTCCCATTTTATATTTTGGATGGTGATTATTATCTTTGGTCTTTTGAGATTTTGTGGCTCGTTGATTGATTTGATTGGGAGGAAAATGGGGTTTCTAAAGCCAGAAGAAAGAAGGGTGATTTTTCCTCAGGTAATGTCTCTGCCTTTACAGGAGAAGCTGTTTTGGTCAAATGGTTTTACGCAGAGGAGTTGAACAGGTATTGGTGAATGAGAATGAACATCTAGGAAAAGAGACTTGGACTTGGAAAATTAATATTGGTCATAGGTGATTTAATAAAAAAATTCTTAACAAATGAGAACTAATGAACAAATTATCACATAGGCATACATATCTGGAAACAGTAGGCCATGTTCATTGGTGCAAAATGAATTTGGAATCAAGAATAGGTTGTCCTATAATTAGAATCAAAGGAAATAGGCACTTATATTCATGAACCTAGTAATTTGGCCTTTGACATGTCAAGGTGTTACTTACCAGAATACTGTTTCAGTTCCCAGCATGAGGTGGTTTTATACAGTGTTAGTTACGGAAGGATCACACACAGTCACCGTCTCCATTATGCAATAATGTGTATCTGTGACTTTGCAGAATATTTGTGTTTTTGTTCTTTCTCTGCTCTTTACCAGTGGAGGTTTTACTCTTTAAGAGCAATGTTGCCAGGTAAAACATTGAGAAAGAAAGTATAGATAATGGGCACATCCATTATTTGCTCTTTTGGTCAGCTGCATTTTTAAGAAGCTTGAATAGAAAAGAAAGGAGGAAGCCAGTGGCTCATATTTGGAAAGACTCTAGAGCATTTGCTAAAATTTTGAGAACAAAGCAATTTTATATGTGACCAATGTGATTCTTCCCCATTCTCTGCCAGTTTCAAGTCGTGCCTAGGGAAGGTGCTTCTGGATTTTCCTAGAAGTTGTCAGAAAAGTTGTGATCAGAAGAAATTTTGTCAGTCACTTCCTTCTAAGATTCTGAGTTTAGTTGTTTAAATTGTTACAGACTCGTTCAAAGGACTTGTGTTATTAAAAGGTATGAAGAAATTACTAGGTAAGAATATAGAAAATTCTTAAAGAAATGGAAAGAGGAAATATGTGTTTAGTTGTCTGTGGTTTTGGTTTTTGATGAACCATATATATAAGGAAGATTGTACACTTCCCGATCAAACACACTAAAGCATTTGGGAATTTTATATGGCACCTTGACCGGAACATTGTTTGAAAAATACTGTCTCAAAAAACTGATTTCCCCTCTTTTTGGAATCAAAATTACTACTGTTCATCTGGGTTGAGGGCAGGATTCACAGATATCAGGGGTGTCAGGGGTCACTAAGACCACCCCTAGACTCCACGATTTGCTAGATGAGCTCGCAGGACTCAGCAAATAGTCATATTCATGGCTGAGATTTATTACAACCAGCAAAGTCAGCAATGAGTCAGCAATGAGAAAGGACATGGGGCAAAATCTGGAGGAAACCAGCCAGAAGTTTCCTAGAGTCTCCAATCGCAGTAGAGTCGAACAGGATGCACTTAATTCCTCTAGAAATGAGCTGTGACAACACATGTGAAATGTGTCAACAGAGAGGTCTTCTATGAGAAAATCCTCTCCAAAGACTTGGTGCTTATTTGAGGAATTTGAAACAGTGCAATTCACAGGAGAAGGGGGTTGCCAGGGGCTAAGTGTTGGGAAATGGGAAATTGCTATTCTGTGGGTATATTGTTTCAGTTATGCAGAATGGATCATCTCTAGAGATGTGCTGTATCACATTATGCCTATAGTGAGCAACACTGTGTTGTGTGCTTAAAAATTTTGTCAGTAGGGAAGATCTCATGCTAAACATTCTTACCACAATAAAACAAAAAAAAACTAAACAAAAATAAAAACAAAAAAAAAAACCCCAGAAAATAAAAAATAGACTTGGTGCCCAGAAATTTTACTGGGGGCTGGTCACTTAGGCACCGTCTCTCCAGCCTGTGCCTAAATTTCAGATTCCCCAAAGGAAAGCAGTTGTTTAGCACAAACCACATTTTGTTTGTTTGTTTGTTTGTTTGTTTTTGCAGAACCAGGTTAGGCACAGTGAAACTCTCTTACCATTTAGGGAATGGTGGGCAGCCTCCTGAAATCCCAGTTTCTAGATACCAGCCAGGCCCAAGCTTTCAAACAGGCTTTTCTAAAGATAATAGTCACAGGCCTGATGTTAACTCTTTTCAGCACAGCAGGTTTATCTTAGAATCATTATCTTGCTTTTTCTACATTTGAGTAAGAACAGATTATAGTTATAATTAAAATTGAAATAAGCTAATTTAAGCTGTAATGTATTCATTTAACTTTGGTGTCTCAAAAAATTCGATGGCTAACCATGATTTCTCATTCAAACCTCATGTTATGTCATCTGCTATTAAAAGAAAATAATGCAGTATATCTAATATATCTCTATATATTTGGCAATGTGTATAATTAAAAATCTTAGGTAAAACCCAAACTCATTTAATTAAATTTAAATGTGTTGCTAAAATCAAATAGTGTCTAAGTGCCAAAGAACTTCAGAGGTTCAGAATTGTCAGTATGATTGTACTTATGTTGGTTCAAAGTTCGTTTCCTTCTTAAGAATCTAAGAATCAAGTGTAAGTGAAATTGTGCTTACCATTTGCAAACTTACTCAGTATTTTGGAGGAAAGAGTTTGTCTTTTAGAAAGATAAAACCAGGGTAATTGTTTGTACCTGAAGGCAGCCAGGAGAAATCATGGACAAGAGTGACCAATAAGAAACAAAGACTAAGAATGTATTAAAGGGACTATTATTACATTCTGAAGCAAAAATTATTTGTCAGTTTAGTATTTGAGAAATATAAAAATCAGATGTATCCTCTTTTGGAATAGCTAAGCTTTGGAATGGAAGCAGAAGATAAAGGGGCACCTGGGTGGCTCAGTCGGTTAAGTGTCCAACTTTGGCTCAGGTCATGATCTCACAGCTCCTGAGGTCGAGCCCCGCATTAAGTTCTGTGCTGACAGCTTGGAGCCTGCTTCACATTCTGTGTCTCCCTCTCTCTCTGCCCCTTCCCCAGTTGCACGTGCTCTCCTCTCAAAAATAAACATTCAATTTTTCTTTGTAAAAGAAGAAAAAGTTAGGGGTTGCATTCTGTAGACACTTCAGTTAACCCAAACCCCAGATTCCTTCATAGAAAAGGCTGATAGGGAATTGAGACTATTTTAGCTAGGTTGTCTCAGTTTCCTGTTGTTTAAAGGTAAGTATGCCCCCAGATCCCCCTGTCAATCTACCTTGAGACACTGGTAATTGTAAATCTTTGATGGGAGAGGAGGCTTTTCAGGTCTTTTGGATTTATTTTCCTTACTTTCTTAACATTATACCTTTTTGTTCTTTCTTCCTCTGTATCATTACACCAGAAACTTGCTCCATCGGGTGTCACACAGTGGGTCTAGAGGCTTATGCCACCCCTTTAGAAAGACACAGTGTGGCCCCAAGAGTAACTAGTTTTCTGAAGGGAACTTTGGCCTACAGCTATTAGCTTCCTCATGAAGTGTCTGGGTCAAGAGACTGAATTTAAGAGAGCTTGCATTTCTTTTCTTTCTTTCTTTCTTTCTTTCTTTCTTTCTTTCTTTCTTTCTTTCTTTCTTTCCTTCTCTCTTTCTTTCTTTCATTAATTTAATTTAATTTAATTTTTTATGAATATAATTTATTGTCATATAACACCCAGTGCTCATCCCAACATTAAGAGGGATTTTTAGAATGAACAGTTCCACAGTTCTACTTTGGGTTTTTTTTTGATCAGGCGCTTATGAATGTGTTCAAATATATGCCATTTAACAACTCTCTATGAATATGCCTAAGGTGGTTTGAGCTTTTGTGCACTGTGATTTAGCAACCTTTACAAACTTTCAAGGATGACAAAACAAAATTATAAGATCTGAGATGCTGAAAACCTTCAGTGTATCTACCAGTTAGCTTTCCATATGGGATAGGGTCACTCCGACTTTAGGGCTATGTATTGACTCTCACAGAAGAAGGACATCTATTAATGGCTTGAAATGCTATGAACTTGGCAAAGAAGTAGTTTGGAATGTCATAGCTTTTCATATTTCTCTCTTAAGTGTTTTTTCTCCATTTACTTTTTTTAATGTTTATATTTTATTTTTGAGAGAGACACAGAGAGATAGAGAGAGCGTGAGTAAGCAGGGGCAAAGACAGAGGACGACAGGATCTGAAGCAGGCTCTGTACTGGCAGCAACAAGCCCAATGTGGGGCTTGAACTCATGAACTATGAGATCATGAGCTTAGCCAAAGTTGAACACTCGACCGACTGAGCCACCCAGGCGCCCTGTAAAATTTTTTTATTAAGGGATAGTTTACAGGCAGTAAAATAAGTGAATCTTAAGTATATATCTTGATAAATTTTTATGTATTTATACACCCGTGTAATCACCATGTAGTTTCCTAACTCCTATCACTGAAAATTAGTTTGTTCCCCTCTTGTACATCATATAAATGAGATTGTATAGTAATCACTCTTTGTGTTTGGCTTCTATTACTTACAGTGTTTTTTGATGTTTATCTGTGTTGGTGTATATATCAGTAGTTTGCTCTTTTTTATTGTAGTGCAGTATTCCATTGTATGAATATACCATAATTTATTTATCCACACTCTCTTATTGATGGACATTTGAGATCTTTCTTGTAGGGGGAGGATATATTATGAATAAAATTGCTATATACTTTTGCATACAAGTTTTTGTGGACACAGGTAATTATTTCTCTTGGTTATATTCCTAGGAGTGTAATTTCTGAGTCATAGGTAAGTGTATGTTTATTTTAGTTACTGCCTAACGATTTTCCAAAGTGATACACTATTTTACTCTCCTAGTAGCAGTGCGTGGTAGCTCCATTTGCTCTGCATCCTCACCAACACTTGGTATTCTTAGTCTTTCATTGTATCAGTTCTGGTGAATGAGTAGTGAGTAGTATCTTACTATAGTTTATATTATTCTGATGAGTGGTAGTATTGTTTATCTACTAATATATGTTGTTTATCTACTGATATATTTATTTAACATATGAAGAACTTATTTTATGCTATGCCCATTTAAAAATTTATCTGGTTTCTCTTTTACTTACTGATTTCTGGGGGCTGTTTATATATTCTACAGTCCTCTGTTGGATACATGCATTATAAAATATCTTCTCTCAGACTATGGCTTGCAATTTTAATTTCTGTTTACTTATAATGGGGATAACATTAAGGACCTCTGAAGTGTGTGCACACGTGTGTGACTGTGTGTGTATGTAGGGAAAAGTGTAACAGTGAGAGGTCAAGAAAATGAGGATAAGAAATGGCAATGGAATTAGGTGGGACAAAGGAGAAAGGTGATAAGCATATGAAGGGGAAAGAACAGTGAAAAGGAAAAGAGGGCAGTGTGTAGGGTGAAGAAGAAAATGGAAGGGGGAAATGGACACAGCTTGATAAAGGGAAATCAGGTGACAAGAATGACTCTTAACCTGAAGGAAAGGCTTACTTAGAGACAAGGAAAGTTGTCTCTTGAACATTGAATGGTGGCAAATGGGACATCTTAATGTACTCACGGGGCAGACAAAGAAACACTGAGAGTGAAATGACAGTATGTTTGTGGTGACAGAGCAGTAAGTGGTTAGGATGCAGGCAGGTTAAATTTGCATCCTGCCTCACCACTTACTAGCTCTGTGACCTTGGAAAAATTACTTAACTGTTCCAACTTTCTAATTTTTCAAGGGCAAAATGGGAATAATGGAAGTCCCTACTTCATGAGTTTATTGTGAGGATAAATAACTTAGTGATAGTTAGAGTTTATTTATCTCTAAATAACTTAGAGATAAATAACTACCTAATATGTAATAACATCAGCTACTGCTACTGCTATATTATTTGGGAAAATATTAGAACAGATCATGTTTGTTTTTGTTGCATTTGTTAGTTTCCTCTTTACTTCTTTCTACTTGCTTCATTTGGGTAAAGACCCTTGTTGACTTCGACATGGTTCTCTGGCTAGAATCCTCAAGAGGAATTAGGAGTTTTGCTGGTCACAACTCTGACATTGACTTAACTTTCCCTGAGTGGTTCATGTGCCCCCAGATACTTTGAGGAGGGTTCATCTTGCCACACATGTGGAGATTGTTCCCTGCACACAGATAGGAAGTCGTGGGAGCAGAGGGCTGGTAAGGGGGCATAGTGCTAAATCTCTCTAGCTGTGTTTCACTACTGCATCAGCTATAATAAAATGAGAGCCAAGGAGCAAGCTGTACCCTTATGACGTGATGACACACTCCTAGGTAGATGAATAGGCAAGGATACGTGTGACTGGAGAATATGAGAAACACTTTCTCATCACTAGTGTCCTATTACCTGTCTAGAGAAGTACATTGTGAAACAAAAAGAAAGAAAAAGAAAAGAAAAAAAGAAAATGGAAAGAATTTAAGGGAAGAAATGGTCATTCTGAGAAATAAAACAAACTCCCCAACATAGGGAGAAAGACAACTTAAGTCAAATAAGGGTTTATTTTACAAGTTTCTTCTAGAAATATTTCTATAAGTTATGTGCTATTCACCGAGGAACTTGTCTCAAATGCTAGTTAAACATTGATTTCTGATGAACTACCCATCATCTAGTGTTCTTGAGTACACACAGTACATTAGAGTGAACATAAAAAAGGTAATTTTCCGCATTTTGTTACTGAATCAAAATCCAAACAAAATAAAAGGAAGACAGAAAACAGAAATCCAAGTTAAAAAAAACAACCAAAACAAACAAAACAAAACAGAAGCCTAGTTAAAGCAGACATATGTGATCTTTGAAATTTGGTCTTAAGTAGGTATTAACAGTGGGCATTCCATATTTGGAATATTTTGGATCTAAGGAATTAAGCTAAAGGGTTGTATTTCACAGATATAAGACTTGTATATAAGACTTATAGCTTTATATTGGATCTGTGCTCAAATTTCGATATGTTTATCTGGTAAGTTCTTATTGAAAGCTATGTGGAAGATCTCTAGGCAAAACTCTTCAAATTGAAAATGGGCACACACAATTGTGATTGTGAAATATTCCTTAGAAATACAGTTTGTTAGGCTGGATTTGGGGTTAAAAGTAATGAATGCAAAGAAATTGGGAAGCAATACTTCCTACAGTCTGATGATACTGTGAGAAAGAAACTGGGTTCCTTTGTCTTTGATTTATTCAAGTGCAATTTATTGGCATAGTGTTTGTCAAAACTTCCTGGAATACCCATAAAATATTGCAAGCCTTTTGTTTCTGAAGCATTTACTCTGTTTAATTAAATCTGTTTTTTTGTGTGTGTGTTGAAATCGGAGATTTTCAAAATTAAAATTAGTCTTACAGTCTTAGACTGTAAGACTGATAGAACACTTTATCTTTAATATATGGTGTCCTGAGAAACCACATCTTTTTTTCCCCAGAATCAGTAGCAATTCTTGGATCTAACATAAAATAAACAGCTAAATAACACTGACGTTCTTTCTTCCTACATCATAGAATCTCTGAATGTTTTATGAAATCTGTCATGCCCTAAATTTACAGAAGACAATTATCAAATTCCAGTTTCTTTTTCAGAGTACTGTAGTTGCTTTTCATTCTTGTAGTACTTCCTGGCATAATAATTAAGGATACCACAGCATTTTACTCTATATATGTATGTCACTAAAGTAACATGTACCAGGGAAAGGTTTATGTTTATACTCAAAGTTTCTATGTCATCAGGCTCTCATGTTCTTATTATATGTGCTGCCGAAGCAAGCACTCTCATGTTCTTAAAAACACTAGAGAATGATGACTTTGCACTTGCTACATCAGAGCATCTGGTCCCTGCTTCCAAACCTTTTTTATGCCAACTTTACTTGTTTTATAGTATAGATTGGTTGGGAATCCTATATTTCCCCAAAATGAGCCCAGTGAAGCATTTATTTTGCTATGAAAAGTTGATTGAAGAACACAGTACACAATACTGTGGCCTGCAGAGTGCAGAGCTGAATAAGAGCACTTTATTTTTGTCCAGGAATCATAATTTTCAGCTCCTCAGATAGCTTGTTTCCTGTAAACACTCCTCTGTTTGACCATCCTTACATAATCCATAATTATTCATCACTGAAGTGTTTAGAGAGAGTTGACATTCTTTAAAAGTCATGTTCTGACTTCTATTCTTATGTTCATGAAAAAAAAAGAACTCAGTGAAAGCACTGTTAGGGGCATTCATTTAATTATTATTTATATACTGCATAATGTATCCACTGATTCAAACTTAACGACAGTAGAGCACTACTTTGGGAAATCCAGAACAAGAAAATGTGTTCAGCTAAAATTTAGGAAAGGACCAAAATATAAAAATATCCCCCCACCAATGAGTACTACCAAGGATCAAAGAGATTTCATTAAAATAAAACTGTATATAGAAGGAACTATAGGAAAAATAAATGATCTGTGTTTCTGTTGTTGTTTGGTTTGGTTTGGTTTGTTTTGGTTTTGCTGAAAATCCTGGCTAATTGGTTAGAATTCTGTTTAACAATTTAAGACTTAGGTATCATTTATCATACCTATTTATCCAATTTGTTTAGAATCTTCTATCCACTTAACAGAAGGTAGACAGTGCCAGACGTTTTTAGAGGTATTCCAAATCTGTTGAATTCAATCAAAGTAGCATGCCATTTTGTTAAGTTGTTTGATGTCATTCATGTAATTTATCTGGATGATGTATTTCCTTTAGTGGATTAGCATCATTTATATTCAAGTTGGTAGCTTGGAGCCTGGGAAAGGTAAAACCTTTGTCCACATTTCCAGATGAGTTCTATCTCAGGGTATTCTGACTCTTATTCCAATGTGATTCCTAGAAAAATTGCAGTTAATGCTAAACATCATAATAAATACACACACACATATAGATACACACACCCCTTGTTATGTGGAGGCTATATTCAGTATTCAAAACTTTAGTATACATAAATAAATAATTTAAAATAATGCCTTATGATATATACATAAAATTTAGAATATGCATTTCACAATACATCAATATTATATTTCACAATTGACTTTCTGGAACTTTCCCATTTTTTGGTCATATATTTAAAGAGTGTTCTTCCTCTTTACTCCTCCACTAACTGTTCTTTGCCCCCGTTAACATTTGACTTTGGCTTTCTTTTTTTTAATATTATTTAATTCAAATTAACCTTATTTCTTTTTTTAAATGTATTTATTTTTGAGAGAGAGACAGAGCATGAGCAGGGGAGGGGAAGAGAGAGAGGGAGACACAGCAGCCAAAGCAGGCTCCAGGCTCTAAGCTGTCAGCACAGAGTCCAACGCGGGGCTCAAACCCACACACCATGAGATCATGACCTGAGCTGAAGTTTGACACTTAACAGATTGAGCCACACAGGTGCCCCATTATGTATTTTATTTCTTGAAGCCAAATATTCCCACTCATGTTATGGAATCAAGTTAAACTTTGTAAGTATAAAAGAGTAACTACAAGTTATATTGATGAATATATTCATCTATGCAATCATGTGTTAGTCATCTATTTATGTATTCTCTTATACATTTATCCAATAAATAGTTAGTGTCTCTTATTTGCTATACACCAAGCTGTGAACTGGAGATGGGAAGCTCCACATGACCAGTATAGTCTCTTCCTGCATAGAGTTTAGAACCTGTAGGGCATACAAACAAGAAAACATACAACTGCAGTTCTGTTTGTTATATATAAAAAACAAATATGACTGAGGACTAATGTGGGATATCATAGGAAAGCAAACTAATGTAGGCTTTTGAGGAACTGAAACCTTAGCTGAGATCTAAAAGGAGATGGTACCCAGTAGTGAGAACAGTAGGGAAGCAGTCTAGGAAAAAGAGGAAGCAGTGTTTGCATTCAGATAACTAAATCTTTAGCATGGTTAGATCAACTGGTCATGTTGAAGGTACAGTTGATAATCATTACCGTTAATTTTTCTTGTAACCAACATGTGAGTGTTTGGAATATTCTCTAATAGTGCTGAGCATCCACGATATAGGCACCAACAGGGCAAAGAGTTGGTTTCATCCAAAATTGGAAAGTGGGGATGCACTGTATGAAAAATAGGGAAAGGCAGTTGAGGGTATTTGCATGAGAATGAAATAAGTGATGAATTGTGGCAACTAAGCTGGAAATGGAAATGAGTGAATATAAGAAGGTACAGATAGAGAAAGACTTCAAGGTCTCTATAGACCTCTGTGGTAGCAAACAGGTGAAATTAGAATAACTGAACAGGCTGAAAAGATGGGAAGTTAGATTTGGAGGACAGCATGTTTGAATGTTAAGATTTAAGTGTTGGGGGTAATTTAAGAGGTTTCCAAGATGTAGGGGGATGCTAAAGAAGAGGGTGCTGCAGTGGGAAAGAAACAGTTGAGGAGCTGAGAGACTTAGACATGAGGTGACTCCTCCACATGGACTGAGGTCAAATAGCAAGAGTCAAGATGTCAAAGTGCTAAAAAGGTGGACATTTCAGTAAAAGGGACATAGTGACCAGAGAGACTGGAAGAAGTCATTGATGAAGCAGAGTTGATTGGGATGGATGTCAAAACAGGCCTCCACAAGAGGATAGAAAAGTAACAATCAGTATGTTAATGTGAATAACCAGGAGATCACTGAACCCATCCCAGGGAATGGCACAGGACCCCAAGAACAAGAGCAGCCTCTCTCTGGTTGCGCTGCAGGAAGTGACCTCCTCAGCGATGAGCCAAATTGGGAGGAAAGCAGTATGCAGGGCACCTGTTCATTAGTGAGGCTGAAAATGAATGAAGTCTGTTTACCATGGAAAGAGGTTTCTAGAAAAATTGAAATACTTGTAAAGAACAAGAATGGTGGTTTGAATAGGGGAGAGAAATCATAGAGAAGTGTGAGGATAATGAACTGGAAGAACACAGAGGAGAAGAAGAACTTCTATCTCAGGTGATTCTCTGACTAAGTCATTTTGATTATTACAGCTGAATTCCAAAACACATTCAAGAATCCGTCCAGCTGACAGATTCAGGGAATGAGGAGTGTAGCATAGTTACTAATCTTTTAGAAAGGTCGCTGGGGTTGTCATACTCCAAATGAGCAGGTCCACAATGGCTTTCTCTGCTTCTCAGGACTTTCATCTTTTTCACCTTTTGGAAACAGCAGCAGCTTGTGGTTTTGGGGGAATTTTTCATCTTTCAGGTTACTCAGCTATGTCCTACATATATTATAGGCTGTGGAGTATGTTGAACAATCTGATCTTTTTTTAATGTGCATTATCTCTTCAGTCTGAGTATTATTCTATTTTAAACAATTTTTTTAAATATATTTAGCTGTAATTATTTTTCCAGTTATAATAACAATTTAGGTATTTTGAATAGCATGTAGGTTTTTCTTTTGAGAATTTCCTTTATTAGAAATGACCATTGTCTTAAATAATACTGTTTTCTTAAATATTCTTAAATATTATTTCTGGGATTCAAGCATTATTCTAGTTCTTCATGCTGCCAATTGTAGCAGTGAATTCTAGAATGAAATTGAAATTTTTTGAAAGTTTATTTAATTTATTTTGAGAACGAGAAGAGGGGGAGGGAGGGAGGGAGGGAATCCCAAGCAGGCTCCAATGTGTCAGCATAGAGCCTGATGCAGGGCTCGAACCCACAAACCATGATATCATAACCTGAGCTGAAACCAAGAGTCGAACTCTCAACCATCCGAGCCACCCAGGTGCCCCTAGAGTAAAACTGAATTTTTAAAAAATCTTTATTGATTCACTTTGAGAGAGAGAGAGAGAGAGAGAGAGAGAGAAAGAGGTGCATAGAGAGAGAGGGAGAGATAGAGAATCCCATGTAGGCTCCATATTCAGTGTGGAGCCTAACACCTGGCTTGATTCCACAAGTATGAGATCATGACCTGAGCTGAAATCAAGAGGCAGATGCTCAACTGACTGAGCCACCAAGGGGCTCCTAGAGTGAAATTGAATTTGATGTGGACGAATACTATTTGCAGAAAACTTTCTTCAGTGGATTGGGCTACTAATGTAAAATGAAATACCAGAAAGGCACGTCTGTATGGTTTTTCCCTTAACTTGGATATTACATATTATTTTCAGACTTTATCTTCTAGTAAACTGTTCAGGCTAATATTAAGTGAAATCAGCTTGATAAAGCTGCATGGCTAAGACCTGGGACTAAAAATCTTGATACCATGCCTCTGCAAACATAATTTTTATTTCTGTTCTTTTACCTTGTGAAGGTCACTTTTCTCTGTGTTTATCCTCACCATCTGAAATAGTATTGTTTGACTAGAACTTTAGCAACTGTGGAGTATATCATATTTATAGAAAGCCTAGCAAAGAGTACTAGTTACACTCTACAGAGACCCAAGCAGAAAGGGCTCTATTTGTCTTAAGAAGAAATGTAAAAGTTAATTGATTTTCAGGAAATAACTGTAACAAATAAGGACCAGAACACACATTGTCTTATTTTAGTTTATAACTGGTATGTTCCATTAAGTATCCACTGAAAAATCTGAAGTGAGGGCTAATGATTTTAGGTTTATTTAGTGTTTCTATAAAACTGCTTTATAAGTGGAAGTTATTCTTTGCAATTGGCAAACACAGTGGATGGATGGTAATGAAAATTCACATTCATGGACCATTATCTCATCATTAAGATGATCATTATGAAAACTAGATGGTACCATGGAAGTGCTTGGGGCCTTTTTGGGAAGAAAAGCAAAACACGCAAGCGCATTTGTGTTAAAGTTACAGCACTGCAAAATATATGCCTCCATGTGGCTAAGAATCGGAAAGGAATGTGAAGGTTAATTCAATTTTTTGGAATAACAAGATTGTAGTTATTTTTTGTCTATCTTGGTTTCTCTTTAAAAAATAGGTGTTTTCCTGTTCAGTAAAATTATAGTAAAAATTGCATTCATGATTTATTTACAGTTTCATTCATTCAAATATTTATTGAACCCTTGGTTTATGATAGATACCGTTTTAGGTGCTGAAAGTGTATTTATGAATACATACAAATAAAATTCTTGGTATTTTATTTCTCACATGTAATTCAATAGGCTTTTTTTTTTTTTTTTTCAAATATGTGAAGGGGGAATCCTAGGGTCTTTCAGAGTTCTCTTGATCATTTTGTGTAACCATGTCTCTGTTTGCAGGCAAATCCCTAAAAAGATCACAAGCAGAATCTACTGATTAAGCAAAACTAAGTATTAGTCTCTTTGGAATAGAAAACACCACCTTTAACCTTAGAAATGTTTCAGAAGGGGTAAATAGAAGATGTTCATAGAGTTTTAGGTCCTGGTCTTGCTGGGTGGAAAAATGGTTGGGATTGTGCCTAATTTAAAGACCTACTAGGGGCGCCTGGGTGGCTCAGTCGATTAAGGGTCCGACTTCGACTCAGGTCATGATCTCACGGTTGGCGGATTTGAGCCCTGTGTCGGGCTCTGTGGTGACCGCTAGCTCAGAGCCTGGAGCCTGTCTTCAGATTCTGTATCTCCCTCTCTCTCTGACCCTCCCCTGCTCATGCTGTCTCTCTCTGTCTCTCAAAAATAAATAAAAAAGAAAAAAAAAAGAAAAAAGCATAAAGACCTAATAGCTTTGGATTAATGGAAGCTTGAAGTGAAGTGTGAGGGTCTTAAAGTGAGCTGTGATGAACAAACTATTAATTTTGATAAATAAGCTCTTTTCTTTGGTTTACAGGCTTACTTTCCAGGAGCAAGCATTCCCTGGAGCAAGTACCTAAGTTATTTTTATCGGGTCCCATGATTTGTTTAGCACTAAAGCGGTCATTTAAACTTTGACAGCAGATTGTGGAGCACTGAGGCAGAAAAGTATTTTGGTTGTAGTTCTTACTACCTTCTTTGTGAATGAGTCTAAGTGCTATTGTCTGAAGGTTTGTTCTCTATACCCCAAATTCATATTTTGAAATCCTAACCCCCAAGGGGATGGTATTAGGATGTGGGGACTTTGGAAAATGATTGATTGGGTCATGAAGGCAGAACCCTCATGAATGGAATTAGGGCTCTTATAAAAGGAGGTCCTAGAGAGATTCCTAACCTATTTGAGGATACAGTGAGAAAGTGATATATGGACTAAGAGGTAGGCTCTCAGCAGACAATTATACCTGCCAGTGCCTTGATCTTGCCCCGGGCTCCAGGACTGTGAAAATACATTTCTGTTCTTTTTTTTTTTTTTTTTTAATATTGGTTGATTGAGAGAGAGGACATGAGTGAGTGAGGGGCAGAAAGAGAGGGATGGAGAGGGAGAGAATCCCACACAGGCTCTGCACTGTCATCGTGGAGCCTGAAACGAGATCATGACCTAAGTCAAAGTTGGTTGCTTAACCAACAGAGCCACCCCGGTGCCCCAAATTTCTGTTCTTTATATGTCACCCAGTTTATGGTGTTTTGATATAACCGTCTGAATGGATTAAGACACTAGGTTTATACTCATTTAGCGAGATATTGCAAGAAGACAGATACTCTGTACCCTCTTTTATTTTTTTTAATAAATGTATATTACTGTCACTCCATTGCTTGTTAATAAAACCCTAGGGATAGACAAAAGGATGAAAATTCAAGGAAGTTAAGATCCTGAAGTAGAAAACTGGTTTGGCTGGTAAGTATGCAGCACCCTTCTGTTTTGGAAGGAATCTCAGTGTAGGTAGGAGAGAGGGCCTAGCCTTCCACAAGGAAACTACAGGGGACAGATACTCCTTCTCCACACCTCTCTGGCAGTTAGATCTCAGCCTGGTCAATCTGGTACTTCCAGCCAAGAACTTTGAATCTTGAGGGGATGGCTTAGATCCACCGTGACATGTGGCACTACTGAGTGGAAAAGTTAGTGGTATGGTGGTTTTGGCTGCTGACAGTGTGAGCAGCAGTGTATGTGCCCGGCTGGTGAGCAGCAGGGTCTGAGGCAGACCAATGGTGTGGTTGCATTCTGGCAGCTCATTACTCCATTGGATCCCACTCACGTCTAGTTCTTCAAGCTCCCTGTCCACTCTCACTTCTATCCTATATATTTTTTGATGAATTTCTTGTCCTACTAAAGTTCATCAATATTGATTTCTCCTGTTTGCAACCCAGAACCCTAACATGTACACAGCCTTTAATGAATTTATTATAAATCTGTATCATTCTAGAAACCAAAATTTGGGAAGTGCTCTGAGTTTTTGAGAACTTTCATTGTAAAATCAGTAGTAAAAGCTGGTAGGGGGGAACCAAAGGCAAAAATTGAATTGTCCTGTCAGTGCATTGCTTTTACATGAAAAGGTAACAAAAAAAGGGGGTGGTAGGAAGAAGAATCTCTCAAGATGTCCCTGGAAAATTTGTGAAACTCCCAGTAAGGAGACAGGGACAGGGTTTCATTGTAATTATTCCCTCTTGGCTGTTCAAGCTGGTAGGCTTAAAATGGACTCCTAATGAGAGTGGTTTTCATTGCAATTAATTAATTGCATGAAATTACAAACTGCATGTCTTTTCTCTCTGGAGAATATTCTTCCTCTATAAGTACTACTTTATTTTAATTTCTCTGTGTCTCTCTTAAAAAAAAAGTTTTCCCTGAAGGAAAATTAACTCTGTTGTACTTCTTTCTAACTCTTCCTTGTATGTAGTACTAAACCAATCAGAGTTGTTCCTGATATAAAATTTTGAAGACAATTATGAGGAAAAAGATGAGAAACTGTCAGTTAAACTTTTGTTACAGGTGTCCTTGTTCTTTAGAAGTCATTTATCTTTGTAGTGTGTGTGTGTGTGTGTGTGTGTGTGTGTGTCTTTGTGTGTCTGTGTGTCTGCACATGTGCATGCACATATGCGTGGTCTAATTCAAAAGAAGTATTTCAGAGACAGGTGTTTTCCAAAACCTTATCATCAATCTGAAGAGCCCAATTGCAGAATGGACATAGACATATAACCTCCACATTCTCAGAAACCTTGTATGTATACCTTTTTTTCTTAGAGCCTCTTTCTACCTTAATACAGTATCTTAATTATACCCACAGCCTTTTAACCTCAGTTGGAATTCTTTGCCTCAGAATTTATTTCCGTCCTAGAAAAGTATCTATTCTTCAGGGGGTCTGTTCTAGTCAAATAGAAAGGATCAAATAAGGCCTTTTTTAATTTATGAGAGAGAAATTGTTTCAATTAACTTAATGGTTTGTTCCAATGTTAATGGTGGAATTGTGAGGAAAAATGAATGGATATTTGAATATACCCAATTCTCCAGAATATTTCTTCCATATCGAGTACTGTCTCTTATAGCTGAGAAAAATCTGGCTAGGTTAAGGAAAATGCAATTGCAGTTTAGAAAGAGGTTCTGGCATTGGCAGTCTTCCTTCCAAAGACCTGAACCTTCTCTGATACCTGCCTGAAGTAACTCCCTTATGTCTAATGATGCTTCTGCTGACATCTACAATGATCTGAAGCAGTGACAGAAGCTGAATATTATTATGCCATAGTAACCCTTCCCTGTTATGAAGGAGACTGGAGGTGATAAGGTTCCTGGGGCCTTGGAGATCCTGAGAAAACTTCAGGTTGATTCTTCATGTAGATCCCCCACACTTGGAGCCTAATGTGCCAATTAGGAAATTATATCTTCAGTGCTCTATGATCTCTGACCTGCTGGTCCGAAAGAGTTAATACACCTGTAATAAATAGAGAAGATCTCTCCTAGGATTATCTTAAACATAGCAAATATTGGCCTTAGCCATAGTCATCTAAAGTCAGTTCAATGTCACTGTTATAAAATAGTGCTATAAAAACTGGTTCAAAATGAAACATGTATTGTCATATAATACCAAGATCTATTATTAAATTGTCAGAGTATTGCTTTAACAATTTTAAAACTATTATTTTTAGAAAAATGACTTTGTGCAATGCCTTGTTAACTGATAAGATATTGATAAGAAAACGTCAGACACATTTGCAAAACATGAATTGGCATCAGTTGAAACATCTGTACTATTTCTCTTATTTAAAGAACATTTTTATCCTGGAAAATGACTAACTGCTTCCATTAGCCTCACAACACAACAACAAAATAAAGTGGTCTTTGGATGGCTTCTAATTTGCATTCAAATTATCCCCATGGCAGCATTTTGTAAGCATAAGCAAACAAAGGATTGTTTGAGTGACATAGGCCTATACACCTGAGAAAGAAATATATCATCTACAAAATTAAAAAATATGGGTTTTAGTAAACACCTCTAGAAAGGAATTATAAGAATCTGCATTCTTTTCCTCCTAGAGGTTATCTTTCTAATAATGTTCCAGAAGAACAATTCTAATATACTTTTCCTTGGAGGGGCCTGGGTCAGTGATGCCTTTTGAGGCATATTGAGATAAAAATCATGTGATTTCCTCAAGTAGAATATCTTTTACAGTTCTTCATTTTCCTTTTTTTTTTTTTTAAAGTTTATTTATTTTGAAAGAGAGAATGAGAGAGAGAGAGGAAGGGAGGGAGAGCAGGGTAGGGGCAGAGAAATTGGGAGAGAGACAATCTCGAGCAGGCTCCATGATGTCAGCACAGAGCCTTACATGGCGCTCCATCCCAGGAACTGCGAAATTGTGACCTGAGCTGAAACCAAGAGTTGGATGCTTAACCAACTGAGCCACCCAGGAGACCCATACTGTTCTTCATTTTTACTGTTGGCTTTAATTGTCTTTCTAAAATACTTTCATGTTGTAAACTGGTAGTGACCTAAACTTCAGTGGAGTTGGGGGTAAGGGGTGAGATTTTCACTTTTGGTGGGTCAGAGTCTATGAGGCAATTTATAGGGCTAGATCCACATGCCTGGACCAGGGAAGAGCTGTACCATTTTTTCCCCTTGTACTTCTGCTTAGAACATGAGTTAAGATCCAGAAAACCAATTTAGACCAGGGATTGGCATACTAGAGCCTGCAGGCCAAATCCCACTTGACTTTTGTAAATGAAGTTTTCTTGGAGCGCACTCCATGACTGCAGAGTAGTTGGAGACTGTTTATCCTGCAGAGCGTCAAATGTACTGTCTGACACTTTAGAGAAAATGCTGACTCCTTACCTAGACTGTAGACAGTTACCAAGTAGACAAGTTATCAGGAGATTTAGGCTTCTCAAGTATTAACAGAGTATAAATGTCTGTTTCCTGTGGCAGAGAGGAAGCCAAAGAGAGATTGGAGGTGTTATCAGGCACATGCATGTATTCCTTCACTCACTGCAGTGATCAGTTGCTGTCTCTGAGCCACAGGGGTGATGCCAGGCACTCAAGAGTGTGAAGAGGCAGAGTCCTTGCTCACATGGTAATGGACTAGGATAAAGTACTATTTAATGTAGACACATATCCCTGCTCTTGGTCTTACATTTTGGTGAGGGTGGGGGAAAACAGGGAAAGGGGCATGGTATGTCTGGAGAGGTTGGAATTTTACTTAGAGTAACCAGGTAAGATCTCACTGAGAATGGGACTTTGAATAACTTGAGGGAAGCAGCCATGCTGTTTTCTTTGTTCCTGGAGTTTCTCTCTAGAGAGTAGAGGAGTGATATAGCATAACTGAAGGGCAACATGGAAGCACATTTTATTCTTTAAGTTGGAGAATTCACAGTATGTTTGTATGCTGATGGGAACTGCCTTAGTCCATTTGGACCTCTGTAACAAAGTATCACAGGCTGGGTGCCTCATGAACAATAGAAATTTATTTCTCATCACTCTGGAGTCTGGGAAGTCCAATATCAAGTCACCATACTTGTGTTCTGGTGAGAGCCTTCTTGGTTTGTGATGCAGTGGGCTAGGGAGCTCTCTCTCTCTCTCTTTAAGTTTGTTTAATGTTTATTTTTGAGAGAGAGCACGAGAGACAGAGTGCAAGTGAGGGAGGGGTAGAGAGAGAGGAAGACACAGAATCTGAAGCAGGCTCCAGGCTCTGAGCTGTGAGCACAGAACCCAACGTGGGACTTGAATTCTTGAACCACGAGATCATGACCTGAGCTGAAGTTAGATGCTCAGCTGACTGAGCCACCCAGGTGCCCCCCGATCTCTTTTATAAGAATACTAATCTTATAAGGACTATACCCACATGACCTAAGAACCTCCCAAAGTCCCCACGTCCTAATACTACCTCTTTGGTTAGGATTCCAACATATGAATTTGGGGGGAAACCCAAACATTCAGACCATAGGAAGAATGATACCATAAAAAGGAAAAACTCATAATGCAGAAAGTTGCTGGGACAATGTCTTTGAGTAGATAAGAGGGATAGACTTAGAATACAAGAGGAGGACTTGCCTTGCTATCAGAGCAGGACACTTTATCCACAGTAATATAAAAGAAAGTAGAGTATATGGTGCAGGTGCAGGTAAGTGGGTTGATATGGTTGAAAATTGTAGAATTTCTTTTCTAAATGCTTTATTTTTTCTTAGCATATGTGAAGACCCTGAGGTAAAACAGTACATGGTATAATCAAGGAATTAAAATGGACTATAAAGTAAGCAGTAGCATGGAGGAAGATAAGGCTGAAGATGTAGACAGGATACAGACATAAGGCAGACTAAGGATATAGCAGTGAGAAACTAATGAAGAATGGGATGAAGCTAGGTTTTCTTTTTACAAAAATCATCATGGTTACATTAGAAATTAGATTGGAGAGTGAAATGAGAGTATCCATGCCAAGGCTAATCAGAAAACTATTGCGGTAATTCACTGGGGAACAATGGCCCCATGGTCTAGAGTAGAAACAGTGGGTAAGCATAAAAATGGCCAGCTTTTGAGAAATATTTACAGGTAGAATAGACATACTTACCTGTCTTATATTTGGGAATAGAAATCCATGTACAGCAAAGAGTGAATAAAGGAGAGCCTAAGAGTAGACAGGGATGCTTGGGAGATGGGATGGAGATCTGGGTTAGGAGCATTCAGTAAGGAAGCTTGGCATTATTAAAGAAGAGAGCCAAAATTCACAACTGGCTAGTAGTGAAGATCTTGGTCAGTCAACAAAATTATACAATGTGGAAAAAGGTTACATAAACTCTCCATTAGATTTGTCTGGTTGAGCCTAAATGCTAGTTACTTCTGAGTCTTAAAAACCCATGAAATTGACTAATTTTAGTTTTAAACAACGACCAGAAAATGTTGAACTTTTCATTTTCATAATGAGACCAAAATAAAGGTCAAAATCTTAAGGGGAGAATGAATCAGAACAGTCAGATTGTTGATTGACATGATGCCAATGGCCACTTCTAGTTGTTATGTTCTAGGCCCATGACTTAGACCTTTCCTCTTTTGAAGCTTCTCATGGAATTGACTGAATTTTAATTTCTGCACTTCTTCTAAGTATGTGTAGAATACAAACTCTGAATAAAACCTCTTTACATCTTACAGGTGCAAGTAGCCTGCAATATACATCCATCTTTTCCATTGCTTGATATTTCTGCTCATAAGGAATTATAACTCTGCAGACCCTGTCAAAGCACACATTAAATTAGAGGAAAATCCCATCTAACTATGAAATATATTAATGGGAAGATTATCATGAAAAGCCAAATAGAAAAATTTAAGGATTCTGATTTCACAATAGAGGTTGTTCTACTCTGTGGAGCAAGACTTATCTTCATGATTCCAAAGTTAAATTCACATAAGGAATCTATACTTCAGAAACCAGAGTGTTTCTATTTCCTGCCTTTTTTTTTTTTTTTTTTTTTTTTGCTTTTCGTACAACTTGATGCCCTTATGTTCTAGTAAGCATTTCCTTTGATAGACTGCTAGGCGAGCAAACCAGGGAGTGAGTGGGATGCATGTGGGTGAAAGCATAGGGGTGGGAGTGGACAGGTATGAGGGGAGAGTCCTTATTCAGACTATTTCAAGCCTGAAAACAGTCTTGGTTGAAATCTTCAAGTCTGTGAGATGAAGCTTTGGGAGAAATAGTCATAATGTTACTGAAAAAAAGGGAGAAGAAAGACAGGAAGGAAGGAAGGGAGGCAGGGAGGGAGGAAGGGACGAAGGAAGGAGGGAGGGAGGGAGGGAAGGAAGGAAAATTAAAACTAGCTCCCACCCCTCTGAGATTTTGGGCCAAGAGAGAGATGAGAGTATAGCCTTCAGATCCAGAGTAGAATATAGAAAGAGCTTCCATTGATCATATGCTAATAGAAAAAGCAAGAGAGAAAATGTTATGCAACCTTTTGAGCAATGCGTCTCTCTGCTATTCTTAAATGCTTTCCCCTCATATTAAGAAAAGTGACTTTGATTCTGTCTCTTTGTATAAGATCTTGGCTTCCTTGGATTCCCAAGGCTGATTTTGTAAATGCTCCCCTGTTCTCTTCTAGTCTACTGGTCTTCTGCAGAGCAAATGCAGGTTTGGAGGGAGAGAGTGGCTGAAGCTTGAGCCTAAAGCTGATTCAGTAATTGTTCCTTGTTTTAGAATAAAATTAATTGTTACCAAGATATGATCAATCAGATACAAAGTGACTGTTTAAAATTAGAAATCATGAGAAATTACAAACTTATGTTGGCATATATCACAAATATCACAAAACATTTAAAGTCACAATATATTACCAATTACTTATCAATGTAATTCTATAATACCTTTTCCCTACACTTCTGGTTGCATATTATTTGAATATCTCTTTAAATGACACAAACATTAACAACATTTTCTATGGAAAGATTAGGAAGATATTTCAAACTTTTGTCTAGGATTTTTTAAAAATTATTAACTATTTAGGAAAGTTAGGTATAATTATCATATAAATTGTTAAAGTTGTCAAATTTGGAAAAATCTCTAATATGTTTGTTTCATATATGAGCTGTAAGGTTTTAGGGCATTTGGGGTTTTGTGTGTGTGTGTGTGTGTGTGTGTGGTGACTAACCTTACAGATTCCTAATCTAACTGGTTAAACAGTTTGTCATTGGGATCCTCACTTTAGTGTCATAAATGGTTTAGATGAGTGTTAGATAGTTTCCACCAATGTCAGCATTTCATGTCAGGTCTGGAAAAAATTAAAAAAATTTCAATGTGTTAGTGTGATTCTCTCTTCTTCATTAATTCAGTTGTCAAGCAACTCAGGAGCCAATTTGTCATTTGTTTTGAAACTTATCTTTTTCTTGATGAATTACCACCTTTGAGATAATTTGGAAAAATATTGTTACAATTTGCTGTTTGATATATGAATAACTTACTTCTATTGATTTAATCACTGAGTTTTAGTGATTTTTCATATTCTAATAATTTTCTTACAAATTTTCTCTTATTTATTTCTTCCTTAGTTTATGAATTAAAAATTGATGGATAAAAGCATATCTTTCATGTAGGTACCAGCCTTACTGAAACATTCAAAACATCTTTTCAGATTTACATCTTGATATGGAAGAATTTTTATTAGAAGATTTTTTTATTTTACTTTCACCAATTTTACAAAAGCAAAGGACTAGATACACACATTGCCAGGGCGTTACCCCAGAGCCTTGTAAGATGTTAATCCAAGCTGAGAGCTCGGTCTCTTACACCTTATGTTCACAGTAAACCCACTCTGCTCCTCCTCTTTCTCTCCAGCCCCTCCCACAAAGACACATGTACATTCTCATAATGTTTCTTGATTTTTCACTCTGACTCTGTGGGTACTATGAGGTTATTGAAAGATTTTATAATACATGGACCTAAAATGATACCTCTGCTATGGTTGAGGTATAACCTAGCCCAAAGTAAGTCTCAGGCCTTGGACCAATGGACTCTGGAAGGAGCAGTTGGGGAGGTAGAGTCTTTGTGAGGAAGGGCAAGAGGGCAGGACTTGTCTCCAAGTGCTCAGGGCCACAGAACTGTCCTTCAGGCTGAATGCTGTTGATTAACTTAATGAAAGGGCACAGTGGTTGCTTAGGCCCACCCAGAGGTCATGTTCTCCCATTATAGGTCAGCCACCTAGTCATATGCTGACAGCCTATTTTATTATTCAGGGTTTCCTGCCATTTAAGACCAGGACCAATCGCCCTGATTTTGAACTCTTGCTTGTGAACGCTTGTCTGATTCAGAATTGAGTCAATTGCCTTTTCCACTTTTGTCTGTGGGGTCTGGAAGTCAAGGGGTCTTATAGATGAGGTCTTATTTTTTCTTCCAGAGACTCTCAGATAACTTTGTCAATGAGGAAGTGAAACACAGTTTCCTCTGGTTGCTGCACTGGAGAGATTTAGAGAGGGAAGAGAATGCAATGACATTTAATTATTCCTTTTAATAAGCAGCAGCAGTCCCGTAATGAGAACTTATTGATCTTATTTGGTGGTAAATCTTCACATGGAGAAGGGAGATCTGGATGAAAGAAGCTTCAGGCAGATGGGAGGAATGTCTGTAAAGGAAGGAGGTGACTCTGTAATGGAGGACATTCCTCTCTGGAAAGACAAAAAGGATGGCTATACTAGAAAGAGGGAAGTATGAGAAACAGCCTAGTACCTGCCTCCTACCGAAAGGCAATCCTCATAGCTGGCAGTTGTTGTGGTTAAGATAACTGGGACAGAATATTAAACAGGAAAAATTCTCCCAGCCCTATGGGTGGAATCCCAGGCTCGGACAAAGAAGAGCTGAGCGATCCCTGTAGTGTCCTGAAAGCTGGAGCTTGAGCCCATTCAAGGCAATTTCTGTGATATCCCCTGGGATTTCATTTTTATTTTGAGCAGAGGAATGGACTTGGATGGGGCTGCATGTTCCTGCAAGTTGGCAGGCACCCAGTTAACAGAATAACTGATTTGCTCCTTGTGCTGCACATGCCAATTGAACTGCCAAGCAGACGTCGCCTGGGGAAAATACCTGCTAAAATTGAAAGGATTACTAGCTAGATGGATTGGACAGTTACCAGTGTCAACTGTTATTATACACAGTGTTTTAATTTTTTTTAAATGTTACATATACAAGATAAAAAATTCAAACAAGATGATTGTGTGCTAGAGTGTCTCTTTTTCTTACTCCAGGTTTCCAGTTTCCCAGTTTCTTCCCTGAGGTACAACCACCAAGAGTTTATACATATACAGGCATATATAACTAACTTTCATTTATTAAATACCTACATTAATTAGAGTAGGCATATAAAATTTGACTGCAATAATTACAATTACTTTCATTATTTTCTTATTCTTATATGTCTGTATGTTTGCTTTGTTTTAAGCTTCAGCAATTATAAACTTTATGCCAGTCTAGGAAAAAGAAAATCTGTCAATGTTTCTGTTAGAAGCTTAGAAATCAGTTATTTTCTCTTTTCTTTTTCTTTTTAAAACTTATCTTTATAAGGAATATTCATTTTAGAAAATTTGGAAGATATAGAAAAGTATAAAGCAGAAAATTTTAAATAATTTTACTGTAACAGAGTTTTACATTACCATTTAGTAATTTTTTCCAACTTTAAGATATCATTGACAAATTTGTAGTATATTTAAAGTATACAACACAATTTAATATATGTATACAGTGTGAAGTGAATCCCACAATCAAGTTGATTAACATATCCATTACCTCACATAGTTACCCTTTAAAAGTTTTTTTTAAATGTCTGTTTAGTTTTGAGAGGGGGAAGGCAGAGAGAGACGGAGATACAGAATCTAAAGCAGGCTTAAGGCTCTGAGCTGTCAGCACAGAGCCCGATGCCTGGCTCAAATCCATGAACTGTGAGATCATGACCTTAGCTGAAGTCAGATGCTTAACTGACTGAGCCACCCAGGCACCCCACATAGTTATCGTTTTTGGATGAGAATGCTTAAGATTTACTTATAAGTACGCAGTGTAGTGTTTTTAACCATAGTCACCATACTGTAATTAAATCATCAGAACTTATTAATCTTACAACTGAGAGTCTATACCCTTTTACTAACCTTTCCCCATTTTCCTCAACCCCTGGCAACCATCATTCTAGTCTCTGTTTTTATGAATTTGGTTTTTTAAAAAAATTTTATAATTGTAATTTTTAGATTTCATATTGAAGTGATATCATGCAGTATTTGTCTTTGTACATCTAGCTTATTTCATTTAGAATAATGTCCTCCAGGTTCATCTGTGTTGTCAAGTGACAGGATTTCTTTTTTTTCCTTAAGGCTGAATAACATTACACTGTGTGTATGACATTTTCTTTATTGATGTATATGTCAGTGGATATACTTAGGTTGCTTCCATACCTTGGCTATTGTGAATAATGCTGCTTTGAACATGGAAGTATAGATATCTCTTCAAGATAGTGATTTCATTTCCCTTGTATATATATCCAGAAGTGGGATCATATGGTAGTTCTAGTTATGAATTTTTGAGGAGCCTCCACACTTTGCCATAATGGCTGTACAAATTTGCATTCTCCCTGGCAGTTTACAACAGTTCCCATTTCTTCACATCCTTACCAGCATTTATCTCTTGTTTTTTTTTTTTTTGATAGTTGACATCTTAATAGGTGTGAGCTCTTCTCTCCCTATGGTTTTGATTTGTATTTCCTTGAAAATTAGTGATTTTGAGAACCTTTTCATGTACATACTAGCCATTTGTATGTTGAAAATGCCTGTATCCTACACCTATTATTTAATTGGGTTATTTATTTTTTCCCTATTGAATTGTGAGTTCTTTGTATATTTTAGATATTAATCCCTTATCAGATATGTAGTTGGCAAAAGCCTCCTCCCATTCCATAGGTTGCCATTTCATTTGGTTGTTTTTTCCTTTGTGGTGAAGCTTTTAATTTTATATGACATTTATAATTTTATATAAAATTTTTAATTTTATACTTATCTATCCTGGTTTTTGTTATCTTTAATTTTGCTGTCAAATCCAAAAACTGTTTTCAAGAACATTGTCAAGAAACTTTTTCCCTATGTTTTCTTCTAAAAGTTTTATGATTTCAATTCTTATGTTTAAGTCTTTAATTCAATTTGAGTTGATTTTTATGTATAGTGTTAGAGGTCGAATTTAATTTTTGTTTTCATGTGGATATCCAGGTTTCCCAGCACCATTTTTTGAAGAGAATTTCTTTTTTTTCATTGTGTACTTTTGGCATCTTTGTCAAAAATTAATTGGCCGTATATGCATTGGATTATTGTTGGGCTCTCTGTTCTGTTCTCTTGATCTGTATGTCAGTTTTGATGCCATTAGCATTCTGTTTTGATTACAGTAGCTGTATTACAAAGCTGTGGTAATTCACTTATATTTTTCTGTTGTTTTTAAATGTCTATTTATTTATTTTGAGAGGGAGAGAGAACAAGCATGAACTTGAGAGGGAGAGAGAACAAGCATGAATTTCAATGCTAGGGACTATCAAACTTCAGTTTTATATTATCTAAAATATTTTTTTAAGTTTTTCAATTAATTAATTAATTACTTCAATGTTTGGAGAGAGAAAGAGAGAGCAAGCGCATGAGGGGGAGAGGGACAGGGATAGAGGACAAGAGAGAATCCCAAGCAGGCTCTGCACTGTCACTGCAGAGCCTGACATGGGGCTCAGTCCCACGAACTGTGAGATCATGATCTGAGTCCAAATCAAGAGGTAGACGCTTAATCAACTGAGCCACCCAGGAGCCCATCACTTGGAATTTTTATGTAAGTTTTTTGACATGTTGTTTCATATCATAAAATATCTTCAAGATAATGATTAGTTTGCAGATTAATATTTCATTATAACACATCTGTGTTATTTCAAGATCTTCACCATTATAAAAGCTAATGCACACAAAGTTTTTTGAACATTTCTTATTACCAACTTGGGGGAAATGTCCAAATTCTATAAATATCATGTATATCCTTGATTTTTTCATGAAAAAAGTCTTTTAATTTCTATTATTTATATTTTTAATTTTATATTTTTAATTTTTTTACTTGAGTATAGTTGACACATAATGTTACATTAGTTTCAGGTGTACAGTATAGTGTTTCAACAAGTTTATGCCTTCTGCTGTGTTCATCACAAGAATAGCTATAACTACATCTGTCTAAATACATTGCTATCACAGTATCACTGACTATATTCCTTATGGTGTGTTTTTTATTCCCATGACTAATTCATTGCATAATTGGAAGCTTGTATCTCCTACTGCCCTTCACCCATTCTCCCCATTCTCCCACCTCAAACCCTAAATTCTTTGTATTTATAGGCTTGATTCTGGTTTTTGCTTATTCATTTGTTGTTTGATATTTTGTTTGTTTTTAGATTCCACTTATGAGTGAAATTGTATGGTATTTGTTGTTCTTAGTCTGACTTGTTTCACTTAGCATAATATCGTCTAGATCCATCCCTGCTGTCTCACATGGCATGATCTCATCCTTTTTATGGCTGCATAATATTCCTCTGTGTGTGTGTGTGTGACATCTTCCTTATCCATTCATCTACGGATGGACCTTAGGTTGATTCCATATCTTGGCTATTATAAATAATGCTGCAATGAACAAGGGAGTGTATATATATATATTTTAAATTAGTGTTTTCATTTTCTTTGGATAAATATCCATTAGTGGAATTATTGGGTTATAGGTATTTCTATTTTTAATTTTTTGATGAATCTCCATACTGTTTTCCACATTGGCTCTACCAATTTACATGCCCATCAACAGTGTATGAGGGGTTCATTTTTCTGTAATCCTTGCAACACTTGTTATTTCTTATCTTCTTTATTTTAACCATTCTAGTATGTGTAAGGTGCTCCTTCATTGTGGCTTTGATTTGCATTTCTTTGATGATTAATAATGTTGAGTATCTTTTCATTTATCTATTGGACACCTGTATATCTTCTTTAGAAAAACAATTGTTCAGGTCCTCTGCTCATTTTTAATTGGATTATTTGTTTTTTTGGTGTTGAGTTGTATATGTTGTTTATATATTTTGGATATTAACCTTTTTTGGATATATCATTTGCAAATATCTTCTCCCATTCAGCAGGTTGCCTCTATGTTTTGTTGATGGTTTCCTTTGCTATGCAAAGGCTTTTTATTTTGATATAGTCCCAATAGTTTATTTTTGCTTTTGCTTCTCTGGCCTAAAGATATGTCTAGAAGAATGTTGATACTGCCAATGTCAGAGAAATTATTGCCTGTGTTCTCTTCTAGGGTTTTATGGTTTCAGGGCTCACATATAAGTCTTTAATCCATTTTGAGTTTATTTTTGTGTATGGTGTTAAAAGGTGGTACAGTTTTATTCTTTTACATGTATCTGTACAATTTTCCCATTACCATTTATTGAAAATATAGTCTTTTCCCCACTATATAATCTTGTTTTCTTTGTCTTGATTGTTTGAGCACATAATGGTCAGTTTATTTATGTGGTCTCTATTCTTTTCTCTTGATCTATGTGTCTATTTTTGTTCCGGTATCATACTATTTTGATTACTGTGGCTTTGTAGTATATCTTGAAAACTGGGATTGTGATACCTCCAGCTTTGTTTTTCTTTTTCAAGATTCTTTGGCTATTCAGTCTTTTGTGGTCCCATACAAATGTTGGTATTACTTGTTCTAGTTTTATGAAAAGTGCTATTGGTGTTTTGAAGGGATTGCATTGAATCTGTAGGTTACTTTGAAATTTTTTTAATGTTTCTTATTTTTGAGAGAGAGAGAGACAGAGCACAAGTTGGGGAAGGACAGGGAGAGAGGGAGACACAGAAGCCAAAGAGGCTCCGGGCTCTGAGCTGTCAGCACAGAGCCCGATGTAGGGCTTGAACTCATAAACTGCAAGATCATGACCTGGGCCGAAGTCAGACACCTAACCGACTGAGCCACCCAGGGGTCCTGAATCTGTAGGTTACTTTGGATAAATTTCTAACAGAAGAATTATTGAGTCAAATAATATATTCTTAAAGGATTAGTATAACTACATGTTATGAATTCCAGATATCTGTTATGTACTTTTGATATGAGGTCTAGATTAAACAAATATTTCTGTGCACCATTATATTCCAGGTATTTTCCTGCATATCATTCACATACATGAACTTATTTAGTGCAAATATTCACTAAACATTACCGTGAGAACCAAGAAGAAAAGGGCTTGGGGGCACATTATATGTCATTCTTCTCAATTTTCAGTGATCTCTTATCTGGTATTCTAGTAAAATCCATGCAGCTGGGTCTTTGGGAATAAGAAGTAGTTCTTATTCAATATGCCAGTGCCACAGTTTGGGCTAAAATATCTTTAGATCTGCCATTTCTAATAATAACAACCATCTCTGACTTTTTAATCTTTCCTGCTCTTTCTCTACTACCTTGCATCTGAATCTCCCAACCAAACACATTCCTTCAGGCTGAACACTGCTGAAATAACTGCCAAAGTATTTGTTCGATAATCCTGAACAAGGATATGGGCTTCATATGCTAAAGTAATTTTGAGGAAGATGTCCTTTTTATAAAAGTCCAGTTCTTCTCAAAGCTATGGCAGTAATAGTCATCATCTATTCCTCTCCTATAGATAGGAGTAATAGTCCTGCTCTTCCTCTCCTTTTTAGAATAAGGTCCATAAAAACCTTCTAAGGAAATGAGCCTTTAGTGAGGTTCAGATTTAGTGTGACTGTTGAATGACTCTTCCTTTCCCTGAGCCTTGTTACTAGCTCTTTCCATACTCTAAAATATGTAGTTTAAATTGTACAAGTAGAGCAAGTGGGAAAATATTGCTGCCTTTGTAATTATCAATGAAAAAGATGTATTATATAATATTAAAAACATTCATAATATTCCTTATAGTTTATAATACTGTGAGCAATATAAGTAATTTGATAAGCACTGGGCCTGCTCAGCCATTGTAATATCTTGCCAAGAATAGGTTGAGAACTGTGACATTGTGTTACTAAATGCAGAGTTACAAGCTTACTGAAAAATATATTCTGCAATATTAAGGGTTGCTTATAGGATCAAATGTTAAGGTTTTTTTTTTCCAGTTAAATCAAGTGAATGTTAATGAAGAAATTAGTTGGCTCTATTAAGGTTATTTTTCCTTTTCTTATAAAAATATGAACTAAACTTAAAATGATAGTCTGCTTCATTTTTATCATTTCAAAATTTTACAGAATATAAATATTTAGCAAATAAATATTTTGATGCATTTTATTATCAAAAAATAATTTATACGTGCAGTGTTTTTCTTCTGTGTAACTAGGACATGATTCTAAATCCCATGTTTCCAATATACACATGAGATTTTAAAGACATTTTTTTAAAGACTTAAAAACATCTGTATCAATGTAGCTGAAGAAATACTGCCTATGATTGTATGAGACCAGTGCTTATTTGGTGAATATTTTGAAAAGAAGCTTAACAAAGAAGATGGTGAAACATTAACCCACCCTCCTTAACCTTTCAAAGGGGAAGTTACAAGTAACAGTAAATGGCCATGGAGCTCCTTTCTAAGGGGATGTATTAATTATCTACATCTCCATACCAAAACACCCCAAAACTTAGAGACTCAGAGCAAAAATAATATTTTATTATCTCCCATGATTTACGTGAGTTAGGAAATTGAACCAGGTAGAGTTTAGAGGACTAGTCTCTTCTCTACAATGGCTAAGGCCTCAGCTGAAGACTCTCAAGGTTGGTGACTGCAATAATCTGAAAGACCATTCGCTCTCATGTGTAGTGATTGATACAGACTATGCAGTTCCTGTCCAAGCATTCTTTTCCTTTATAAAAAAAATTTTTTTTAATCTTTATTTATTTTTGAGAGAGAGACACAAAGTGCAAGCGGGGTAGGAACAGAGAGAGACACACACACACACAGAACCTGAAGCAGGCTGTAGGCTCTGAGCTGTCAGCACAGAGTTTGATGCAGGGCTCAAACTCACAAACCACGAGATCATGACCCAAGCTGAAGTCACATGCTTAACCGACTGAGCCACCCAGTCACCCCTAAGCATTCATTTCCTAAAGGCTAGTTTGAACTTCTTCACGACATAGTGGCTGGGATCCAAGAGCAAGCAGAGAAAGAGACAGAGACAGAGAGACAGATGGAAAGAGAAAAACTGAGAGCGAGAGAAAATGTCTGTTAGAAGCAGTGTCTTTTTCATGATTCACCTTTGGAAATTACAGAGCATCACTTTGGTTATACTTCATTGGTTAGGTCACTCGTAAGTTTGTAGGATTTAAAGGGACAGAACATGGACTGCACCTTTCTGTGAGAGGGATGTCAGTCATAACATCTACGTACTTACTTTGGCTAATACAGTCTGCTTTGGGCAGGTGGGGATAGTTTTAGCTAATGCCAGGTTAGGGTTTCAGTAAGTGGGTTGCAAATATTTAGGGCCAGAGTTGGTGGGGTACGGTGGAGGCTGTAAGGACTTTGTGCACTGTGGATATAAAATGGCACAAAGAGAGGAAGATGAGGAATCTGGCATTCAGAGATGGACTTTGAAGGAAGAATAAAGATATTTAAAGCGATATTTATGAAGCTTTTCTTTGTGGTGTTCAAGGTAAAATACTTTCTCCATGTTCTTATAATCTCTTGAGGAAATGATAACCCAATGAATTTTAGTGCTAGATTTGTTTTTTGAAAAGATGGAGGGACGCCTGGGTGGCTCAGTCGGTTGAGCGTTCGACTTTGGCTCAGGTCATGATCTCACGTTTCATGGGTTCAAGCCCCGCGTCAGGCTCTGTGCTAGCTCAGAGCCTGGAGGCTGCTTCAGATTCTGTGCCTCCCTCTCTCTCTGACCCTCCCCTGCTCACTCTCTCTCTCTCTCTCTCAAAAATAAATAAAACATTTAAAAAAAAAAAGAAAAGATGGAATAAGCTGCTTAATATGGCCTCACTATAAAGACAGGGAAAAAGTGGAGGCCTGCTGAATCTAGGTTACATCTGCTTTCAGAAAGTTTTATTCATAACTGTGGCTGCCATGGTCTGATGTTTGGTGATTTCCAAATGCCTGTGTAAAGACTTTTGCCAGTCATTGGGGAAATTTTCATTAACCCGCTCTGAAATTAGAAATTAGACATCGTGAATCTGTCACAAATTTATTCAGTTAAAGGAAATGACCTTTATTATAAGCTTATATCCTTCCAACATTTTTGGTTTAAAATGGCCTTTATGTTATGAAATGGTGGCAACAGGAGACGGTACTAGTGTTCTAGATTTTTAACTCTCCATGCTTGGAAAAATAAAAAGTCATTGTCCACTATACTTTTTTTTTCCTAAAACACTTAACTGCCACTCTAAATTACACTGTGTTTGGTAGAAAGCATTTTACTGATATTGAATATAAAAGGATAATTTATCTGAATGCATGAAAAATTTTCTTTATTTCTTATAATGCCAAAGGATTATTCCGTAGTTATTTTTTTCTTCTATCTACTAACAATAGCTATTACTAATACTAAGGCTACATGAAAATATAAAGGGCATAACATCATTTTCCTCATATTGGTTTGTTGTGAGAATTATGTAAGTTAATATTTGTAAAGAACTTAGGCTTGGCGTGTAGCATGGACATAATAAATGTTGCTGTTGATGACATTGATAATGATTCATGTGAAAGTGCTCTTCTGCTGTACCACCCAGTTTATGCCATTAGTTTAAGTATTTTGAGCCAAACTTGATAATGCTTTATTAAAACTGGATTAAGTATTGTTTCTTAAATACTAACTAGTATAATTTTTTAAACTTCTTTAATTTTAAATTACTCAGAAAGGAAGCAAAGAAATTTAAAAAATCTCAATAATTAAATAAAACTAATTTATAGGAAAACCAAAAGGTAATAACAGAATAAACCTAAACTAAACCTTAACAGAGAGGGAAGGATCTATCCACCTCATAGTCTAGACTCACACAGTTAAGACAGAGGGCAGCCCAGATAGTACTGAATGATATGCTGAGCCTTGCTTCTTTATTCAAATAGCGTGTCCTTTATCATGCTGAGCTATTAATTACCTATTTATTCATATACCATTCATTTATTCAATCAACAGAAATTAAGTATCTATGTTCCAGAGACAGAAGATACATAAGATATCCACATGTAGTCCAAGAACATCTAGCATTCGTTTCATAATAATTATTAATATTGACTAAAGATGGAATTGTAAAATAAATTAAGTCATTTATAAAATACACATTTTCTTAATGAGTGTATATAACCAGATATAATTATAGCAGTTTGAAGATCTGTTATATTTTATCTTCCATCCTTCCAAAACAAATTGAGCTAACTACTTAGCTAGAGGGCTGAAAATATTGAACTATTCACCTTGGTGCATAGTTGGTTGGTGGCCTTAGTTCAGAGATGCGTGGCTTATCTGAAGATACTTTGAGATCTACAGAACAAAACAGGGAAGTACTAATTTAAAATGAGTCATGAACAAAGCACCAAAAATTTCAAGATTTCTTAGTACAAATAATATTTAGGGTAGACACCATTAGACCAATACTGTACTCTACTTAGATCATTTAAAAAAATCTTACCCAGAGTAGCTAGAACTATGATATTTGAAGTAGCCAGTACAAATAAAAGCAGGTTTGAGTGCTTATGAGCCACATAAAAACACATAACTTTTGTACTATCACCATGAAATGGATTTAAGTTTAGATATCTTTACATTTCTCCTTAAGGTAATATAAGCAAGAAAACAAACAAAAAGCAGTCATGTCTTATGCCGTGCCTACAATAGATGAGGAATAATTATCAGGTAACATGAAAATTCCTGTAACTTAGGTCTTTACAGAAACAAGTGTGCTAGATTTGGTGCATGGGCAGTTCATGTCATCTCAAATACAAAACACAGCATATGACCTTCTACAGGAAATTTGTTTCTTAATGTTGAAAGTAACTTATGAATGCTCCACCTGATCATATTGTAAAGAATTGAACAAGAGAATCATGCACAGATGGTAATGGAGACAGCCTCATGGAATGGGCTCCTACTGGCATGTAATATGAACAGCACCTTATTTATCATGTCTCATAGCATGTGCAGATAGTTGGTAATTCCTGTATCATGTATGATATCACATATCATCACAACCCATAAGTTTCTCAGACATTTGTACTTTCCCCCCTCTCTCTCTCCATCTCTCTCTCATACATACACATTCATAATTCTTATGCTGCCCCTGCCTTCTTCTGTCTGAGGATATGTTTGAATCCTCTGCCACAAACAAGCAGTATAATCTTGGACAAGTTACTTAACCTTGTTTTGCTTCAGTTTCCTTATCATTAAAGTGAGGACCAATAATAGAATAATATTACCTACCTCATAGGGTGTCTTTGAGGATGAAATGAGAAAATAGGTGTAGGATGGTCGGCACGTATAGTAAACACCTAATAAATGTAACCTATAGCTTGGTGAGAAAATTGAGGCCCAGGGTAATCATGACATGCTCAAGGTCACCAAGGTAGTTTGTGGCTAATCAGGATTAGAGTCTGTATAATGATTCCCAGCTCAATGTTCTTTCCTTTACACTGAGCTGTCCCATTAGTTGGCAGCTAATGAGTTGCTTTCTTGTGTCAATCTTTTGTATTTGTGTGTCTTGCCTCCCCAAGTAAATTTTAAGCATCTTAAAAGCTAAAAGCATGGGTTAATGACTTCATCAACTACAGGCTCCGGTGGAGAGCTCTTGCTACTGCAGGCTCAATGTTCATTTGTTAATGATGATCTTTTAACATAATACTCCAAATGAAATTATTTTATTCATTTCATATTTCTTAATCCTTCTTCAGTAGTTCAGAATATAAGAACAGCCAGCCATTACAGAATTAGAATTGCACAGTACGCAAGCATCCCCTTCCTCCGTAATTCCTCAGAGAAGAACATGCAATTTCCTACTAGACTTCTGCAATGTGAAGAAAATAATATAATTCATCTATGCTTTGGTTTCTCCATATATAGAATTTGTATACAGCATTACTCAATCACAAAAGAATTTCATTATAATCCAGCATATTGTTATGTAAATGCAGGCATAACTCAGGCCACAATATGATCCCAGGAATGTAACAAATATCCATAGGGAAAACCTGGTAGAACATCTCAAGAGTGGGGATTATTTTTAGCACTGAGTAACAACTTTTATATAAAGGAGCCGCACTCAAAATGCTTTGTAGCATTATTAATTACACTTGCTAGTCAAATTTGAGGTATATTTTATACATCTCTCTGGGAGTGTACTAGCATACTAAATAGTACAAATTACTACCTTGATTACCTTTAGATTTACTCCTAGGGGTCAACCATATTCTTGAAAATCAGTTGCCAAACGCAGCTTCCTTATGACTTTGAAAGGTTAGAATAACTGTTTTATCAGTATCTGCATTTCACATTTCAAGAATTAATAAGCTTTCAGCAGCAAGAATGCGTATTCTACAATTTTCGGTTTCTCTTGATCCTCAGGAAGTAGTTAATACCCACAACATTAGTAACTCTCACTTACAGGACCAGATGGACCCGTTTGTCCTTCTGTAGACCTATAGCACTGGCGCCTGTTATCGGGCCCTTAAGAGCTTTCCCAGCTTTCTACTCCTAAGCTGCATAAGCAGGAATTCATTTCCTGTTTAAGTGTGGATCAGGAAGGGTATGGCAGGTTAAGAGAACAGGGGAAAACTTGCCGAGCCCTGCCTTCCAAGAAATAGCAGGAAGTTACTCTGAAGACTACAAAGTGTTCTCTGTAGGAAACTGCTGGGAGAAATGCATTTATATTGTATTATGAAGACGGAACTTTAAGATGACTCAAAAATAGCCACTTGTAATAACATAACAACCAATTTCAGAGTTTGCTGGCATGTGACACTTCTCTAGGAATTCTTGGTTTCCAGCTCGATCTCATTAGCCACAAATAGAATCTACTAAGCCTTACCAGGAGTCTGGCATTTTATTTGAGAATCAAAACTTTTCCGCTTGAAAACTAGGGTAAAGCTCAGTTTTATATCAACAAGGATATGAGAGAAAGAACACACAAGGAAAGTTTTTGTATTATAAATGTGTAAAACATAATAGTTTGAAGACGAAAGACTTCCCAATGAGCCACAACTGAAAAGAATCCAGTTTACTCAATGTAGCAATGAGTTATGGACCTGTTAGAATAGATGCTGTGGTAACTCACTCATTAACATAAAATCCCCTAATATGTGGATGGTATTTCGCCAATTAGAGAATGCTTTCCATGAGTCATTTTTCACATTAGGTAACTTGGGGCAAGTGAAGGTCTGGGTCTGGTAATACATTGGTCAAAATCAGTTTGTCATTAAAGTAGACTGACATATGCTAAGGAAGCCACAACTAGATGCAAATGGCTTGCATGTTTGAGTAATTTTCTTTAAATAAACTTAATAAAGATAGGTGTCTGTCTTCAGTTGCATAGTATGTTCGAAATGCAAGATACCTCAGAAAACCTCTTGGCTCAACATTCTGACTTATATAAGATTAATCTTGTTAAGTGTTTGGTTATTCTGTAATCCCTTGTTTACCTAAGGCACAATGATATAAACTCCTTTAGCTCCTGGGAAGCAAAAAGATAATTCTTGACATTGTTGTAATAATTCCTAAATATGAGAAGTTGTGGGGTATTAGTTCTAATTTTAACTAATTAATTATATTGTGCCATGGTTAATGTTAGATTGCTTACCCAAGGTGGTGCCTGTTTCCTTACCTGTGAGTTGAGACTAGTAGAAGAGACAGCTTATCTGAGCCTCAGCACTTGAACGGTACGGGTGACAGAGATAGATAAATTGGCCAAAATGAACCCTATTAACCATAATGCTGCTCCCTCCTGTCCCTCTGGGACCATGTACAGTGTGAAAGGCCAGCTCAGACATGGGTCAGTTTGTTCAGAAGACCACACGTTAAGATCTATGAGCTATTTCTAATCATTTTCACTTGAAAAGAGGTGACTATTTTGTGAGGCCATCAACCTCAGCTGTGAATTTTGCAGTAATTTAGGTCAATAGTCTAATGCTTGCTCTCTGCTGACTGCTCAGGGTTATTGGGGCTACACAATTGCCCACAAAGAATTCATATGAGCAGATAGTCTCACCAAACTAGTTTTGGATCATTCCTTTAAGTGGGAGTGAATAAAAGGGGCATCTGTTTTTAATAAAGCAGACCAAGAGTTTGTCCAGTGCCTGGAAATGATTTATTATAGCCCTGCTCACTGCCATTTGATCACCTGTACTCCTCCTCACTTAATTGGCATCAGGATTTTGGACACGGTTCCCGCATGGAAGATGTTTCCCTTTTAGTTTTATCTAAGTCACTATCATAGTCTATAGTATGCAAATTATATGATAATGAGAGCAAAAAATTGTGTGGAGATACTGGAGTAGGAAGAGAAACAGGAAGGTGATTTTACCTGCTCAATTTTAACTGAATAGGAAATGTTCATATTTTATCTCACTGTCCAGCAATGAAATTTCCTAGGATTAGAGCATATCCCAGATCTTCATTGGATCCTGCCTCTCCTAAGCTTGGCCTCTATGGAAAATAGCAGAAATGCCAAACAGTAATTCAAGCTCCATAATAAAAGGCTAGGCTCAGATCCAAAGTGTTTTCAGTATTTCTCTAGTAGATTTTTTAGTGATTTTTCATGAAAAGCACTTGATTGAATATTATTATTTCTTCTTTTAATATTTTAGTCAACAGTAAATGATACTCTCTTCTGATACACTTCTGTCAAAGGGGTAGAAAAGTTGGTGGCAAATACCCATTTCAGTCATTTATTCTGTTGCAGTAATGTAGTGTGGGAATACATAGAAAATGGGAAAAATTAACTAAACTTCTTCAATACACTTTTAAAAGAAGCCACAGAAAAACCTGGCAAAGTAATAATAGTAAAATTATATTGCTTCTCAGTTGATATATTTGATAATATTCCAGATTTAACGTTTTGCACTTTGACATTTCCTTTACTACAGACTACCAGACACATACACTAACTCCTAACCCTAATCCTAATCCTGACCTTTAATCCTAACCCCTAACCCTAACCATAACCATAACAACAGCAGAATTCTGGAGTTTTATTCTCTAGAGAAGTCTCTTATCTGCAAAATACCAGATATATACCCTAATACTAACCCTAACCCTATATCTGAGAAAATGGCTTCCTGAACACATGATAAGAAAAGCTGAGAAGCAGCCTAGTTATTCGGCAGAAGACCCCACCCATTTAAGAATTGGCAGTATTTCTGAAAATAGGTGTGAAGGTAGAGATAAACATAGAAGAACCAGTTGAATATCTATTTGAGGAGTACTTAGAGCCCCAAATCCCCCCTTTGCTTCAGCTCAGTAGATGGCTGCCAAGTCTATTCTCACCCCAGGAGATATATTTTATTTGTTTGTTTTTTAAGTTTTTGTTTAAATTCCAGTTAGTTAGCATACAGCATAATATTAGTTTCAGATCAATAGAGTGACTCAACACTTCCATAATCATCCAGTGCTCATCAAGACAGGTGCACTCCTTAATCTTCATCATCTATTTAACTCATCCCCCCCACATCCCTCCTTGGTAACCAACAGCTTGTTCTCTAGATATAAGAGTCTGTTTCTTGGTTTGTCTTTCTCTCTTTTTCCTTTTGTTCATTTGTTTTGCTCGTTAAATTCCTATATGAATGAAATCATATGGTATTTGTCTTTCTCTGAATAACTTATTTCACTTAGCATAATACTCTGTAGCTACATCCATGTCACTGCAAATTGCACTTTAACATTTTAATAGGTCAGAGTGCATTTGTTAAATTAAAAAATAACCTCATAAACTAGGATGATTATTTATATTTTATGTAGTCTGCATTTTGTGGGATTGTATGTCAAACACATCTAGGTTTAAAGAAGACTGCCAAGGGGCGCCTGGATGGCTCAGTTGGTTGTAAGGCTGACTTTGGATCAGGTCATGATCTCACAGCTTGTGAGTTCAAGCCCCACGTCGGGCTCTGTGCTGACAGCTCAGAGCCTGGAGCCTGCTTGGGGATTCTGTGTTGCCCTCTCTCTCTGTCCCTCCCCTGCTTACACTCTGTGTGTCTTGTCTCTCAAAAATAAATAAACATTTTAAAAATTAAAAAAAAGAAGACTGCCAAGAGAAGAAAGCTAAGGTGGTGGGAAGGAGGAAGAGAGGAAGGAAAGAAAGGAAAGGGATGGAGGGATTGGAGGAAGAATCTATGTAGGAGGAAAAAGGAAGATGGCAAGGAGAAGGGAGAAATACCTCAAGTCCATAAACAGTTATCTTACTAATTGTACTGAAGACTATCTTTATATCTGTTGATTAAAGGAAGGAATTGCAAGGTTTATCAAACAGAAAATATACCTAATATAATCCTAATGCAAGAATTTCATGAAACTAAAACATATTAGAAAGTGGAAAAAGTAGGAAAGGAAGTTTGTGAAATCTATCCAAAGTGATTTAAAAATAACTCAGATGTGGAATCTGTTAAAATGAGAAAGTGGACACATGGCTCTTTCTAATCTTATATACATTACTGTATTAACACTTCTCTAGTTTCCCTTGAGGCCAGCCAGGTTCCTTGGGAGAAAGGTATATGTTCCCTGGACACTTTCAGGGTCTGTCTAGGGTATGCTCATGGGTACAGGTTTAAAAGTTTCTTCCACAGATATGTCAGCATATTAATGCATTGTTTGGCTCCAAGTTGCCTTCCCTCCCTGCATTTCCTCATTTGCCATTCATCTTCTTACTTCCCTTAGTCCACCATAATAGTCCCTAGGGTACAGCATAAGTGCTTCTTGCTCTTCTAACTGCACATTTGTTTTTACTGTACAATTAAGGTATTTGGCTATTATAAAATGGTAATGCTTAGAATTCTGCAACATCATTCCTTTGGGGTATGGGGTAATCAGAACACCTGATAAAATGTCAGAGTTCAGATTTCATGTGGGCTGGACCATTCTTTTTGTGTGTGCTGCACACATGAGCCAGCTGTGCTCCTAAGATAAAGCAGGGCTGACTGAGTGATGGATGGCACTCCAGGACATTTCATGGACAGGAAGTGATAGGCAGGGGGGACTCCTTAGATGGGTTCCAAAAAAGAAAAGAAGCTTGCCATATGGCAGTGTCCAAGAGGCCCCAAATGGGACTAAAAGGATTGGAGCCTGGGCTGTATAAGTGAAGATCTTCCTTTCTAAATGCCATACTCTGCCTTAAAAATAAACTAAAAACAGTATTCGATAGAGAAAATGTGTGAGTGGTAACAACAAAGCTTTCAGCAGACAGGAAGGAGAGGTCTGTGATGCTAACTTCTCTGGGTTTGAGTTGCTAATATAATTGTTGGCAGAATAGCCTAAAGATTAAGAGCTCCTTTAGATATTTGGTCTAGAGCTAAATAGCCCCAAGTGTGAATCTGGACTCCACCACTCACTGACTTCCTCATCTGGGGCAAACCACTTACCTCTCAGAGTCTCAATACCCTCCTCTGTAAAAAAGGGTAAGAATAATTCTTACCCACAGAAAATTACACCTCTCTTTTCTGTACCTTCGACCTCTTCCTCTCAATTAGATCCTTTCCATGAGAGTCAAAATATATTCAGTTATTGTCTGTGTTTAAAACAAAGAAACAATAAAACAAAACAAAGTTTTGCTTTCATTCACTTATTCCTCTTTGTTAGAGTTTCTCTTGATACTGTGGGCCGGGTAGTTCATTTTCATGAGCTGTTCTATGCATAATAGGATGTTTAGCAGCATCTCAGGCCTCTGCCCATGAATGTGCACCCTTCCCATTTGGGACAGTCAAAAATGTCTCCAGACATGGCCAAATGTTCCATTTGGAGCAAAAGCTCCCCCAGTTGAGAACCACTGCTCTCATGACTGACCATCTCCTCTGCTCTCTAGAACTGCTCCTTCTCACAGTTTTGCCTCTTCCCCTTGGCTCTGCTTCCTTACTTTCTCATCACTCCTGAGTCTGTTATGCTTTGTCTCTTGTCTCTATTTCATTAAAAAAATGGTTCTTGTTCAGATGAACGGTAGTCTTAATATCTTTAAATACAATGAACTTTTCAATCCATCTTTTGATCTCTCAGCAGAATTCAGTGCTTTTAGCATCCTGTCTTTGGAATGATATCTTCTTCTGGCCCTTATAACATCACTGTACATGTCTAAACTGTGACATCTGGGACACCTGGGATAGCTGGACGCTCTAACTCCATGTGGAATCACCATTCTCCAAGAGACTAGCTCAGGCTTATTCAAATGGGGGTAGAAAGGTTCCCAGCATCAAGAGAGGGCAAGCCCCACAGAGCAAGCAATTTTCAAGATTCTGCCTGTATCACATTTGTTAGCAGTGTCTAGGCCAATGCCCAGAGGCAGTATGAGAGAGGCCTACCCAAGACAGAAATAGAGGGAGGAGATAGACTTCTGGCATGACATTCACCTGCTCCCCAGTGAAACTAGTGAAAACTATTCAAAACTTTTAAAGACACTGGAAATGGTCCCAAGGAAAAATAGCAAATGAAGAAATATCTATACAAGAATACCTGTAAGAATTCAGTAAGAAAGGTGAAAGTTTGTGGCATTTAACTGAGACCTCTCCATCTTACTCCCATTTCAGTTGGGTTAGTGCAGGCACCATTGTACAGGTGGTATAGTCAAGAACACAGAGCTCCCTCTTCTTATAGCCCCCAGCCAGAGAGCTTTCTTTCTGGGAGGATTAGGACTTCAGGATTTCAGTGTTCTTCCCGAAGTTACCTGTTGCTACCTAAGCCCTGGGGGGAATGCATTTAAGATGTAGGGCGCTCCCTTTTCCAATCTACCTTGACCTGTAGAATGGAGATGCTACCTGGGCACAGCATGCTAGAATGCTGGAGTCCTCATTACTTTTGCCTGGGTTCCTTAGGTAGTGGTTCCACACCAGCAGAGAGGAGTCTAGAGGACCTTGGGTTACCACTCAACCAGCTAGCTCTCAGAGTTGGAATGTCAGTCACTCAGAGAGAAAAGTTGACATTGTCTCCACCCCTATCTCCAGAGCCCTGGGTTAGAGATTTTGCCTCAGAGGGGAAGCAGTCTATACAATAAATAGTTCTTAATCTCTTCCCAAAGGAACTGACTTCATTTGCAACAGAACGGGAAGGAATTCAAGCCTAAGAATGTTCTCAAGAACAATGGAAGCTGGGGTGAAAGGCATTGGGGAAGAGAGTGAAGATACAGGCTAATTTGCAGGCTGCTTTTTAGGAGAGAACCACTGCTGAGGACAGAACAGATGTCCAACACTGACCTTAGAAATGATTCCTTGAAAGGAGCTACTAGTTGGTTGTATTAGTTTGTAGAGCACTTTACGTCCGATGTCCTCTTTCTACCCACCTGCACTCTAGTCTAGTCTTTTATCATCTCTAACCTGCAATACTGCAAAATTCTAATGGGTTCCCAAATTAGGATACCCTCCTAATTAGTGTGCAATCCAGTTTCTAGAGTGTAGCCAGAAAAATCCTTTGAATCTCAGTCTAATCTGGTTGTGTGTTCCTCCATTATAGAGACCATGGGAAAGACACCTGCACCTTCAGTGATGTTTAATTTCACGCTGACAGTCTCTAAGTACTCATTTCCTCCCTGTATCTGTCATTTCCTGCAGTATCCTGTTAAATCTCAGCCAATCCACCCCCAAGTGTACTCTCTCCCTGATGCATCTTTCAAATTTCGTGCTAGATGGTTGCCTCTAGTGAGACTTTTCCTTCATTAAGTGGCTCTTTGTTCTTTGTTCTTTCTTTGTTATGGACCTCCTTCAAGAGAGCTGTCCTTTGCCCCTTGATTTGGTGGACTCCCCACCTGTTTGAATAATAAATCTGTCCTTGATCATACCAAAGGACTAGTACTATGAGTTTTGATAATGGACCTTAACCTCGGGAAAGCACTTCATCATGTCACAGTCACAGTGAGGTTGCAATGACACCCTCTTCCTGCTCTCTTTAAATTCTTCTGTGGCCTCCTTTCCATTTACTTTTATGCTAAAGTCTACAATTCTTAGCTTGGCCTACAAGGTTCTGTATGCTCATTCCCTATCTCACTGGTTTTTTTGCTTTTCATTAGTTATGTTCCCTGGTGCCTGAGGACACACATATGTGCTGTATCCTCTGCCTGAGATGCTCTTCTCCCTCCTCACTCCTGCTGATCTTTCTTAGTTTGCCCTTAATTATCTGCATAACTTGGCTTGAAAAGCACTTTCTCACAAAGGCCTTCCCTGATGGCTTACTGCAGTCCTATCAACTAGGTCAGTTGTACTTTTTCTTCATGGCACTATTTTTGTTTTAAACTTTATATTTATTCATGTAATTTTTGATGGACATTTATCTTCTTTACTAGATTATAATCACCCTGAGGTCAGTGACTTTATATGCTTTGTTCACCATTGTATCCTCAGTGCTTAAGCCATTGGCCAGTCCACAGTAGGTACTCTTATAAATTGTTGAGCATGGAATACATGAAGACTCTTAGTAATATATATAATCTCAAAGCAAGAGTATACTATATTAGTTTGAATAAACAAGGTTCTGCTGTAATAACATGCAGTCTCCCTTACCTTCCTATCCTCCCTCCCCACAAAGCCACATATACTCACAAATTATAGAGACTTAAAATAAGAAAGGTTTATATCTCACTCATGCTGAATTTCCATTGTGCTTTATCAGGATACTCTGCTCCATCTCATCTTTATTCTGGGACCCAGGCCGATGGAGGTTACCATCTGGAACATTGTCTATTTCTGGGGCAAGGGAAAGAGAAAAAGACTTGTTTCACTCTGGTGATTAAGTACTTTAGTAAGGAAGTGACACACTTCATTTCCGTGTACAATCCATTAATCAGAACTAGTCTCAGGGTCCTGCCCATCTGTAAAGAAGACAAGGAAATGTAATTCTTTCATGCACTGAGCAAGAAAGAAGAATCAGATGTATGTGACCATTAGAAGTCTCCCCAGTGGCATATTAGTGTAGAGCTGTATGTGTTAAAGTTCAACTTGAATTTGAAGGAATGGTAAAAAAATTCATGAGGGTGTAGTTCAACTGGGCTAAAATATGAGATTGGGATAGTCTGGATGAGAAGGCATTGCCAGTAGAGGAAACACGAGGAACATAATTAGAAAGTATGTATAAGCATGTGTCTGAGTCACAGTGAAGAGTGATCCACCTTGCTGAAGTGGAGAGCAGGTGTTGAGGGACCATGGGAGATAGATTGGAGTGACAAAGTTGACCATTAGTATATCCACACTCCTCTCAACTATTTTGGCCTTAATGCAGAGATATCCTCTGTTTGAGGAATTCAGTATACAACTTTAGATTTGTCAGTCACCTTGACTTGGTGGCACTTTCTTCATTTCTAGAATTCCAGATTTACAACTGCATTTCTCCAAGGCAGTTTTTGGTGGGCACAGCAGTCCAGAAAGACCAAGACCTGACCTACTCCCACTTTTCAGCCCTCTTTCAATTCATGAGCAGGGAAACACCAGTGCTCTGCCAGCCTGTGAGTTGAATGTCTTTAATCTCAACTTTAATTGGCACTTGTAGGGGCTTAAACTGAGTGCCAAGACCCTTAACAATGATATAAAGTGATGGATAGTGTGGAATAATAGGTTTTATGGAAACCTGGATGCATTTGAAGGATGTCATTTAATAAATCTGTCCCTAGAAGCTAGTAGCACTCAGTCAATACAAATTAACCTATTTTCTCCCACCTTACTTTTGTTAGTTGTACTAGCTTTGGAAAAGAAAAAGAAAAGCCATACCATTAGAGTTCTAATAACTGGAAATGGATATTTAGGGGAAATTATATTTGCATAAAAGTATTTGTTAAACAAAAATCACAATGAAATATTGACTACAGAGCAGCCATTAATGGAGAGAGCTGAGCCATGCTTAATATGCCCTCTGTTCATTGATCCTTGGAGGGAACATAGTATAGTGGCAGAATGTGGTCTCTAGAACCAGATGCCAAGATTTAAATTGAAACTCTGCCATTCACCACTGGGTGATCTTGAGAAATTTATTTAATCATGCTCATATAGCAATTCCTTACTGCTACAGACTAATTGTATCCCTGAAAAATTCATTATGTTGAAGCCCTAATGTCCAACATGAATATGTTTGGAGATAGGACTTTTAAGAGGTAATTAAGGTTAAATGAAAGCATAAGGGTAAGGTCTTAACCTGTTAGGTTTGGTGGGCTTAGAAGAAGAGGAAGAGAAGGAGTATTCTTTTCCTCATGTGCACTTACCTAAGCACACAGCAAGATGGCAGCCCTCTGTAATCAGGAAGAGGCTTCTCACCAGTAACTAACCATACTGGCACCCTGATCTCAGGCGTCCAGCTTCCAAAACTGGAGAAAATAAATTTTTGTTGTTTAAACCACCCAGTCTATGTTATTTTGTTATGGCAGCATGAGCTGAGTATTTTACTCACCTCTAAAACGAGGACAATAATTGTGTCTATCTGATAGTGTGCTTGTGAGGATAGAATGTATTAATATATGCTGAGCTCTTAAATGATGTTTGGTATATAGTAGGTACTTAATAGACCTTAGCTATTATTATTTGTATTATTTCCTTCCTTAACCCCTCATTTGATTGTACTATACTTAAGAATTCTACTTTTCCAGCTCTGTCTCTTATAAGCTGTATGACCTTGTTCGAGTTACTAAGTTCTCCAAGCCTCAGTTTGCATATCTGTAAGTGGGGATAATAATAGTGCTGCCTATCTCTTCTAGTTGCTGTGATCATTAAAGGAGATGTACATGTAGTGTATCTGGCACATGGTGAGCATTCCATACATGCCATATACTGTCTTTGTTAGAGGTTTGCAGGACTTCCTCTTTTGCATTGTTTAAGTAAGAAATTGCTCTTTCTGGGAATCCTTACACTCTTTGGAGGAACTAGTAATAGCAGTTTCTCCTCAGACTTGGAACTTGGAACAGATTTCCTTCTCTAAATCATTCTTGCCTTTATTTTGTCACTGCAGGATAATTGCTTTGTGCATTTTTCCTTTAGTGTAATATATGACCTTAATGGCCCTCTCTCCATCATTATGTCACTGTTAACATTACACATTTTTTAAGTTTATTTATTTTGAGAGAGAGAGAGTGAGAGAGAGAGCGCAGAGGGAGGCACAGATAGAGTGTGAGAGAGAGAATCCCAAATAGGCTCTGTGCTGTCAGTGCAGAGCCCTCTGCAGGGCTCTGTCCCACCCCATGAACCAAACTGTGAGATCATGACCTGAGCTGAAATCAACAGTCAGATGCTTAACTGACTGAGCCACCCAGGCATCCCTACACTACAGTTTCTAAAGAGCAGGGACCTTAAACCTTAAATTTGATATATTAAGCTAACAGAATCATAGGACAGAATCCTGAGACAGGTGAGTGATATTTTCTCACAGCTATTTAGTGATGGACTTGAGAACTAAAAACTCAGCTTGCAGCCTGGTTGTTATCTCACAGTGTGAAGTGAGGAATTCATAAATGCATTGTTGAACATAGTGGTCATGTATATCCTAAGCTGATGGGTAGACAGAATTGTATTATGCACAGCACGGCTTCTCAAACTTTAATGATTGAATCATCTGAGCAGGATGTTGAAATGCATGTTCTGACTCAGGAAGTCTGGGACGGGACCTGGAATTCTGCATTTTTAGCAAGTTCCCAGATGATTCTGAGACTGCTAGTCTTCAGACCATTTTTTGAGTACAGAGGATATAGATACTTTTAGCAACAGTGACTTTGAAGTTTTTTGCTGTTTTTTGTTTTGCTTGTGAGTCCATTTCTTTTTATTCACTGAAATATACTCTGAATGCAAAACTTTTTTTTTAAATACCAATGGGACAAAGTTTAACACATTTTAAATTAAAATGTTTCAGTTTGTTTCTCCATATGTTGTGTATTCCTAAATCATTCACAGTGGTTTTATTTTGTAGCCCTTTTCCATCAAATGGGAAAGTAGTGTTCTCCCAAATTTATTTCTCAGTATCTATCCTCCATAACCTATTAAATCATCTCATCCTTCCTGAAAAGCTCTTTGTTTTTTGACCTGTACTTCATTCAGTTTCAGTTCTCACCCTCTAAGTCATGCCCACATCCTGTTTTTTGGCATCTCCTCATCTCGCTGACACTGTTTGTGGGAACTCATATCCAGTTGCACTCATCACTTCAGACCTTGGGAATCACTTGGTTGTGATTTGGAGACACTAGTGATTGCCAAGACCTGTAGATCACTCTAGTTTATCCTGAAGACTTACCTAAGTCTTAATCATGCGTGCTCTATGGATTCAGTCCCATGACCTGCCGCTCCTCCAACTCAACATGGTGAAAACCAAAGTCTTCCTACTTGTTATCTGTAGACTGTAGGCCATCTGCCAACCATGCCAGGTTATTTCACTCCCTCTATCAAAACTTCCAGTGATTTGTCCTTTACTGTGGCATAAATCTCTAACTCCGTATTCTGATGTTGAAACCCTGCTCTCTCTAACTTCAACCTTTTTTTTTTTCTACACATGTCTTCCATTGCTTTGAAGTATGTGCTGATTGAAGTTAGTCTGAATCCTCTAGTTTCTGGAGCATGCATTGACATTCCCAGCCTTCATGCCACCTTGCTCTGAACTGAAAGCCCTTATACTGATCCCTGTATATCAAAATGTATGTATGTATGTATGTATGTATGTATGTATGTATCTGTCAAGTCCTACATGCAGTGCTGCATCTTTTGCGGTATGTTCTCTGTCCCCTTATTTGAAAGGAATTCCTCCTTCTCTGGACTGCTACATGTTTAAGCGCCATTTAGATGACACTTCACAGTATGCTTTATGCTATATCTAGTCAAATGTCTGCCATCTAAATGTCTCTAGTCCTCCAGCTCTCTGGCATCCCTGCTTTAACTACCAAAGACTATATGGGTCAAACCCCATCACTTCTTTCCTCTTAGACTCATATTCTTCTGCTACATTTAGGGGAAGGGAGTGTTGCTACATACCACTTCCAAATCATTTCACCCCAAAAGCCATTTCTCTTCACTTACCTGGCTCCTCCTGGCAGCTGCTTCTAGCTCTGCCTGAGGCCTCGGCTTTTTTTCTGTTGGACACTATCTGGAGCTGCAGACTCCACCTCTTCTCTATAATTACTCAAAACCACCACTAACAGTAGGTTATTGCCATTAATAGACTTGTACTGAAAGTTTTAGGGTAATGCAGGCTAATTATAGCATAAGCAGAAGTCAACTGTAATTTGAATGCTAGAATCAGAGTTCTTAGACATTTATCAGACACTTACTCCCTAACCACGTCCATTCCCTGGGGGCTTCCCATCTTCAGGCCTTTCCTCTCCCATCTCTTCTACCGTAAACCCTCATAAAATGCCAAAGTTCAAATATTCTAACTTCTTATGAAGAATGTTTCACCATTTTTTTAAAGTAAGTTTATTTATTTACTTCAAGAGAGTGTGTGTGCCTGGGGGAGGGGCAGAGAGAGAGAGAGAGAGAGAGAGTCAGCACAGAGACCAATGCAGGGCTCAGTCTCAGGAACCCTGATACCATGACCTGAGCCGAAGTGAGATGCTTAACTGACTGAGTCACTCAGGCGCCACTCACCATTTTGTTGTTGTTGTTGTTTAAACCTTGACTGTCTATATTAAATATACAAGGACATCTCCCTACATAATCAAATTAGTTTTTATGTGTTTTCCTAGTCTTCAGAGTCATTGTGTCCCGCAGCAGAATTCTGCAGTCCTGAAGTTGTTTTGGTTCAACCAGCTTAAAGTAAACTAATTTTTGTAACCACAGCACTATGAGATAGGCAAAATCTTATCTGCCTGTTTTTATATGTATCTCATTGGTTTCCATCTAGTTTGCAAACATATTTAGGAAAGACCATATAACTCAATCATTTTATTATCACAATTTGGGATTAAAAAGGAGTTCAAACCTTAATCCATCATATATGAGGTTTGGGACTTTAGGAAAGCAGTTTCCTTGGGGAACCTCAGCCACCTGCCCTAAAAAATAAGTTTAATAAAATCTGCCTCATATAAATGAGAGGATTTAGAAAAATTCTGTGAAATCATTTATTTAGAGTCCTGGCACACAGTAGTAGCCCTACCCTCAGTACAAGGTTAAAATGTTAGAGTACAAAATATTTACTCCAGTGAACGTTACTAAACTTTTATTTGGGTACTATGTTTATTGCAGGATCCCAAAACCTACTTGATACCATGATTTTCCTTCCTGAATATCATCATATCTACTCTGGAGTCAGTTACATAGAGTTCTACCTTTAATTGAAGAGATAACAAAATCAAGACTTTAAAACTTTCAGTGTTAAGAGTAAATGGCACATTACTTTAGAGATAATATCAGTAATTATGGAAATATCTTTTCAGATTGTCATGTTTTCCTCTGCCTTAGTGCTAGCAATCAAAACCACTGAATTAATCTGACCAAGGTCAGGACTTTGAATGTGAGGAGAATGACTTGAATTTGAGGCATTATGTGTACAGTGCAAGATGTTCCAGATACAGATTCTGTGAATCTTGTTTAAGAACAATGGTGTAGGGAACCAGATAACTACCTTCTAATCTCTGAGTCCCATGAAGTTTGGGAAGTTTGGGAAGGTCTCCAGAATTCTAATGTTGCCCCCAGAAAGAGGAGGCCTCATAGTTTCTAGAAGGGATAGCCATTTTTCGGAAATTGGAATGTGGAAATTTCCGTTATGTCCTGGAAATACATAAAATCCTTCTGCAGGAAGTGCTCTGTAGAGGTTTCCAAATTTTGTTCACTAATCTCTCTAGCTGAAATGCTTTCTCTTCAATGGTATAAAATCTCTGTCTTTCCAAGCCCCGTGCAGAAGCAACTTGGTATGTACAGCCTTTCCAGATAGCCCCAAGCTGTAATAAATCATCATTTCCTTCTTTATATTCCTAGAGCATAAAAACACTTATCACAGTCTTTGGTTACTCTTGATGGTGAGTGGGCAGTACAGTTTAGTATCTTAAAGCTCAAACTGTAAAGTCAGATTTCCCCTTACAAGCTGTTTGTCCCTGGGCAGGTTACGTACCCCCTCTCTGCATCAATTTTTTCATCTGTAAAATGAAGATATTTAATGTAGCTATGTCATGATTTTTGTTAGAGTTAAATGTGATGATGCCTATAAAGCACGTAAACAGGACCTACCATACAGTAAATTGTCAATAAATATTAGCTTTCACTATTATTACTTGTCAATTCTTCCTGTCACATTAGGAAGCTTTTTGATAGTGGTGACCATAATATGTTTATTTTGTTGTTGTTGTTATGTTCAATGACCAATAAATCATCTGTTGAGCTTTGTGTTTTACAGCTCTGGGTTAAAAAATCACGTTTTCTATTTATATTGTCATGAAAGTCATAATGCCTATGCTTCTAATGCATGGCTTATTTGAATGTGATGGTTGCTAAAAGTAAAATAGCTCTGCAATTTAGGATGTGTGGCACAATTAGAGAAGCATGTAAACAAAATTTTTTAATGTACAGATATCTCTGGAACTTTTAGTATACTTTTTGTTATATAACAAAAGGAGGCTAAATAAACATTTTTACAAAACATGGAAATTATCATATTTTAAACTTTAAAATTTTCATATATAAAGTTTTCCTTGTACAAGCATGTCAATAGGCAAAATGGAAAGATATTTTGTATAATTCTCCCTTCTTGAGAAGTGTCATCTAGATTAAAATCTTTTTCCCCAGAAATGTCTCATTTGTAAATGGCAAAGTACATATGGAACATCTTACCTCAAATTCAGGGTTTCTTTTTTGTTTTTTTTGGAAGCTTTAATAAAAGAAGGACAAGATTAAGAATTCCTGAAATTTTAGAAGGCTGTCACATTTATTATGGCAATCACTGAGCTCCAGAATAAAGTTTTTTTTCTTTTAATTTTTTTTTTGCCTGAAACCTAAAACTGCCAGTATTTTAACATACAAGATCAAAGTGTGTTTAGTCATATTTCTGGACATTGTTCACAACAGTCATTCAGTCATTTCTTTCTGTGAATGTAAGTAAAAATCCTGCTTCCCCTTCTTCCTACAGTGATACAGAACATCATCTTTTTGAACAATGGCACATCTTTCCCACCTGGTTTTCTCCACTTTTCCTGACATAGATAACTTTGAAGGAGCCCAAACCCCACACACAATAACATTGATTTTATGTTAGTTTCCTAAGACTGCTGTAACCAATTACTGTAATTCAGATGGGTTAAGTCAATAGAACTCTTCTGCACTCTCTGTGCAATAGAGATTTATTCTCTCACAGTTCTGGAGGCCAGAAGTCTTAAGTGAAGGTGCCAGAGGATTCATTCTTTCTGGGGGCTTTAGGGAGAGTCCATTTTGTCTCTTCCAAGCTTCTGATGGCTCCAGGGTTTATGGGTTACTGACGCATAACCTCCATCTCTACCCCTATCCTTATTTGGCCTTTTTCTTCTCTGGGTATTTATCCTCTTCTCTTCCCTTGTAAGGACACTCATTATTGGCTTTTGGGTCCATCCTGATACAGGATGATATCTCAAGATACTTAATTATATCTGCAAAGATCCTTTTTTTTTTTTCAAATAAGTATATATTCACAGGTTCCCAGGGGCCATATCTTTAGTGGGGTCAGTTTTCAACCCACAACATGTTCCCTGGGACTAAGGCTGCCTCTTACTCTGGTCAGAGATGTATTCGACAGAAAGGATGTATTTTCATAAAGCCAACATTTCTTCAGTACTATTTGACTGCATTGCCCAGTCCTACATTATGACTTCCTAACGGAGATAGAAGCATCCTCATTCATTGACTTTGAGGAAAAGCATTTTCCCAGGGAAGTGGTGTCCAATCTTTTTGTGGCCTATTCTGTAAGGTAGTCTTGGCTTGTATAGAAACTATACCTGGAAGTCCACTGATAATTCATCAAGCTGCCATGTTAGAGAAGAGAAATTATCTCCAAATATCATGGTCATAAGTGTGTATAAGAAGTATTCATAGACAAATGCATTCCCACATTATTAGTCAAGTGCCCATGTACTTGCCTAAATCTTTCCAAATTTTCAGACACTTAGCATATTGGGGGAAATAACATTAAAGAGAACATAATGTCTAACTTTTGGATTCTCTGTGGGTAGGGAACACATCAGTTTTGAAAAAGAAAAGATTGTAGATGCAATATCCTTAAATTGTTTAAAAGTTTTGTACCAAAGACTGTTCTTAAAAGTTAAATGAAAAATGAATGAGTGTGAAGATGATGTCTTTTAAGATAAAGAAGAACCGACTTTTTAAAAAAGTAGGAGCAAATGAGTATTTCTGTAGATAGAAAAGAGTAGAGATGGTGTTTCTCAGAGATTGCTAAAACCAATATTACAATTTTTCTGAGAACAGAATAGGGTACAATAAAATGTCTAAACTTATTCAAGATTATACTTTTGTAGACTGTAATAAGTTAAGCTGGTATGAATAGCATATAGTGAGAGTTTTATAAGGAAGTTAAGTTTTTATGTGAGGACATACAAAGTAGTACATTTGTAGATTGTAAAAGATATATATATATAATTTTTTAAGCACATCCATCTTTTCATGACCCAAAGAAAACTCCCTATTTGAGCTTTTTTTTTTTTTTAAACCATAGCTGAAAGTGCCAATGTCTACTAAATTATCTGACTTCACTCTGTTCTGATTTGGAGATGGCAGCTATAAAAAATGAGCAAGGGGGAGCACCTGGGTGGCTCAGTGGGTTAAGTGTCCACCTTTGGCATAGGTCATGATCTCATGACTCCTGAATTTGAGCCCTGCATGGGGCTCTGTTCTGACAGTTTAGAGACTGGAGCCTGCTATGGATTCTGTGTCTCCTTCTCTCTCTGCCCTTCCCCTGCTCATGTGCTCTCTCTCTCTCTCTCTTTTTCTCTCTTTCTCAAATAAACATAAAAAATTTTTAAAACCGAACAAGGGAATTTGATCTAACATATAGAAACTGAACATTTTAAGATATAGACCTTTAGGGTGTCAAATCTTAAAAGAAAAGTTAAGGAGAGAGATAGAGGTAGTCCCAGGAATAGGATGGGAGATTTGTGGCCAGGTATCAATCCCATATTTGCCCTATTTCATCCTTTTGTAGGACAAAATAGAACCTCAAAGAGGTAGGGAAGGTGCAGTAGCCACTTCCATTACTTACATCCTTTATCCCTTCATAGTATTTAAAAACTTAAGGGATGCCTGAGTGGCTCAGTCATTTAAGCACTGGACTTGAGACCCTAGTCTAGCTCTGTGCTGACAGCTCAGAGCCTGTAGCCTGCTTTGGTTTCTGTGGCTTCCTCTCTCTGCCCCTCCCCCGCTTGTTCTCTCTCTCTCTCTCTCAAAAATAAATTACAAAAAATTAAAAACTTAAAAGTTGTGAAATTCCCTATCAGATCATGTGTATCCAAAGAATTTAATATCAATCTTTTCATTTTTAATATTTAGTCTTGGTGCTTATTTACTTTGTCCCCTGGAAAAACTTCTGAGGGCATTGTTCAGCTCATGGAATCTAGTAAGAGGCCCTGCACACATTTACTTTGGTTAAACTATATACTTGTGCAGTCATATTCACTTAAGCACTGCTCACATGACATAACTCTACAGCTTTGTCACCTGATTTATATCCACTTAGCATTATTCACTCTGAAAATTTACTTTTATATCAAGCACAAAAACAAAATGAAATACAATTTAAGAAATAAGCTCACAACATTTCAATTAAATTCATTAATCAAGGCAGTTTATGGAAATGCCACATGCAGACTGTAAACTTCATAAATATTCAAGCAGTGAACAACTAGACAATCACATTTTTAGTAATAAATGCTTCGTCTTGGTGGCTTTATTTTAGTATGAAAGATACAGAACATTCCTACACACTGGCTTGCATTCTCATTTTGAAACCATTTAAAACCATGCATATCATCAAACAGAACCTTTGTTTTGGTGACATTTCTTTTTCCATATGTTTTCCATTTACCTTTCTCTCTAGATTTAGTGACTTGATACTAATTAGCATCTGCACCTGAATTCAGGAAGCAGCGTTTGAATCAAACCAAGTCAAGCTGTTTGTAAAGGGGAAAAAAAAGGCCCAAGTTCCTAGATTTCCAAGTAACACATATGGACAATATACCTTGTTGATATTCTCTCACACATGTGCCTTCTTAAAGTTTGAGAATTTATGTATACTTTCTTTTGGTATATACAAATACAATCACACTGGTAGCATTAGACTATGCTATAAGGTGCTTTACCTGATTGCACATTGACATTCTAATACAAGAATTGTGTTGAACAAATGCAGGATGTTATTTAACACATTCATATTATATTTTTACAAATTATTTTCATGTACTAGGTTTGGGAGTAGAAAGAAGAAAAGTTAAAGGAGAGTCAGGCAGTGATGCAAGACTGTATTTGAGGGGACATTTGAACTGGATCTTGAAGGATATTTTAAGAGATCAAAAGAGAATGAAAATAGAGAAAAGGTTAGGTAGAACCAAAGAAGAAAATGTATTGTGGCATACGGGCAGAATATGGAAAGGAGAATAATTTTAGGCAGGGAAATCTATAGCTTAAATGCAATCAAATGCAGTGTCATCAAACTAGGAAAATTCACTCGTCCTTTGATTTCGAGTGTTAGTAACTTCATGTAAACGGAAGCCTACATCTTCCATGTTTCCATATCTTAATTATGGTGATCACCTATATATTTTCTAATTGTGGCAAATTTGTCTTCCACCTGAAAAATTGAAGACAGAGTTTATGGTTTTTTATGTTCTTCCCTGGAGTCTGACTCACCCTCTGCTATTCCTATACTGAAGACGAGACCAACTCTCTTTTAATACTTCCAATGATTCATTACTTTACAAGAAACCTTTGTCAGGTTCTCTAACCACTGTTAGAGGACATGGACATGTGGTCATTCCTTATATCCCATTCAATGATCTCTTGGTAATGATGTCTGATGGTTGGTGCTCATGTTCCTCTCTGGAATCAGAACAGACCTCTCTATTTCATCTGCTCATCAAGTCCCATGAATACATAGAGGAATAGCTGGAATTCCTATTCCTGATATTTTTCTTTTTCATTGTGTCCATTCTTAATTTATTCATCATCTCCCCATTTTCCATTCCTTCTTTCGAATCTTTCTCCCTTTTATTCATCCATTAAATATCCATGCAACCAACAAGTATTTAGAACTAGTAAATACCAGACACAACTATGCATAGTTTTTATTATTCTTACAAATTTTGGGTTTTCATATCTGGGCTGTTAGTGGTTTTTTAATATTAAAGGATAAATTAGAAATACCCATGATGTGCCAGATATAATTTGACCAAGAGAGAGCACAATGAAGTGCCATTTCCCCAATTTGAGTGGCCTTCTCCTTGAATGCCATTGAGAATGGCTTAACATTTACAGTTGCACTGTACTTTAATTTGTATCACTTAGTGGTCAGCTTATTTCTTTTCCTGTAAAAACTGCATAAGGTCAAATATTTCTTATTATAGTTTGTAATATTTCTTTTAACTAAATGTAGACCTTTACAAGTATACATGTTGAATTTCAATTTTTTGGTTCCTTCTATTAAACTTTTCAAAATTGTTCTTATTTATGTTTGTCTATTATCCACAAAATTAACAAACCAGACTTCCTTATCTTTACCCAAGTCATTGAACAAAATATAGAATTGAAATCCTGGACTTCATTTGAGTCATGTTTTCAAGTTGATTCCAAGCTATTCAGCAGTAGTATCTGAACATAGTATTCAGCCAGCAACCAGCAATTAATGCAACTAAAAGCACTACCATTCATGTTGCATTTCACAATTCTGTCCATCAGGATGTCATGGAAATCTGTCAGGGTCATACTATAATAAATACATCTTAAAGTTTTTCCTAAGCTAAAACTCTATTAAAAAAAGAGAATGAGGTTAGTTGGACATGACTTATCCTGAGTGTTCTCTCTAGCATTTACTGCATACTCTTTGAAATGGTATCAGTGATACAGTTAATAATCTATGTTCTTTTTGTAGGAATTAGTATCACATATTTGAGACTATAGTCTGCAGGTCTACTCCATTTCCTATTGTTAAAATTCACAATAACCTAGACTTTTCATTTCAAAAGTTGGGCTTTATATTTAATGAGAATGAGCACTATTAATATTATATGAATCATCATTATTGTTTTCTTCCCTTCCAAGAAATAAGTTTATGTGTTTGAAAAAATACATTAATTTTGGACCTAAATTATTTTGAATATAGGGCAGTATTTTGAATTTTTTATTTATGAGATCATGTCTGTAATTTTATAAAGAGGGTAAGATGTTTGGGCTGTGTGTGGCCTTGGAAGAGTTTACTGTAAGAGAAAATGCATTATAAATGTTTGAAATTATGATCTTAGAATAAAATTATAAATCACTAAAAAAGTATAACTAACCTCTACATAAACTTTTTATGAATATTATTAATCATCTTTCAACAGTATAGAGCAGTAATTTAACCTCAAAACTTTTGAAAATAGGTGCTTACTGAGAGTAGCAGAGTAATGGTACATTGTATGCATTTTATGATTATAGTGAGGGGGAAGTCCTCATAAATTCAGAAAATGCAATTCTGTGTTACTTGGTATAATTTTCTGTCTGTGGGGGTGTGAATTTTTATTAATACTGATAACATGTCATAAGATAGAATATATTATTTTTGAAACATAAAAGTAAGCTCTTCTTGAAATCTCAGTTTTCATATTTCCTTCAAATACCTGGCTAAATGCTTTAAGGAGGATTATTTGAAAGTGTGGCTAGACAAAATTAATCTGTCCTTTTTTATTTTCTATAGGTTTTCTGTAGGTTCTCATGTTTTCTAGTGTATCCACAGTGTCATTCAGGAAATCAGTCTTCTTGTCTATTACCATTTCCTCATCTTCTGTAGTCTTCTTTTAACTCATTTTTATTTTGTCTCTCTTTGATTTCTCAGTATAAGTTCAATGCTGTTATCTGAAGATTAATGTTTAGTAACAAAATTACTCCTCAGGTTATTAGTAGGAAACATTAGTTATCTTAAACCTTTATATCTGTCGTAACCCTAATAATGATAATGTTACACTGATGCCATTAGCTGTGCTGCCCATTTTGAAAGGTTGCCATCAGAGGGGACTATCTATGATATGGGCTGTTAATAGTAGCTAATGTTTAGTGAGGGCTTTTTATGTACCAAGCACTCTTCTTAGCATTGTATTACTCATTATCTTATTTAATATTCTCACCAACCCTATGAAGCAGGCACTTTTCTTATCCCTTTACTGATGAAGGAACTCAAACTCAGAGATGTTAAGTAGCTCACCAAAAGTAACCACCTAGTAAGTGGTGGAGCCAGCATTCATACCTTGGTCACCTAGCTCTGAGGTGTGTGCTGTTAACCACTATTTGATAATGAAGTCAATTTCCAGCTTATTTTAATGTTGCATATTACTAGTTCAAAGCCAGGAAGACAGAAATCACTCCTTCGTTTAGGTGAAGGTGTTCTAATGTATTTTTAGCTGCAAATATCAAATACCTCAACAGAGTCTATTTACATTAAAGGTGAACTGTACATCTAGCATGTTGGCATTTTCACAGGATAGTAGATTAGTATATAGGAACAAAAATAGTGATTGGAATACAAATATAGCTATTTTTTCTTTGAAGTATTGGCTTAGGAAATGACAGAAATAAGAATTGCAAATTGTTTCTAATTAGCTTATCCATTTTGTTATGCTGTTGTTTAGGTCCATATAGGGTTATATAGATGTTGAATTGGGATAGTTTATTGAAGCTGATGACAGGGTTACAGTTAGCTAAGACATAAAAGACATATGTCTCTACATGAGCCTTTTCAATGCCTCATCATAGGTTATTATCACTACTAGCACAATATTAAGGTTTTATCTGAATTATATTTATGGATTCAGTTCATTTTTTAACATTTAAGTAATAAAAATTCATTTTATATCATCTCAGTCCAGTTATTTTTACCTGCATCTTTTGTTATCAGAGAATGTTAATTATAATTTTCCATGTGCATTAAAGAATACATATAAGCTCCATTTAATAAAGGGGCAGTGTTATCAGAAAGCATCTGCTTTATCACTAAAGAAACCAACATATTTGAAAATTATTTTTTGCTAGATTACCACTTGGTTATTTGTAACGTTAAAATGTGTGTGCATTTACATGTAAAACCACTTGCAAAAGTAAAAACCCCAGGGGCAACTGGGTGGCTCAGTTGAGTAACTGTTTGACTCTCATTTTGGCTCAGATCATGATCTCACGGTTTGTGGAATCGAGACCTGCTTTGGGCTGTGTGCTCACAGCACAGAGCCTGCTTTGGATTCTCTATCTCTGTCTCTGTCTCTCTCTCTCTTTCTTTCTGCCCTTCTCTCTCTCTCTCTCTCTCTCTCTCTCTCTCTCTCTCTCTCTCTCTCTCTCTCCTTCTCTGTCTCTCTCAAAATAAATAAACTTAAAAAAACTTTAAAAATAAAATTTCCTAAATATTCATTAAATGTCTGCTGTATGCCAAGCACTGAACTGAGGGAAGAAGACAAATAGGCAAGGTCTCTCCTCAATAAGGAAGAAATAGAGGAGTAAATGGCATGATTATCAGGTCCAGTGATTTGTATGGAGCACTCTTCAACTGCAGATTAAAAGTACCTAAATCAGACCAGATAGCAGAGTTCCACATAGGCTTTCAAATGATGTGAATCTGACCAGAATTCAAGAGTGAGTAGTATTTGTTAAATGAGGAAAAGCATTTTTTAAATAGAACACAGCAATAGTTAATCCAGTTTGTTTAATAATCAGTATCTAGTACATTTAACATAAGAAAAGACCTCCCAGAAAGTCCTTGTGAATTTTAATGGGTCATTAGAAAAGACTAAGATGAGAGGGAGCAAAGTGAGAATTGAGTAATATAGTCTTGCTACAGGCTCATAACCTCACTCAAACCATTCATCCTAAAGCCAGGCAGAAGCTCTTAGAATGGGATTGGCAATTGGCTGTTTTGCAGATATGAATTTAGGAGATGTTGGTGTTATTATCTAGTTTAGGAAGTGGTTTGTGGAATCTATCCAGCTATAAACAATTAGACAGCAATAGTTTTTAATTTGATTTCAACCAGTTTTCAAAAAAAGATGTTGTTATTACTAAAATCAGCTATTTAAAAAAATAACCAATGTGCTCATGTTTATGTGATGTTTGTTTGTGTGTGTGTGTGTGTGTGTGTGTGTGTATGCATTTTTTGGTTTATCTTTGATTTTCATGTCAGAACATTTTCACTTCCTCAAATATTCCAAGTATTAAATTGCTTTAAATTAAATTGCTTTAAATTTAAATTAAATTAAATTTTCTATTGTTTTATAACAAATTATCTTAAATTTAGTGGCTTACAGCATATGCATTTATTATCTTATAGTTCCTGTGGGTCAGGAGTCCAGACATGGCTTAGCTGAGTCTTCTGCAAGGTCGTAATCAAGGTGTCAGCCAGGGCTCAATTCTCATCTGGAGGCTCAACTGGGGTTGGATCCTCTTCTAAGCTAACTCATGTTATCAGCAGAATTAATTTCCTTGTAGCTGTGAGACTGAGGGTCCTGACTTTTTGGTGGCTATTAGCCAGAGGTCATTATCAACTCCTTGAGATTGTTTCCAGTTCATTGGTAGGTAGTGCTCTCCATAGACCCTTTACAAAGTGGCAGCTTATTTCTTCAAAACAAAGGAGGAGAAGAGCACATTTGCTAGCATGAGTTTCATAGAACATAAGCAAGCACAAGAAAGACAGTCCATTAATTTTAATTTTAGCATATTCTATTTTTTAGAAGCAAGTCACAATTCTTTCCCACACTGAAGATGAGGGAATTATACAAAGCTATGAATATCATGGGGGGTATTTAATGTTTGCCTGCCACATTCCAGAAATGAAAATCTCTTCCAGTCTTAGATATTTTTGAAAGATTTCTGGGAAGTCAGAAAATAAACTTAAAATAAACAATTGTTGAATGGTGTTTAACTGCTTCACAGACAGATGCCTTTAAAATAATAATAATAATAAACACCATACACACACATACATACATACACACACACACACACACACACACACACACACACATTTTAAAGCAGAGATAATATGTGCCCCAAATTGACTATAAACATTTTTTTCGTAATGTTAGTTATCTTCCAGATCATGCTGGAAAATCATTTTATTTAAAATGATGATTATATTTTTATTAGTATTATAAATAATTTATATATATATCACATATATATTTACTTCATAATTGTTTCCTTTTTATAGAACTGATAATATATATGTATAAACACACATATGTATATGATACACACATATGTATGGATACATATATATACTTCTGTAGAATTGATTATATATGTAATAAAATTATAGGTCATTAGATTACATAATAGGTATCTAATGAAATCATAGGTCATTAGATTATCATTTTAGAAAGTGATTAAATTTAGAAGAATGTTGAATTATTTTGTACATAAGCATATTTTAATTACATTAATTATAACCATTTGTAAGAGGAGATGTGATTTTGTTACATTTTATACTATATGTTTTTAATAAATGTTATACTTTTTTACAAAGATCTATAATATATCGGCAAGTATATTAGCTTACATTGTGTTTACACATTATCATTGGACTAAATAAATTTCACTGGAATTGTGTGCTCCATTTCTCCAAATTCATTCTAATAATTTTTTCAACCAATTCTTATTAAGCAAGCATTAAGTATACTCTAGAAGCTTGCAATACAAGGGTAACCACGTCACATTTTATTTGATGCTTTTAATGTTCAGGGTAAGGCTCAGAGAGTATTAATATGTTAGAATTAATGAGTGAAGACATTAAAAGGGAGTTAATTGATATATTTTAGGTCACGAATTTAGAGACCCTAGATTGGCATTGAAACCCAGGTCTACTATGTCAATGTGTAATGTCCTTTCACTCCTTCTTGTGGCTCTTAAGTAATGCACTGTCCTTCACTTCTTAGAGAAGGTAATTAATGAATTGCTGTAAGGAAGCTAAAACCTTTAAAATCCTTTTTCCAGAAGTAGTTCAAACTTTGTGTTGATCCATACAAACTCTCTGGCCTGGTTCCCACTGAGAACAGCTAAGTTGTGAGTCAGCTGGTGGTGGCTGGAGTTCAGCTTGGAAACATGAAACAGAATGAGGTTAAGTGACACATATCAAAATCAAGCCTTTTGACTGGCCTCATAAGCACCATGTTCTACCTAAATGTGCTGGCCAGTCCTAGATGTCAATGTCACATTCAGTCTATATGCTTTTTATTCCCTTTCCCTTTGACCTTCACTCATTCTGTTTAATAGTATGTAATGAAAGGCATCTTTGAGAAGTAATCTCTTTCAACTCATAAATTTCCAAAAAAACCCACTATATTCCCAATTTTTTTGCAATGCTTCTTGAAAACATTTACTAAATATTGGTAATATCCAGAGCCATCTTTCAAAAAAATATTTAAAATGTAATATCACTGATAACAGTTCATAATGGAACAACAATTTGATTAATGGTTATTTGAACAGGTTTTAAAACTAAATTATATGTATATCCTATTGGCTTGTCAGATTCTAGTTATTAAATACATTGATTTCATACTGAGAAAACTCTTATTTCCCTACCTTTTAACAATTGCAGCTGGCACATATTATTTTGACCAGAGTGAGTATATTTCTTATTGTTCTCTTGATGCCTGGGTCTTTAAATTTTTTTTTGTATGAACTTGGCTGCATGAAGTATATTTTTCTCATATTAAGAAAATTATTGGTAAAAGTATGATAAAGGCAGAATAGCTTGTTCTTTTAATTCAATTATATATATGCACCCCTTCATTTTCTTGTACAAGTTGCCAAGTAATATTTTTCAACTTATATGTGAGCTAGTTACCTAGATTATTTTCTGTTTAGTTTAGGTCTTGCTGTATCAGGCATGGTTTCCAGGAGAGTGTTCACCATTGTTTTTTGGGTTTTTTTTTGTGTGTGTCCAAATGTTAAAGTTCAGAAAAATCTCTCCATGATTATAATCTTTGGTTGACTCTACATATTTGGGGCACTGTGTTGGGTGATGAGCAGGGGTAAAGAATAGAAAAACATGGTTATATACACTTCTGGAGAGTAGAAAATTAAAGAAAGAAGAAAATGTGTGAGGACAAATAATTTACATGGAATTATTTTAGAAAAATAAGTATTCTCTCTTTCAGATTTAGATCAGTGTGATTTTTAAGGGATATGGGAGAATGCCTGTTTTGTTATTCTAGAGTTGTAATATTCCATATAATTCAGATCACCAAAAAGAGATGAATTGTAAAGAAATGGAAATTACTTTCAGAGAAATATATGGTTTACTCATTTGTACTATTAAGGATAAGTCTCACATGTTACTATTAGGGAGAAAATAGGTCAGAGGCATATGGTAGGTCCCTCCCAGGAGTGTTTTTCTAATTTCTTATGGGTCTATAGTTGTTTCAAAGTAAAAAGTTAAAAACAAAAAGAATAAGTCTCACATATATGAGGGGAAAAATCAATACAATCCTAACATAATGCAATACTAAAGTCCCTTGTGAGGTAAAATGTATGAGTAGATGTTCAGTCTCATATTATTGTGACAAAAACAAGAACCATGCTAATTATTTGCATTGCAAGGCAGAAATAATATAAAATTGTGGTCTCCCTGCCAAAAACAAACCATCCCAATGGTAAAGCAAACCATTTTCCTTTCCAAGGTCTGTTGAAATCTGCAATTGGCAAAAAGCTTATCCCCAGTGTTCTCTAAGACGTAGCTTTGACAAGTTAGTGAAACCTCTTAAACAACCAGCTGTCAGTTATTGATAATAAATTTCACACTACCTGTATGTGTAATGGGATCATCCCTTCCCTTGGTTTCCACAATGATTTGTTATTCCTCTTCTCATGCACTGGGCTTTCTTCAGTGTCCTTTTCAGTTTCCTTTTTTTTTTTTTTAGTATTTATTTTTGAGAAAGAGCACAAGTGAGGAAGGGCAGAGAGAGAGAGCAAGGAAGACAGAAGATCTGAGCAGGCTCTGCACTGACAGCAGCCACTTCAGTGTTGGCTGGAACTCAAAAGCCTTAAGATCATGACCTGAGCCGAAGTTGGACTCAACTGGCTAAGCCACCCAGGTTCCCTTTAAATTGCCCAACTCAGTCTTCAGACTTGTCCCTTCACTCCCTGCCATCCTACCCTAGCTGCTCAGCCACTGATTGATAATTCACAAACCTATTTCTCTGGCCTCAACCATAAGAGGGAGGCATTATATCAATTTTAGCTCAGAATTTCTATGGAGAAGTATATATAACATACTCATATACAAATGCAAATACTCCTCTGGGCAGTCTAAAGGTATCTCAAATCTAATACACCCTAAAACAAACTCCAGAATTACCATCCCCAATCCTGATTCACTCTCAGTGGCACCACCTCACCAAATAGCAGTATTATAATTCCAGTTGCTAAGCCAAACAATTTAGCAACTGTATTTCTTTACTTTTTCTTTTCTTTTTGATACACCACAACCATCACATCAGCAAAATGTAACTAAACCTTAACTTTTCTTACCCTCTTCCTACCTACTTCTTTCACTCTGCTCAGTAAATTTGCAGATTGATTACTGAAATAGCTTTGTCTTGTATTTCTACCTTCACACTTGCCACTCCATCAACTGTTTTCAATATGGCAGTCATAGTGTGATCCTCTTAGAGTGTGACTCAGACTATGTCATTTCTCTTCTCAAAACCTTCCGTTTCATTCTGAGTCAAAGCCAAAACCTCTTCGCACAAACTGCACACCTACGTTGTTCCCACTCACTCCCATCCCAGCTTTATTTTCTCTGGTGCCTCATTCCCTCACCCCAGTCCAAACAGAAGAGGCTCCTTGCTGTCCTGTCCTGACTCATGGACTTCACAATGACAGTCCACTCCACCTGTGATGCTCTTTCCTAATTTCCTTCCTAATCACCTTATCATCGATGCTTTCCCTGAACACATTGTTTAGAGCTGCATACTCTCCTCTCCCACATTCCTTGTTCCCCATGCCTTAATTTCTCTCCACAGACCTTATAGACCCGATAGAATATATGTTTATTTCTTTACTTTCTGTTGAATGACAAGAATTTTGTTATGGTTATGTCAGTCTAGTCCCCAGAACATATAATAATTATTCCTCTTTATTAAATAAGATATTTAATTAAATAAATCACTTTTGTAGCTGAATTACACAAGTGGGAGTCAATATGTCAATTCCAACTCAGATTTTTTATACAGCAATATATATTATTATATTGGTGAATACACACAAGTGTGCTATATTTTCTATACTCTTTGAAAATTCAGTATCTTAATGCTATAGGAATTAGTTACCTGACTTCTTTCCACAAAAGCTCTAATATTCATAATTAAGGTTCCAGACTACAAGAAAAGAAAATAGCCTAAATTTTGTATGTCTTCCTTTTTTCTCTCTTTTTTATGAAAAATTCAAATATATTTGTCTGGTTCTGTCATATACATGGAAAGGAGTTCTTTTTCACTTTTCTATACTCAGAGCATTATAACGGCTGTCACGTGTATAGTTTCATTGGTCCAGAGGTCTAGCTCCCCAGGCTATGGGAATTTTCTTCTAAAGGAATTGAAAAAGTCATTGTTTCAGAAAGAAGTTCAGTTGGTATGAACAGAACCACCTTGAGCATAGAAATTTTGGAATTTTTTTTTAGTAGAAAATGGTCTTTCACAGTTATCTCATCCAACACCTTCCATATAATAAGAAGAAAAATAAGAATATTCTTCATGTCCTGGAAATATTGCTGGCTTACTTTACCCTCACTTGTAGTTGTGTAATGTCTGTTCATATGAACTGGCCAAATCATTCTTGAAGGCTGCCATGCTAGCCTGGTTGTTCCCTCTATAATGATATTCTCTGATGTTTGTGTTCCTGGTTCTTCCATCTCATTTGTATCTCAGCTTAAGGGTCACTTGCTCAGAGAGGTCTTCCTTGGCAACCCAATCTAAAACAGGATTTAGTACCGTGCTAGCACATCCCTAATTTTAACTCTCAGAATAGGATGCCTCACTATTTATTTTTACGTTTATTATGTGTTTATCGTGCGTCTCACTACATTTAATACAGGCAGTAGCAGCCTTGATTGTGTTGTTCACTGTTCTATTCCAAGTGACTAGAGCATTTCTTGGCAGTGAGTTGGCACTCAATAATCATTGATTTAATGAATGAATGACATAATCCCTTTTACTTGTCATATTTGCTTAAATGATTAAAAGCGATCAGGGACATAAGTGTGTAGAGATCAACAATTATGGACTCCGCTCCAGCCTCATTGTTGGTCATTAAGAAAAGACTAGATTAATTGACCTGATCTTCATAGGCCATCAGAGTAACATGCCCAGGTGTCATTTATTTTGGTAGACTACTCTGTGATAAACATATTAATCACAGTTTGTTATTAGTTTATTGATGATATGCATCTCCCATCACCAAGTGCAACCTTGCTTTCCTGCATCTGAAAGAAGAAAGGACTGGTTTCTTAGTGTGTGTGTGTGTGTGTGTGTGTGTGTGTGTTTGTTTATTTTTGAGAAAGAGAGAGAGCGGGGGAGGGGCATAGATAGAGAGGGAGAGAGAGAATCCCAGGCAGGCTCTGTCCTGTCAGGTTGGAGGCTGATGCAGAGCTTGAACCCATGAACCATGAGGTCATGACCTGAGACAAAATCAAGAGTTAGACACTTAACAGACTGAGACATCCAGGCTCCCTGAAAGGACTGGTTCCTTAATGTTTTTTCTTTCTAGGAAATATGTTACTAAAGTACTTAAGATGAATGAGTTACATTAAAATATAGGAGAATCACCTTAAATCTTTTTTCTTAGTAAAACAGATTACTTATATCAATTCAACAAATGATTTTTAAATGCCTATTCCATACCAGGCTCTTCCTTCTGAGTTTTTTTTTTTTTTTTCCTAATGGAGGGAAACAGGCAATGAGCAATTATCTGTATGGCAAGTGCTATGCTTACATGTGTTATTGTATCCTTACTACAATTCTTGGATGTAGGAATTAGTATTCATTTTTCTTTTAACATTTTAGGGAAATTAACCTCAGAGGAGTAAGATCACATACCCTTGATTCACACTGTTAGTTGCAGATTTGGGATTTGACCATAGATTTTAATTACTCCAAAGTCTCCCTGTGTATTTATTGTTTGGAAAAAGAATAACCTATGGAAATATGAATCCTAACAATAACAAAAATATGAGCCTTATAAGGCATTAAGATAATTATAATTTATACAAAAATATATTACCCATTCAAATAGAGAATTTAGCTATCCATTTTGGCCATGTAGGGTGCCTAGGTGCCTTAGTAGGTTAAGCGTCTGACTTCGGCTCAGGTCATGGTCTCACAGTCACTGAGTTCAAGCCCCACATCAGGCTCTGTGCTGACAGCTCAGAGCAACAGCTCTGAGCCTGCTTTGGATTTGGTGTCTCCCTCTCTCTCTGCCGCTCCCCCGCTTGCACTCTGTCTGTCTCTCTCTTTCTCTCTCTCCCAAAAATAAACATTAAAAGTATTTTTTAAAAACTAAGTACAGATACATTACCATAATATATTACTTTAAATGTCTAAAAAATGGATCATAGTATAAATTAGGCCTCATCAAAAAAACATTCAAATACATAGTTTATCAGGTATTTCCCAAAGTATTATCATTAGTATACCTCTTAGTGCTTTAAAGTTTTTAATTCCAGGTGATGTTAGATTCTGGTAGACAGGTAAGCCAATCTTTAAGTCAACCAGTACTCTTACACAAATCCTTCAGCTACCTTGCTGACTAGTCCCAGGCAAATAATGATATGGACTCTATCCCTGAACCAAGGATTCTACTGAATTCTGACTTTGAATTTTGAACATGGAATCCTTTGGAGGCAAAGAGATATTTGTGATTATAAGTACCATGGATGTAAGTGCTTCCAAAGGGGAATCTGGGAGCAATCATACAGCTAAATTACCAGCATCTCTTAGGGGTATTGAGAGTATTAACTGAGATAAGAAGTGTTTTGTGATTGTGTGACTGGGTATAAAATAGGCAGAATAATGTTTAGAATTTCAAGCTCTGCCTCCTAGTTGAACCAGCCAGCAAGATCTTCATAGAGTATTTAGACCACAGTATTGGTGCTTTTGTTGCTGGTATTTTGTCTGGCTTGGGATTGGACCCAGTTGTCATGAATAGCTTTTTAGCATATAAAAATGAGAGAAATGTAATCTCGTAAAATAAGGGAGTCTCTTAATGCAGAGTATGTGCAATTCTAAAATAGTCAACTGTATCAGACAAATACTTGGTGAAATCAAAGGTGACTTACTCAATTTTGTATTCATTTAGTCACTTCAGAAATATGTATTCATTCTTTATAAGTTTGCTAGCGGTACAGTTGTATTCCCAACATTGTCACCCTCAGAAATTTCATTATCAAGGTATGAAAGTAAGACATGCGTACTCACATTAAAAATTGAAAGACAATTCAAGAGGCTGCACCAGCAGTCTGTAATTAAGTGCCATATGAATAATGTGAACAATAAATGATCTTAGCTCATAAAAAAGGAAAGATCAAGGGAGACACCATGTAAAAAGTTGGAATTGCCTTGTTTTCGGATGGGATTGTGGATGAGTTGAAAGTGAATAAATAGTGTGCTAACCTGGGGGGAAGAGATTCCAAAGGGAGTTGAATGCCTGAAACTAGGAATTAGGTTCTAATCTTGGGAGGCAGTGGGGAATTGTAACATTAGTTCCTGACCATATTGTGTGGGTCTTTGATTGCCAGGGTAAGACATTTGTACTTAAACCTGAAAATAATGGGGACTCATGGAAGGTTTTCTACAGGGAGTGAAAGGAGAAGACAACATATTAGAATGTCTTGATGTAATAGAACTGTGCACAAAGTTTTCAAACTAGGGAGAGATGAGAAAGGAAGAAAACGGTTTGAACAGTGTTGAACAGTGGTTCTTAAATTTTAATGTGTTCAAGAATCCACCCAGGTATCTTGTTAAAATTGCAGATTCCTGAGCTTTACTCCTGAGATTCTTATTCTTTTTTAATATTTATTTATTTTTCAGAGAGACAGACAGAGCATGAATTGGGGAGGGGCAGAGAGAGAGAGGGAGACACAGAATCCAAAGCAGGCTCAGGGCTCTGAGCTGTTGCTCTGAGCTGTCAGCACAGAGCCCCATGCAGGGCTCATATTTGGGAAGGGAAAGATCATGACCTAGGCAGAAGTTGGATGCTTCATCAACTGAGCCACCCAGGCACCCCTACTCCTGAGTTTCTGATTGAGGGCCCTTAATCTTCATCTTAACAAGGATCAATGCAGTTCTGATTTAAATGGTCTTCCGACCACATTTTGAATAATACTAAAATAGAGAAGGCTGTCACAATAATGTAGGAGTGAAGTGGTGGAGGTTTGTAACTGTAATCTTGGAAGTGGGAATGAAAAGGAAGTGATGATTATAAGAGATATAGTTAAGGAAGAACTGATAGGACTTAGAAATGTTTTGATACAAGAAATAAACGGGAAGAAACAGTCTAAAATGGCATTAATGTATTTTTTAAGGTTATTTATTTTGAGAGAGAGAGAGAGAGAGAGCACAAGTTGGGGTGGGTTAGAGATGGGAGGGGTGGAGAGAGAGAGAGAGAGAGAGACAGAGAGAGAGAGAGAGAGAGAGAGAGAGAGAATCCCAAGCAGGCTCCTCCCTGTTAACATGGAGCCTGACAAGGGGCTCAAACCCAAAAACTGTGAGATCATGACCTGAGTTGAAATTAAGAGTCAGATTCTTCACTGAGCCTCCCAGGTGCCCAACATTAATGTATTTAATTCAACATCCAGGCATTCGATAATTTTTATTTTTACAACTGGATTTGCTAGTCAGTTAATTTACTGAAAAGGGTCAGCACACAAAGGTAATGCCCAGATGTGAACTAAAAAGAAAATAAAAAATAATGAATATGGTAATATATGTAAATAAAAAAATCCAGATAAAAAAGTACCATTTTGTGTTATATTCAAATATATTCTAGTGATTATTTTCCCCATTGTGGATTTAAGTGATTTTCAGGCAAAATTCCTCAATACCTTTCATCATTAGTTTTTGAAGATGGGTATAGAATTCACAATTAGCCACATCTTCCCCATTTAGCTAAGCAAGCAACTCTAGGGAATATATTGGTGCATCTCTGGTTACAGTTATTCTACATCCTGGATTTGGGAAAACAATTTTAATTAAAAATAATCATATCCTGAACTCAGATACAGAGAATAGACTGCTGGTTGCTAGAGGTAGGATGGGGGCAGGGGAGGCACAGAATGGGAGATGATCGAAAGGTACAAGCTTGTAGTTTTAAAATAAATAAGCCCTGAGGATGTAATATATAGCATTGACTATAATTAATAATACTTTATTGCTTATTTGAAAATTGCTAAGAGAGTAGGTCTTAAAATTCTTACCCTAAGAAAAAAAACCTGTAGCTATATATGATGATGAATGTAATAAGGTATTTTGTGGTGATCATTTTGTAATGTATATATATATCAAATCATTACATTGTACAGATGAAACTAATATGTTACGAATAAATTAGATCTCAGTAAATATAGTCATTTATATTTCCTAGAGATCTATCAGACTATAAACCACAGATCTTGGTTCTGACAGTATAGTTACTGGGATTACAGTAGGTAGTGGATAAAAATAGGCAATTTGGGACCTTATTCACAGTTTGTCAGGGCAAACTCATAAGAAAATCTTGAGAAGGTTATTACCGTTAGGTTCTAGCTGTATCATTAAGTCAGTAGGAATGGTACGGATGAAAGGCATAAGAAAAATTAAATTTTAAGGAGAAATTAGGACCTGGAAATGTTTCTTTTGCATGGATATTGCCTAAAATTACTGAAATTTCAAAATCTTTAGTTCTATCAACAGAAGGAAAAGGATAAAGAAATTCAAGTAACTTGAAGAGTTAACACATAGCATATAAATTAGTTTCAGTTCAGAATAAATAATCAGATTCCTCATTCTTCAAAAGAATGCTTGATTTGAAAGAGGGAAGGCTTTGACCTCTTGAAAGAGATAAGGGAGTTGAGTAAAGAGTGAGGACTTCAGAGAAGTTTCAGCTGAGGGAAAAAGGAACTATCAAGGGAAGGTAGGCCCTAAGTCTGCATTTGTGCTGCTCATCTGGGTGTCATGAACAGAGTAGCTTTTCCTTTAGGGTGCACCACCTGAGTGGGACCTATGCTTTTAAGATCACACAGTCTCCTCTTCAGAGTTCCTGGGTCTGACTTGGAGGCTGCTGAAATTGACTTCTTGACAGTCACTTTTGCCCAAACACAAGGGGTAATCCAACATGGAAACAATGTTATAAATGATGGTTTGTTAGTCATCTAGTATTTTCTTATTCATTAATGGTCAGCACACTATTTCTATAAAGACCCAGATAGTGAATATTTTAGACATTGTGGGATATATAGCCCTCTGTCACAACTACTCAACTCTGTCACTGTAATGTGAAAGCAATCATAGACAATAAAAAAATGAATGGATGTGGCTGTGTCCCAGTGTAAATTGAAACTTAATTTACAAAAACAGGTGGTAAGTTAGATTTGTCCTATAGCCATAGTTAGCGACTCCTGCTTTAGTGCAATATATGGTATTTTTATTATGGAGTAGTAGGCTGATTAGCAAGCTACCACTTTGACTGGTTAGGAAGATAAGTACTTTTCTTAGCATAGTTTTCCTAAAGAAATAGTTTGCTGATAAAATAGATAGGAACCTTACCTAATACGAGGTCTAGTAAATTCCTTAGGTAAAGAAACGTAAAAGACTTTGGAGTTAACACAAATGGTGCCTAGAAATTGGGTTCCAGTATTTTCTCGTTGTGTAAATCTTACCCAGTTATTTAGGCCAGTTATGCAAAGTAGAAATGATAATTTCTACCTAATTAAAAGGCTATGACTATCAATTGCTGTAGCATAAGCGAAATGCTCATGACAAGCAACATCTGTCATACAGTAGACCCTCAGTAGATGCTAGATGTCTTCCTTCTCCATATGCCAAAAAACGCATCTGGAATGGAAATAAAAGTAGAAACAATGCACAGTAGAAGGCAGAACTAGTTTCACATTTAAGATCCTATAGCTCTTTTTCTCATCAAAATATTCTTTGCTGGCTGAAACATACAGTTCTATTACTACTTGGATACAGCTAAGGATTTTCAAAGCTCAACACCTAGCATGATACTGTAGAAGTGTTTGGTTCTCCATTTCCACCATTTCCTAAATTATTTGGAAATTAGATGTAATCTAATATGTATGATATGTGTGTATATACATAATTATACAAAATAATGTATTATGTATATACTTATATGTATACATATATTACTGATATGCCAGATACTGTGCTGAGTATTTTACATTTATAATCTAATTTAATACTTACAGTAACTTTGCAAAGTCAGTTCTATTATCACCCCTATTTATGGGTGAGACATTGATACTCAGAGTGGTTAATGTAGCCTGCAGTCATGTGTCTAGAACGTCTGAGAGCTGGAACTGAAACTCAGGACTTTCTGGCTGTAGTGCCCATTCCCTTAATAATGGTGATGAATGACATAGTTTTAAGAAAAATGTTTATATTCAATAAGACTAGTGGTTTGACCATGTTTACCAAATACATTAAGCATTTGTGGGTTACTTGACCAACATCAAAAAAAGTACTGGGTGTGTTAATAAGCCTAGTGTATAACTGGTCACTTAATCTCTATCTTTGAACCTGCACAGAAGCCATTGCAAATAAATCCAGATCTGCATTTGGCACACTCCACAAAGCATTCTGAACAATTCAGTGATGAGAGTTCCATTATTTATGCATGAAGAAAATATGCTGTTTTCCATGCCCTGAGCCAGGGGGAAAATTACTCAGCCTTAGTAATATTAGACCATGGATCTTCCATTTATTTTAAAATGGTAGTGTCATGCTGAGGAGAATAATGGTTAATATCTTTCTTCTACTTCCTCCAAATACAATGTCAAAACTACGCTGATTAAAGTAAACAAAATCTTGAATCATGGTGTCAAATCTGTAAGAAGATAGAGTAAGCAAGCAGAAACATTAAAAACTAACATGTCGGTCAATCTGCTTTGAATTGTGAATTCTATATATTTTTTCCTCTCCCAAGGTTCGTATTTTCTTTTATTCTGCTCACCAAGTTGCATGGAAATTTTAAATTCTACCAAAATAAAAGCACCTTTTCTTAATGTTTTTCTTAAGTACTATTTCATTAAAATTTTTGCATTCAAAAATAAAGTGAATAACTGGGCTACATTTCAAGTTAGGTTGTGAGTATGCCCCAGCTACTGATCCAAATTCACTCTCTTTTGGAGGGAGCATGTATTCCTTGAGGACAGATTAAGAAACTAGTCTTCTCTCAATGCAGGGAGCCTCTTCGAAGTCTTGTTTCCTTCAGAGTGTAAGGGTGAATTGTGACACTTCTGAAAAATAGCACATTTATTATGACTTGAGGAAAAGCCATTTGACTTAATGAGTTAAACTTACTGCTCTCTCAATTAATATTAGTTATAGCTACTGTAGGATTTGAATCTGGTGGACTTGGATAATTATCTCAAATTATTCACATATCCCTTGGAGGCCACTGAATCTAAGCGTGAATAGTCAGTCCTAGAATGGCTTTATTCCTGCAAATTGAGACAGCATTTCCCCTTCCCTCATCTATCATGGGCTTCTGATTTGGGCACCTGAAACTTGCAGCTCTTTTCAGTGTGTTTCCATACTTAATTACTGTCTGGTTTAGGGAGATAAGGGAAGAATAAAGCCCCCAAAGGACTTTTTTCATTTTTATGATATGTGCATGGTATATACAGCACAGTATTTTTGCACAAAATCTGGAGTACAGACAGACCTGGCTTTAAATTCGTCATCTAATTTAATTGTCATCATCCAGACCACAAGAACAACAGCAGTAAATTTTGATTGGGTGCATAAAATGACAGTCTTTGGATTCAGTGCTTTCCATGAATGACTTTACATAATTCTTACAAATTCCTATCACATATATTTTGTCACTATACTGTTTTACAGATGAGGAAGCTAAAGCTCAACAAAGTTAGAAAATTTGCCCTCCAGTCATACAACTTTTGGGAATTCAAATTAGTTCTGATTCCTATACCTATTATCTTAACTAGAACATTTAATTTTATTTGTGAGGAAATTGGAACCCTCACAGATACAAGACATACAAATGGAGCTCCAAGCACTGGCCTAGAGCAAAAGTTCCACAACCAGCAATGTGAATTGTAACCCTGGCCTTACCCATGTTGTGCATACCCTTCACTAAGTTATTATCTTCTCTGTGCCTCGGTTTCTTTATCTGTACAATGGAAATAGTGATAAATTATTTCCTGAAAAGCAGTTAGAACAATGCCTGACTCATAGTAAACTCCATAAATGGTAGTTGTCATTGGACTTTATTTAGTTACGCTTTACTCCATTGTCTTAGACCTTTTACCTCTTAGAGCACTTAACATTAGATTAAGTGCCAGTTTCAGGGATTTACTGCTATATCTTATGTTGGGAGAACCTGACATAACATTGAGAAGATAGATATTTTTTTCTCTATTTCTTTTTTCTTCTATTTTTCTTTCTTCTGTACTATCTTAATTCTTCTCTCTTTTCTACTAACTCCACTTTTTGATCCTTAGGCAACTATCCTCAGTTCTTCTTAGTCATTACTATTTCTTGCTGTGATGTTTGCTGATAGCTAAAATGTCAGATGATGATGGACATGGTATTTTAGTGACAGACATTGGAAAAATTAAAATCCTTCCTGACCCAGAGAAGGAAACTTTCTGGGAATCAAGAAGATGTAGGGAGTTAATATTTAGGAATATGTATGTCAGGAAGGGGGAATCACAGCCAAAGAATGAAGCAGGTTCACCTACCATTTGAGAGCTACATATATCTTTTCATAAAAATTTGTATTCTAATTCAGTGCTAATTTAAAAGTTAAACTTTGAAAGGAGGATAAATTCTATTTTAAAGACATTCACAATTATTTTATTATTTTTAGCTCAGAATTATATTTTGACTCACCACTTTTTTTTTTAATGCCACCACATTTTTAAGTTTGTCCAGTGATTTAATTTGGGGAGGTTACAAATACAGAGTGTTTAAAAATCACCTGCGGCTCTCTCTCTCTTAAAGATGTAATTTTCAGGGCACCTCGGTGGCTCAGTTGGTTAAGCGTCCAACTTCAGCTCATGTCATGATCTCATGGTTCATGAGTTCAAGCTCCGCATTGAGCTCTGTCCTGACAGCTTGGACCCTGGAGCCTACTTTGGATTCTGTGTCTCCTTCTCTTTCTCTACTGCTCTGTCTCTCAAAAATAAATAGACATTAAAAAATTAAAAAAAAAAAGATGGAAATTTCAGCTCCACACTGCTCACTGGTTGTTCCTGTCTACCTGTTTTATCTGTTCTGTTGGTGATGATGTGGGTTCCCTGCAACTGATTCTTATAAATTAGGTTCCCCTCTAAACTCTCCTAACGTTCTAATAATTTGTCCCCATATTCCTGTCTTACATGTAGATAATGATATCATCAGAAAAGAATGACAGTTTTGTTTCTTCCTTTTCAATCCATATATCATCAATATCTGTTTGTGTATCTTATTAAGCTATCTAGGACCTATATTTTAGTGTCAGTTACAAGTATTGATAATGAAACATTTGTATTCCATTCCTTGCACAGCTTTTTCTTTTTAAATATAATTTATTATTAAATTTATTACATAAATTATTGCATAAGATATTACTAATATTCAGTTTATATAATCTCAGCTCTTTAATTCTGAAGTAAACTATCCATCCACTGATATTATTAAAACATTTCATCCCATGACCTTTTAATTTCAAAAGTTCTATATTTAGTTTCTCCATTTGTCATTGAGCCAAGATCACAGGGTTTGGATTGATTGGCCAGGACTCATGTTCTGGCTTTTACACTAAGCACATATCTGACCTTAGGCAAATAATTGCCACTGTCAGCTTCCACTTACTTATATGTAAAATGGAGTTAATGCTAGAAATCCTTTAGTCTATGGGGCATCGGGGTGGTTCAGTTGGTTAAGCAGCCAACTTCGGCTCAGGTCATGATCTCACGGTTCGAGGGTTCGAGCCCCACGTCGGGCTCTGTGCTGACAGCTCAGAACCAGGAGCCTGCTTCAGATTCTGTGTCTCCTTCTCTCTCTGCCCTTCCCCTGCTCATGCTCTGTCTCTCTGTCTCTCAAAACTAAATAAACATTAAAAAAATTTTTTTAAAAAGAAATCCTTTAGTCTAGAAACACATTAATTACAGTATTCAACTCAGTTTAATAAGAGCTTTATAAAATGATAAATATTTTAAATTTCTATTTTTATAAGGGGAAATGCATACTTTTTTGCCTTACCCCTGCCTACCTTGTCACTTTTCAGTGTCTTAAAGTTTAAGGTTAAATCTTCTGTGCATTTAGAATTTAAAGATTTTTTAAAATTTTTCTTTTAATTTTTTTTTTTGAGAGAGAGAGAGACAAGGTGAGCAGGGGAGGGTCAGAGAGAGAGGGAGACACAGAATTGGAAGACAGGCTTCAGGCTCTGGGCTGTCAGCACAGAGCCCTACACGGGGCTCAAACCCACCAACCGTGAGATCATGACCTGAGCCGAGTCGGACACTTAACTGACTGAGCCACCCAGCCACCCCTAGAATATAAAGATTCTTAACTACTTTTGCCCTTTGGTGGGTTAGGCCTAATTTCATAGGAACGGCTCCTTCTCATAATCTCTTTTGCATGTATGAGATTGAGAGTGATATTTCAAAGTCTTTTGATTTATTTTTAAAATTTAATTATCAAACACTGGAAGCTTAGGATCCTCTCTTAAAAGTTAGCTAGAAGCTTTTGACAGATGGACATTGAGCACCTGAGTAATCATCCTTCAGTTTTTACAAATCTGTCACTTTGAAAGTTCTGTGACATCTTCTAAGGGATTTGTTAATATGTAGTCATTTTAGGTGTGTTTCTGCTGATATGATATTGTAGTTATTTCAATGATGAAGCAATATACAGCTTCAAGTACTTTTGAATACCTGTTGCTTTATAATAAAATATGGAAGTATGGTCTTTGTCTCTGAAAGAAATATTTTCTTTACTTACAATAGATGTTTGTCTCTGAGGCATATTTTCATGCTTTTTACATACAGAGTAATTCATCTATTCAGGAAGGCATTATAGTATAATCTTTTGAAGACGTTTTAACTGAATATTAGGTGTCTAAATCTCATTAATTAATCTAAATCTCTTTAATTAAATCTAAAATTCAACTATGTGCTGCTCTGTGAATACCAGTAACCATTCATAAATCTTTACCATGCCAACATGGCCCTCATTTGCAAATAGCCTCACCTGATTTTGCCCTAGGCCACTGGTTGGCTTGGTATTCCCCAGTATAACAGGCTGCTGCTCTGTCAGTGTCTTTGCATTTGCATTTATCATAGCCTGGAATGCTGGCTCACACACTTAGTGCCTTCATTCCCAAACATCACACTCTGACTTCTCAATTTGCTTCAATGTGTTTTATAACACTTAGCCTCATCTAGCATATTTATGTATTTGAGTGGTTATTCTCTTTCTTCCAATTAGAACAGGAGAGCCAAAACTGTTCAGTGTTACTCACCTGTTTTCCTCCAGATCTTATGTTTGGCACATTAAGTGTTCAGTAAGTATTGGTTGAATGAATTAACGTTGGGACAATGAGGTAATGGATGTTTTCTGTGTAGAGTTAAGATCACCTGCGTTACACTCAACATCTGCAGTAGATTGGCACAGTCCTTTTAGTCTCTGTAGAGACTAAACATTTTCAAAATGTTAATATGTGAAGAAAGAGGTACATGGTTACAAGGATTAAATAAAATAATGTATAAAAATTATTTGGCAGAATGACAAAAGTTAAATCTTTGATAAATACAGTAAACTTATTCCATCAGAATTCATCATTTCCTGTCACAATGGAAATGTTGGCTTTGGTCCAGTTTAAGGTCATCTGTACCTTAAAGTTCAATCTACCCTTGCTTTCTCAGGGACATTCTCCCATCTATTTTTCTCCTTCTTTCTCTCATATCCTTAATTTCTTCTCTGTTTGCTTCTTACTCATCAACTTACCTGATTGGTCCAGCGGGGCCCCTTTTGTTAATTTACAGAAAGTAACTATATTGCCTAGTGGGGGACCTTCCTGAAAGATTCATTATGAGATGTTTGCATACTTGCCTACCTGTCCTTCTCATAAATTTATAAAATTTCTTGACATTTTCTGAATTTTCAATGCCCCATAATTTCTCTTGTCTCTAAGTTTCTGCCTGAGCCAACTTTTGTCTGAATGCCTTTGCCTTGATGCTCCCCAAGACAAATATACATAGTCACACACATATGTTTATACAAGGCATGATTAACTAATTCCAGCTTAAACTTGAGGTTTCAGCTCCTTCTTTGTGAAGACTTACTGACCCTTAAGCTTTGAATATTCTTCCCCTTTCCCCATCAACACCTACATATCACTCTCTCTCTTATCTCCCTAAATTGTAGTTGTTGTCTATTTGTTTACTTCCCTTAAGACACAAAGTTCTTTGAGGACAAGTATTTTTTTTCATGTTCATCAATTAAATACTAAAACCTGAATGCTAATTGACACATAGTATATAACCAATATTTTTAACTTGAATTGACAAGTGGAGTAGTTCATTAGAAAGTTATAAGATTGGTTTCTGGTAGTACTGAAACCTGGCCAGCCAAGCAGTTATTGTTGAATTTGCTTTAGTGTGACAATGGAAGAAAAATGTGGTCAAGTGTAGCATTTCTTAATTTATCACATATTTGCTGTTTGTTGCAAATGACCCAATATATTGAAACAATGCAACAGGGACTTTAGTACTAGTACTTAGAGTGGTAATATTGAAAATACTATATAATATGTATAGATTTTTACAATTTTAAAAGCCCTTCATATAATGATAGGAAATGCCCTAACCCTTTTTCTGAAAAGCTTTGAAGACCTGAGTGAAATCTAAGACTCTGAAAGCATGCTTTGGTTATTTCTAAGTAGGTAGCAGTTTGGCCTTGTGTAAGACAGTATCTGATGGTGAAAATTTCCCACTTTATGCTGTTTAGCATCGAGTTGATGTGTTCTAACAAATAACAAAACACGTGTATGCATGTGTGTGCATATGTATACACACACACACACATGTATATATATATATACACACTAGGATATACGCAGAAAGTTAATTTAAATATTAGTGCCATCACAAAGTTAGCAGTGGACCCTTAGTTATCATAACTTAACATTTAATTCCATGTTCTGAATTGAAATGGTGCTTTTACACTCTTAGCTTTTCATTGACATCATTTCTGCTAGCATTTTCAATCATTATTGACAGGAATGTTTTCCCTTGTTAGTTGTCCAGCAGCATGCTGAGTGATTGGATTGCTAGGGCAGATTGAAAAGGCATTGGCAGAAAAGGATGGTGGTGGTAGTGTAAAATAATCTATGTACCATGATAATGGCACCAACTAACTGATTATTTAGGTTTGTTTAGGAAAAATACACTGATCATTTATGTGAATTTTTCACTTTTTATACCTATGTGCTGATGGTGAGTAATGAAAGCTTTCCAGGAGGCCCAAATGAACCCAGTAGTTTTTAAAGATCCTCTCTGATTTTACCTATAAAATTCCAACATTTATGGTCGATATTTGGGAAAAATGGATAATTTATTTGACATGTAAGAATGGAAAATTGATGTCCCCATTAAATGTTTCCCTTGGGATGTTTTAAATATGAGTATACAACCCTTAGATTGATGACAAGAGGAACACCTGGGTGGCTCAGTTGGCTAAGCATCTGACTCTTGATTTTGACTCAGGTCATGATCCCACTTTTGTGAGTTTGAGCCCCAACATCAGGTTCTGCACTAACAGCACAGCGCCTGCTTGGGATTCTCTGTCTCCCTCTCTCTCTGTCCCTCTCCTGGTCATGCGCGCTTGCTCTCTCTCTCAAAAATAAACAAATAAACATTTTTTAAAAAAGATTGATGAAAAGAGTTTTTAAGTGAAAGACAAGACGTCTCAATTTTTAACTGTATAGGATTTTTTTTTAACATAGAGACAACAAGAGTCATAGCTAAAGTGTATATTTTCATGATATCTGGGCTCTTAAACCAGTTTTGTCAAGAAATATTTGAGTCATGGGGCAAGTCAGCCAAGAGAAACTAAAGTATTTTTGCAACTATATTATGAGGGAATAGGTCTGGGTTGGTAGTTATTGATACCTTGAAGTCAGTTAAGGAGTTTTTAAAAATGCTGTCATCTGGGTCTTCCCCTGGAAATACTCATTTCATTTGTTTAGGTATGGCAATGGTTTTCAAATTTAGGCTGTATTCAGAATCACTTGACAAATGTGGTAAATGTACAAAGCCCCAGGCTCTCTCTGCTTCAAGGAGCCTTGGATTTTGTGTTCTTAACTTGTTTTCTAGGTGATTCTGATAACATCATTGTTAGAAATAACTGGTCTACAGTTTAACATCAGAAGCTTTTAAAGTCCTCCAAGATGATACTCCTTAGATGCAGCCAAGGTTGGAAACCACTGAGAAAAACCAACTTTAGGATTCTTTCAACTCTATCAGAAATAATCAAAACTGGTAGCTTTTATTGAATACCTACTGTTTATAAGGCGTTATGCTAAGTATTATCTCATTAAATAATCACAAGACCTTTTGAGATGCATAATAATCCTACTTTGTACATAAGAGACATGGGGAATAAGTAATTTAGCTAAGGTCACATGAATAGGAAGTGGTAGATTGGAACCCAAGCAGTTTCCCCTTTGCGGTAAGCCTCAAAGGTCATGCAGTAAGTGACTTCTATTAAGTAATCTTTTGGAATTATAAGAGAAGTAGAACACTTTCAAATTGGGAACATGTTTAAGGTACTTACATGATTTTCTTTTTAATTTTTTATTGAAGTATAATTCACATTCCATATCCTTTTAGTTTCAAGTATACATCACAGTGATTTAATAGTTTCGTATATTATGAAATGATCCCCACCTTAAGTCTAGACACCATACAAAGTTATTACAATATTATTGACTATATTCCCTATGCTATACAGAAAATCCTCATGATTATTTTTGTAACTGGTAGTTTGTACCTCTTAATCCTCTTCACTTCTTCATATCTTCACCTACCCCCTCGAATCTTTCCTCACTCTTGTAACCAACAGTTTGCTTCCTGTATGTATGGGTGTATTTCTCTTTGGTTTGTTCATTTGTTTTGATTTAACATGTAAGAAATTATATGATATTTATCTTTATCTGACTTATTTCACTTAGTATAATGCCCTTGGTGTCCACCCATGCTGTCTCAAATGGCAGGATTTCCTTCTTTTTTTAACAACTGAATAATATTCCATTGTGTGTGCATGTGTATACATATATATATTTACATTGTAGGTATATACATATATCAGTAGACAATTATGTTGCTTCCATATCTTGGCTTTTATAACTAATGCTGTAATAAACATAGGCGTGCATGTATCTATTCAAATTGGTGTTTTCATTGTCTTTGGATAAATACCCAGGAGTAGAATTTCTGGATCATATGGCAATTCTAATTTTTATATTTTTTTGAGTAACCTCTGTACTGTTATCCATAATGGCTGCACCAATTTACATTCCCACCAACAGTATATGAGGGGTTCCTTTTTCTCTGAGCCCTCACCAGCACTTGTTATTTTTTGTCTTTTTGATAATAGCCGATTTGACAGTTATGAGGCGATAGCTCATTGTGGTTTTGATTTGAATTTTGCTGATGATTAGCGATTTTGAGTTCCTTTAAAAGTGCCTATAGGCCATCTGTATATCTTCTTTGGAAAAATGTCTCTTCAAGTTCACTGCCCATTTTTAAATTGGGCTCCATGTTATTTTGATATTAAATTGTGTAAGTTCTTTATATATTTTGGACCCCTTATCAGATGTTTGATTTGTAAATATCTTCTCCCTTTCAGTAGATTGCCTTATCATTTTATTGATGGTTTCTTTTGTTGTTCAAAAGCTTTTCAGTTTGGTAAATTATTTTTCTTATATTTAAAAATATATCTGGCTTGTAATTATACAGTAAGAACAAAAGAATCATTAAAAATTTAATGGAGAATGCAGGAAAAAGAAATTGTTCATTAATTAAGAGAAAGAAGAAAACTGACAGTGAAATGCAGGTTAGGCTTGAATGATTCTATTTATTCTGGAAAGAAGATCACAAACTGTACTGTTACTATTTGAGAAGCGAGAATCAGAGTTTCAGATAGATATTCTGTCAAAGTTCTATTGAGGAGAAAAGTGGCAAAAATTTCAGAGGAAAAAAGAATTTGTATACTTCTTTGAAATGGTTCCAAATATTAATAATACAGTGAATTGAGAAAAAATGGTTTATACTGCCTAACACTTCCTTTTCTCTCCTTCCTTGTTTGGAAAGATACCAGCTCAATGCATTCCTAGGCATTCTTTGGCCACTGCCATTAATCACACTTATGTCTCTAAAGGGAAGAGAGAATGCCTTAGTCAAGTATGTTTTCAGTCCTACGTAGAGGAAAGTAGGGGGCCTGCCTTGTTCCTCTCAAGACATAGCCTTTGTCAGACTTCGTACATGGGCCACATATGGGCAGAGTGCTGATACTGAAATGTTGGAGGAGACTTTTCCTACCATGAAGAGGAGGAGAGGGAAGAGGAGAAGAAGAAAAGGAAGAGGAAGGAAGATACCCATGAAGAAACACCAAGCACCATTTTTGCACAGCATTAAATTTAATTGCTTTCACTTAGAGAAGGAAACAGTGAGCAAAGTGAGCATTTATTTTCATCGATGGTGTTTCATCAATGACTTGTATACTGAGCATCCACTGTATGGAGAGCATTGGATTTCCAGCATTCTGGACAGTTTGAGAGATGGGTGCTGATTCTGGAAGCTTTAGTATTCATTATATGATATGCATAAAATGTACATATTCAAGTGTGTAAAAATTGACTATGTATAGAAAATAGCATCATTACACTGCCAACAAGCTATTGTAAGCCTTAAATAAAATTATATTTTAAGTAATAAATGGTACATTTGTAGTTTCCATAAAGTCTAATTCTAAAATTATTTTTAGCATTTGATCTTTAAGCAATACAGTAATATAAAAAAAGTACAAGAGAAATATGTGTACATATATTGCTCTGAAACCCTCTTGGCTTCTCAAAAACAGAAAACATTACAGGAGAATACTAAATAAAGGAAGATAAATAAAAACTGAATTTGGATTTTAGTGTCAAATATGACTCTGATTTCTTTGGGGATAATAGTGATACATGTTTTAAAATGCTTTAGTAATAGAGTTGCATTCATCTACTGGAAGTGGCAAAAAGACAAAATTGCAAGCAGGCACTGACAGCAGAACCCCCTGAAGATAAACAGAGGTTTGTAGTGGAAAAGGTACGCCAACGTTAAGTCTGGCCAGCTATCTCAGCCTTAGCAACTACTCGCCTAGATTTCCAGCTAGGACCACTCCTGGGTACCCTTATCACAGAAGCAGCAGCCACATCAGATACTAGCTGGAGGAAGATCTTCAAGAGGAAACATTGGGCATTCTCCCTGCTATGGGAGAGATCCAGACAATATTTAATTCTATGTCAAGGAAAGAGGCTGAAATAATCCTAATATTCGGTCTTCGCCCAGATCCAAATTTTCAGCAACCTGCACAAAAAACATTCTGGGTAACTTTGCCGGGTCACATCGCTTATCTTTGGAAGCCCCAGCATGGGGCTATTCGTCAACAAGCTCTGAGAATCAGCCAGGAAACACCAAACTCCATTTCTCAAAGAAGACTGAAGCAATCGGAGGTTCCGAGGAAAGCTCAGGGTCAGCGGGGGGCAGTGGGGGAGGGAGGCGGGGGCACAGGGAGGGGAAGGATCAGGAGGACAGGTCTGACTTCTGACTGGCTGGGGTGGTTTTGGAGAAAGTCGCAGCTCCCGCTCACCAGTCAGGAGCTGTCCAACTTTTCAGCAGCTCCAGTCTCAGGGTTCAGGCACTCTGGACGGAGGAGGCTGCTATCACCACGGCCGCTGCTTTTTCTGCATCTGGAGCTGCTAACAATTCCTGCTTTTGCCGCAGGCGCCCAAAGGAAGGAAGGAAAGAAGAAAGGGAGGAAGGAGGCACTGACTGTTGGTGAAGCCTCGCACCGTGCGCCCTACTCTTGGTGAACTGGGGAGCCCAGGAGCGTGTCTCTGCCACAACCACTGTGGAGGGAGCCCTGTCACATTTTGTGACCCCTCCCGCTGGCAGAGCCCCCTCTCGGTCGGCCTGAGCCTCTGGTGGCTTCAAGTGGGAAGCTGAGCCCAGCCTCTATTCGGCTCCAGAAGCGGCAGCAGCGGCGGCGGCAGCAGCATCGGGAGGCGCTCCCGGCAGCGCGGTGAAACCGGTTGGGCAGGAGCTGCGAGCCAGGATGGAGGCAGAGGAGAGCAGCGTGCCGACCCAGGCGGGCAGCGGCGAGGGCAGCGACGGCGCTGGAGAGGCTACACTCAAAGCCCCCAAGCACCTCTGGAGGCACGAGCAGCACCACCAGTACCCGCTCCGGCAGCCCCAGTTCCGCCTCCTGCACCCCCATCACCACCTGCCCCCGCCGCCACCGCCCTCGCCCCAGCCCCAGCCCCAGTGCCCGCTGCAGCCGCCACCGCCACCTCCCTTGCCACCACCCCCGCCGCCTCCCGGGGCTTCTCGCGGCCGCTACGCCTCAAGCGGGGCCACCGGCCGCGTCCGACATCGAGGCTACTCGGACACCGAGCGCTACCTGTACTGTCGTGCCATGGACCGCACCTCCTATGCAGTGGAGACCGGCCACCGGCCGGGTCTGAAGAAATCCAGGATGTCCTGGCCCTCCTCCTTCCAGGGACTCAGGCGGTGAGTGGAGAGCGCCCCTCCCCCATTCATGCAAGGGGTCACCTCCCCAGTTATCAGATTCTCCTTGTTGGTCTATTGATCACTAGCAATCCAGGACCCAGGGCTAAATTCTATTCCGGGAATTGGGGGAGGGAAAGCAGGGGCGTGTCTGTCCTTGCGTGAGAGGGTTAGGATTCAGGTGTGTGTAAGAGACCCTGAAAGTAGGTATAAATGGGGTGTGTGGGGGGGGGTGAGAGGAGGAGGAGGAGGAGAGAGAGAGAGAGAGAAAGAGAGAGAGAATGAGAATGAGAGATCTCCAGTTGTCTATACCACCCACTACCCCCTCCCCACCCACTTCCGTCCCACCCTGGCAATTGGGACTAAACAGGCAGAATTCAGTTTGCTTGGGTGTAGGAAAAGTGAAGGAAAGGGGTGGGGTGTTGAGCCAGGGAGATTCCCAGTAGTCAGTCCACTCCCCTCAAAGTGGGGGGGGGGGGTTGGTGGGGCAGATCTGATGGTGACTAGGAATGGGTGAGACAGCTTGGTCCCAGGTTTGCAGCTAAAAGCCTGAGAACAACTCAGTTTCTCTTTGTCAAGTCGGGAAGTAAATTGAACAGCTAAAGGGGAGAACAAACACGTGGGTGACTTGGAGAGTTTGGAGCAAAATGTTCAGCAATCCTCAGGAGAGGGATGAGGGAGGGATGGAAGGAGGGAGTTGAGGACTCTGTGGGAGTTACACTGTGTTGGTATGTGGTGTGTGCGGGCTGTATGTGTATCCATCCCGTTGTCTTTGCAAAATTTCAGGAAGAAAGTACCTCGTTTTATTTAGCAGCAGGAAAGATGCAGAGATTTGATTACAGTGATTTCCCCTTAATGTAAAGTGCTCCGGAAGACAGGGCAGGGAAGCTGCATGTCACCCAGAGTTTTAATAGAAGCCAACCGCTCCTTTTCCAAGAAAATGCATAGTGTAAAGAAGCAGTTACAGCTGCTTTGAGAACTCAGCTCTGATTCTTAACTCAGGCATGGAGATGGAAGTTGGGCCCTTTCCCTGCAACCTAGAAACAGATCCTTTCTTCCTTGTCTCAGGCCCTCCAAGCCAGGAATCCCCTGCCCCATAAAGATATTCACAAACAAGGCTTTAGGAGATGCTGGCAAAGTAGAGCTGTCATCATCCAACCTCAGATATGGGCAGGCATTGTTAGAATATGCATCCAAGCTATACATCTGGCTGATGGGTTATTGTAAATTGTAAATCAGGTTGGGGTGCAGAAATAGGAAAACCTGAGGTTGGGGTTGTTTGTCCACTTGTAACTGACAGTAGGTTGGGTTTATCGAAAAATATTAATAGTGTTCAAATGTATGTCTTTCTCTCCTTCCTCTTCCTTCTTCCCTCACCTCCCGCCCCCCCATCTCTTTCTTTTTTATAAGCATGTCTCTGTGTCTTGTGTACACTATGGTCAAAGGAAATCCAGCCAAATACAATATCCCAACCCTGATGTGCCCACATTCTCCTCATAGCCTTTGCCTTCCTCACACTCTAGGCACTGGACATTTTTTGTGGTGATGTCCTTATACCTGTTAGGTAAAAAAATGAGAATTATGGTTAATATCACAGCTTGGTTCAATTTAAATTATAAAGATTGGTGTGATTTGAAAACATTCATAAATTAATATTCAAGTTTGATTTTTATACCTAAAAGTGCTAAAATCCACATGCTGTTACCCTTTGTTTGAAGAAGCGAATGTCTTCCACTTGTGTTGAGCACTATGTATCTGGGTCCCCAGTGGTGAAATAAAGGCAAACATGGCACTTTGAATATTTGACCTATTAAAATTTGTGAGACTGGGGCTTCAACAAATATTGAATAAGAACAAGAGTTCTAGATTAATCAGTGGGTTGATTGACTTTGTAGAGTATCTTAATTAAATTCATTTTTTAATAAAATAGAATATGTCTGAGAGGGTGGAGAGGGAAAATAGTTAATTGGAGTAGAGAGAGGTATTGCATCACTGATTTGAATTTGTTTTTTGCTGTCCTCTCTACAGTAATTATTTTTCTTTCCGAAATTTGTTAATTGAATGTTTCAAAGAAAACTAAAGTTGTATAATATTTACACATAACTTCCACTGTAGCTCATCTGATAAATCTTTGTCATTCTATTTAAGAATTATTGGACTTAAAGTTCTTTACATCACTTATGTATTTCCCAAACACTCATGCAGTGCATGTCAAACTTTTCCTTATTAGTATTGCTTTTGCAAATAAATGTACTTTTTAAGAAGGGCATGGATTAATTTCATTCTTTAAAGAGAATATAGCAATGCTTTAAAATTACCAAAAATTCACTTTGAATTATTTGAATTATTAACTTGTTCAAACCCATTAACAATACTGAAATGAAATAGTATTATCTCCTTTTTATAGATAAGAACATTGAGCCCTAGAGGATACGAGTAACTTGTTCACTAGCACAACTAGTAACTCTGAGTGTAAGAGCTAAGACTGAAACCCAGGTCTCCTGCCTCAGCAAAGACAGAGGGTGCTCCAAAAATAAATGTGCGCAGAACCTGGGCATGTTGACAGCATCAAGAAATATATAAAACCAAACATTAAGTTAATATTGATTGATACCACAGGACATAAAGTCCAAATAAACAAAAAATGAGATATGGTTTAAATCCTCTTAAAAAAAAAAAAAAGACAGCATAGGCTCTGGAAGTAATGAGAAAATTTTAACTTTTATTTTTAACTTTTGAAATCCTGGCTGTTACACTGGCATTAATTATCACAACAGAGGCAAACCAGTGTATTTGTTGACTTTGTACGTTTCATATAATACCATAATAAGTAGAAACAGTGTTCAGAGAATTAAAGCTAATCAGAGCACTTCTGGTTGTTTACAGTGATCTTCTAAAAGAGAACAAAAGTGTGAGACATGTGCAAAGTCTGTGCATGTGTGTGTGTGTGTGTGTGTGCATGAGCCATCATTCACATGAAGGGCTTAAGTTGTCTGTCAAGTTAATGTCACTGAAATGCCTCATGAATGGATGGATGATTGATTCCCTATGGACTACCAAGAAAAATATGTCCTTTAAAAGGCTATTTTTAGCATGTATACTAGCATTTTCTGATATTCTTATTGTCTTGACTGTAATTTTGAAAATTAGACTACCTGAAGCAAAGGGAAAGAGGTATACTTGGCTTAATGAGGAAGTTTATAAAATAGGAAGGAGGCAATCCTCACACATTTTGTGGTCACTTATTTGGATTTTAATGGAAAACATAGGTATGTTAAATAAATTTTGTATGAAGTTATATCTAAGAAGGTAGATTCATTTTTAATCTTAACATAAAAAATGTGAAATAATAAAATAAGGAGGATTGAATCTCTGTTACCAAGAAAACCAAATGAAATATTAAAAAATAAAATAAAATAAATGCATATCTGGGGCACCTGGGTGGCCCAGTCAGTTAAGTGTCTGACTCTTGGTTTCAGTTTCAGGTCATGATCTCATGGTTTGTGAGTTTGAGCCCCGCGCTGGGCTCTGCACTGACATTGCAGAGTCTGCTTAGGATTCTCTCTCTCTCCCTCTGTGTCTGCCCTTCCCCCACTCAGGCTCTGTCTCAAAATAAATACATATACTTTAAAAAATAAATATATAAATTTATATATATATAAAATTAAATATATATATTTAAATAAATAAATAAATTTATATATATATTAAATTAAAATTAAATTTATACATATATAAATTTAATCACTTTAACTTTAGTTCTTCAAAGTATAATAATTGTTTAACTGAACTGATAAAGTAGTTATTTCATTTACTTCTTTTTACACAACCAAATATTTTCATCAGTAATGTGCTTTTCTAAATCTGCAGTAACATGGGGCACCTGGGCGGCTCAGTTGGTTAAGTGTCTGACTTCGGCTCAGGTCATGATCTCACCATTCATGGGTTTGATCCCTGCATCCGTCTCTGTGCTGGCAACTCAGATCCTGGAGCCTGCTTCACCTTCTGTGTCTCCCTTTCTCTGCCCCTCCCCAACTTGTGCTCTGTCTCTCTCTCTCTCTCTCTCTCTCTCTCAGAAGTATATAAACGTTAAATCTGCAGTAACAATATATATTCTCAATAACAAGATGGTCAACATAATTAATCATCAAGGAAAAGGAAATAAAAACCACAGTGAGATCTCACCTCATGCCTCTCAGATTGGTTATTATCAAAAAGAGAAGAAATAACAAATGTTGGAGAGGATATGGAGCAAAGGGAATTCGTCTACAATGTGTATGTAGCCACTATGGAAAACAGTATGGAGGTTACTCAATAAATTAAATATAGAACTACCATATGATCCAGAAATTCTACTTCTGGGTATTTATCCAAAGAAAATGAAAATACCAATTCCAAGAGATATATGCATCCCTATATTCATTGCAGCATTATTTACAATAGCCATGATAGAGAAACAACCTGAGTGTCCATTGATAGATGAATGGATAAGAAAATTGTGATGTATATAGATATAATGGAATACTATTCAGCCATAAAAAAGAATTAAATCCTGCTATTTGTGACATAAATAGACTTCAAGGGCATTATATTAAATGAAACAAGTCAGAGAAAGCCAAATATCATATTATTTGTCTTATATTTGGAATCTAAGACAAAACAAACAGAACCAAAGCTAAGATCACAGATGCAAAAAACAGGTGGTGGTTGACAGAGGAGGGATTGGGATTAGAGAAATGGGTGAACTGGTTTTTTGTTTGTTTTTAGGTTAAATAAATTGAAAAAAACAAATCAAGTTGGAAATTCAAGGGGCACCTGCCTGGTTTACTCGGTAGGTGCCTCATCTCAGGAGTGTGAGTTTAAGCCCCATGTTGGATGTAGAGATTACTTAAAAATTTAAAAAAATTCTTAAGAAAAAAGTTGGAAATTCATATAGCATAGATGATTCCTTGGGTATAATGAAAACATTACAGATGACATAGATGCAAATATCAAGAAGGTGACATTTGATTTAATTATTTTAGAAAAAAGATAAAAACTATGATTATGTTTAATAAAAATTCCATGCATAACATAAAATATTTATTTGACAGTAGCCTTTTAAATACATTAATATGTTGAATAAAAGGAAATACTAATTATATTGTAATATTTAAATGCTAAAATTCAGATTTTGCTTTTCTATTCTGGATTATAAAATATATTTTCCCATTGTTTCTACTAATTATGTTAAAGTTTTGGGGGGATTTTTTTCTTCATTAAAAAATTAATGGTGATCTAAGTTCATGATGCAAAATTTTAGTTTCACATTACCAAAATCAATGACTGAAAACTTGGTTATTTAAACTGACTACATCAGTGAATCTAAGACTTTGGATTTTAAGAAACAATAACTTTTTAAAAATATTGGATAACTGACATAAGGTTGCCATCTTTAAATTTTAGTAAGTGAAGACATTAAGTTTACTTAATCAACAAGAAAGGATAGCAAAATTCATATCTTTCACATTTCCTAATATTACCAAAACAATGTTAGACTTCATGGGATCTCCAAATTGGCAAGAGAACTTCAGAAAACAAAACATTTTTTCACTTCCCAAATTGGATACATTCATACACATACTTACACACACACACATAATGATGAATTGGTCACTAATTTCTATCTGCAAACTATAATGTGGGTTTGAAAGAGTATCTTGGGAAACATTTTTAAAGATCAGATAGAATAATAATCTAAAAAAAAGTAAACCCTATTCACAACTTTTGGTAGTTATTCAAAGCCCTAAAGTCTAACCTGAGTAAAATTTTGTCCCTCTCACAGCTTATTACCCATCTCCATGTTTAAAAATATACAATATGTGAATCTATAACTTCAGTGCTGCTAGTCCTGGCTCATAGCAGGAATGTTGCTAAGGGATTATACCAAATAGCACTGTATTATATTTCAAAAGATGTTGTGGTTATTTTTACCCTGAGGAACATTTTTCTCCATTTAAAAATAGGAAATCTAATTTTTCCTAAAGAAGAGGGCATTTCACGTTATTTTTTAGAGCTCATCAGCTAAATTGACTTGACCCCATACACACGTATACCACCATCACTATGATCTTCTTGATACCCTTAGTGATTAAATGAAAAATAAGTTATTCTTTGCCTTCAGAATAAGTAGTTTTAGTTCGATCTATGTCAGTGTGGTACCACCATTCATCTAGTGGTCTTAAGTGAGTGGTATCCTTAGATTCTTCCTTCCCTAAACTCCCAGGTTTCAAAGTCAACTAAGATCTTTTTATTCTACCTCAGAAATATTTCTTGTATTTTTCCATTGCCACTTCCCTAATTAAGCGTTTATCATCTGTCCCTTAAGCCTTCAATGTCTCCTCACTCCAGTCTATTTTAAACTCCAGACCACCCAATCTCATCATCTGCTTGTCTGAAATCTTGGGTGATTCCTTTTCACCTGCAAGATAAAATCTAGATTTCTTAGTCTGACTCTTCAAAATGCTAGCCCAGTTTATCTTCCTCACAGAAAGTCTTCCTATTCATCCCCTTTTGTAAACCCGATGAAATCACCACATTAACTTCTTGCCATGTGATGAACTCTCTGTGCCTTTTCACACCTCTTTCTTTTTGAAGCTGTTTCTTGCTCCTAGACTGTTTTCCCTATGTCCCACCTCATCCCCACCTTATCTGTTTGGAAAACTCCTGAATCTCTTGTCAAACTTATCTCACATGTTACTACTAGTGTGGATAGTCTTACAAGTAGAGGAGTATTTTTCTCTTCAGGGCTTTCACGTTGCATTTTGTATATGTCTTTACTCTAGCAGCTACCAATTGCAATTTTATATCTGTCTCCTCCATTAAGTACATTAAGATATCGTATAGTGTGTGGTTAATACAAGTTCTCAATAAACGAAGAACTTTTAAATGTGGAAATAATAATAATATCTTGCCTTTTCAGTTAGTGCTCTCTCATACAGGATATACTTGGTTTGCTTAATCATCTGTGTGAAGTAGGGGCGCCTGGGTGGCTCAGTTGGTTAAGCGTCCAGTTTCAGCTCAGGTCATGATCTCACAGTTCGTGGGTTCGAGCTCTGGATTGGGCTCTGTGCTGACAGCTCAGAGCCTGGATCCTGCTTCTGATTCTGTGTCTCCCTCTCTCTCTGCCCCTCCCCCACTCATGCTCTGTCTCCCTATGTCTCAAAATTAAAATAAAACGTTAAAAAAATCATCTGTGTGCAGTAAACAGAGCTAGTGGCATTTTGCTCATTTTATAGGTAATCAAAGGGAACACTCAAAGAAATAGACACATATGCATGTTCAAATATAAGACTCAGACTTGAGCCTTAAAACTCCCAGGATGGTGATTTTGTCATCACATTGTTAGATAATATGGCATGGTATTCGATGAGAGTAAGCTCATCATTTGACTGAAACTATGAAGACAAAAATCATAATGATTATGAAGAGAGATAGTAGTCTTTCTAATGCATATTCTAAGAAAACAACATCACAGTGAAAATATGATGGAATAAATTCTTTTTTATTTAGAGAGATGCTTTTACAGAATTAATTCATAACTTTTGGTTAAGAGGATCCACTAGATTTGCAGGTAAGTACACATTTTGGGGAGAATATTCATCAGATTCTCAACAAGTCCTTGATCCACAAAATTTAAGACACAGTGTTCTAAAGTGAACTAAGTTGTTGGCTAAATCACTAAGGGAACATCTATGAGAACATTGTATACTAGTCAAATGATATTCTCACTGGAATGGCTGAAAGTAAGTAATTTGAAATGAGGTTTTAGAAAAATGCAACACTTTAGAAAGAAAAGGTCACAGGCTTATTTAAAAATGACATATCCCCAGTGGAATTTGAGGGAATTGACTTAAAATTTGATTAAAAGTATGTGTAAGAATAGTAAAGAACATTTGGAAAAAAATTTTAAAAGATGTTTTTCTCTATAAGATGTCAGACATACACTCTTTTAATTCCAACAATGTGTTATTAATTTGGGAATAAACCAAGTGTTCTTTGGAACCAAATAAAGGGTCAAACATGAGACCCACATATATGTGGAAATAAAGAATTTAATGAGAGCAGCATTCCAACTCAGTGAGACTAGGATACATTATTTTAAATATGGTATTTATTAATTTATTGAAATAAAAAAGACCCTTACACCACAATAAAAAGCGCTTAGAATCAATAATAAAAGCATTAAAAACTTAAGATAAAAGTAGGCAAAAGACGTAAAGAGGAAATTCAAAAGGAAGAAAGATTAATAGGAATATACATTTGGAAAGATTCTCTACTTAGCAGACAAAAATAAAAATTAAAACATCAATGTTTTTTAATTTTCATCTGTTTTAGAAAAAGAGTAAAAGATGAATAATTCAAAAGAATTAGAGGAGGTGTGGTGAAGTAGGCACTTTCTTATATACATTTATTGCAATTAGTGTAAATTAGGAAAACCGTGGTGTGTAATCAGTAATATACACCAAAATTTTATTATCTTTTTAGCTTTTAAAACTTTTATTTATTTTTTTGAGAGAGAGAGCACAAGTGGGGGAAGGTCAGAGAGAGAGGGAGGCAGAATCTGAAGCACGTTCCAGGCTCTGAGCTGTCAGAACAGAGCCCTATGCGGGACTCAAACTCACAAACTGTGAGATCATGGCCTGAGCGGAAGTGGGAGGCCTAACCGACTGAGCCACCCAGGCGCCCTAATATATGACAAAATTTTAAATGGGCTTGCCTTTGACCCAGTAATTTCATGCTTAGGAATTTAGTCTAAGAATATAATTAAACAAGTGAGCCAAGTAGTACTATTTTGCAACATTGTGTATAATGGTAAACATCTGGCAGCCACCCAGATATCTTTCAATAGAGAACTCATAAAGTAGGTCGTGTCTACACAAAGGACTACTAGATAAAAATGAGAGAGATGTACGTGTACTAAAATGTAATTATAAACCCTACAAATTGTTAAGGGAAAAAATTATTTAGAGACTGGATCAAAGAACATGATACTATTTTCTTATGTATATCCATGCATACTTAAATTTACACACATGAAGCAATGTCTATGTATATGCGTGCCTATGTATATAGAGATGTGTGTATACATATTATGGTGTGTGTGTGTGTGTGTGTGTGTGTGTGTGTGTATGTGTAAAATCCTCTGTAGTAGAGAAGAAGCACTAATTAGTTTCAGGTCTAAGAGAATATTTAAAAGTGGTGTTTGATATTATTTTATGGTTTTTTTCTTATTTGATTTCCTTTAAAATGAGCATATGTTGCTTTTATAATAAGCAAAAATAATTTATTTTCTGTAAAAAAAAAACCCTAATAGTTTACACTTATTTAGGTTAACATATTTTATTTATATCCCACTTTTCTCTCCTCCCTCAAAATCATAGGATCATGTCACAAAACAGTTTAGTTCATCATGGTAGAATGAAGATATCAAAGAGAAGAACATAACAGCATGAAGATAATATGAAATATGGAATCAAAAGCATTTCATTATTTTCTGAGTAATTGCTAGAAATGAGTCACAGAATTGGCTATGCATTTCCAATCAGCTATTCCAAGGAAGGGAACGTATCAGTTCAAGATTCATAGTATTAGTAAGTTTTTAAAAAATAAGTGGCTGCAGATAGTGCACTGTTGTTTACTCTGAATAAAAAATGTTTCCTCATTTTTGTAAAAAGGATACTGTGTGGTATGTTACATAAGTTTTCAGTAACTAGCGTACACTATATAAGGTATGAAATAAGCATGAATGTTTCCTGTAACTATGGCTGTTTCATATATAACTGCATATTGATGTCCTGCTATCAAAGTACAGTTTATCAAAAGTCTATTATTGGCCTGGGATCCTCTGTTAGCATTTTTAACAATGCTTTTTTCCCCTTTACTGCCAAATGCTGTGTGTGCTTTATTTTTTTTTAAATTTATAGTTTATTGTCAAGTTGGTTTCCATATAACACTCAGTGCTCTTCCCCACAAGTGTCCTCCACCATGACCATCACCCCCCTTCCCCTTTCTCCCCTCCCCCTTCCGCCCTCAGTTTGTTTTCAGTATTCAAGAGTCTCTCGTGCTTTGTCTCCCTCCCTCTCCCTAACTCTTTTTCCTCCTTCTTCTTCCCATGGTCCTCTGTTAGGTTTCTCCTCTTAGACCTATGAGTGAAAACATATGGTATCTGTTCTTCTCCCCCTGACTTATTTCGTTTAGCATGACACCCTCGAGGTCCATCCATGTTGCTACAAATGGCCAGATTTCATTCTTTCTCATGGCCATGTAGTATTCCATTGTATAGATAAACCACATCTTCTTGATCCATTCATCAGTTGATGGACATTGAGGCTCTTTCCATGATTTGGCTATCGTTAAAAGTGCCGCTATGAACATTGGGGTACATGTGCCCCTATGCATCAGCATTTCTGTATCCCTTGGGTCAATCCCCAGCAGTGCTGTTGTTGGCTCATAGGGGAGTTCTACTGATAGTTTTTTGAGGAACCTCCACACTGTTTTCCAGAGCGGCTGTACCAGTTTACATTTCTACCAACAGTGTAGGAGGGTGCCCGTTTCTCCACATCCTCACCAGCATCTATAGTCTCTTGAGTTGTTCATTTTAGCCACTCTGACTGCTTTATTAAGAGTAGCTGCATTCACCAACGTCAAGATTTCCCCCAGACTCTATCTCCTATATGCTTTTTGACCTGCTTGGTTCCTGTCATTACAGCCCACAATTAAGTCCAACTTGTCTAACCTCCAAGATTGGCTCAAAATTCTGGGACACCTCAGCCCAAACTGGGTCCTCCTTATTTGTAACATGAAAATGCGGAATTCAGTCTTGATACCCAGCTCTCTGATTTCTTGGCAGGATCACCTACTTCTATAGATTTCCATAGCATTTCCACTTCTAGTTAAATGCTCCCAGATAAGCTAGTTACAAAATGTAGTCCTGGGAAATACAAAGATTGACCCATTTAAATATAGATCAGTTAAATGTTAGAACTTATTTGCCGAAATTGAGCTTGGTGTTTCAGATTAATGTACTCACAATCCTTCTCTCTGAAACCGTTTTCCTATTGTTGTTCATTTGGAAGCAAGTTAAAAACATTAACATATAAAATAAAAGTTTGGAGTCCTCCATATACATTTTTCCTTTATCACTACCCAGAATCATTGTCGGCATCTGAGGTCTTATATTTGCATTGAAGGCCAGGTTCTTGTCTAATGACCTATAATCAGACATCTCTACTGAAATCCTAGAGCTCATCATGGAGATTTCTACTACAGATGCTGAAGAAAGGTCACCACTAAGAAATACTGTATGTTGTTCTCATCAGAATTTTTGAGAGATAATGAGCATGATAATTATGTAGAATATGGTTGTGAGAAACTCATACTTACCTTAACAATTCAGAAGCTTAAAAACAAGTAACTCAGAAGGTGCCACATACATTAGCTGAAATACCTGATAAATCAACAGATCCACAGTTTGTGGGAAATGGAAAGTTCTTGATGGTTTTAGGGACTAGCTACTCTTTGTGTCTATGTGTCTTCCCACATGGGGGGTTCTGTATGTACTGATTCTTCTGCCTGATTCCCCTCTTCCCCACTCATTAGCTTTAATAATATGTATTCGTACTTCAGATCTTAACTCAGACCTCACATTTTAAGGCTTTCAGTTTTCCCAAATATAATACCTTATGTTTCTTTTTTATTGCATTTATCGTATTTTATTTTATTTAAAAAATTTTTAATGTTTTTTATTTATTTTTGAGAGAGAGGGAGAGACAGTGTGAGCAGGGCAGGTCAAAAAGAGAGGGAGACACAGAATCGGAAGGCAGGCTCCAGGCTCTGAGCTGTCAGCATAGATCCTGACATGGAGCTCGAACCCACGAACCGTGAGATCGTGACCTGAGCCCAAGTAGGGTGCTAAACCAATGGAGCCACCCAGGCACCCCGCATTTATCATATTTTAAAATTACATGTTTAATTATCTAATTATTTGATTAATGCCAGTCTCTTCCATCAAGTGTAACCGCTGGTGAAAGCAAGGACCATGTCAGTTTTGTTCACACCTACAACGCTTGCACATTGTTTGCGTGTAAAGCTTTATTAAATAAATAAATGAAACTTAAGAGTTAATAAGGTTATCAAATTTATAGAGCTAGGGATCTACTATTAATAGAGAGCAGAAACAGTTTAGATTCTTCAACCTATACTTTATTTAGTTAAAGAGTTAAGTAACTGTGTTTTTTGTTTTTTTTTTTTTATTTGATGTGAAAGGCACTTGAGTGTTAGTGTAAGTATCACCTCTGGGAAGAAGACTGCCCAACAGGAGGTCACTAAAGAAGTAGCATCATGGACTGTCCAAATTATGATGTTGTAGAAGAGTTATATTTAAGGGACTAGCTAAGAAAAATGAGAATGAAGGCATTATATATTAATTTTAATTCTATTTTGTGATTTGTCTTCATAGTTAATTTATTTAGCATTGATGCAGTCCAAAGTTCATTATGTTTCTGTTATTCTTGTTCAAGCAAATATAAAGTATTCATAATTACTCAGCATCTGGTAGCTCTTTGTGACAATAAAACCCATGAGTAAAAATTAATAAATTTTTTGCCCGAGAATATAACAGCTAATTGAAAATGATCTAAGAACTTTAACAGTTATGGGAGAAAGTAAGAGTAGATACCATTATTCTGACAAAGTGGCATTTTAATTTCACAAACGTTGTCCTTTTATATCATATGTTAATTTTATTTTTGGTGTAGCGAGGCATGGAAGCTGTTAGAAGAGTCATTATTTCTGTTGACGTGAAATATTTTGTAAACCAAAGTCACAAAACAGTGTAATGAAAAATCGTTAATAAGTCACATGAAACACATAAAAATCACGCTATTACAATACTTCAGAAAAAAAAATCTACTTAGGGAAAACAGGTTTGTATTTATTTGTTTTTAATGCAGCCATGACACAGACCATAGACTAAACTGCAGTAGTTTTTACTTTCCAGTGGAGTGCTATTCAGTTTTCAGTGAGTTCAAACATAATGCTTATGTATATTATTAATTACGTACACATGGAGGAAAAAAATAGTATGCTTTAGCATACACCAAAAGCACTTTAAAATTCTACTTCCTTAGCTAGTGTTAAAACATGACCATATACAAGCATTTTGGGTAACTAGACCACTGACCTGGTTGATCAATGCTGACAAGCTAATTTAATTTAATGTTTCCCTAGACAGTTTTTTTTAACTACTTTGACCAAATTAGATTATTGAATTGACAGTACTGGATCAGATACTCCTTTGAATGTTTGAATGAATGTTGGAACTCATGAAAAAATTTAGAAATGTTTGAACCCATGAAGAAGCTACTGAAGATGTGGTGAGAATCTGTATAGGAAAGCCGTAATACAGCTAGGGCTGGCCCTCAACCAGTCCGTCTGGCAGCCTGTTTATTGCTTTGGATGCTGCTTGTGTCTAAGAATTTACTTTAAATATTTGATGTAGTTAATTAATGAGTATTTTGAATCTTCTCTACTATAAAAATCTGCTTATAAAAAATGCAAACAAGTTACAAATGATAGTAGTTGTCTTCTCAAATGCACATCACCAGTTTGTTTACCAGAATATTGCTATCATCTGATTTTTTAGTAAATAATAGGACTTGTTAGGTAGATAGCTAAAGGCTAGTGTATTTTTCAGTTAGTATTTTCGAAGGCACCATCCTGAGAGTAGTTTAGTATACATGGAGTTCAGGCTTTTGGGGGTATAGCTGGCAGTGATGATGGGAGAAAAAGGAAATAAAGCTCTACTAAAGGTTTCTCAATTTTCCTCTAGAGGTTAGAGATAGATTTTCAGCAGGGAAAGTATATGTTTAGCTTTGAATTTTTTAAAGCTCATTCTGGTAGATACGTGGAGGATGGAGTGGGAAGAAATTGGAGGTGCGATTTAGGTGTTTATTGCATCAAACCAGATAAAGAATAAATCATGATAGTCTGAAACTAAGGTGTGGCAGTAATAATGGAAAGGAAGAGATGAATTTAAGAGAACTTTTATAAATGAATATGATATGATGACTGACAATGCTGTTAGATAAAAGAATTTTTAAATTAAGTGTATTTCGAAAAAAATAACCCACCATTGTTTGGATGTTTAAGGTAAATGTAAAATCTTACATTTTTATTTCCCTGCAGTCATTTAATATTTAGCTGTTTTAGTTGTTAGTTAAGATAGTTTTAAAACATGCTGGTAGATGAAATTCTCAGTGTTGTATTTTTTACATAGATCACTTGTGTCATTATATTAAACATAACCACAGCTTTTTAATGGTGAACACATAGGTAGGTATATTCACTTATAGACCACCACTAATTAATTATGTTAATTTAGTTAAGTTGTTTTTCCTCAACTCATTTGTAAAAGGTGAAAAATGACACAAGTGTTTTCTCTTAGGAGACATCTTAAACCTAATGCACTTTATTTTTTCTGAGATACCCCTCTCTCTGTCTCTTTGTCTCTCATCTTTTAACTAGGAATGTGGTACAACAATCTTCCCAGCTTTGGTTTTCTAATTTCAGTTGTTTCTGTATCCATCCATTCCAGTAAATCCTTCAAACATTGTGTGTGTATGTGTGTGTGTGTGTATGTATGTGTGTGTTATTGCAGAATTACTCTTTTGCTTCATGTTCAAAATCTTTTGAAAACTTGCCTCAGCTCTTTATTACTTTTATTCAATTGAATTTTCTTTTAAATATTTACCATGGGCTTTTGCCTCTGGTTAGACCTATTTGCATGCAGTCTGTTAACTCACATGTTCATCTTTGATGTATTTCTCATAAACAAACTACACAGCAACAGTAGTAAACACCCATACACTTTTTTGTCTCATTTGCCTTTCTGAAAATTCATTTTATCCAGGAAATGAGCTATTTCTCTATTCTTGTAAACAAAGTTTGATAAGAATAATTCCTTGCTTTTCCATTTTCTTGGAATTCAGATAACTCTGTTACTATATTGAGTTGTAAATATGGTGTAAGCAAAGAAATTTGTTTTCTTTTTTTTCTTTTTTTTAATGTTTTATTTATTTTTGAGAGAGACAGAGTGAGCAGGAGAGGGTCAGAGAGAGAGGGAGACACAGAATCTGAAGACAGGCTCCAGGCTCTGAGCTAGCTGTCAGCACAGAGCCTGACGCGGGGCTCGAACCCACAAACGCGAGATCATGACCTGAGCCGAAGCTGGACGCTCAACCAACTGAGCCACCCAGGTGCCCCAAGAAATTTGTTTTCAAATCTTTTTTTTGTTGTAATATTTTTTTATATTTCCATTCTATGTATATATTTTTGGTTTGGTGTATATTTTCATAGTGCCATTAATGTATAGAACAATTAGAATGTTTTTATTTCCTTATTTGTTATATTTCTTCTTTCCCCTAATCCTATTACGTAGTGTTAGGTAAGTTAAGAGCAGCTTAAAGTTTAAAAGATTTTACCATAGTATTTTAATGTATCCCAATTGACCCTCATATAGAAGATTTAAATTTTTTTAATGTTTATTATTTATTTTTGAGAGAGGGAGACAGTAACAGCATGAGCAGGGGAGGGGCAGAGATTGAGATGGAGACACAGAATCCAAAGCAGGCTCCAGGCTCTGAGCTGTCAGCACAGAGCCTGACGTGGGACTCGAACCCATGAATCATGAGATCACAACCAAATCTGAAGTTGGATGCTTAACCAACTGAGACACCCAGGTGCCCCTCATATAGAAGGTTTTCAAGCTGAAGAGAAACATAGTATATTCTAGAAATATTCCTTTTTAGTGGTATCATAGAAGATGAAGAAGGGGAAGAAGAGGAAGGAAGGAAGGAAGGAAGGAAGGAAGGAAGGAAGGAAGGAAGGAAGGAAGGAAGGAAGACATACAAGGGAGGAGGCGAAGGAGGCAGCAGAGGGGGTCGGGGAGAAGAAAGCAAAGTGTGAGGAGCCCAGTTGAGACATTATGACACAATTCCAGGAGGAAAGTTAAAAAAGGCATAAAACAGAGCTGCAGAAAAAGTAAGTATAATATTAATAGTCTAGGTTTGTCCATTCTTAGCAATCAACTTGGAAGAATGGTGGGTGGATGAGGAATAAAGCAGAGGTGGAAATCTTAAGCTATGAACCTGGCCACCTGGGTGGATGAGGTACTAGTAACCATATCAGATGAAGAAAGTTGATAAATGCAGTTTGAGTTGCCTGTGCACATACACATAGAAATGTCTCATAGATAATTGTCATCAGCATCATTGTCATCGTCTCCTGAGCATAACCATTTATTGAATAATTCTCCTGGCCTGGTACTCCTGGGAGCTTTACGGAGATGACACATCATATGATCCTTACAACATTCCATGGGGTAAATAATCTTACCTCTCTATGCAGATATGGGAAACAATACTTAGCAAGGCTATAGAACTTGTATATTCACCTGCTTCAAAGCCAGAGTCCTCTGATTCCAAGTTCTGATTCTTTCAATATCTCACATTTCAAAGGTCAGAAAAATGGGAGAATGGTGTACGTTCATCTGGAAGTTGCCAGGAAAGTATATTCGGTATTAGTAAGAGCACCCAAAAAAGTGATGTCAGTGGAGAAGAGGCCCAAGGATCGAAGCCACAGAAACACCAACATTTAAAGTACAAGTAGAAGAGGAGCCAGTGGTGGTGCCTAAGGAGGAATCCTAGCCTTGTGCTTTTTCAAGCAAAACACCATTCCTGGTTGTGTTTATTGGAAAACTCTAGACAGTTTGTTATCTTGGATGTTGAAGAAAATGAATCTTCTGTCATGATTTGCTTTTAAGAAGAGCGTAGGTTTGTGGACATTTCATCAAGTTATGTGTGTGACATCCTTAATCATTAACATATGGAAAGAGATTACTGGACATCAGAAGCTTTCTATATTACCAGGTGAGGGAGGATAATTGTGGGTTTTTACACCCTGTGTACTTATCAGATTGGACCTCGAGTGCTGCCCCATAGAGTTGCTATTTAAAGAATCTAAATGCTTCCTGGCCAAGAAAGGTAAAGAATCATTCCTTCAGGTTAGAAAAGAGTTAGGAGAGGGAGAGAGGAAAATCATGAGAGACTCTTGAATACTGAAAACAAACTGAGGGCTGAAGAGGGAGGGGGACAGGGGAAGGGGGGTGATGGTCATGGAGGGGGGCACTTGTGGGGAAGAGCACTGGGTGTTATATGAAAACCAACTTGACAATAAACTGTAAATTAAAAAAAAAAGAAAATTTAAAGCTGAAGTTTATTCATTTCCCTTTTGGGTAAATGTGACTATTTGCTATCTCTATGAGAAAGGGAGGAGGGGCTCCCCAATTTGGGAAGTTCTGGGAATGACTGAAGACAGGTGAGATAAACCATGATAGCTGATATAGGACAAGAACCCCCTACTGGCATCACATTTGCTTTGGGTGAGAAAAGAGAATAGTAGTGTTGGTTATTTTGTACATAAAATATTACTTTGGATTTTCTAAATACTTTTGCTTTTAAACATGAGTAAGGAGGTGCCTGGGTGGCCCAGTCGGTTGAGTGTCCAACTTGACTCAGGTCGTGATTTCACAGTTTGTGATTTGAGCCCGGCATCCAACTGTGGTGACAGCCTGGAGCCTCCTTTAGATTCTTTAGTTTCTGTCTCTCTCTGCCCCTCCCCCTCTCATGCTCACTCTCACTCTTGCTCTCTCTCTCTCAGAAATAAATAAATATTTAAAAAATGAAAAATGAGTAGGAAATAACCAATAGAGAAAGGAAAGAAACAGTGGGTCTATTTCCTTCCATAAATATTATCACTCTTGGGTTATAACTCTATTATCCACACAGTCTTTCCAATCACATTAAGTGGATATTGTCTCTGCAGTAAGAATACATTTTTGGCAGATGAGGTTCCTTTCTGGTGCATATTAGGATTCTCCAGTCCTCATATTTCACTTGTTCTTCATGGTGTTGTAAAGGAAGTGATGTGATACAATTTCCTGTAGAGCAATGGGAAAAGAAGTGTTTTTGCAAGCAAAGAACCTGGGGATGCTTAGAGGTGAAGTGAGGGGGCCTTATCTGCACCCCAACATTTCACTGACACCATCAGCTCTGAAGCTCACTTCTTATACATGCAGTTGTGAACAAAGGATTGAGGCTGTTTTGAATTAAATTACTTGACTTTTTGTATTTCAGTGAATCTCTTTGATTCATTTAAGAACATTTTGTTAGAATAAAACTATTGATACAAGTCATTATTTTTCAAAAAGATATAAAGAAGTCTTTGAAAGGACTGTAAGAGCCAAGCTTCTTGATTACATCAGCATATGTTTTCCTGATTATGTACTTTCATTAATTTGGTGTGTGTGTGTGTGTGTGTGCGCGCGCACACTCCAACCAATATTTTAAAGCCAATTCTTACCTTTCATTCTTCGTAAGGTTGAACCATCTTTATAGGTAAAAGTTGTCACATGTTGCCACTTTCACATGGTTTAATGTAAGAGAATTTCATGCTCTTTTAGGCCTGGGAGAAGAGAACCCTCTTCATATTTTCTCTTTCTAGATTGTTGGCTCAACTAGGCTTCAGCATAGTTGGAGTGGCAAATCCCACTCCTGCATCTGGTGAGCTGTGCAGTTAGTAGCTCTGACACTTTTCTACATGGCTTCAGCAACCAAATCCCAAAAAATGTGAGTGTGGCCTTAAAAAAGACTATTCCCATGTGACCACCAGATTGCTTCATGTTCTGCCCAGTCATCCCCTTGATTGTGTCATCCTTTAAAAATCTGTGTCATCTGGGTATAGAGAATGAGGAGAATGTTCTCTTGCTCTCTTTAAATTCTCAGAATCTTCCCTTCTAAACCACAAAAGTAGAGAACTGGAATTAGACATTTTTATGATTTGAGTCCATGCAGTATGTTTTTTCCTCCAAGAATATATGTTATACAGTCATGGTATAAGAAATGAGAAGGGGAACAAGTTTAGTGTTTCAGCCACAGAAATATATCTTTGGTAAAGCATATGCACAGTAGCTGGTTAGACATGGCCACTTTGTTCTCAAGAATAGTTGAGGATAGACAGACATGGTCTCTTAAGTGTTTTTGTTTTGTTTTGTTTTATTTTGTTTTTGTATCTGAGAGTTGTGGAGATAGAGGTGACATATGAAAAATGCTAGCTTTTTCATTGAGGGCATCCAAGTTTTATGTCATGTCTTATCAGTTATCAGAACTAACTCAGTTGTCCAGATATTTTTATAAAAATGTTTCCTGTTGACAACATGGCCTTCCTTTTTCCTAACTTTGTTTACTTCCCACTAGTTAGATGCTAACTTTGTTGGCCATTTAGATGTCCCCACTCCCTGAGATCAAACTCACTCAGGAAGTTTTAATTCAGTCTTAATGGACAGAATGAATACTGTTTCATGTCTTACCATTGAGCAAATGGGAGGAGAAGGAACCAGAACTCATTTTTATTGAACTGTGCCAGGCCCTAACAGTAATTTCAGCTCCCAAATTCTATTTGCCAAAAATTATGATTTTAACTAATTTATCCAATTTACAGAGTTAATAAGCAGCTTTTCCTCTCAAAAAAGTTGCTGATTCATATTAGAACCCTCGTTTCCAAATTAAGAATGATTTCCTGTAAGGGAAAACTATGTTGAGCTTTTTTTAAAATCTTTTTAAGTTTATTAAAAGAGAGAGAGACGAGTGTGAGCAAGGGAGGGGCCGAGAGAGGGAGACACAGACTCTGAAGCAGGTTTGTGAGCACACAGCCCAGTGGGGGACTCAAACTCACGAACGGCAAGATCATGACCCGAGCTGAAGTCGGACACTTAACCAATTGAGCCACCCAGGTACCCCCCCTTTTTTAGTCACTCTTCTGTTGTAAATCCTTCAACTGTTTTTGATTGATTTGACGATAATATTCAATTCATAATAAGGCCTGTAAATGTATCCACGATCTCCTGTGCACACCTGGTGTCTCATCTCTGGCCTTCCTCCTCCATCACCCTACAGTCGCTTTCTTCCCATTGAATGCTCTGCAAATCTATGATTGGAAGGGAGTGTGGGCTTTGGGGAAGTGGTGAGCAAATTATTGACTGGAAGATCAGTTAGAAACCTTGTTTATTCCATTGAAGAGTTCATGAGTGGCAAGAAGAGATTGATTTAAAGAATGTGGTGAAACTAGTTAGAAGGAAGTGGTAGCATTTGGTGAGCATATTTTAGAAGAGATCTGGGGCATTGACTAATCAATGATGATTCTGAGGCTTCCAGTTGTCTACTAAATGAATGTATTTTCCTCTAAACTAACATGAATAGGACAAAAGGAGCCAATTTTGGGATGAAGGTCAGGAAAACATGTTTGGTTTTTCTTGTTTGATGAAAATTTTGAGTGTCTGTGGATGTATACACATATGTGCATATGCATTTGTGAATCCTCATGAATTTGTCTTCCAGTTACATTCAAATACTGAAGTTGTGCTAATTAAGCAACATATATGCTTTCAGCGTGGCACTTTTACATCATTTTATTCATTTTCTATTGCAGCATTTTAAAGTTTTACTGCCTTTAAACAACATGTATTTATTATCTCACAGTTTCTGTGATCAGGAGGCTGGACTTGGCTTACCTGGATCCACTGCTCAGGGTCTCAAAAGGCTTCAGTCAAGGTGTTTGCCAGGGCTGGAGTCTCATCAGAGGTTTAGGCTCCCTTTCTAGGCTCGTGTGGTTTTTGCCACCAAAAGCAATTTATTTCCTTATCATTGTAAAATTCATGAAACCTTGATTCTTCTGGACTAGGAGGAGAGTGTCTGACTTCTGGGCCCTCATTTGAGGGGTCTACCTTCTTAGGACAGTTCCACCTTGGAAAATCTCCTTTTGGAATAACTTACAGTCAGCTGTAATTACCTTAATTACTTTTGAAAAGTCCTCCACCTTTGCCATAGCTGATTTCACCAGTTAAAAACAAGTTACATATTTTGGTCATTCATTCTCAAGGGGAGAGAATAGTTCAAAGACGAGTCACTGAGGGCTATCTGAGAATTTTGCCTACAGAATCATGTTCTATGTTTATGAAATATGTGTGATCATGTTTTCGTGTGTGGAGGTAAGTTACAAGTATCAAAAAGCAGGTGGCAGCTATGTATCCTTCACCTTCTTATTTGGGCTTTTTTTCCCCCTGAAGTTTCTCAGGGTCTTCTACTGCCATATTGTTAGAGCTCTCTTTTCTGGTGTACTGTCCTGGCTTCACCTTTCTTAGACGAGAAAGCTTTAAATTTGGCTCTGAGGTTACATTTCAATATGCTTTCCCTGTTTTGGCAGCAGAGGTGAGTGAGCCTTTAGTAAATCATTAGTGATCCAGATTGAGCTTCAGTAGTTTGGAGTGAGGCCATGGCCTGTATGTTTGATGCCACCAGTCTTATTTTTATAATGGAAATTATGTCATTAAGGTAAATACACACTGTCTTCTTAAGCATGCTTTATTATTCTTTATTTTATATTATATTCAGTTATTCTTACAGTGTGACACAGGTATCAACCCTTTTTTGTTCCCCCTACTCCAGCAAGGTTGAAAGAAAGGGGTTTATAATGAAATGGTCACATTGAACTTCTATTTTGAGTTTCTTTCAATGCATTGGGTGAACTTCTTGGAACTGAAGACATAGGTTTGCTGTATGGGTATGTATATATTTCCACTTGTCACTCCATAAAAGGATTAGAGATGGTTCACAAGATCAATTTTAGTTTGGTGTAATATAAGCAAAATATAATTGGAATGAAGCAAAGAAGAAAAACACAAGAGTCATCATAGTTAATGGCATTGAGCGTAACTCTGACAGCTATAGTTGGGCCAATGTGGACATTTAATTTGTTCTCATTAATGCCATAATATATATATTAGGGAGAATATGTATTAGGGAAATATATATATATTATATACATATAATATATATAATATATATATTATATGTATTAGGGAAAACTGTGTTTTCAGGTGCTAAATTTGAACATTGTTTTCCATGAGGGACTTCATGGAAAACTCTAGAGAATATAATAGACCTGTCATGCTAGCGTGTTTGCAACAAACTGAGATGCAACTATCATAGAATATTTTCTTATAGCAGCCCTTGTTAGGAGACTGGAACATTGAAGTTGAACTCAGGGTAGGTGATTCAAGAGTCAAACTACTGTGGTCTCAGTAGGGATAGTTTTGGTTATTAACTGATTCTTGGATAAAACTCACAATAAGAGGATTGGAAAAACATTGGCATGTTTCTTAGATAATTGTCCTGAAAATACATTTCTCCCTGAAGGTTTTCATAGCAATTGGGAAGAAAAAATCCAAGTAGAGTTCTGTGGGAACACCTAGAATATTGTATCACACGTTGCTGATTGAGATCTGTGAGTATTCTTTGAACCTCAAACAAGCAAATGGTAAGGTTCACATTCCACTGGGAATTACAGGGAAACCAATCATTAAGCTGGATGCAAGGCCACCTTACTTTGCATCTAGTAAACATACCAGTAAAACTCTGATGAGTTTCTGTCATACCTTTCAACAGAGCTCAATGTTGGTCTAAGTATAAATACTGAAATCTTTACCATGGCATTCAAGAATCTGCATGCACCATCTCCCTGCCCATGTTGTCGGCTTCATCTTATGTCATTCTTGACATTGCTGTCCATAATTTGACCATAGGGCCCTAACCGCAGCACCTGGAATCTCCCACATTGCCTCTTAGATAGGGTCTTCCTGCATATTATTTCCTCTGCTTGGAAGAGCCCCTACATGCCCTCCCCCCCCCCCCCACTCTCAGGGCCTGTTAACACTTAGACTTCCTTCAGATCTCAGATGACATTCTCTTTTTCTGAGGACATGTACCCGATTCCCCAACCTTGGCAGGTAGAGGCCCTATATTGTGCTCTCAGAGCTTACTTTAGTTTTATTTCATCAATGTTAGTAATTTATGAGACTTTCTGATTAATGCCTGTCAACCAGACTGTCAGTTCCATGAAGATGAGTTGCCAGCTTATTTTGCTCGCCACTGTATTACCAGAGAGTAGTAAATGAGCATAATACACATCAAATAAAAAATTTGCTGAAGGATAAATTACTGTTATTTAATGCCACGTTGATTACAACATTTGTTAACCCTTTATAGCCTTCTCCATTAGCTACTACAGTTCTTGTTCTATAGAGATTGATATTTTACTAGGATTACTCCATTGGAAAGCTGAATTTGGTAAACCAATGTTCCTGGAATATTTTCTGTTTTTTTTTTCCCCAAGCACTTTTTCCGTCTTTGAGTTTCATGAACCTGTGTTAGGACAGGCAAATATTACTAATGGAGTTAGAGAGTTCTGGAAAGTGCATTGCTACTATTGAAGGTGATTTTCTTTTCTATCATGGTAAGTCAGGTGTAATGGTCTATTTTTATTCTGACCAGTGGATCTTAAGACATGGTCCTCAGGACTTTTTTAGGCATTCAGTGATACCATAAGTATTTTTATAATAGTACTAACTTTTCACTCTACATTTTCTCTGTGGAGTATTCTCCAGAAGGTACATAGTACTAACTTATGTCACACTGCAACTGACTGAACATAGGAGCAGTTCTGAAAATCTAGCTGTCCTCCATTAAAGTAGACATTGTAAAATTGGAAAATGCCACTCTTCTCAATAATTTTTTTTGAAAAACAATTCTTTTTCATAAAAATGTGTTTATTATTGTTTTTTAAAAAATGAACTAATAAATAATGTGTCTTAGTTTCAAGGTTTTTAAAAAGTTGTTAAGGTTTGTTTATTTATTTATTTTGAGAGAGTGAGCACGAGGGAGAGAGAGAGAATCCCAGGCAGGCTCTGCACTGTCAGAGCAGAGCTGGGTATGGAGCTCGAACTCCCAAACTGTGAGTTCATGCCCTGAACTGAAATCGAGAGTCTGGATGCTTAATTGACTGAGCCACTCAGGCGCCTCAGTTTTAACTTTTAATATGGTAAATATTTCACATAAACCAAAAAATCTTGGTGTCTTCGATAGTTTTTAAGGACTGTGAGAAGATCCTGAGACCAAGATGTTTGAGAAGCACTTCTCAAAGCCAACTAAATGACACAGTGTACCCATATTAACCTGATTTTGCAATCTATTTTTAATTAGCTTTCCTTTCAAAGTCTTTTAAAAGCTTATTTAATCTGTTTATTTTTTTATTTTTAAATACTTTATTTTTAAGTAACTCTGTACCCAATATGGGGCTCAAATTTACAATCCCAAGATCCGAAGTCACATGCTCTTCCTGCTGAGCCAGCCAGGACCCCAATCAGTCTGTTTGAAAAAGTAATACAAGCACATGAATAGAAAGATCTTCAGTATAAAAAGATATATACCAACAGTAAATCCCTTTTTCCCCTTAGTCTCTCAGGGCTCCAATACCTTTCCAGGTGACACTTCTATACATGCATTTCCTGATGGAAAACTTTGATGTATTGATGTAAATGCTGGGATCTAATAGACCCCGTTTTGATTCTTGCTAATTTCCCTCAATAGTATAGCAAGGAGATTGGTTCCTAACAGTATGTGTAAATCTACCACATTACTTGTTATTTTATTTTATTTTATTTCATTTTATTTATTTTTTCATCATGATAAGTGTATTCTTTAATCCTCATCCCCTATTTCACCCATTCCCTCACTCACCTCCCCTTTGGTAACCATCCGTTCTCTATAGTTAAAGTGTGCTCCTTGGTTTGCCTTTCTCTCTGTTTTTCTTTGCTCATTTGTTTTATTTCTTAAATTCCACTTATGAGTGAAAGCATATTCTACCATGTTACATTGAACAGTTGCAGTGTAGTTCATTGTATAGATAGGATAAAATTAATTTCTTTAGTTTCCTGTTGATGGATGATCAAGTTGTTTCTATCTTTTGCCACTACCTGGTGTTCCAGTGACTATTCTTTTACTTAATTACTTGTGCATGCAAAGTAAATATATCTATAGAATTAATATTTGGTGATGGAATTTCTAAGTCAGAGGAATCATGTATTTTTAAAGTGATAGCTATCACTAAATTATACTCCAAAAACTCTACCAAAGTTTCCCTCTCCTGACTATTTTTACTTATTCCCAGTTTATTTTATAAAAGAGCACATGGTAAAAGTTTTAATATTTGCCAGTTAGATAAGTGAAAAATAGTATTTAATTGTAGTTTTAATTTTTCTTTTTCTTTTTATGAATGAGGAGTGTGTGTGTGTGTGTGTGTGTGTGTTTAGGTTGAAGGGAAATAGAACAATATATATGTTTCTTTTTCTTTGAAGCCCATTAGTTTCCAAAAAAATGTGTACTCATTTCACATACAACATCATTGAACCATTGCCAGGTCACAGGAGTGCACTCTTGAAGACCCTCCCCAGCTTCAAGGGCCTCATCTCAAAATTCTTCCTCCACAAGCCTCAATGAAGACAGCTTCCTTTTTGACCCTCTGAAAGCAGAAGAGTTCTTAGGATTCCAGATGTAGGTGACCTGCGCCGTTTAGTTTGGTTTTAGTTTGCAAATTATCTTCAAGTACTGGAGACAGATTTTCCTTTCTACTTTATGAATTCATATGTACTTAAGAAGTTTTTTTGTTTTTTTTTTTAAGATAGGGAAACACTGCTTAGTCTCTAGGGGTGAATCATAATTAATGAAGAACTCTGTGTCTGATGGAAACCTTAGTCTAATAAATCATCCTAAAACCTCATTAGACATTGTGTACTCCCTACGGACATTGTTGAAGAGACACTTGATTAAGCAGATCGTGACAATTTCAGTTTTGCCTGTTATCTGTGCTCCAGAGACACCTCAAGATCAAAGAGTTTCAAAAGGAAGAAATGGCTATTTAGTTTTTAGAGATATTACTGATACTAGAGCTTTGTTGTATTTTCATATGTAAATTTACATAAACGTTTGCTACCTTTTTTTTAGTTTATTTATTTTGAGAGAGATAGTGTGTGTGTACACAAATGAGTGGGGGAGGGTCAGAGAAAAAGAATCCCAAGCAGGCTCCATGCTCCATGCTCTGCCCGACTCAGGGCTCAATCTCATCCTTGCAATATCACGACTTGAGCTGAAATGAATGGTCTGACCCTTGAGTGACTGAACCACACAGGCACCTGGATACCTCTTTCATTATTGGTTCTATCTGTGATGGAACAAACAATTTCTCCCCTGGTTCTGTTTATCTTTTTTATTTTTAATGTTTACTTATTTTTGAGAGAGAGAGACAGACAGAGTGTGAGCAGGGGAGGGGCAGAGAGAGAGAGGGAGACACAGAATCCAAAGCAGGCTCCAGGCTCTGAGCTGTCAGCACAGAGCCCCACATGGGGCTCGAACCCACAAACTGTGAGATCATGACCGGAGCCAAAGTCAGACATTGAACTGACTGAGCCACCCAGACACCACTGGTTTGGTTTATCCTAAGACTTTTGTGGAATTTGGAATAGATAAGAAAAAGCATTTCTCTTCTGTGATGGAAGCACCATTATTCCTTTTATTAGAGTGTGGTTTTGAGACTCAACAATTATGCCTTAGCACTAATGTGAAAATGTTGCTGTGGATAACATAGGTGCTGGTGAAATGCTAAAATATAATCAGAAAGAATTCAGATAATAATATTTTTAGTAAACAAACAAAAAATAAGTAATAAATATGATTCCTGCCTGATGCAAGTTTTTAGAATGGTTTTGTGGCAAAATATAGCTAACTGTCATTGCTTAACTTTTTCACCCACTCTAAATAAATGGCACAAATGATCAGTAAGGTAAGAGTGAAAGTAGAATTGTTGATTTAATATCATTTCTTACTCATAAACTTCCTCCAAATACAGTAAATTATTAGTAAAAATTACATTTTTATAGTATCTCAGAGCATATAAAGGACTTAAAGGAATCCAGGTGACCTAACAGTGCTGGAAGCAAAGTGGTCTTATGTTCAGCAGACACATGTCTGAATGACTTAGTGGGTTTTCTGCACCATACATTAATATTATATGATTTTAGTGTGTCTTTGTTTCTCTAATTCTCAGTTTCCTCCTCTGTGATAATAGCAAAGCTTACCTTGCAATGAAAGGATTAGAGCAGATAATGCATATGAAATCACATGAATAAATCAGGACTCAATAAATACTAATTTATCATCATTGTTACTATAGTAGGTGGCCACCATCTGAAATCAAATATAAAAAAGTCAAATTACTGAATTCGTATATGAATATAAAGGTCTGATGATTTGGGTGTAACATATTCACCCTGTTTCAAAATAAAACGTGATTTATGGAGCTTTAGTCAGAATGTTGTGGTAAATTTCTCTTGGATTTGGCGTTTAGCTGCTGGGGGTGGGGGAAAGTTTCTTCCTGGCTCCACTGGAGGCTGTGGCAAAGCCCCCTGAGGAAACTGCATGAAGAAACCCCTGTAGCACCTCTTTCTTTAAGTTCGCTGATTTTAGCCTAATTGGGAGGTTTTTTAAAAATATTTTTTAATGTTTATTTATTTTTGAGAGAGAGAGAGAGAGGCAGAGAGAGAGAGAGAGAGAGAGAAAGAGAGAGAGAGAGAGAGAAAGGCAGAGAGAGGGAGACAAAGAATCTGAATCCGAAGCAGGCTCCAGGCTCTGAGCGGTCAGCACAGAGCCTGATGCGGGGCTTGAACTTATGAACCATGAGATCATGACCTGAGCCAAAGTCAGACACTTAACTTACTGAGGCACCCAGGCACCCCAACTGGGAGTTTTAATTGGATTTAGAACCTTTAAATTATTGTGATTCTTTATTTTACATAGAAGTATCATCAAAACAGGGGTGCCTGGATGGCTCAGTCGGTGGTGTCTGATTCTTGATTTTGGCTCAGGTCCTGACCTCAAGGTTCATGAGTTCAAACCCTGTGGGTCCTGCTTGGAATTCTCACTCTCCCTTTGTCTCTGCTTCTCTCTAGCATGCACACTTGTGTTCTCTTTCTCTCTTTCTCTCCCTCTCTCAAAATAAACTAAAAAAAAGAATTATCAAAATGCATTTGTCATTCATAAATAATTTACAGATAGCTTTTTTTAAAAAAAAATCTAGTTATATTCAGCTTGCATTTATATTTTATTTTTTAATGTTTGTTTATTTCTGAGAGAGAGAGCACATGAACGAGTGGGGGAGGGGCAGAGAGGGAGAGAGAGAATCCCAAGCAGGCTTCCTGCTATCATCATGGAGCCCAATGTGGGGCTCGAACTCACAAACCATGAAATCATGACCCAAGCTGAGATCAACAGTTGGATGCTTAATTGACAGAGCCACCTAGGCACCCCGTATTTATATGTTATTTTCTGAAGAATTCTAAAAAAGTGTTTTGATATAAATTGCTCCCTTAATTTTTGAAGGCCACCTACTTTGTGCATCAAGCATTTACCTTCCTTTTGAATATATCTTATAAATTCACCCCTAGGAATACAAGCAGAGAATACAAGGCATTTCATAGAAAGCCTTAGCATGCTGCCCCTTCCTGATTAGAAGGTAGTTATTATTCCTTGTTGAGGCTATCCCAGAGAGAGAGTGTTAAGGTAACCTGAGTGGGACTTGTTAACTCCCAGGCGACTCAGTGACAATGTTTGCTGCCTTGCTGGACACCACAGTCCTCTGGAGCAGCCTGTCAGCATCGTGCTCAGCTCTCAGCAAGGACCACTAGAGTACCTGGTGGGAGTAAGGTCAGGTATCATCTTGTACCAACATATCCTTCCTGCAGCCCCACATCTTTCCATCCTTACAAAGAAGCAAGCCCTGCAGGGTGTGGCTGTAATCATTACCCAAAGGGCATGCTCTGCAGGCAACAACAGGGACAAAGGTACTGCCAGTCAGTTCGGGTGGTTATTCCCATAGGGCTACACAGGAAATAATACCACCAGAAATAACACATTCAGATCCAAAGGGCAATCTTCCGTAGGCATTCATAGATGTATGGCCGGCACATGTTCTATACATATGCACTGCTGTTTATGAGGCACAAATGCTTCTTTCATCACAATCATTAGCTAACACTGAATAATCATTGGGGAGAGAGTAGAAGGGCAAGTGAAATAGGAAGTGGAGCTAGCTTATTTTTAGAAAGGTACTACTTTAAAGTGTTGATTGATCAAACAGGTGTTTAAAAGCGTTTGTCAGAATCAATTCACAGGAAATCTCTTTCGCATTCAGGTTATAGCCAAAGAAGAAAAAAAATAGCCTACACATTTTACAATTTCACTTGCAAAAGTCTTATTTTTGGACTTGTGTGGGCATTTGACAGCATAAAGATGCTACCGGGTCTGATGAAAGCTTTGAATTGTGTGAGGGTTCAGATCCCCAGCTGCCCCTTGCTGAGCATCCTCTGGGCTTCATGGGTTTCATCCAACATGTCTGAGGGGAATGTCAATGTGCACATGCCCCTGAAACCTGTGAATACCCTGCCTGAGCCATGAGGTTATTGAACAGAAAGTGAATCCTTTTATAAAGAGCCTCCAAGAGGAGGATATTTCAGTGAATTTTTGCTCTCTGCCAGCTCAAAAGAATGCGGCTGCACTCTGTGCTCTTCCCATGAATGCTGCACGAGGAACAGTGACTCACCCTTGCAGGGAGCCCTTCAGGATTTTTAACGTTTTTTTTTTTTTTTTTTTTTTTTTTTGAGAGAGAGACAGCATGAGCAGGGGAGGGTCAGAGAGAGAGGGAGACACAGAATCCGAAGACAGGCTCCAGGCTCTGAGCTAGGTGTCAGCACAGAGCCCGACACGGGGCTCAAACCCACAAACCGTGAGATCATGACCTGAGCCGAAGTTGGATGCTTAACCGACTGAGCCACCCAGGCACCCCAACCTTCAGGGTTTTTAAACCACATCATCCCTTCCATCCTTGAAGTACTTTTGGATTTCATCAATGGCATGAAGGGATATTTTTAAAATAATGTTGATTTTTAAGGACTGGCAAAAGACCTCCCCTCGTCAAAATGCCGACACTCTAACAAATATACAGTATTTTGGGTGATTGAATCCTAAGCTAAGCTAAAACAATTGGTACTCTGTGAACTAAAAATATTTAACATTTATTACAGTTCCCATTAGAGCTCAGGTCAATAGATAGAGATGGGTATGAAAATATGATGCATCTGTAGAGGATAAATTCACATCAACCATGGAGGATGTACAACTATGCAAAAATAACATAATGCCTACAACATAAAACTAGCCCAATAGTTGTTTGAGTATCTTGATAGAGCCAAGTTTATTCTTAGCCAGCTGAAGCCAAAGACAATTTGCTTCTCAGGTAAAAGTTGGTATTTAGTGGTATCTGGAGTCGTAATTTATAAACCTTGAAGCCAACAGGAATATTTTCTATACTGAGCACATAAAATTTTTTTTCTTTAAAATATTGTTTTAGGTTTATACAGCAAAATATTAATAAAATGAAATGATATTGTATTATTCAGGTGTATAAATGGCAGGCCAGCACTGTATGTGGCTTTGATAAAAGAAAATATACTTCTGGGATTATCTTTCCAAACTCTGGCAGGCCATTTGTGAGCATGTGACCAAATACAAAATATCATGGAATTTAGTATTAAAAACACTAATTTAGAGTATGTTTGATGTCATTCTAGCAGAAAAATTAAAACAGTAGATTCTCAAAATAGGCAATGTAAAACCTAAAATTATTGAATATTCTGCCAGAAGATCATCTAGGTGCCACAGTAGTTTTTAACATTGCTTAGGTTATAGATCCTTTTGAGAAACTGAGGAGAGTTCAGTGTCCCCTTCCCTAGAGCAAATAGACTTTTAAATTTTTCATATGTAATTAAAACAGTGGTACAGAAGTTGATCCTAGTGTAGAAGAGCATGGATCCCAAGAAGAGAAATGCCATAGTTATCTAAAATAACTATAGTTCAAGGGGTGCCTAGATGGCTCTGTGGGTTAAGCATCCAACTGTGGCTCAAGTCATGATCTTGCGGTTCATGAGTTCAAGCCCTGCATCAGGCTATTTACTGACAGTTCTGAGCCTGGAGCCTGCTTTGGATTCTGTGTCTCCCTCTCTCTCTGCCCCTACCCCGCTCATGCTCTGTCTCTCTCTGTCTCTCAAAAATAAGTAAATATTAACAAAACTTTATAAATGACTATAGTTCATAATTTTCCCTTGCCTTCTTTAGTTCCAACAACATAGAAGCTGTAAAACAGCATATTATTTGACCTTTTATTTGTTCCACATGTTCCACATGTTATAGATACGGAAGCTGAGGCAAGAAGAGTTAAACTCTTACACAGTATTAAATCTGCTAAGATGGAACTGAGATTCAAATCCAGGCAACCTACCTTAGAGCACATGTCCCTAACCACAGGACATTCTGTGGCTAAGAGCACCCACATCTGTGCTCAAATCTACCCCTTGAGGTAGGTCTTATCAGTAGTACCACTTTATAGATGTGTAAATTAGGATATCAAGAGGTTAAGTGACTTGCCCAAGGTGAGAAAGCCAAGATTCAAACTCAACCAGTTTGGCTCCAGAGGTGGGAGGTAAACCAACACGGTATACTGTAGACACACACACACATACACACAACACATGAATATTTACTATACATATTATAGCAGTCAGGGTAAGTGGAGATGCTCACTACTAGTCAGATTATGTATGACTTTTTTCTTTATTTTTTTTCTGAGTTTTCAAATTACTATGTTTTAAGCAAGCATTACTTTTGTGTATAAAATTTAAGTGTTATTAAAACTCAGTGAACCCATTCACGTTAAGTTAAATGTGTTAGCTGGTCAAAACTGCTAGCCTTCTTATGAATAGGAACCCTGAAGTAAAGAAACAGGACAGAAATCATCTTCATGGCTTAAGGACATAGTCTTGGAGGCATCTAGGGACACAAGGCATGACCAGGTGAGGACTACACTCAGGAGTGTGGGGATTGCATTCAGGGATGCTCAGCTACTTATCTTCTGTGCAGTGAGAACAGAGGCCACAAGCACTGTGCTGCCCACATAACAACAGGGCAAGCAAGCTGTGCCAAGTAGACTCAAAAATGAACTGAGAGATAAATGCTAAGTTTGGACTACTTCGCAGTTTTGCCAAAGACTGGTTCTCATCAGGCCTTTGCCAGGTGTTCTCTTACTTCTTATAAATCTCTGATTGACAGAAAAACAGCCCTGATTCACTAAGCTTTAACAGTTTTCTTTTTAAACTATAGATTCAGAGCCCCACACCCACAGTTTTCTGTTCTTAAGTTTGAGAATCTCCATTTTTAACAAGGGTCTTGCCCAGGGAACCGCAATGCACAGGTACTAGGACAATCCTTTGCAAGTGGGCGGGGTCAGTGCCCAACACTATGAGATGAGAGCTGGGACAAGGAAGAACATTAGGCAAGAAACAAGAATGCAGATGTTCTGAGAAATGAAATGTTTGGTTACTCCTCCCCTCCATTTTTCTCTGTGGTATTGAAGAGCCACTCAAATTGATTACTTTCCCACTGTTTTGAAAGGTTGCTTGATTTCACGTAGTGAATTGAACTGGTAGTTTGGGCAGTGTGGGAAATTCAGTTACCTTACTGAGAAATAGAAGTCGATTTCAGCATTTTTGTCTATTTAAGTGGCTAACAAATTGATTTGGACTCTCTCCCAACGAAGGCTACTATTTAGGCTTTGTAAAAAAAAAAATAGGCAAGTCAGTAACTTTTTGCTGTGGTTAACATAATGAATTGGGCTTCTTGATTCCCAAATTTCCACTGAAACTGTTGCTAAATTAATTATACGTTAATGTTTGATTTTTTAAAAAAATTTTAACGTTTTTATTTTATTTTTTTGAGAGAGAGAGAGAGAGAGAGAGAGAGAGAGTAGTTTGTAATTTGGATTCTTTGGAAGACCCTGACTTTATGTTTTATTAGCAATTACATTTAACTTCTTACATATAAACTTCCATATAAATTACATATAAATTTGTTTATGGTTACTTTGTTACTAAATGCAAGTTAAATATGAGTCTCAGGTTTCATTTTCAGTTTCTGGTTAGAATGTAGTCTTCTAGAGTTTAATCTATATTTATTATACAACTGTACACTTTAAAAAGTGATTCATGAGAATGGTCTGTTCAGCAATTAGCTGAAATGTCCTCATGAAACTAATTATTAATTATTACTGCAGTAGGAACTATTAAATTCAGTAAATAAAATGATCATTTCTTATTATACAACATATTTAGTAAAAAAATAATACTTATTGCAGTATGTATATATGGAACATGATTAAGATTGCCTACCTCACTGTAGAATTTCTAAGTTAAGAAGGAAGTGCTCTTAATTAAATCTATTTCATCATTAGCATGAAGACAAATCAGTAATAAGTGAGTTATTTCAGTGTTTCAAGTTTTCACATTCATGCATCCATCTACTTGATTATATCCATCCCATTCCATGGGCCCCACACTCATCCCCACTAAGGCATCCTTTACACAGGCTTTTTGTTCTCACAGTAAAAAGCCACCAGAGTCTTTTTTTTTTTGAAATGTGACTCATTATCCTAAAATCTCTGGGAACATTATAAGCCTCCTTCTTACTCTATAGGTCCATATAAATCATGTGTAATTCTCACTGGTTTCTCCTTTACTTTTCTTACTTTCATTAAGCCTATTAAGTTGGAGTAACTCATGACTCAGTAAGCTCCAGTTCAATCTGTCAAACTTCCCATCCTTCCCAAATGCTGTTGGGCTCAGGATTCTGGGAGCCTCTTCCAACCATAGTCTTTGCATACCCATCTTTAGCACTGGTTGTAGTACTTTTAAGAGGACCCGTTTGTAAATCTGCTCAGGCCTGAAACTTCATCCATATTGAAGTCTTCTTGGAGCCCAGACCCAACCTGATAAACCTTACATCTGCACTCTGGACCTCATCATCCTCCATCACCTTGGACTCTGAATATTCTCTCCCTGAGTGCTTTACTTGGGTGGAGTCTTACCAAAGTACTGTGAATCACACCATTTTATTACCCAGCAGTGATAACACAAATTCATATTCTTTTAGCATATCAAAATCAAGATATTGATTTCAGTTTTCTAGGAAAATTGGTTAAAACTTTGATATATCATCTATATTTATATTTGAAGTTTTCTCCCCAAAAATCATTAGTCATGCTGTTAAAAAATTAGAGAGAAATTTTGCCTTTTAAAGATAAATGACTTATGTTCTTAGTATTTTTTTCTTCTTTTGGAGATTGATAAAGCAAAAACACCTGCTGTCATTTGAAGTGCTTGGAATTACTTTTGAACCCCTCTCAATAGGGATTTCTGTCTGAGGCCTTGTCGGACAGACAGGATCGGAGATGGTAGAAATAATATGAATTGATACAATTGGTCCATTAGAAATTGTCTCCTCTTTATTCCTGCACTGCCTACTTTGATATCAAACATAAAACTGTCCTTTGGGAAGCAGAAAAGGCAAAGCTGAGAAAATGAGACATACTTCTCATGCCTTTACAAAAAATATCTCAGTGGCAATTACTGGCAAATAGGTCATTGTTTGTCACCTATTAGCCTGAAATTTTTCTTGAATTGGTTTTTCCCAGGAAATGAAAGATGTGTACTTTTTACCTGTGTGGGAAAGACAAGCACTTACTAAAGATTATAATAGCTATAAATTTAAAGAAGCATACTTTTAGTTGCCTCGACAGATAACAATACTAATGAATTTGTATCAATTATTGCCTATCATCAAAGCGTAAATTCCTGTGTTCTTTTGGTACTTGTATAATACTTGTTGTGGAGCCTGCATTCAGTATCAACCAGCACATAGTAAGTAGTCCCTCACCAAGACCCTTGTAGAAAAATTCACCGTCTCTTCTGGTGTGCCTTGCTGGCTAGTTTGGTTAAAGATGTGACTCTTGATCTCAAGGTCATGAGTTCAAGGCCCACATTGAACACAGAGCTAACTTAAAAAAAAGGTTCATCCTTTGTTCTCTATTTGTCACTCAACTGAGTATTTATTATTTTTTTAAATGTTTATTTATTTTTGAGAGTCAGAGAGTGAGCAGAGGAAGGGCAGAGAGAAAGAGACACAATCTGAAGCATGCTCCAGGTTCTGAGCTGTCAGCACAGAGCCCGATGCGGAGCTCGAACCCATGAACTGCGAGATCATGACCTGAGTTGAAGTCGACCGCTTAACTGACTGAGCCACCCAGGCGCCCCTCAACTGAAAACTTAGCAAAGGGTTATGAGCCCCCACTGAGATTGATAACCATAGAGAAATTGACTAATTTTGTTAGATTACCCCATTAAGGTGCCAAGAGAATATTTGAGATAGCTATTACTATGGCTTAACACAGCAATTATATATTATTTCTTACCATTCTGAGGGTCAACTGATATTCAGTTGATCTATGTTGAACTTGTGAATTGTTCTGTATCATGTAGACTCAACAACTTTGCAAGCTGAGAGTAGGCTCTAGTCCATTCATCTTTCTCTTACCTTCCTCCTGGGGCCATGGACTTGCCTGGGATTATTCTTCTCCTAGAAATGAGAAAGGTAGAAGGGAACAGGCCTATCTTAAGAGCACTCTTCCAAGGTTCTTAGCTTACATTTGCTAACATTCCATGGCTGAGGGCAAAGTCAAGGGGTGAGGCATGTTCTCTCACTCCTTTTGGAGAGCTAAGCAAAGTTACATGGCAAAGAATGTGGATACACGGAATGAGGAATTGAGTCTAAATGAGATGCCAGGCAGAAAGATAGGGAAGAAGGAGATTCTAGGCTTTTCAATGCCTTTGTTTAAAGCAACCCACCGCAGTTCAGAGTTCAACTATAAGGACATCAAGAAGGAAGGCCACGGTTAGTCTTAGCAGCTTCATAAGTATACAAGTACAATATTTACCAGTCACATATCCATATGTCTATGAAATATACTGATTTTGGATGATACACCAAAGTAAAACTCAGAAACATTAAGGAATTTGTCTTTGTATGGAGAAAGAGTGCCAAATAGAAGCCAAGTTTTCTTCTTTCTTTCCTACTTCCCTTTTCTTTCTCCCTTTCTTTGTTTCCTTCCTCCCCTCCTCCTTCCCTCGTGCCCTCCTACCTTCCTTCTTTCTTTTCTGTTCTTTTCTGCTCTTTTCTTTTTTAAATATCGATCTTTTGGGTATTCAGTTAATGAGGTCTCATTTGATGCTCATAGATCTTCCCCACCCTTTTCCCTTAGCATAAGTTTTCTGAGTGTTAGACATAGAATCTGGCTAATAGATTTATTGGTGCATCAAAAAAATTCAGAAACGGATTCAAGGGTTCCATATTTCCAAATATTACTAGTTCTAAAGTTAGTAGTCAATATTTCATAAAAATAAATATTGATTCAGAAATTGAGTTGCTCATCAGGGAAATAAACCTCGTAGCTTAAGTCATGATTTATTTATCATCCCTCCCATGTTATATTCAGAGCTGAAGTTTGAATTGAAGAGAAATTCAAGTATTCTTTTTCATATATTTTGAAGATATAGCAACCTTTGATGTATTTTGTTAGAATCTTTAAAAACAGAATAAAGAATGACTTCTCTGGAGTTAGGAAAGCCCTAGTAAATCACTCAAAAACCACTTAAGGACAAATGTGATTTCCCAAAAAGCACGACAAAAACAATAACAACAAATTATTGTTCTTCCTATCAGGCTGGGTCTGGGTATTCCCTGCTCTGGGCAGATGCATGATGTGTAAATTCAGACTGACCAAGGACACAAGGACAAGTGTGGGTCTGCATCTTCAGCTTTCCTATCAAAGGCAATTCAATTTCTCTTGACTCTCAGCTCATCACTGACTTTGTACCCTTGCTGGGCATTTTTTGGTTCTGAATTCTGGAATAAGAGTTAGAATCTGACAGGCAACAAAGAGATTGACTTGGAAACCAGGAGCTCTTGCACGTGATAGGAACAATGCTGAACATCATCTAGTTTTTCATATTTCATTCTGTGATGCTAAGGAGCTGTTATGTAAAATGAAGTACTCCTGCTTTTTACCAAGTAGGTGGGTTGTAGAAAAAAGATATCTTATTACGACTCATTTTCTTTGAAATCTACTTTTTTTAAAGAACATTTTTAAAACAGGACTGAGCATCCAAGATTTCTTAGAGAAGTTGGGGAAATAATGCAGTTTTGATGCTTGGAAATGAACACTTTGAGATTTCACGTTTATTTCCCCTGCATTGTAATATATATTTTAGGGAGATGCCTGCTTCTCCATTTTTCTCCATGATTTACTTCAGCTGAAGTTTCAGCCAGATCCATTATTTTTCTTCTTTGGCACATTATGCAAATTAAATGCGAAAATCAGTGATGAGAGGAAAAGGTCTCAGCTTATTGAGCAGGTGCTACATCAGTAATAGAGTAATGTAATTACAAACTTACTTGCAGCCACTAAGACTGTGTATGCTGTACTATTCAAAGGAAAATCTTTCATGTACTCAACATTACAAGATTTATTCTCTTATCAATGTGTGGGAGATTTATGCATTTGACTGTCCCACTCATTGATGAGAGAAACATGCCCCTACAGAAATACATTTTTTCCACCTTAATGTGGCATTTAATCCTGACTTTAATTTTCCTCCATTAAAATAATTTCTTGTAGGCAGTCTTCTCTTCATCTGTATTATGAGTATGAATATCAGAATGACTCTTTTTTTAAAATTTTATTATTTTTTTATTTTTATTTTTTGAGAGACAGAGACAGTGCAAGCAGGGGAGGGTCAGAGAGAGAGGGAGATACAGAATCTGAAGACAGGCTCCAGGCTCTGAGCTAGCTGTCAGCACAGAGCCCGACGCGGGGCTCGAACCCACGAACCGTGAGATCATGACCGGAGCCAAAGTCGGATGCTAAACTGACTGAGCCACCCAGGCACCCCCAGAATGACTCTTTAGGCTGAAATAGCAAAGACATATCTGTGTGTAGAACCCCAATGCTAAGAAAAAATATCATTTTTTCTTTTCCACTTTTGATAAAAGCAGTAGCAAGGTCATTGTCAAGAGGAGTGGTAGATTAAATGATCTCTAAGACTACTTTCAGCTGAAAATATAATAATTCTTGTAACTGGGAAATGGTGGTATTGAACAGGAATTATGACCTCTGTGTTCAGTCACATTCCATCACTGGGTGTGGTCTCATTTTGGGAGAGGTAATTCCCATTTGATCCTTTAGTCCTAAGTTATAATGTCCTACAGTTGTCATATTTTTAGTGAACAAAACAGAAAAAAATTGCCTGAATCATATGTAACTCTTGTTCAATTCAAGCACAGTAATCTAGAATACTTGATGCATAGTTTAAAATAATTATTATCATCAAGTTCAAATTAAGCCTTTTGTGGACACCATAATTATGTGAATCTAAAAGATATATTTGTGTGAAACAAATGCCCTTCCTTTTCAAATTTGCTATTAAAAAAAAAACATAAGTCTCCTATTCAATGGCAGTAATTTCTTTTTGTCTCCTAAGAATACTTTGAGGAAGGGGCATCTGGGGGGCTCAGTTGGATAACTGACCGACTTCGGCTCAGGTCATAATCTTGTGGTTTGTGGGTTCGAGCCCCGTGTGAGGCTCTGTGCTGACAGCCCAAAGCCTGAAGCCTGCTTTGGTTTCTGTGTCTCCCTCTTTCTGCTCCTTCCCTGTCCGCACTCTGTCTCTCTTTCTTTCAAAAATAAACATTAAAACATTTATAAAATAAAGAATGCATTCATTGATTATGTAAGATTATAGGCATAGAATGTTCTCAGGTCAAAGATATCTGCAGTAGGCATAGATCTTAGCAATAATTGTGAACATTCCTTGTTTAACACATAGATTACAAAGTATAAACTCAATATTTTAGCCCTTCAGGTTTATCCTCAGAATATAATGTTCTGGTCTTCTGTAAAAAGTAATTTTAGTGAAGGAAATTCGCAAATTCCCTTGGAAAGTATATTTGGAACTTTTTCTGTAGTATACATGTTTGGGGTTTTATGTTTTAAATTTCTTTTCATCATTTTAACTGCCAGATCTTTAAAGTACTTGTTACTATGTTTATCCAGTGGGGCTTGAGAAACCTGACTTTGTTTCAGGCTGGAACCTATTTAGCAGGACAGTCACACATGTGTGCTAACAGCAGCTAGAGGAAGCATGATAGGGTGGAAAGAGACAGGTGTCTAAAAACCCAGTTATATAACAAGTTCCACTGCTCAATTGTCACCTTTGTTCTTGCTCCTCAGAATCTATTCAGTGGACCATAGACATCAGTGTCACCTGAGATCTGGTTAGAGGGATGAATCTCAGGCTCTCCTAGATGCACTGAGTAAGAATTTGCATTTTAATAACATTCTCAGGAACTCACATACATGTTCAAATTTGTCGGGCACTCATCACTGTATCTCTAGCTCCCTGATCTTTCCATGTCCCTCTTTCTTCATTTTTGAAAGAATGTATTTTCTATTCCACAAATCCATTTTGAGGATTAAATATGGGAACATATAAAAGTACTGTGTTTGATGCCTGGCATACATGGCAGCCAACTTCCCCCTACACACACACACATGCACACGCATACACACATGGGTACGCATGCATGCACACACAAATACATGGATAAAATAGGAGAGTAAGAGAAACAGATTGAGTAGGGAAATAAAGTGAATGGGAAAAGGTGAATAAATGTTAATGACTGGGATGACAGTTGACATTTTTAAGTTTTATAAAATTTAATTTATAGTTGGCATTTATAATTTAATTTTTAATTCAGTTTAAAATGATGACTGTCTATTAACTGTGTAATACATTTACTTTTTAAACACATTGCTGAGGGTTGCCTGAGTGGCTCAGTAAGTTAAATGTCTGACTCTTGATTTTGGCTCAGGTCATGATCCCAGGTTTGTGGGATTGACTCCTAGGTCAGGTGCACTAGGTGCCAAGCCTGCTTGGGATTCTCTCTCTCCCTCTGCCCCTCTACCCTGCTCATGCACTGTGTTCTCTCTCTCTCTAAAATATAAAAACAAATTAAATTATAAGTGAAAAAAATGAAAAAAACAATGCTGAGACAAGTTAGATTCTAACTGCAGGTATTGGGGTGCTTGGGTGGCTCAGTCAGTTAAGCATTGAATCTCAGCTCAGGTCATGATCTCGTGGTTTGTGGCTTTGAGCCTTGCAGTGGGCTCTGTGCAGACAGCTTGGAGCTTGGAGCCTGCTTCAGATCCTCTGTCTCCCTCTCTCTGTCCTGGCCCCGCTCACACTTTCTCTTTATCTCTCAGAAATAAACATTAAAAAAAATTTTCTCATTGTAGGTATTGCTTCAAAATAAAGTTCAGATATAGAGTTTTATAGAACTAACTATAGAATGGAATCCACAGAAAACCAGAAGAGAATATTCTAAATACTTATATAGTCTTGAATGTTTGGGAAACCTTCTCAAAGCACAACTTTAAAGGCAGAAATCATAAAATGAAATATTCATATATTTGACTACATAAATGTTTTAAAAATTAATTTACTTGAATGATGATAAAGATAACTAGAAAGGAATTCATAAATTTAAAAAAATTATAGTTGATTATTTTAATATATAAAGTTTTTACAATACAACAAAAAATGAACATAGCACTTTTAAGTGGTTATAAGACATTAGTAGGTTGATACTCACTAATATAAAAATGTCAAATAAACATGAAAAAATTAACTTCTTTACTCACAAAAGAGATGTAAATGAAAACATTCAAGATTTAATTTTTCACTTATCAGATTGTTTAACAATGAAGTGCTCAGAACCTGTGATGTCACAGCAGAGAAAGAAAGGGTCCCCTTTTCATTCTTGGTCAACATAGAAATAGCTCCAATATTTATTGAAAACTGTTTGACTATATCAAAACTTTAAATTTATTTATAAAATTTTTCACTCAGTAACTATGCTTTTGGGAATTTATCCTAAGGAAATAACCTAAAGTTGAAATGATATAGGGCACCTGGGTGGCTCAGTGAAGTGTCCAACTCTTGCTTTGAGCTCAGGTCAGGATCTCATGGTTTGTGGGTTCGAGCCCCACATCGGGCTCTGCACTGACAGTGAGGAGCCTGCGTGACAATTTTCTCACTCGCTGTCTCTCTGTCCCTACCCTGCTTGTGGTCTCTCTCCCTCTCTCTCTCTCTCAAAAATAAGTAAATCAACTTAAAAAAGAAATAATCTGTGTTCAAATTTTCATCAGAAGAATAATCTAAATGTACCACAATGAAAACTCTTTATAGATATGGAAATTATGTCCATATGATACAATACTCTGTGCCTACTAAATCATGTGATGACAGTATTTTTATTGAAAATAAAGTCAACATTATAAAAATTAATAAAATAAAAATATTCTTATTATCTTGCTAACCAAAAAAAAAAAAAACAGGATGAACATGGTATACATATTTTCTTCATAAATATGGAGGCATACATAATATATGTATATTTTTAGAGATTGAAAAGTAGTACACAAAAAGTGATTATTAATTCCCTTATAGTAGGTTTATTTTTCCCTCTAGGTTTTTGTCTGTTTCCACTTCACCTCCTAGATTTTAGCATTGAGCATACTCTTGTAGTGTAAACTATTGAAGGAGGCAGCTAGAGATAGCTTGAAAATAATTTTAATAGCACAGGGAAATTATTTTATTAATGCTAGTTAAATGTAGGTAAAAAATACAACATTTTAATGACAAGAATACTTCAATTTTATAATATTTGTGTAAAAAGCTGTTAAGAGTGTTTAGGTCTAAGTATGGGGGTAATAAGTTTTATATTCTTTACTCTCTATTTCAGAATTTTTATAGTAAGTATTTGTGATTTTTATGATCAAAAAACAAATTACTTTTAAGACTCCCCTCTAAACTTATTTGCTTATTTTCATTGTCAAGTTGTGTATTCAGTATGGTTTCAGTATTTACAGTCTAACTATTTTCCAAACATTAGATTTGTCTTGAAATTCAGTGAATCATTACCAATGAGTTGAAGTTACACTCCTGTGTGACATTTCAATTCCTCATCCTAGAACATAGTCACTGTTCCCCAGTACAAAGGAGCCCTTCTTATCACTATGTCCAAGAGGCATGTATTTCCACTTTGTCACCATTTGGTCTAGAAGGATTTTTCTTCTTTTTTCTTGCTCTTTTTTTTTTTTTTTAGCATTTTTTTAAAGTATATATATTTATTTTGAAAAGGACAGAGATAATATGAGTGGGGGAGGGGCACAGAGCGAGGAAGAGAGAGAATCACAAGCAGCTTCCGCACTGTTAGCACAGAGCTGGATGGGTTGAACCTCTGAAGCCATGAGATCATGACCTAAGCCGAAACCAAGACGCTTAATGGACTGAGCCACCAGGCGCCCCTTGTTACTCTTTTTGTACAAAACATAAAGAAAGGTGTTAAGGGAATGTTAAAGGTAATGGACGGTTTTAAGGAGAAAAGCCCAGTCCAGTTGTCAAGGTCCTTTGTCTTCAGTTCTCTGTCTCTCTCTCTCTTTTTTCCATCAGTGACATGTAATACATTAACTATGGGAACTAAGACCACAAGTTTAGCTTGTGCTTGTCTGGAAACTCCCCTAAATATACTGCTGAAAAGCACTTTTTTTATCCCCTTCTGTTGCCATCTGATTGTTCCCTTTAGCCGTGGCAGAAGCTCAATCTTTAGAAATCCTATACATCTCTTAATTAGTTGAGTACTGCTGCATATGCCCAATACTTAGCAGCTTAGAATAACATAAAATATTATTATGCCCACAATTTCCCTGGGTCAGTAATTCATGAAATGCTTAGCTGTGTGGTTCTAGGTCAGAATTTCTCATGATATCACCATCAAGATGTCTATCCACACTACATTGATCTGAAGACTTGACTGGACACTTCTAAGACAGCTCACCCACATGGCTGGCGCATTGGTGCTGGCTGTTGGCAGGAAGCTTTAGTTCTCTGTCAGCCCTATTCAGTGTCAGAGGGGACAAGGGAGTGAAATGTTGGAAGCAAGGATCATTGGGTGTTATTTTGGAGGCTGGCAACTAGTGAAAGCCCTTAATGATTCATATCCCTCTCACATGAAAAATACAGTCAGCCCCTTTCATGGTCCCCAAAAGTCTCATTCCATTATGGCATCAGCTCAAAAGTTCAAGATCTTATCTAAACCACGTACATTAATTTTCTGTTGCTGTGTAACAAACTATACAAATCTAGCAGCTTGAAACAACACTCATTTAATTATCTTATAGTTCCGTAGGTCAGAAGTCTCAGCACACAGTAGTTGAGTTATTAGCATAGCAACTCACAGGGCTGAAATCAAAGTACTAGCCAGGGCTACAATCTGCTTCTTGAGCTTCTGGTTTTCTTTCAGGCCCCTTTATGTTGTTGGCAGAATTCAGTTACTTATGGTCAGAAGAATCTTAGTTGGGATTCGGATCTTTCATCAAGTTGCATTCAGGAAGTCATCCAGGTTGCTGAATCACTATATTGTACACCTGAAACTAATAGAACACTGTATGTTACCTATATTGGAATTTTTAAATTTTTTAAAATATTTATTTACTTTAGAAAGAGAGAGAGAGAGAACGTGAGAGGGGGAGGGCAAACAGAGAGTGAGAGAATCAGAAGGAAACTCCAGGTTCTGAGGTATTAGCACAGAGCCCCACATAGGGCTCGAACTCCCGAACTGCAAGATCATGACCTCAGCTGAAATTGGCACTTAACCGACTGAACCACCCAGGCACCCAAACTATATTGGAATTAAAATTAAATTAAATTAAATTAAAAATACAAGAAAAATATTAAAAAATAAAAAAAAGTAAAAAGTCATCCAGGGTTGTAGACATCTAAAGGCTTGATTGGGGCTAGAAGACGTGCTTCTAAGGTGATTCACTCACACAGTTGTCACATTGGTATTGGCTCTTAGTGGGAGATCTCGTTTCCTTTGTCAGTTGGCTGCTTCCCAGGCTGTGTGAATGTCTTTATGACGTGGTGGCGGACTTCCAGTGTAAGTGAAGTGATGAAAGAGAACAAGGCAAAAGCAGCAATATATTTTATAATCAAGCTTCAAGAATTACACACTATCACTTCTGCTACATTCTTTTGGTCACTCAGACCAATCCTGATAAAGTGTAGGAAGGGCTTTGGATACCAGGGGGCAAGTATCATTGGAATAATCTTTGAGGCTGGCTACTACAACTCCAGTTAACAACAGTGATGAAATAAACACTTTTTTTTAATGGAGGAGAGAGATTTCTGGAATCTGTACATTCTTGGCCATGTCCACTGGCATAGTATTCAGGTTCTCAGCTCTCTTTTGCACCTCTGCAGTGGCTTTATGACTTCTGCCCTTGTTTCCAGTGTTATCCCTTTTAAAACCCTTCAAAATGATCCTACTAATAGACATAGTAGGTACCTCTTACTTTTATAACCCTATATGTAAAGTTCTTAACAAGACACTCTAGGCCATAATCCGTGCCTCCATCTCTTGCTTCATCCTTTTTATTCCTCTGATCCTCTGATTATTTTTATATTTCAGTCACACTGAACCTCTTATTGTTTCCCTAAAACATACCAAGTTCTGTTGTGTCTCTACTTACCTATGCTTATTCTCTTCTCTCTCCCTGAAATGGGTGACATGTAATAGTGACTCTGCATTTCCTAAAAGGGAGGCAGCTACTATGCTAACACACTAAGTCACACATTGGATAAGGCAGTTATCATAACCTTACATGGTACCTATTATTATTCTCATTCTGTAAAAGGGCACTCCTAACCCTATATGCATAATGGTTAAAATGTAGGCTCTAGAGAGGAATTTGGAGGTTCAACCATAAGTGTCTTTATTTTTCTCCATTTGAATTGCTAGAAAATACCAACTTTTATGATTCTAATTTGCTAATTGAATTTAGGTGTGTCTGACCAAAGTAAGTTGAATTTTATGTTTTAAAAAGTATGTGTGTGAGTTTGTGTGTATGTATTGCAGGTGTAGAGCAGAGGAAGAAGTTGATCATCTGACTTTTGATTTGTGTGTGTGTGTGTGTGTGTGTGTGTGTGTGTGTGTGTGTGATAAAGGAGGTGTAGGTATGTCAAATTGTTAAGTGATCAACACATGAATTAATTTAGATTTCCAATCTGGCTATAGGTCTATTTTGCCCACTTTTCTCTTTCCAAACTTCTTTCTGCAGTTTCATGAGCAGCTTATTTTTTTCATCATGCCATGTTAAAGTATTAGTTACACATGTATATAACTCAGACCATTAGAACACTCTCTAAATATTGTGTATCCAATATTGTTTTCAATATCAGGGGCTCCTGGGTGGCTCATTCAGTTAAGCATTGACTCTTGATTATGCCTCCAGTCATGATCTCACAGTTTCATGAGTTCTAGCTCCATGGAGCCTGCCTGAGTGAGATTTTTCTCTCTCTCTCTCTGCCCCTCCTCCCACCCTCATACATCCACTCACAGTCTGTCTCTCTCTCTCTCTCTCAAAATAAATACATAAATGTTAGAACAAAAAAAAAATCAATATCATTGAACTTCAAATCATAACAAAAATTGAGATTTTAAAAAAGAGTTGTTAAACATTTTTAATGCTTTCGATATTTCAGAAATGCTATCTTAAATGATTGACCAAAACACCATGAAATTTCAAGGACCACATAATGAACTCTCTTTTGTCTATATTTGGTTTAGAGGTCTCACAGAAAATTGCAAAATACATTCATTTCTGTTTCCCTTAACATTGGTTAAACCTCACTGATTTCAGTGTAGGTTCACTGAATTAGGTTCAGTTGTAATTCAGTAAACTTGACATTTAGAGAATCAGGCTGAAGTTCATCTTCATACTGTCTAAAACAGGTCAATTAATAATATAAATAAGAGAAATGAGTGTGGCTTGCAGGGGACACGCATGCTTTCCAGCTAGCCATGTACATAAACAGTGAGTTTAAGGAACACAGAGCAGATTCGTACCTGAACTCATTTTCTTTACAAGTTACTCCTTTTTTACTGGAAATAATAAGCTTCATTTCTTGTTGCTCAAGTAGTTTTTAAAATTTTTATTTTTGTCATCAAAATATTGCCTCAGCTTTAAATTGAATGAAACAAAACAGTTAAGCCCTTGATCCACATGATCTAACAGTCAAGAAATAATCTCTTTTAAATAAAGATCTGTTTCTCAAGAATACAATCTCCACTCTTTTTTAGTCTTCAAAATACCATTTACTATAGTAGGTTTAAGAAAATGAGTCTCTTTCTTTTATCCTACTTTTCTCACCTGGCTTCTATCAAAAAGTGTGAATTTAATACATTTTAGATTTTAAACAGTTATGTATCTTTTGCTTTAAAGATATTTGTGTTCATCCATTATCTTCTTTTAAAAATATTTTTTATAATAGTCATCCTAAATGATGTAGAGTGTTATCTCATTCTTGTTTTGATTTGCTTCATTCACTTTTAATCTCTTCACTTACTTGTTATTGTTAACAATGGGATATATTTTCCATTTTTTCTGTTCATACTTTTTTTTAAATTGGGGTTAATGGATATAGTCTGGCAGTTTGCATTTAATAGCACTAGGAGTTCTTTCTTATGCCATTTTTCCCCTCAGTGCTCTGAAGATCTGTTCCCTTTGAGTAGGAATATCCCTCAGTGACTTAGATTTATCCATTTGTGATGACAGAACCATATACCATCAACCTTCCTATCATGGGAGCTCTCTCTCTCCATTCATTTTGTCCAAGATCATACCATTCCATGATTTTAGTTTGCCCACCAGTTTGATAGAGCTTATTTTCAAATGGAATTGAACCCAGTTCTGGATGTGGACTGGAGATGATGAGCCTCCATTCATTGATATTTGCAGTGTAGCTCTGAACCTTTGTGAACATTCTTTGTGAACATCCTTTTTAGCAGATATGCGCACTTACATAAAGAAATATATTCTAATGTATGTATGTGTCTATTTTAATTGAATATTGGCATACCGAAAATAATGTTTTTTAATAGGAATTGGCAATCTTAATACAAAGCAGATTCTAAATTTAACAACAGAAATACTGTGGATACAATGAAACAGGTGAGTTTTCATAACACCTTCTATTATTACATTAACAAATTTAAATACTAAATTCACTTGAAATTACAATAAACCAAATTAAGGACAAATATTAGGTAATTTAGTCTATCACACACCTCAGGTCAATAAGCTATCAACAGATTTTTTTTTCTTTGTGAAATTAGATGACCAGTGTCTCTTATTTTTTAAATGAAGGCTTTAAAATAAAAAATATCTTTAAGGTATAAGCCAACCGATCTTATCATTAAAAACATGTTCATAGTTCAGTTAAGCCAAGCTTTCCTCTGGAAAACCACTGTTTACAATGCTCACCAATGGATCTTAAAACATCCTGTTGTGATCGTGTTAAGATATCAATTATATATTATGAAATAAAAAGCTTATAATGGAATACTTGAACCTTTCTGCCCCATGCAGGGGATATATTTTTGTATTTATGATATTCATACTAAGAAGTAGTGGTGAAAAGCTTAAAACATTATTTGATCTTTGTGGTTTTGGGACAGAGGAACTGGCACTGTATAATTTGGCACAAGCCAATGTTTTCAGGAGGGACTTTAAGAGCAGACTTGTGTCAAATTTGCCATATGGAGTTATTGGGCTCTGATTATAGAGGTTTTCCTGGTTGTTTGCCTAATTTAGGAATTATCAGTGCTCTCCAGGATTTTTTTCCAAACACAGAGAATGTGTTTGGAAGAAAATGACACCTCAGGAAAAACGTAAACTTTCATATTTTGGATGTTTCTATGGTCCCCGGCCTTTCTGAAGGTGCCTGGCTTGTGAAGACCCTCATTGGCAACAGTGGACAGTTCCTGGTATCCCTGAGGACAGCTAGTAGTCTGACACACCCTCACATGACTGATACCCATGGTCTCTTCTATGCACCTCCTCCAGGGCACCCCTTACAGCCCACGATGACATCAGCTACAGGCAAGCCTGACGAATGAGGTTGAGTCTGGGACAGACACAAAACTGTGCTTTCATCCATAGCATCCTGACATATTGTAAATATGACCTTGAGTTTACTTACTTCAGGAGATTGTGGGTAATTATGTGTGGGATATTGTAGGAATGAAAATCCAAAACTCTTTTTCTTCAGGAGGAGGAGGGCGGGGTAGAAGAGGAGAGGCAGAAAGAGGAAGAAGAAATCCAATTTTGAGAACTTTCATGTTCTAAGCACTAGGAAACACCTCTTGCTCACAACACAGATTTCTCTGTGAAAAGGAGGTCACTTTCTCAATTATGTTTCCTTGAGTCGCATCATATCAATAGATAGATTGTCCTTCTCCTTCTTCACCTATGAAGTTCATCTTCATGTTGTCACATCGCCGCCACTGCCAGTGATTTTTTAATGTCATGGAGAATCATCCAGGTGGATTATGGCAGAAGTAGAAAACTGGACCACCTTAGCCCATTTAAGTATTTTATTTTTAAAATCCTGTGTTTAAGAAAATCAGAGGCACTTAAATAAAAATCAAATTTTCTGGTTCTCCTGTAAATGTAGCCAGTCTGGCAACACTCGACTCACCTTCCCACCTGCCAAGAGTGGGAAGCCACTGAGTAGTGACTTTTGCTTATGGCTGACTGTATCTGGTTTTGAGGAGTCCCCACCTGACTGCACTATGCATTTGCATCCCTGCTTAACCCCTGTAGGCATCTGAGTTTTCTATCCCTCATTTAGATTATAGGATTTGCTGGGAAAGGGACCCAGTGCTCTTTGAATGGTCTTTCTTATGCAGAGCAGAGACTACTGAGCAAACATATTCTGGTCTTAGGATCAAGTCTTTTGAGAAGCAGGCATGGCAAATATCTTAGTGATCTACTCAATTGTTCTGAAAATGTGAGAGCTAAATCACCTGTATCATAATTAAATCTGGAGCTTTTTAAAAACACATAGGCCAGGACCCCACCTCAAACCTAAAGGAATCAGAATTTCTAGGGGAAAGACCTGGGCCTCTGAACATTCAAAAAGCATCCCAGGTGATTTTTTTGAATCATTAAGTTTGAGAGTTACTGAATTCTTCCTAGATTGGACAGCTCCCCTGCTTGACTGATCCTGTGAGAGGGAACTCATGGGTCTCAGGAAATGAGCCCAACTCACCGGTCTAGTAATGCTGAAGATGCATAATTTTGTCCATATCAAAATCCAATCTGTGCTGACCTCTTTCAGTGAGTGTCCAGCGTTAGATTAGATCAGGTATGAGAGTAGCTATGGTCGATTGATATACGGTTTTGTGTACAACAGAAAGAGGGTTATTTTTTTTCCTAGTCGTCAGAAAAAGGCAAGGAATTGCTGGACCTTTATGTTTATTTTAGCTGCAATGTTATTTGAACTCCTATCTTTAATGTGGAATTAAAATATCACATATATTTGCTTTCATTTCTAATGTCTGAAAGAGGTTCAGCCTGACGTAATTAGCATGTAGGGCATGTTCACCTCTTGTAATCTCACAGATGAGTCATCCCTCAACCCCTGCACAGAAATGCTTCTGGGAGCCTGTCTGCTAACCAGGCTTTGAAACCCAGTGGAAAGAACTGTGTGTTTTCTTCAGAGGTAATCAAGAAATGAGAAATTACCATAAATGTGCAGTTTGATTCATTCTAATTTTTACATAAAAACTAACAAAGCTATGTAACAAATTGTGTCTAAATTCAGGTTCTGTATCTACACAGCTAATGCACACATGAATTATTCAATGAAATTGCCTTCAGTGGGTTTTTCTGAGTCATCTCAATGTGTAGCCAGTCTCAGATAATACATTAAATGTTAACATTATGGTAGTTTCACTATATTTTGGTTCTAACTACATCCTATGTTTGTCTGTGAAAATTTAAGAGTGTTGTAGTTCACATATGTTGCTTTTCCTCAGATGTCCTGTAGGTATTTTGGCCATCAAACAAATATGTTCCCACCTGTCTTAGCTTCAGGATCCATACTTGTTTAGTGTGTTAGAGACATGCCAACTGCTCTCCCACCTGTGATTGCTATTAACGGAAGAAGTAAAAAGGAGCCAAAACAATAAATTGGAGCATCCCAGGAGGCTCCTTAAAGGAAGGGACCTCAAAGCTCAGACCTGAAAGATGAGTGCAAGTTGACAAAGGAAGAGAGAAAGGGAATGCTTTTTATTGATGAGTATCACACTAGCACACACTCAGTGGCTTAAAGCAACCCTTATGAATCCTCTCACAGTTTTCTTGGGTCAGGAATCTGGCTCAGTCTTAATGGGTTGTATGTTCAGGAGCCCAGGAATCTGCAGTCAGGTGGCAACCAGGGCACATTCACTTCTGAGCCTGGGGTCTTTCTAAACTCCTTCAGGTTGTTGGCAGAATTTAGTTGTTGGCAGTTTGAGGACTGAGATTCCCACTTTCTTGCTGGCTGTCAGCCCAGGGCTGCTCCCGGGTACTAGAGGCCATCTGCAGTTCCTTCCCTTCCCAACAGGCCCTCCCATAACACGGCAGCTCAGCTGCTGCTTCAAGACCAGCCAGAGAAGGTCTTGCTTCAGGAAGGGCCCACTTCCTCTTTTAAGAACTTTCTACTGATTGAATCAGCTCCACCTAATAATATAGCCCCCGCCCTTTTGGCTGACCAGAAGCTCAACTGATTTGGGACCCTCAATTACATGTGCAAATTTTTTTCACTTTCCCCAAACACTGTAACCTAACTATGGGAGTGGTATCTCATGCTTACAGGGCCAGCCCACATTTAAGAGAAGGGGATTATATACATATGTGGCCTGAACTTTAGCCATCAATCAAGCCCCCTTCTTCCTGGGGGATTTATATAATCAGTTCCATTTATCAAACACCCACTGGACATGTAGCTCACTATTAGGGAGAGATGGCTGGAGGTGCCAAGTGCTGTTTCATAAACGGTATCACCTATGTCATATTGCCAAATCCATTATAACTTTCGGAGGTGTTCATTTGGGAAGAGGAAGGAGGAATCCTTTGAGAGCCAGAAGAGACTTTGGAAATAAGTAACACTGACAACCAAAGCCTTCAGACACATCTTTAAGTTTCAAGAGAGCAGTTAACAGAAAAGAAAAATGTATTTTTAGAAGTTGTTTGGGAGGTGAAAGGATTTTTCTGAGGGGGGGGGCAGAGAATGAGTAGAGTTTTTTTGGGTTTTTTTTTTTTTTTGGCGCTGCAGTATCTCAGGGCTCTTTGAGTCAAAATATAATGAAATGCAGTTTTTCATCTCCCTTCCTTCAAAAAATGAAAAGCAAGTGTCTGAGTTGGTCACTGAGCAGCCACATCTCTAATATATGGCAAAGTGGCTAAAATAAAAACTCTTAAAATACATATTTTAAAATTAGATTTCTGACCTTCGATAGGGCTTATCATGCTATTTATAATGTAGCAGAAGGAGCTGGTTTTTCAGGAGTTGCCTCATCAGATATGACTCACATTTCCTTAAGCATTTAGACCATATGTTTCCTGAGGTAAAAAAAAAATACATTTCTTAAGGTTTCTCTATTTTTCTATACAATTAATGAGAGGTGAGCAAAACATTATAAAAATATTTAAAAAGAATACTTTCAAGGACATGCAGTTTACAAATGTTGATTTCTAGTAATTGAAATCATGCTAATTGTTTGGCTGGGGTAGCCATTAGGTACATTCATGAATATAAATTAGAAGTAATCATTATGATGTTAGTTCCACCATTAAGAAAAGAGGCAGAATTCCAAAAGGATTTAGTAATGAAACACAGATACTGCTGAAACATACTTTACATGCAGAAATGTGGAATTTGAGGTAGGAAAGTTTTTGTTAAACTAACTGAAAATAATTATTTAACATTTAATAAGAAAAACATTACTTTACTTGACATTTAGTAACATTCTTGCATGAGTACAAGCTGTGACTGTAAGATGATGGGACAGATTATTTTGTGGCCATTGGAAATTAAAATGAATTTATTTTTATGATTACTAACAACAAGGACCATTTTAATTCAAATGTCTTTGCATAATACAAAATTATTGCTGTAAAACACCTAGGAAGTGTATATTCTATGTAAGAGATGGGTTGGTACATATAGAGTTTCCCTGAGTTTCCCACTTGGTGGTCAAATCACTTGACATTTCATTCCATTACTGTTTTTGGTGTTTTGTTTTGTTTTGTTTTGTTTTGTCTTAGAGTCATAGATTTCGGAATAGAAAACAGGTTCTGTACATGAAATAAATTTATATCTAAGGTAGTGCAGTGTTTCTATAACACTTACCTGTCGCTGGATCTCCCTGCCCCAGACTGTTCCCAGCTAACTTTCGTGTTACCTGGCTTTGGAAAGGCACCACCAGCCTCCATTTAACCTGGTCAGAAACCTGACCATCATCCTTAACTTCTCCCCGTACTCTTTACCTAATTATCCCAAGGTCCTTTCACTTCTACCTTCTCAGTACCTCATATAGTCTTTCTGTCTCTCTCTCTTCATAAACTTTATCATTTTTTAAAGAGTGGTTTCAGGTTCATAGCAAAGTTGAGCCAATGTACTGACATTTCTCATCTCTCCCCTGCCTCTACACATGCATAGTCTCCCCTGTAATTACCACCCACCACCAGCATGGCTTATTTGTTCCAACTAATGAACCTACGTTGACACATCACCCACAGTCTATAGTTGACACGAGGTTTCACTCTTGATGTCGTACCTTCTATGGGTTTGGACACGTGTATAATGACATGTATCCATCTTTGTAGTATCATACAGAATAATTTTATGCCATAAAAAATCCTTTGTGCTCTGCCTAGTATTCCTCTTTTCCTCTTTCCAACCACTGGAAGCCCCTCCTCTTTTTACTGTCTCTGTAGTTTTACCTTTTACAAAATGTCATGCATTTGGAATCATACAGTAGGTAGCCTTTTCAGATTGTCTTTTTTCACTTAGTCATATACGTTTCAAGTTCTTCCAGGGCCTTTCATGGCTTGATATTTCATTTCTTTTTAGCACCGATTAATATTACATTGCCTGAAGGTATTAGAGTATATTTATCCATTCACTTCTTAAGGGACATCTTGGTTGCTTCCAAGTTTTGACAGTTATGAATAAAGCTGCTATAAACATCTCTGTGCGGGTTTTGTGTGTAAGTTTTCAACTTTCTTTGAGTAATCACAGATAATTCTCTTTTTTAAAATTATTTTTAAAATTTATTTATCTTGAGAGAGAGAGAGTATGAGCAGGGGAGGGTCAGTGAGAGAGAATCCCAAGTAGGCTCCGCACCATCAGTGTGGAGCCCAACGCGGGGCTCAAACTCAGGAACTGCTAGCTAGGTCATGACCTGGAGCTAAACCAAGAGTCAGATGCTTAATCTACTGAGCCACCCAGGTGCCCCAAATAATCACAGAGCACTCTTTTAAATTCCACCCCCATCATCTCTGCTCCTAATTCACCTCCCTGACTCCCAGTCTTGAACAACACCTCCACTTCTTCTCACTATCTTATGCTCCACCTTGCATCCAGGGTGATCTCTATTAAATGTAAATGTTATTGGTCACTCACCTACTTTTCGAACTTCAGTAGCTTCCTAGGACCTGTTCTTAGATACACGCACAACAGACTCTTATCTGGATCCTACTTATCCCTCACCTTTCGGTCACCCCCTACATCCACACTGTTTCACTATGCACCCATGGTATTTTAGTTTTGCCAAACTGTTGTCAGTTTCTTGAATTGGCTTCCCTCTATGCACTATAGTCTCCTTCTACCTAGAGATTTCTTTACCGCTCCCCCCCCCCACCACCACCATTGCTCTATCTGATTAGCCTCTACTCTTCATTGAAGTCGCAGCCATGGGCAGATGTCTTATCCTTGAGGATGCACATGCTCTTTGTTCCTTTTGCTTCATGGAATCAGGGCTTCTCTGGTGTCTTTACATCCTGTGCATCCCTCTGTCATAGCTCTTACCTCATTAAATTTTAATCATGTGTTCACTAGCTTTTCTATTCTAGCAGAGTAGAATTTTGTACAGCCAGTGACCACAACGTACTTTCCAGGTCTTAGCACTGTGTCCAGGCATTTCATAGTAGTTGACAATTGAGTACGTTATATAATGAAAGATTTACCTGCCTGAGCATTAGGAAATATGAAATCAATATATTATTATGCAGTATAAAAATATATAGAATAAATACTAAAAATTATTTAATATAAAATAAAATATTATAATAAAGTTAATCTTAACTCTGACACTTTCCATAATATCTGCATATCTGTTAGAAATGCTTTTGGCAGGGTGCCTCAGTGACTCAGTTGATGAAGCATTCAACTCTTGATTTTGGCTCAGGTCATGATCTCACAGTTTGTGGCTTGAGCTTCACATCAGGCTCTGTGCTGACAGTGTGGAGCCTGCTTGAGATTCTCTCTCTCTGCCCTTCCCCTGCTCACACAGTAAATCTCTCTCAAAATGAATAAATAAACATTAAAAAAAGAAATGCTTTTGGCTGCCAGAAAATCCTAACAATCTTTTAAATGAATAAAGAAGTCTGGAAAGAGTTAGCTGCTGGCTTTGGTTTAGTACAGTGTTAGGGCCAGCATCTCTGCTTTTGACTTTTCTCTAATAATCACAAAGTGGCTAACTGTAGCTCCAGCCATTACATCTACTTTCATTTCAGGAAGAAGGATAAAGGCAGCAATGCCTACTTCTGTTTCCTTTAATCAGGAAAGCAATGCTATTCTAGAAGTAACCATCATCTCCCATTTTTTACTGGCTGTAACTATGTCACATGGTCATCCCAAATGTAAGAGAAGCTGGGAAAATTAGTGTTTAGCATTCCCAGTCTCTATATTAGAAATGTGTAAGAGACAATAAGTTTGGCAATAGGTGTGGGATTAGTCAGCCAACAGTGTTGACTACACCTTGGGGCAAATCATGTTACTTCTCTTCAGGCTCTTCTTTTCAGAGTAAAGAATTGGAATAAATGATATTTCTTCCAGAATCAATGCTCTCTCATTCTACAACTCCCATATATTCTCTTGCCCATTGTGGAATTATATTCTACACCGGACAGTTGGTCCAAGTCTTTCTTGGATATTTCACATTTAGGAAAAGCCCTATGTAATAAAGAAACACATTGTTTTTCAAGAGCTCTTTTTGTTATAATGTTCTCCCTGACAAAAGCTGAACAGTATGCCAACTACACAGATTTCCTGCCACCAACCTCACCAATCTCTCTTCTCTGTGGCAGTCCCTTAGGTTGTTTATGACAATTATCATGGCTTCTCTAAATCTCCTCTTTCCCAGGCTAAATTCCACTTGCTTCAGTAGTTTTTCACATAACCGCTTCTGTATTCTAACTGCCCTGGTCAGCTGACACCAGCGTACTGTCTTCATTTATTTCTGATTCATTTAACTGATACTGAGTTTCTGCTATGTTCCAGCACTGTTCTGGGGACTGGTGAGATAGCAGACGAAAAGCAAATATGGCCTCTTCTTTCATGGAGCCTTTTACAGAAGAGTAGTGGAAGGAGGCGGCTGATACACCACTACACACACACACACACACGTGTACACACACACACACACACACATGATAATTTCAGATAGTGATTAGTGCCAGGATGAAAGCATACAGGAATGGGTAGGAGAGTAACAAGGTGTGTGTGTACATGTATGCACATCTACATGTCCTATAAATTTTGCATTTGGGGGCTGGGGGGGCTGTTCCAATACCTGAAAAAGGAGGAATAATCTGTGTGGCAGAGGAGCTTTTGAAGCAGGGGGCATTATAAGTGAAGGGCTTTGGGTAGAATGAGCCAGGCTTGATCTAGAAACAAAAAAATATTCAGAGAGTTACCTGAATGAGTCAGGTAAAGTACAGAGGGAGCCCATCATGGAGATCATGGAGTCCATGGCAAGAATTTAGACTGTATTCTAAATTATTCTATTTGAATATCATCTTAAAATGTGTCTGGACAAAACTGAACACACAGCTCCACATATAGTCTGACTAGAGAAGTCAAATGTATCACCTCTTTTTATAATGGACACTGCATTTCTTTTAATGCAGGCCAACATTATGTGACTTTGGGAAGCCATGTCATACCTCTGGGCCCCGCTGTGATTTCCTGTTTGCTCTTTGACATGCACTACTCACATGCCTGCATATTACTTGCGTGAGAGAGACAAAGTAGGTGGATGTGATTCAAGGAGTTATTAAAATGATTCACTTCATGTTTCCACCATATGAAAAATAATATACAGTCCAAAGCAACCCAGCTTGGGGAAGCCTAAATTACATATTTGAAATTCAGTCAGTCATTGAAAGGAGATAATCTGGATGGTCCTGCAAATGCATTTCTTGAGAGCTTTCCTCCCAAAGCAAAACTGAATGATAAGAACAGAATGAAGTCTAACTCCCCAAAACAGAAAAGATGAAAATAATCGATAACTCCAACCACGCAGGAGTTGGGGATGAAAAGAAATTGTTGGTACTTAACTTGGTAGAAGCCAATTAAATGTTGGTTTTCCACCTTCTGGGAACCCTAATTGCCTTTCCTCTAGCGGCCTTGGGTTTTGCTCTGGACTGTGGGAGTCAGGCCTCAGAGCTGACATCTCTGGTCACTACCTGCATTCCATTTTAATGCCGAGCTGTGAGCATAGATGCTCTCCAAGGCAGCATGTGAGCGCCCGCCTTCCATGGACTCAGTGTTCACCTGTACGCTTGCATCTGCTGTTCAGTCACTCAGGCAGTGGGGCTCCTCAGGACTCTCCTCTCCCATATGGCACTGAGTTTTGTTTCATCCCTCTCCTCTTCCCTATCAGTAGGTATTCTGGAAGAGTTTTATGATGACATTCACAACTAGCATTAAAACCGGATAAAAATAAAACAGGATGTCAATAAAGAACTAATGATGTGTGTCTGTGTAAATGTATAATAACAATAAAAAAGAAGAGATATCCATTTGCAAAGGTAGCACTTTAAAGTCACGGGACTTTAAATGAAGCAGCTTTATAAATGGATCGACATATGTGAATGTTTGCCTATGGCTTTCAGGCATGAAAATCACCCTGTAGACAGTTGCTTTTGAGGTGAAAGGAACTCTATAGGCACTAAATAGTTTACCAGAACAACTCTCTAAGTGAAAACCTGACTACTTTCATGATAGAAGTTTTAGGAAGGCAGCTGGAAGCAATTAGGGGTCATGGAAAGAAATTGTTAAACAGGCTGGTAATCTGACATTTCCCCAAAACTGAATTTATGAGCCAAGGGCAACTAGTAAGAGGAATCAGTGCCAGCCTAGTAGGAGAGAAGCAGACCTTCATCATGGAGGTAAGAAAAGGCCCCGAAGGATTTATGTGAGACTAGCAATTGTCAAAGACCTTGGTGTAGGGGCAGGTCACTGTGGTGGAAACACCCCTTGCCTGAGGTCAGGATCCCCCATGGCCCTACTACTGCCCAGCTAACAGATATTTGGCAGGTAACCCTCTCTGAATCTCCTTTCTTCCATCTTAAGTAAGTGGCTAGTCTTGGTCAGATATAGTTCAAGCTGTGTCCTGCATCGTGGGTGGGTTTTGCAGCAGCAGAGGGCATGTTCCTGGGGGATAGTGAAGAGAGGGTGAGCAGGTGGGGCTCTGGACATTCTCCTGTTCTTCTCCCTGTGTCAGCCAGCACAACTCTACTTTTATCTCTTTATATGTTGAATTCCATGTTCAAATAAAGAACTATCCGAGGTGCCTGGGTGGCTCAGTCAGTTAAGCCTCTGACTTTGGCTCAGGTCATGATCCTATGGTTTGTGGGTTCGAGCCACGCGTCGGGCTCTGTGCTCACAGCTCAGAGCCTGGAGCCTGCTTCCGATTCTGTGTCTCCCTCTCTCTCTGCTCCTCCCCCTCTCATGCTTTGTCTCTCTCTGTATCAAAAATAAATAAAACTTAAAAAAATAAAAGAACTGTCCTAGTTAAAAACAAAGGGAAAACAAAAAGCCTTTCACTCCTTAAAAAACATAAACCTGTAGAGTTAGTATTTCCAATTCTCAAATATTGTGTTTCTAAAATTCTAATTAAGGTATGTAAATGACTTACAAGTATCTTTAATGATTAAAAAATTGTCACTATTACTAAGCAGTGATAGTAACACCAAAGTAATAGACTTAATTGAATCCTAGCAAGTAGAAAATATCAGTGAGCAATTAATACTACTGATAAGCTGTGGCTAATGGATGTCCAAAAAAATGAGTTCATTATGTTATAATAATTTTTTTATTTTTCAAAAGATTCATCAACTTTCATTTGTGAGGAGCTATAGGATTCTATCTGTTCCTTTCACAACTACATGGGAACTCTAGAATCTGCTAGTATATCCTTGAGTGCAAAAGCTATATATATATATTTTAACACACCCAGACACACTCTGGGTACCTAGATTCATCATGAACAAAACAGGCAACACATATCCCAGCCCTAGTATAATATATATGCTAGGTTGAAGACTTAGACGCTTGGGAGATAACTCTTTCTTGCAAGAATCTTCAAATTCAAATGGGAAAATAAAACATCAACACCTACAGCAATTAGATGCTGAAATAGGTGGTGTGGATCCCAAGTACTACAATAATTACAGAGGAAGCAGATAGTTGGACTTGGGTAGACCTTGAACAGGAGGTAGAATTAGATAGACCTTGGCTTAGTGCTTGGAACATAGTAGTTGCTCAGTAAATAAGAAACCAGGACGGGCTGGTTAGGCAATTCACACACTGAAGTAATAGGAAGGTAATTTGGGGGTTTAAATGAGCCTAGGTGAAGAAAGGCTTGCATTAGAGATAAAGGTTTTGGAGTCGTGTGTGTGTGTGTGTGTGTGTGTGTGTGTGTGTGTGTGGCAGGGGGTGATGTAAGCATAACACAGAGAAAGAAGCATGTGAATCTGTCCCAAGACAGTTTGTTATAGAAAGGACTAGAGACAGGCAGACCTGTCGGAACATTTTCCCATAGTGCATCTTTGAAAACATGATGGCCTTGGCTTAGTGGAGGTAGAATGTAGAACAAAGGGCAGTCCTGAGAATCATTTGTACTTGGACATAGGGTATATTGAGAAGGAGAGGAATCGATTAAATATGCCAGGAGTCTCAATTGGGGGTGGGGTGGGCAAGAAGCTACTTTCTATTTCAGAGGCTGCCTAGCATGGCCATGAGGTTGATAGGCCATGAAGGCCAGACTGCCTGGTGTGAGTCTTGGGGTTCCTGCTAATAGCTTGTGATCTTCAGCAAGCTACCTAGCTTCTCAGTGACTCAGTCTCCTCTTGTTAAAAGACAAGAATGAGAACATATTCTCTACTTGGAAGCATAGGAATTGGTGAGAAATAAATGGGATTTAAATACCTAAGGGCTTAGCAGACCTGACGGAGGCCCAAAGGGGAAGAGAGGCTAAAATGGATAGATGAGGGGAGGGGACTCTCTTTGTGCCACCCAGCTCCCCTTTGCACTGAGAATGTGTTCGAGGTCACTGAGTCACCCTGACGTCAGGAGAAAAGGTTCCTCTGAAGACTCCTGATTTTATGGTTGAGGGCATGGATGGACAGGGGTCTTGCTGTGCGCCCCATACAGCCTGGTGCAGTGTCTTGCACACGAAGATGCTAAGAAGTGTGGTAAAACCAGTGTCAAGTATTTATCTAGTGAACAGACTAGACTGGTGGTATGCTACTGACAAATATGGGGATGTGGAGATAGTGTCCTGCACACACCCCAGAGTTAGTAGAGTGTGGAGATTCGAAGAGGGACGGAATCTCTGGTATACTGGATTCTAACATCCTGCTGGGTTTCACATAGCTGCTATTTTGTGTTCTGTCATGGACAGAGTAGTCAAGCAAGGGAGGAGAGTGGAGGCGGTGCAGGGAGTTCCCTTTTAAGGACAGACTGTGGATCTGGTAGCACTGTGTCAAGGCAGTGCTTCCTGTGTACACTACTGTCCATTCCGATCTGGCTGGCCCGGAGCCTCCTTCCAAGGACAGACCAAGTAGACATGGCCAGTTCTTCTTGGTCTCTGTTGCACAAGGGGAATTCAGCTTCTAGTGACAGCCATGGGTTTTCCTGGAACATGGCTAGTACCCTGCTTCACAGTCCTGGAAATCTGACACAGCGTCTGGGCTCTGCCAAGTCTGATTTCTTTATGTGTTGCAGAAGGAATATGATGTGTGCATTCCTGACTCTACTTTCCATCCTTACTGCTCTTCTTCTAAAACACTTATATACTATAGGTATATAATATACCTATAGAAAGAGCCATCTCTCTTTTTCTGATTATGACGCCTACTAACACATCTTCAATGGGCAGCAAGGTGCTTATGTGAAAAGCATTTCATTTGGTTCTCCGAACAGTCCTTCTCGTTAGTGAAGATTGTTGTTCAGTACTCACTTTGCATATTAAGAAACTGGGTCCCACACAGGGAATTTCTAGAGGGATGGAAATATTCTGTGTCCTGCTTGGGTTATGGGTTATACGTGTACCTTCGTTTATCCAACTTGATCAAACTGTGCACTTAACACCTGTGTGTTTCACTAAGTGGAAATTGTGTCTCATTTCTTTTTTAAAGTAAAAAAGCTATGCTGAGAAAGATGAATTGCTGAATATAAAAATCAAGTTGAAAGAGTCATTATTTGTAACATCTGCCCGACCTTCGCAAGAATACGTACCGAACAAAGAGGACATTCCTGTTTGCTTCTTGGAATGCCTTGTGAGTGGAAGAGAAATAATAATAAGAGATTACAGAGAGCAGATGAGTCCCTGAGAGTCTGTGTAAGGGGAAGATAGATGGGAGAGGCAAGGGGCCTGTGAGCGGGAGAGGAACTGCAGTGATAGCAGGATACGCAATGGGAATTTTACCATGGATCTCTCCAGTTTTTCCCGCATGTTAATACAAAATATTTAGCAAAATCTACCAAGTCAATCATGTTTTGGGTGCATCTGTATCTCTCTGTTTCTCTATCTTAAGTGGTAGGACTGTGGCTAAGTACTGAGTGTGATCTCAAGGTGAATGCAGTGCAAGATAAGAGGCAGAGGTAAGACTTAAAACCAGTTCCCTTGTTTACGCTCTGCCTCTTAATTTGCTTATAATATGCTCTGACTCTCCATCTACATATTCACATCCTTGAGAGAAGAGCTTATTCCTTATCCCTCTTTGTGTGTATTTCTTAGCAACAAAATAATTTAAACCATTCTTTTCTAATTATAACTTCTGTTTTTTTCCTCACTCCAAAGAAATACATATTCACTGTAGAAAAACTAAGAGATACAGATAAGCTAGGAAAACAATAATATCAGAAATAAGAGCTGTCATTTAGAACACAGTCCCTTAAATAATAAATCATGGTCTAAGTGTTATAACAATGCCAATGATGATTGTTATAATTATGGTGATGATGATGGTGATGGCAATGGCTAACACTTATATTTGACTATGTGCAAGGCATTTTTTAAGCATTTGTATATATTTACTCATAATCATCATAGCAACCCCAAGAGGTATTATTATTTGTTCCTCCCTTTGATTTTACATATGCATATTTATATTTAAATATTTATATATATTTTATAGATGAGGAATCTAAGGCAGAGATGTTTAGTGACCTGGGTATGATCACACGATAGAAAGTGGCAGAGGTGTGAAAGGCTCTAACTTTGCAGGTACAACTGAATTTCAACTCAATAGCAGCCTTAGGTGATGGATAATGTTTTCCTCCCTGTTTTTGTTTCTAGATTCCTTTCTAGAATAACTCCCCACTTGGGAGCAGGAGTGCATAACCACAAGTCTCATAAACAGACTCCTGCATATAATTGCTGTTGACCTTTATGTAAGTGATCAGCAACTTGCCTCTGTGACCACACCCTGAGATAGGCCGTCACCAGCTCTATGCCGCCATGGCATTGCTGCAGTGTTCTTGCTGCCAAGATTGCCTTTCCTGTGGGGGGAACAGTTCCTCAGCAGAGGGTGATGGGAAAGGACAGCCCAGAACAGGGGGGAAGAAGAATTTATTTTGGTAACATTTAAACCCCTGCTCTGGCTGCTGGTTAAAGTGTCTGATGAACTGTATACATTTAAAAGCCAGCGGACTGAGGAGCTCTTTGTGTTTAAAAGCATGCTGTTTGTCTCCTTTGCAATCAGAGAGCATCTCTTTTCATTTGCAGGATTATAGGGCACTGTGGGACAAATGAAAATTCACAAGCACGTGACTTACAGTGTCAGGGAATGACTAAACTTCTTTCTACCTGTCTTCAATATTGCTAAAAATTATTCAAAGACCCAGACTCATTATCCTATGGAGAGTGTTAGTTACATAGTTTTCTGAAATTTTAGTTAAAAACAAAATGCTTCAGTTGTTAAAAAAAATAAATAAAAGAATGCTTCGGTGCGGTACCAGATGGAACATTTTGTGGTAAACAGGTTAGCCATTGCCTGCTGAGCTAATTGACTTCTAGAGAATTTGCCAGCACCGGAGGAGATCTTCAGACCAGGTGACCTTCTCTACATACACATAATGCTCTTTGTTCTTGTGTCTTTTGCCATAGCCGGTTGGAACAGGGATGGGCGTAAAGTAAAAATCTGCGCAGTCCCGGGTGATATGCTGAAGATAGAAAATAGCTCTGAGAAGTGAATGGGGCCCAATTTCAGATCCATGATTGTGAAAAGCATTATCAAGCTTGGAAAAAGTGGAACTGAGTTTGCAATGTAAATGTAACCAATGCATTTTCTAAAGCTTTCAACAAAGGGTCATTCATTGTGATTCCAGTGTTTAAATTCAGAAAAGCCAATTATCCAAACAAATGACTAGTGGAGACAATAGTACAAATATAGTTTAGAGGAACATTCCTCTCCCATAATCCTTCTTATCTGAAATATGTTTTATTTCCATGAGTTGAGCTGTGGAGAGTGTATGGTGACATGGTTCCCCTCTGCAAGGTTAATTCTACCAGGGTTTCTCTCCAGACTCTGGCAGTCAGCTGGTCATTTGGTTGACAGAATACTGACAGAGCCAACTGGGACAGTACTTCCCAATTACCACATGTAAATGGGATCTGAATTCCAATGATATATGATATGAAGTGTCATCATTCCTCAACCTGATATTTTTCTTGTCATTAAAAACACTTTATTTATACATCTGATTTATATGGCATAGGGTATCACATTGTAAGAATATTGATAGTAGTTTCGAGGAGTTTGTTGGGAGGAAGAAAAATAACATACAGGTCTTGATTTTCATTCTGTGAAGCCCTGAGAGAATAATATGGAAAAATTCTCCGAGTTCAGTAGAATACCAACTGTAGCCATGACTGTGATGTTAAAATAGTCTTGGCATTGTTTTCAGCTGGGTCTAAGTTCCTGGCATTGTAACAATCTTGAGTATCCTAAATGTGGTCAATTTTACCTTGAAATCCTAAGGTTTCCATTTCACTGAACTGATTATAATTCTATATGTTTGAGTGTGCTTGTGTTTATATTCTTAGCAGGTAGCTAAAGTTATTTTCTCCTTTGTAGTATACTGTGAAATAAGGATATTCGTGTTCTCTTAGGAAGCAATATTTTTTTCTACCCATAAGAGCACATGCTACAAAGAATCCAGGTGGGTTTGCTCTTTAGAATCTCCTCTCTCTCTCTCTCTCTCTCTCTCTCTCTCTCACTCTCTCTCTCAATCTCTCTCTCTCTCTCTCTCTCTCTCTCTCTCTCTCTCTCTCTCTAGTACCAGCACTATTCAGGGCCAAATCTGCAGGAAACCCATGGAAAATGAGTCAACAATAAGGCAGGTATTGACTTCTACCTGGAAGAGCCCTTTGTTCCCCACAGCATTCTGATGAATATTGAATATTTCACTTTTCTCCATGAAAATAAATATTATATGTGTACTGACAGCTCAGAGCCTGGAGCCTGCTTCAGATTCTGTGTCTCCCTCTCTCTCTGCTCCTCTTCCACTCACACTCTGTCTGTCTCTTTGTCTCAAGAATAAATAAACATTTTAAAAAAGAAAAGAATTATTATGTCACATTGTGACCTCAGACTGAACTAATTGTCTTCATAAACTTAAGAAATGATACACCAGTTCACTCTAGCAAGAGTTATTACATTGTAAGCATAGCTAGGACAGACAGACAAGTCCTGGGATAGAGATATGGTCTGTTAAATTCATAACCTTAATTTATTGCTTTTCCTTCTGTTCTTCTGTTCATCCACACAGAGATAAGTCATTATACTATTTGTTCCTCATGAAATTTTCTGCCAAGTTTACTCTTAAGCATACTAGGCAATACTATGTCTATATTCTCTGATTTACACACCTCACATACATGCAAGATTATTCTGATGATTTAAGTTGGAAATAACTTGCCCCACAGAGCCTCAATTTTCAAGTAAATGTATTATCATTTACTAATTAATCATTAACATAAAATTTTTTAAACTTTTTTAATGTTTATTCATTTTTGAGAGACAGAGAGAGAGAGAAAGAGAGCATGAGCAGGGGAGGGGCAGAGAGAGAGGGAGACACAGAATCCGAAGCAAGCTCCAGTTTCCGAGCTGTCACCGACAGAGGGACAGAGGCACTCAGGCGCCCCTCATTAATATAAATTTCGAAGGGGCACCTGGGTGGTTCAGTTGCATATCCGGACTCTTGATTTTGGGTTAGGTCATGATATCAGAGTCATGGAACCCTGTGTCAAGCTCCACGCTGAATGTAGACCTTGCTTAAGATTCTTTCTTCACTCTCTCTGTCTTTCTCTGTCTCCCCCTCTGTCCCTCTCCCCCACTTGTTCACATGCTCTCTCACTCCAAAACAAAGTGAAAGAAAATAAACATTAAAAAATATTAATATAAATTCATTATTTATTATCCAATTTATTCAATGAGTGTGCATGTGTTTATATATATGCATGCAAGAATCAAATACAAGCTGGGAGAATATAAGAAAATAGCTTTGAAAAAATTATAATGTCTGGGACCCTATGATAAATCATGTCCACACACACCATTTCCTTAACAGTCCAGTTAGGTAACTATCATGTACATACTGCTGTTGGCACACTGAAACAATGCAGAGGAGGAGAGTGGGGCTCAAATCCAAGGTGCTCCTCTTGCTAATCCAAGTATCTCAGGGGATGCACCTACCCAGAGGGGATACTTTTTCTAATATGCAGAGTCCTCAATAAGTTAGTGCTATCCTAGGAATGATTACCCTTATTTTACAGATAAGGAAATTAAACATCGGAAGCTTAAGTTATTTCTCAAGAACACACAACCAGGAATTAGCAAAGCAAAACCTCAAACCTAAGCCAGTATGGATTCCAAGACCCTTCTCCCCCAAAACAACACCACTTCTTTGAACTTAATTGCATTACTTTATTTTTTCGGTGCAAGGCTCATTGTGCCATTTAAAATGCGAGGACCATCTGGTTGTGTATTAGAAATGTTAGATCTTTTCTGAAAGCAGCTTATTATTGGGAAGTGGAAAGGGGTGACTGAAAGAGAGTCATGAGATGGTAAATGGTGAAAGCACAAAAAGTATCCCCCAAAGGACTACCTCCTTTAGAGTATTTATGAAGAGAACCCCACCACTTCTGAAATTCAAAGCTGCCTATTTACCTAACAGGCTGTTCATCAGTTACAAGCTATTATTAGTGACTGGTAACCTATGAAATTTTATTTACAGTTCACAAATGTATTTGATTTTCACAGGCTTTATTGGGGAACAGTGCTCAGTCAACACTTTCTTTGCTTAAAGAGTGTTATCAGAGAGTGTGAAGCGTGACAAATGAATGTTTAGCCTTTGAATTTGGAGATTACAAAGGATAGTGTTTCACAGGTTGGTGCATTGATCTTCCTCAATAGTCCACACGGCCTCTGAATTCCATTTACAGCTTTGCATGGTCAGATGTCAAATTAAAATGTAATCATTCCATTCCCAATAGTTCTGTGTATATGACCTCATTTTTTAAACTTTCACTAATATAGTTATTCTGGTACAAGCTATTATCATCAATTTATGTATGCAAAAATATCAGTACCGTCCAGCTGTTGATATTTTCTCATAGTATGCGACAAGGACATGCTCCCTTGCTACAGGGCCTCACACTTTAGGAAAGTAAGATAGAAACTGGAGGCAAGGAGCATAGCATTGTCTGTTGATTATAAATCAAGGTAAGCACAATAGACAGTCAATAAAGTTATCATTCTTTTGGTATTTATGGTGAAGTTTTGTTCTTTGGGTTCCTTTTGTAGTAGATGGATTTGTTTATGCAGAGCAAGGTGTACTTACTTGTGCATACAAAGAGGGAGGCTGAATGTGTATTTGATTATTTCAGAGAAATGCAACTTGGTATTATAAACATTTAATTGTATAGAATAGTCTCCATGACAAACTATTGATTATTCCTCCCCAATTATAAACACTTGCTGGTTTCTTGTCAGTTACATAAAGTTTTTTCAGATCTGCTCTGTTAGAGTTCTGTTCCCTGTCTCTTTTGACTTAAATTATTGACATGGCATATCAATTGACACAGAAAAGAGGAAATCAGATTGCATAGATTTATCCTATATAGTATTCAGTATCTGTATGTAAGTCTTGGGCACAGTAATTTTTATAATCCTTCCAAGTGATTTCTCTGGAAGATGACTTCTGACCTCCTCTTCTACAACCCCACCTACAACACAAACACACACACACACACCACATCAGCACCACTGCCTCCACCACCACCACCACCACCACTACAATCCCCACCACCCTGACTGTATGGGCCAGTACTTCTAAACAGTGGAATGTGAACTGATTGTCAAATTGATTCTGTAGACATCTGGGTGGCTCAGCTGGTTAAGCATCCAATTCTTGATTTCGGCCCAGGTCACGATCTCAAGGTTTGTGAGACTGAGCCCCACATGAGGCTCTGCACTCACAACATGGAGTCTGCTTGGGATTCTCTCTCTCTCTCTCTCTCTCTCTCTCTCTCCCTCCCTCCCTCCCTCTCTCTTTCTCTCCCCTCTCTCTCAAAATAAATGAACTTTAAAAAATGAAACAAATTGACACCGGACAATGATTGAAGCAGAAACACTTTTACTGTTCAATAATTCCAGAGAAAATTTATTCTTTAAAATGAGTCATCTCCCTGTGTCCCCAATGGCTTCTCAGAAAATTCTCTCTTCCTTCTTTGACACTTGAAACCTATTTCCAATTTGAATGAACTAAAACTACCTACTTCAGATCTCTGGGGTAACTGCTATTACTCTTTCATGTCCTACTCACTTCAGTGTTGGGAGACTGAGTAGGAGTCCTCCTTCTCCTCCATTGTCATTTCAACGTTATTCTTCCTTCTCTTCCTTGGAGTTGATGCTGAGCTCACTGTCCATTCTCTTGTGTTGTCATTAACTGCCTTTCCAGAATCTTCCAGATTAGTCGGTCTCCTTTTCCAGATTAATTCACTCCACTGGACACCCTGCTTGTTACCTGAGCCACTTTGTTTCCTGAGCCCTTCACACAGAGCATCTTGTCCTCTCCACAGTGGCCTGCACACTCTTAGCCTTGCTTCAGCTGTCATAATGCAGAGCTCCACTTCCAGATTCACTGGTTCACACAGCCCACTCTCCAGCTGCCACTTCTGTTTTCCACTTTAACTATGTTACGTCTCCCTGACACTCTTCTACTTGTCAAGACCTGCATTGACCTCTCCATCGGTTTAACCTCATCCTTACTTTCCTACAGACTCTTGCCTCTGCTTCAGTCAGAAGGGAACTGTTTTTCTCTGTTATGTATATTGGGATTCTAGTCAGATTTGTATTTACAGAAATACAAATTACCAAATCTCAAAATTGACAGAAGAAACCATATTTACATAAATGTTTAGGTTTTTGATATTTCAAGTCTGTTTTTGTAGTACATCAATTTTAGGCATTATTGTTAAGTTGTTGAAAAATTCATTAATTACATATAAATATATTTATCTCTTACGTATATAGTCTATACATATTCTGTAGAAGCAGTGGGGATTCTTGACTAGGAAAGGAATGACCATTGCCACTTTAGACAGTACATAAACTTATAGGGGCGCCTGAGTGGCTCAGTCAGTTAAGGGTCTGACTCTTGATTTCAGCTCAGGTGATGATCTCACAGTTTGTGAGTTCAAGCCCTACTTTGGGCTCTGTGCTAACAAAGCTAAGCCCTGCTTGGGATTCTCTCAACCTCTCTCTCTGCCCCTTCCCAGCTCTCTCTTTCTGTCTCTCAAAAAATAAATAAACCGAAGAAACAAGCATTTAAATCATAACTCATTTTCTAATTTATTTTCTCCATGATCTCAACATCTTTCTAAGGATCATACACTGTGGGTGAGTTTCCATGTGGAACCCAGGGCAGTTGGAAGCCTCGCAGATTCCGGCACAAGTAATCCTGGCCAAGGCACTGAAATGTATTCCTTTGAGTCTATGAAGGTTCATCAATTTCTCTCTCTCCTTTTTTTTTTTTTTTACTTAAATGTTTTATTTATTTTTGAGAGAGAGAGAGAGCGAGAGCGAGTAAGCGAGCATGGGTAGAGTAGGGGCAGAGAGAGAAGGAGGTACTGTATCCAAAGCAGGCTACAGGCTCTGAGCTGTCAGCACAGAGCCCAACGTGGGGCTCAAACCCACAAACCATGAGATCATGACCTGAGCCAAAGTCCAACGCTTGACCGACTGAGCCACCCAGGCTCCCCAGGAATTCCCCTTTGAGCAGTAGCCATGGATGGCTAAAGTTGACCTTAGGCTTTGTCCTGCAACTTGTTCATGTTGTTTGATCTTTGTATCCCATACTTTCCCCTGCTAGACCAAGTATAGTCTCTAGAATAGGCTACTATCTCTCTGAGCTACCCTAGTGTTTACTTGAGTTGGAATTCAGGTTGATGCATCTTTTCTTTATGAATGGCTGCAGTTCCATTTTTTCCTGTGCCTTTGTTTCTGCTTCTCGTCTGTCTTTGGTTTGTCTCACTCATACTTTTTCCTGTGCTGTCTTAGGTTAACAAAGTCAAAGTCTTCATAATCAAGGCCCTTCTTTTTATCTGATCTATTTTGCCATTTGCTCCACTGCATCAGCTCTGCTGGGACCTCTTTTCCCTTACACCAGACTACTAGGCAACCTATGCTTTCTTTTTGGACTGCTTTTTAAGATTTCACTTTTATTTTAAGATAGTAGATGGTTCAGATAATATGGAACCTTAAGAAGGTGATATGTAAAGCAGATCTAAGAGCCTTAGGGTCAGAAAAAGGTGAGTTCAATTTGGGGTTCTAACATTTAGGATATGACCAAGGTCTGGCTGCATGATATATTGAAGCCTCAATTTTCCCATACTTAATAGGGGCATTGTAATATTTATCATTCTACTACATCTGATTGGTGCTGTGATTACATGAGATAATGCACGTAAAACCCTGGACACAGAGCCTGGTGCATGAAACATTTAATACAAGCTACTATTGTTGGTGTGTTATCATTATTAAAAGTAACCAGTTTTTTTCAGAAACTCTTGGCCTTGGCCACCAAGCCTGGGAGGCATTGATATTGTTCATCTCATTTTCCTAGCTTTTATGATCACTGGGACAACCAGTCTGCCCTCATCTTGACCATTCTCTCAGCACTTACTTACTTTCACATTTTATTGATCCTGTGAGTTTTCCTCCCTCAAAGCTAAAAAGTGCTGTTTTTTCTGTTCTGGTGTGTTTTTGGCAGGAAACAATAGTTTTCAAATAAAATGCTACGTCTAAACCAATCTCTTAAGAAAAATAGATTATTTTTTGTTTCTGACCTTTTCTTATTCCATTTCAGAAACTAATTCTCCTGCTTTAAGCAAGTTAGAAAGCCGTTTTATTATGCTGAGGCTTCTACTCAAACCAATGCTGTCCCCAAAGAAAAGCCCTTTTTAGCCCTTTTATAGCTTCTTGCTTTGTGTGACCTAATAAATGGAATTACAAGGATGGTTTCTTAACCATTAAAATGTCATTTGAATACACTTTCAGTTCAAAGAATTACTGAGAGATTTTAAAAAATTTCTAGTTAGAAAAGGCAAAACTGTTTATCTGTGATCTGAACCCATCAGAATAAGCAATTCTCATGACTCTGTCTTATTCATGAAATACAAGTTGTTCTTTACCTTTTTGAGCATATATTTGATGTTTTCCAGTTCTTTCTGTATTCTTTATTTGTCAATGTGGAATATTCTAATTTGTTAATGCCCAAAGGGCAGCAGCTTGATCTTAATGAAATGTGCAGTTGTTTGGTAAATGCTCTCTGAAGATAATGATAATGGTAATGATAGTGACAACAATGATATCTAATTGTAAATAATTTTTACCTCTCAGTCTTACCCCCACATGTCTCATATGGGAGGTATACATATTTATTTAAAGGTTGTAGACATTGCTTTATTGTTTGATGATGGTAAGAAAGATCAGCTTGGAATGAATATATTTATTTTTCCATGCTTGATTCCTGGACTTCTTAGAAATTATAGATTCTTAGAATCTAGGCTTAAGTTTCTCAAACTTCCATTTTTCTAAGACTTATGTTTCTTTGTTTTGAGTGTACAAATACTGAAGCTACAGAAAGCTCAAAAGATATGAATCGTGCCCCACCTTTAGCGGATACTGCTATAAGGTATGGGTGACGCGGTTGACATTGTGCTGGAACCAGGAGGAAAGCCTCCACCTACTATGGTCCTTTTTGAGTCCAATTACAGGTGACAAGATGCTATCTTTCATGCTGTTTTTTGAATTCCAATATAGAAAATATCTGTCATTTCTCTTTTATGTACTGCTTGCTCATATGAATGAGCCCCATCCTGGGTCATATATTCATGTCTTGGCTAAAGGTGGCTCTACTTGTAAACAGATACTTATCAGGTAACTAGTAAGGGCAAGCCCTCAGTAACAGTGGGATCCTGAAAATTTCAGATATATAGATGTAGATATGGATATACAGATTTTTTCCTCTGACCTCAGGATTTTAAAAAGAAACAAACACTAATGGAGTTCTTTAAATTACAAAAGCAAAAGGTCTTTCCAGGGTGTTTTAAAAAGAGAAGATGAACTTTAGTTGAATATATGTCCATTAGATGTTTATGATGCCAGGTTTATTCGTGGCCTCTTTTGTACTATTTCTTTTTAATTAGTAAGGGAAATGAAAATAAATTTGAAAACTACTTAAATAGAATAGTCAAAAATGGAGCAATTAAGGGATAGGATAGTTGTAGAATTAGATTATAATAGCAATTTTGTGAAGGGCTTTGAGACATCTTAACATAGGCCCTGACCAAATGTTCATATGTATAACGGATGGTTTTGGATTCTTTTTCAATGAAAAGTGCTTCATAATAAAGCCATTAGTTTTTGTGGTTAACCAGAACCTCAAGAATTCTTGCAAAGAGGGTTACTTTTCTTTCTTTGTGGAATCCCTGACAAATTGAAAGATGGTACTGCTGGAATGTGGGAAAAACAGCTGTGCTGTAACCAGAGCCTGTTAGCCCTGCACCCACCAAGCTGGCTTCAGGGACAATTAATCTTGAAGAGAGTGAGAAAATAGTCCACACAATTGTTTAAATGTTATGTAATTTACACAACTGAGTATATATAAAAATGAATTTTCCCCAAGTTAATCTTTTAATGTAGAAAAACCACATCTACCAGTAATTAACTATTCACTAAAGAACCTGATTTTTCAGCCAAACAATTACACAATCTAATACATTCCATTCTCAAAGTAAAATTTTCCTGTTCCTATAGCCTTTGTCCCTTGTTACAACTATTTATGTCTGTGTGTATCATATATTGTGTCTGTGTTATGTTTGCATATAGTTGTGTGTATAATGGTTTTCTGTGACTGTATGCTTTATCTCTTGGACATTTGCTTTAGTGCTGGCCACTACATGAACAACACAAGAAAATCTCTCTAGATACTCTTTAAATCAGGAGTGAGAAATATATGTTGAATAGTATATTTCCTACTACTCTCACATTATAAATACATTTATTCCAGTATTTTTTTTTTGCATCTGATCTGAGACTAGTCCTTGTAATCTTCCTCAGAGTGTTGCAGACAGATCACAATGAATGAATCAGAGCTTGCTCTTGAAATGAAGCCCATTGGCCAATTCGTTTATAGATGTAACTTGCTTTTTACTATACATGTGATATTTAGTGTTTTATCTACTTGGTTTCATGAGATGCAACCTTCATATAGTTCTGTTTTGTGGATGCTCTATTGAGTGTTACATAATAGGATATAGTTTGGGGTTAGCCTGACCCACTGAAGATCCTCCAGCTTGATGACCAGTGGTAGGAATCAGCCCCAAATGAAAGACCAAACACAACAGACTCTGAAGACAAATATTAAAGGGGATTCCCAACTCTTTTGAGGCAGAATGCATCATTAAAATAAGAGTCCACCTTCTGTACATCATTGAAACACTTCAAAAGCATTATCAAAAGATCTGTTTTACACCCCCTGTTCCTTTTAAGTATCTTCAGAGCCTTACTGTTCTCTAGATTATTAGATCTTTATAAAAACAGAAATAAAATATTTTACTTTTATCTGGAAGTTTTGATTTTAGATTTATATTTTAATGCTAGTATTTTCCTGTTCTACTTCTAGATTCCTTTTTTTCCCATCTCTATTTTCCTTTAGATTTTGAAAGTGTTGTAGATCTTTAAAAAGCTACTCAATCATATTTTCTCTTTTTTATTTGGCCTCATATTATTTTTGTATTTCCTTGTTCCTTCCCCCTTCCTTTATTTTTTACTTCTGCCAACCCTCCAGCATTTATATTTTCTGTAAAATATATAATCTAATACATACCTCTAATCTCTATAAACATTATTTGAAAGTAGTAAGTTAACAGAGACATTAAGACCTTAATTAATTTTCCTAATACAAATGAAAATGGCAGAGATCATTCTAAGAGCCTAATTTTTATTTTAATATATTTTTCATATGTACAATTTAGTGTGAGCTTTTATGATATTGTTTTTCAGCTCCATTATTTAAAAAAATATTTTGTGATGATCAAATTCAGACTGAGTTATTTGGACATTCAGCTGCTCTTCTATTCTGTAATGCCCCTTTACGAGCACCTGCCACCTCTCAGAATGAGACCAAACCCTGACCTGCCTCTCCTTCTGTCCCTGGTGTTCTTTCTATGTCATCTTTCCCTAATGAATATTTTCTCTTTCTAAACTAGCATTCTTTTCTGGCCACTAAAAATGAGTAAGGGTCAGAAGGAATTGTGAAATGTGTAAAACAAATATTGGATGGCTATAATTTAGCTGATTAATTATCAGCAATATGCTGTGCAGTTGAACCTGAAAGTGCAATTTAGGAATTCTAAAGATTAATTTTAGTGTCAGGTGATTAGATAAAGGCATGTTTTAATGATGCTATAATTTTAACACTTTCAGCCTGCTACAATAGAGTACTTCTTCAAGGATCCTGAAATCATTCTTATGAAGTCTTTCTTACCAAAAATTTGGTAATGCAAATTACCAAAAATGCATTCAGAAAATATGGCTAATAAGTTACCTTATTTGTTGACCCATTCCTTGCCTTTTTTACAGGACAGGTTTCTAGATTTTATTCAGGTGAATATGCAACCAGTCTTAACTACTGTTACTTACCTCACCTTACCTTTTTACCTAGTGTGTCTTGGGCCTGTGTCTGTAGAAACTGACCTTTTTTTTTTTTTTAAATGCTAAAGATCAGTTGAAGCACAGAGGCTATAAAAATGTTTTATCTGACCATTAGTTCAAAGTTCCAATCAGATCATTTATCTTGAATTATCCATTGAATAACCTGAATAAATTTGAATCAACCTGAATGGGAATTAACCATATCCCAAAAAGCTTGGATTAAGTAACATTGTAATTTGTCATGAAACTATTTGAACTAAAAGTTTTAAAACCTTTATACCCATGAAATCCAAAACCTAGATCAGGAATAACATTAAAACAACCCAACCCTTGAGAAAAAAAAAATGAATGAAAATCTATTTGCCTCTTTTTTTTAATGTTTTATTTATTTTTGAGAGAGAGAGAGAAAGAGAGAGAGAGACAGCATGAGCATGGGAGGGTCAGAGAGAGAGGGAGACACAGAATCTGAAGACAGGCTCTAGGCTCTGAGCTAGCTGACAGCGCAGAGCCTGGCGCAGGGCTCGAGCCCCCGAACGCGAGATCATGACCTGAGCTGAAGTTGGATGCTCAACTGACTGAGCCACCCAGGCGCCCCTATTCACCTCTTTCATTACCCCAACAATAATAGGACTACCTATTGGCTATCATCATGTCATTGTTATGTTCCCCAGCATTCAATTTCTCTCACCTAACTGACTAATCAACAACCGTCTTACTTCATTACAGCAGGAAGTATTTCAACTGACATCAAAACAAATACTAGTCATCCACAGCTACAAAGGACAAACCTGAGCCCTAATATTAATATCCTTAATCCTATTCATCGACTCAAAAAATTTATTAGGCCTATTACCACACTCATTCACACCTATCACCCATATTTCAATAAACCTGGGAATGGCCATTTCCCTACGAGCCAGCACCATGGTCACTGGGTTCCTATACAAGATGAAAGCATCTTTAGCCCACTTCCTACCTCAGGGAACACCTCTTCCCCTAATCCCTATACTTGTAGTCTTTGAAACCAGTAGCCTCTTCATCCAACCAATAGCTCTGGCCATATGACTCACAGCTAACATCACTGCAGGTCACCTGTTAATTCCCTTAACTAGGGGAGCTACTCTAGCCCTAATAAACACCAGCACCTCTATTGCCCTCATTGCTTTCATTATTCTTGTCTTACTAACAATTCTCAAAATTTCTCTGGCCCTTATTTAACCTTATGTCCTTACCCTGTTAGTAAGACTATACCTACATGACAACACCTAATGACCCACCAAACCCATGCATATCATCACATAGCTAATCCAAGCCCATGACTACTCATGGGAGTTCTGTCAGCCCTCCTAATAACTTCAAGATTGTTCAGGATTTCAGTTGAATAGTTTGTTTGTTTAAGCTCATCTTCGTCAATCTTCTTCCTTGCTATCTGTGATATTCTTATTAACAATTCCTGTTAAATGGTATTTTTCTAAGTGTCATGTTAGGAAAAGCTCTTAGATGTCCTAACAGTCAGATTATTCAAATAGTTTCTCTTTTGTCCATTTGTATTTGCCACTAATTTGACAGTAGCTTCTCCTCTTGTGGTTATTTTCCTTTTTCTGCTAAAAAAATAGACTTTTCTATCCATTTTCCATTTTCCAAGCCTCTACTCCCTTGGTTAGAATTGACTTCCATCTTAAGTGCCTTTAAGAAACTGATCTTTATGATTCCCCAAACATTTGGCTTTTGGGTGAAATTATAAGAATTGAAAGAGCCTCTTGGTCTTTGGTAGTTTTTCAAAATGTTCACAGTTTTTCAATACTGAGTATATTTCTGACTTTAGATATCAGTAAGAACATGAATGAGATTAATTTTGCATGAATGTTTTTCATGTACACAGCTTGGAGGTCTTCAGAGGAAAGAAGCAATATAAATCTCATCTTATACATAGTTTTTGCATGGCTGCCTACTGTAAACTTTGGTAAAGTCTAAAACTTAAAAAAAATATATTTGTATAGTATAAAAGTTGAAGATTTAGGATAGTTAGATAGTAATTTTTTGTTCATTTATTCAATGATATTATTCCTTGAGTTCTTGGCAATTGGCCAATAGCTAAGGGCACATGGGGGAACAAAGGCCTGGACTTCACAGAGTGAGATGTCCACTGGAGAGAGATGTGCTTACAAAATGTTAGTAGTTCTTTGTTTTCTTTCTTGTAAATTTCTATCAGGGAAGCACAAATTGTTTTCATCCTTCAATCACATCCATTTCTTGGGGGAAAAGAATTGGCTTATCAGTAAAATGACAAGGATTTGACATGCATTGGTTCAAGTCTTCCAGTTGGGTAAAGTTGTACATTAGAAACCAAGGGCACACGTGATCTTGTTCGCTGTGTTCTCATTTCTTACTCTCATGTCCACCCCTTCTGATGGACCAAGCCCTGAGCACAGGTCGTCTTGTTCTCTTGGTCCTCACTCTCCTGGCTTTTAGATGTGTGAGAGGGAAGCTTTGTTTTCTTGTACAACAAATGAGTAAGTGTCCTCTGTAAGCAGCCCTTGGTAACTGCTGTGTCTCAGGACTAACACTTGAAAGGAAGTGTTAGAAAGCCTGAATCTGGCTGCTTGTCTCTGCCCTGATATAGTGACTATAACAGGTTCAGGTTGTCAAACTCACAAATCACAGTAGATTTTCACCTAATACTATATTTGCTTAGATTCATAAAAGGATACAGGATAGGCAATAGATAAGGTAAATCATCGTCATATCATTAGTGGGTGCTGCACCCACCCAAGTACATAGCTTCTTTTGCTCCCTCATAGAGCATGTGTGGTTGCCATGTAGAAGAGCTAGGTGCATGGGGGTCACTTTAACACATGGAAGCTCTGTCCTCTGTTTCTCTGTAACTTTGAGGAACCGTTCCAGTTACAGAAACCCAGGCCTCTGTACCACCCACAGTTCCTCTGCCCAGGTACTGTGCCATCAGCAGACAAGGAGGATACAGCCTTCCACATTTATTTTCTCTGTGTCGTTTCCAGGCAAAAAAGAGCACCCTGGGAAGGCAGTCTCTGAGATGATTCTCTCAGTCAGGCTAGGTCAGCCCAGACTTGATCTTAACCATTTCCTCACAATATCCAATCCAGATTTACCAGCAACAAAGATTATATTTTGATCCTTATCTGACTGTTTTGTCTTTTTGCCATTTTCTAACCAATACATCACTTATGGAGATCTCTGGGAAGCCAGGCACACCCCTTTTCCCTCTGAGGTAAGAAGAGTTGGAATATTAGTTGCACCCAATTAGCATACGTGGATCAGTGTATGTCAAACTTTTTCCATCGGGTCAATCAGGCAAATTAATTACTTTCCCATGGAGTGGTCTGAAGTGTTATTGTTGCCAACCCAGGAGTGGGATCAGAAGTCTCTTCACAGAAATCAAGAAAAAGATGTATGACACCTCTCTTTTAAGAAGTTTAATGCTCTATCAGAGGATTATCCAAGGTGAAGTGAGATCCCAAATACAGGTGTGTTCAGAGATGCCTTGGGAACACTTGTAGTGAGAGAATTTGAGCTGAGATGTGAAGCATGAGTGGAATATTCTAGAGAGATGAGCTGAGAAAGAGCATTTCATTTAAGGGTTTAGTAGGTGCCAAGGGAGAGCTGGCATAGAGAATAAAATAGAGAAAATGGAGACTACAAAAGAAAAAAAATTCCCACAAATCTCTACTTACATTTTTGAATCAGTCCTTTTATCTTTTCAGTCATTAGAACTAAATGATTTATTTAAAACATTTTAAACCTTGAAATTATGCATTAAAATTACATATTCAATCTTTACTAAAGAAGTCCACTGAGATCTCAGAACTCTTGTAGCTATTCTCTCACCCATGAAATATTTCTTGAGTGCCTACTATGTGTCAGGAATAATTCTTTCTGTCAGTACAAGGAATGCAGCAATGAACACAGCTGGCAAGGTCCCTGCTCACACGGAGCTTATATTCTAGAGCTGCACTGTCCAGTACAGTCACCACCAGTCACGTCTGGCTGTCGAGCCCTTGAAATATGGTTAGTCCTAATAGAAATGTTCTAGAAAAGTAATGTTCACACTAGATTTCAAAGACTTTGTATGAGAGAGGAAAATTATAAAATATCTCCTTAATAATTTTAATATTGATTATATGTTGAAATGCTAATACTTGGGTTGTATTGGGTTAACACAATTTGGGCTGTATTGGGTTGTACTGGGTTAAGTATGTTTTCTTTTGCTTTTTTTTTAACTATAGCTACTAAAATTTTTATAATTGCATAGGTGGACTGAATTCCTATCACAGAGTGCTGCTCTCACTCCAAAGAGAAGAGTGAAAAAATAAACTGCTTCACAAATAAATGAACAAGATGATATCTCATTGTGATCAGTGCTATGAAGAAAATAAACCTGGATGATGCAGTGGAGAGTGGCAGAACTGCATTAAATCAGTCAACTAAGGAGGGATTTTCTGAAAACCAATTTTTACTGGCATATGGATGGTATGCAGGAAACAGCCAGGTGAATTTGTGTGGGAAGAGCAGCATTCTAGGTAGAGAAATAGTAAAGGTCCCAAGGAATAGCTTGTCATCTTCAAAAAACAGATGCCCAGTGGGGTTAAATAGTAATGAGCCAGAGAGAAAGTGGTATGAGATGAGGTCAGAACGTTAGGTAGAGGCCAGTTCCTGACAGATCTGGAAATGGGATGGGCTGTATTTGAAGTGCAGCGGGAAACCACAGAAGAGTTCTTGGCAGAATGACATGAACTGATTTACATTTTTAGAAGTACTTTCTATCTACTTTAAGGAGGATCATATGCAAATAGGCAAGGAGGGTAGCAGGGAGGCTAGAGGCCATTTCAGTAGTGCTGGCAAAAGATGTTGGCAGCTCAGAGTAGAGGTCCAGTAGCAGAGGTGATGCCAAAAAGTAGACAGATATTCAAATCCCACTTTTGCCTTCCAGCTTTCAGAATTTTGCTGATGGTTTGGACAAGGGAGGGAGAGGATGTAGATGGATGAGCATTACTCCTGGGTTTCTGGCTTGAGGTATAGGTGTTGTTGCCATTTACTGAGACAGAGAAATTAAGAACAGATTGGGAGAAGAGGAAGGGTATTCTGATTTGACCGTGTGAAGACAGATTCCCATTAGAAAGTTGTTAGTCTGTCTAAGTTTGGAGTTTAGTGGAGAAATCAGAGCAAGAGGTATAAAATTAAGAGACAGCTTAAGCTACTTTAAGCTATCATGTTAATTTGTCTTTCAGCATATTTAACTAAAGGTCTAGATACTGACATTCTTCTGTATTATCAGCCTCTTAGTGAAACATCCTTTCATCTAATTCCAGCTAGATTCTGTACCCAAAAGTTGCTACTGCTATTCTTTTCTGGAGTGAAAATAAATAACACAGCCATGATGTAGGGTCATGACATAGGGCCATGTACAGTGTTGCATGGTGGACAGGAGTTTAAGAAGCTGCTTAAGGCTTTTAAAAGGGGCCTTTGGGGAAAATGAGAAGCCACAAACTGGGCAGCTCCTCTCAGCTGAAGCTTTGCAGAACAAACCTCTTTCCTTCTCTTTATTCATGCTTTTTGCACATAGTTGGAGATAAAAGCATCATTGTTCATGTTGTTTTTCAAAGAATGAGAAAAAAGGAAGCAATATAAGCAGGAAATCATAAAGGCAGGATGAATTGCTTTCTTGGCCCGTGGATAGAATCTATGTTAGAGAATTATACAGGAAGGCATTAAACAAGGGTACAAGAGACAAGAGTCAGATTTTGTTAGTCTTAGCTGACACATGAAATTCCCTTGGAAAGCTCTGAGATGCCTGAGTTGAGAAGTGCCAAGGCACTGAGCAGTGCATCTCTGAGGAGGCTTCCGCTTCTAGGAGCATGGAAATCACAGCAGGTTTAGAGGTAAAGAAAATCACAGCATGCTTCATTGAAGACACTTATCTGTAAGGACAGTTGTCCATTCTATAAATGCAAGACAGCGCTGTTTTAGATGACAAAGCCATTAGGAAAATTTGGTAGGAGAGCCAGGATTTCAGCAGTCCATGTCCAGCTGAGGAAAGTCTTTCGTGATGCTGTTGTACAGCCGCTTCCAGATCTTGAGGACACTGTGAGAGGGCCACGGTCTAGACAGTTGTTGTTCCTTGATTGTGTTGCTTACAGCTGCCCAGCAGTCAGTTGAGGAACCTTACCTCCTGCCTGCATAGCCTCGGGCCCCATAGCAGAAATGGATGGTGCACTTAGGTGCTTATGCCTGGATTGTGTCCCACTCACTGAGCCAGCTCTGGTTTCAGTCGTCCTCGTCCTCGTAAAATGTCTTATATGGAGGAGGAGCCTTTGAGCTGGGGTGACAGCAAATCAGTCTACTTAATAGAGACACTGAAAACAGCGCACCAGCTCCGTTATTAAATATGCTAAATCTCAGCGTTTTATTCACATCGTACTCTTTTCCTGTCTATTCTCTCTATTCTCCTATAATATAAAATCATTACTTTCAATTCAAAGTGAAGTTTGTCTATCTATTATATATCTATCTATCTACCTACCTATCTATTATCTATTTGAGTGTGTGTGCAAGGAATATACAAAACAGAGGTAGAAATATATTGCAATAGTTACTCATCAAGATCATAAAAATGTGTTTGTTTCAATAGAGGATATATCTGTGTTTACTTGGATATTCATAAAAGTGTGTTTTCTTATCTCTAATTCTTTGAATATAAAGTTTAGCAATATATACCCTTTCCAATAATATATAAATAACACAAAATGATGTTAGGCTATATATGAATGGAACACTTTCTCCTGCTCAATATCAGATTGGATTAAAAAAAAAACAAGTACAATATCTATCACTCCAAAACAAATTACACACAAATCACTTTAAAATCATAGGAACATACTTAAAACTTACTTATGTATATTGGAAACAAAGAAATAGGCAAAGACATATAAAGTGAATGTAAAACAAAATAATGAAGAAGTAGCAATATCAATATTAGGTAAGATGGAACATAAAGCTTAAACACCAACAGGATAAAGAAGGAAATGATGAGGGGCAGCTGGGTGACTCAGTTGGCTGAGTGTCTAACTTGATTTCAGCTCATGATTCCAGGGTCATGGGATTGAGCCCCGGTGAGCTCAGCGTAGAGCCTCCTTAAGATTCTCTCTCTCTCTCTCTCTCTCTCTCTCTCTCTCTCTCTCCCCCTCCTTCCCTCCCTCTTCCTCCCCCTCTCCCCCTCTCTCTCCCTCCCTTCCTCTGTCCCTCTTCTCTGCTCATTCTTTCTCTCTTTCTAAAATAAAAAACAAAAAAAAGGAAATGATTAAAAAAGATAAAATCCCCAATGTTCAGGAGTTGGCTGGTACTGGCTTATGAGAGCCTGTTGTTAGTATTTATTCCCAACCCCATGTTCTATAACATCATATTGAAATTGGCCATGGTGTGATTATTTACACCATGGAAACTGGCAAATGATACATATCGAGTCTCCCCTCCTCCCGAGCCAGTTGTTAAACATTGTCCAATACACCCCTAGATACAATTGGTGAAATTAAAATTATCCTGAAATGTATATTTGATAAACAGTATAGCAATGAAAACTATAAGACAAAAACTTATTAGAAATGTAAATAAACTTTATTTAAAATATATAATCATACTGGCATATGTTATTTTACTTTTTCAAAATCATACAGATCCAAAACAATTTAGTAATATAACAAATTTTAGTGAGATAATCCATAAATATGATAAATAAATATATAATATTTATTATACACAAATATAAAAACAGGTACCATGGTTAAAAGTAAGAATTTTTAATAAATATATAAGCAAGCCATGTTGGCTTCAAAATGGAGTTATCCTTTTAAAAATCAATAACTGACTTAATATGATATGAGAGTTAATCATGTCATTTCCCTCTTAAATTTTGTATTGTAACCAAACATTAATTTTCATTTACTTACTTTGCTAAAAATAAGATTCACTACTGGAAAATGCTTCTCGGATGTTTTTAGCATATTTTATAAATTACTATAGGCAAAAGTAGTCAATTCTCACTGAGACACTAAACACAATTTAAACTTAATATTTCAATATTAATCCCTTGAATAAGATATAGATATGCAATGGGAGGTGAGTATTCCTGAGCCAGCAGGAAAAAACTTTTTTAAAAAAGGAATTAAAATGCCACATTAAGACTTTTTCTACATATACTTGTCAGAGGAAGAAAAACGTTTTGTACTGATACCCTTGATTGTTAGCTGGTCACATGATTACTCCTCTGGAAACACAAGAAACCCATCTGAAAGTGAGGTAAGAGGGTTTCATGTAACTTCCTACTTAGAAACCAAGATTGCCCTTAACAAGCTTCATTGGATTTCTTCAACATATAGCACCCAGGCAGTTAGCTTTCTCTAAGCATCAAGAATAGAACAGAATTGCAAGGATAATACGCAAAGAGGTGTCTGAAGTTCCCTTCTCATTACCCTTGTGAGAGTTGACGTGTCATCATTTGAGGATCCCCTGTGGAGAACATTTATTTATGCATGTAGTAGCAGCCCTCAATAATAACTGAATAAAAGAACCAATAGATAATAAATGACAGAAGTGGGCAAAGGGTCAAAGGTATACATACTAAGGGGTGACTGGGTGGCTCAGTCAGTTAAATGACTTCGGCTCAAGTCATGATCTCATGGTTCGTGAGTTTGAGCCTGTCATCAGGCTCTCTGCTGATAGCTCAGAGCCAGGAACCTGCTTTGGATTCTGTGTCTCCCTTTCTCTCTCTCCCCCCTCCCCCACTCATGCTCTGATTCTTGCTCTCTCTCAAAAATAAATAAACATTAAAGCAAAAAGGTACACATAATAAGAAATAGTAACATTGTACTGGAGATGTTAGAAAATGGAAAAAGGCCAGAATATGAAATATAGATAAAAACACTGGAAAGCATTAATTGTAGTTATCTAATTATATAAATACTATATAAATATTAATTCATTGTTTACAAAGCACCAGCCCACATCACCCTTACCATCCCCTGTGAGATGCAGACATCCTTGTCATTTTTCATACAAGGTCATTGCCAATCTGACAGGCCAAGGGACCGTTCAAGGTCAAATGACTATTAAAGCTAAAACCACTAGTTTTTGGCAGTATCAGAAAATGGACACGTATCTTCTGATTATAAATCTAATGGTTGTTGTAAAATATCACTGTTGCCCTTAGGGAAATTGCCTCAGAGAAATTAATGCATTCTGGTAAAGTTCTTATTTGTATGCATTTGCCTTAAGACTTTCTAATTCCTGGTTCTTTTTTTAACCCCCTCCTCTCCTACCCTAATTTCATAGCTGTGGAGGCTGTGCTATTGTCCAGATATTCTTGCTAAATACCTCACTTAAAAATAATCTTTTCTTCCCCCTCAGATTTTCCTTTGACTTACAGTGTTAATCATTGTTAGAAAGATTTTATAGTCCAACCTAGTACCTAACATAATTTCTTCCCAAAAACAAAATAAAGGGATGTATAGATCACCTGGCTTTCAGAGGATAGTATAAAAAATCAAGGAGAACAACTCTGAAATGTAAGAATAAAAGCTCATATTAATGGATAATAGACCTGTTTGACAGGCAACACTGTGTTGTATAAAATTCTGATGACAATATATTAAAAATAAAATAATTTTCTAGATCAGAAAAAATTAACCAGAAACGTCTAGAAACTAGGGGGTTTGGAGTCTTTTGGAAGAAAACATACAAAAAGCTGCCAGAGAACTGCCAGAGAGCCACCTATTTACCACACTTGCACTCAATTTTAGACTGGTAATAAGGAGAGAATGCTCAAAAGAAACCCACATGCATAGATTCTGCCTTTAGGAAATTTATAATCTGGCAGGTTCAAAACAATTTCACTTCACTTTATGTAATTGTAAAAATGCCTTCATAAAAGCATAGTCTAGATGAAAACATTTGTCAGTATTATTTACTCATTTTAACGCACTCAAACTTTATACAAAGTAATTTCTTTAAGTACCTACCAGTGTGAGACAAACATGGATCCAAGTGGACAATGCCTACCCATATAATCCCATTCTCCTGTTTCATTTTTTTATTCTTTTGTCAACTACGGAGTGAACAGTAAATTCTCAATGCCCCTTACAGTCTCCCACATTCACCTTTCTTTTCACTTCTTTCGTTATCCTCATTCCTATCTTTCTTACTTCTCATTTTTCCACATCTTATTTTTCTTGCTCTTCCTCAGGTACAGCTGAAGGAGCATCTTCATTGGCAATTTTTCGTTCTAGAAAAGGTGTTTTTACCACACCGTGACCTATGGGTAAGGTAGCCAGAACAGGTTCCCAGGAATGTTCTGGCATCTATGAGCAGAAATAATTTGTTCCATCCAGAGAAAGTCTTTGTCACTGAGGACTTTCCCAGTTCACAAAAGATGATGCTTAATCACTGGTTTTGCCCTTCTCATGGAGCTGGGAGAGAGAAACCAAGTTAATTTCCCAGAGACTGTCCAAGCTAGGATGCTCAGAGAAAATGTAGTTGAAAGATAGGATTGCCAAAATTTCTTTTCTAATATTCTGTCTCTGACTTTCTAATAGTAATAATAGCAGTAGTTGTTATAATAGTACAGACAGCAGTAGTAGTGGTAGTAATGACAGTTACTAGTATTTATTGAGCACTGGCTATGTGTCAGGCATTGGTCCATGTGCTTTACATGTAAACCTCCCAACAACCCAGTGAGGGTCAGATGAATATTATCCCTTTCACAGCCCAAGGAACTGGAGCATGGGGTTTAAGGGCCTGTCTAAGCTCATACAGCTAGGAAGCCATCACTCACACTTTTTCTTCTCTGCAACAGAGTATATTTGCAAAAAAAAAAAAAAATCTGTTGAGGCAGCTCATTGCTTCTAAAGACAAGCCCTGTCTTCCTCTGGTTGTTACAATTCATAAACCTGAGACAAGAAGCTGCTTTTGAATGAGGCTTAGCTTCATTCAGCTCTCTGCTCAGTGTCTGCTCCTTGTAGAGCCTCCGCTTCCCCATCATTGCTCTCTGTCTTTTCACTCTGCTTAGTTTTAATACTGAGCTCTTACCACTGTCTGACCATCTTAGTCTATTTGGGTTGCCCTGACAAAATATCGTATACTGCATGGCTTATAGGAGACAAATATTTTCCCATGGCTATGGAGGCTGAAGGTCCAAGACTAGAATGCAGCATGGCCAGGTCCTGGTGAGAAGACTCTTCCTGGCTTGCAGATGGCCAACTTCACTGTGATCACAAGGACTTTTCTTCATGTATGTGGTTGGCCAGGGAGGGGAGCTGTCAGATTACCTATCTATCAGATTAGGACTTCATCTTTGTAACCTCATTTAACCTTAACTTCCTCCTGAAAAAACTGTCTCCAAATACAGTTATATCAGGGGTTAGGGCTTCATCATATGAATTGACAAGGCAGCAGAATTCAGTCCTTAGTACTGACCCAGTCAGTATTTAAGACATATCAGTATATCCATTGTGTGTCTTACCAGCCCTACTCTTGTCACTATTAATAGGGATTTGGATTCTTCGTTGTTTTTTTTTTTAATTTTTTAAGTTTACTTATTTATTTATTTTGAGAGAGAGAGAGAGAGAGAAGAGAGAGAGAAAAGAGAAGAGAAGAGAAAGAGAAAGAGAAAGAGAAAGAGAAAGAGAAAGAGAAAGAGAAAGAGAAAGAGAAAGAGAAAGAGAAAGAGAAAGAGTGAGCACTAGCAGGGGAGGTCCAGAGAGAAGAGACAGAATTCCAAGCAGGCACCATACCATCAGCACAGAGCCTGATGCAGGGCTCAAACTCACAAACCATGAGATCATGAGCTAAGCCAAGATCAAGAGTCAGATGTTTAACTGACTGTGCCACTTATGCACCCCAGGATTTCGATTATTCTTTGTTGAGTTCCTAATACAGAGGACACTGTCCCACCCATGGTGGGTTCTCAGTGTGTTAGACGAATAAAGAATGAAAGGATCCCTCTTTTTCCTACTATACTGGAAAATATTCGTGGCCTAAATGAGGGAAGGTTAGAAATGATCTTGTGTTATCTTCCAAGTTTATGGAACCACTCTTTGCTTCTGAGTAAATTCATGGCTCTGTTAGCTGACTGTCTAGGCACCCTGCTTATCACCTTCCACAGCCCTTCCTGGAAGGGGGAAGAAGCAGGTGGAGTTGCACACTAGGCTGCCACCTGTGAAGCACACCTGAGCAATGAGGACTTGGCTTCTATTGTTACCAGAGAGTGGAATAAAAGAGAAAGTGGAGAGAATGGTTCCTAGTGAGGAATGACTAGTCATCTGATCATCTACCCAATACTCACCGCAAAGAAGTTGTTCCCTGCCAATTCATGTTGGCTCTACTTCCAGGGACTAAGCTTCCCTGTGCTTCTTGCTTGCTTGTTGTGGATTTAGGAACATCCATTTGGAAATTCATTTCTAAATGTACATGCTCAGGTTCTCGTGTCCTGGAAGGTAACTTCTCTACCCACAGTACTTCTCAACTCAGGCCTATAGGTAGGAGGGGAGAGTGTTTGGTCACAAAACTGGATACTTCCTAGGAAAGAAATTCTTCTAGGTTTTCTGAAATGCTAGGGTTTTCCCCCTGTCTCTCTTGAGTGTGGAACACAGCATCTGTGCACATGCTAGCAGTAGTGTTGGGTGTGATGTTGGCATATGGATTAGGTAACAGCCAAAATCTACATTGACTATCCCCAAGAAGCCTACCAAAGACTCACAAAATCATATTTGTATTACTGGATATACTAATCACAGCTTACATTCATATCTAAATTTTAATGTTAACTGCCTGATTTTATCTTCCTGATGATTAGAGATAGAAGTTCCACAGGGTCAGGGACCTCGTCTCGTTCATTGTCTTCAGCCTAGCACGAAGTCATAAGTACTTGCTGATCAAGTGAATTGTCCCAAATCATGCTGCAAAGGGATATCTTTTTTATTACCCCTTTATAGTTGAGAAAACATTAGGGGGTTTATCAAATTTATGTAGGAAGTGGCAAATCTTAAAATGAAACCAAGATCTCATGATTCACAGAACCTTCTGGTGAACAAGGATCCTACCTGAATGTAAATTCCACAAATACAAATTATTAGTTTTGTTTCAATGAATTCCAAGTACCTAGGATAGTACTTAACGTATATTAAGTACTTAATAAACAGTTGATGGATCAAAGAGTGAATAAAATGTTTGAACTTTATCTCAACACGCACTTCATGTGACATACTGCAATCCCTTCTCTAAGGGGCCTCTCAGTCATTATTTGAATATGTTTGGCAAGAAAGAAATCACTAGTACTTTAGGTATGACACATTTTGTCAATTCTAAAATGTTGAAAATTACTTTTGTCTACTTGGAATACTTCACAGTATTTTACAGCTTTCACAATAAAATAACTTCCTGCCTTATTGATAAAGAAATGGTAAATAGGGCAGGGCTGAAGTTAGTCACAATCTCGAAATTAGAGAGGTTATATCAAACTGAAGTGAAATTATAATTATACAGCCAATTGTGGATCTGTTTATCTGTTCTGTCATTCTGACTACCTTTTCAGTTAATATCAAGTGAGACTTTGTTGCAATTTGATTTCACCCAGATCCATAGCATTCTGCTGGCCACTGGTCTCATAGTTGCATCAATAATGGCTGATGGTTACATAGCACCAACCTGAGCCAGCCCCTCTTCTAAGTCCTTTATATGTATTAACTCATTTCATCCTTACAACAGCCCTGTTTCAAGGGTGCTGTTATTATCCTGACTTGACAACTGAGAAAACTAGGGAAGAGAGAAATTAAGTAATTTGCCCAGGAGCACACAGCTAGGAAGTAGCAGGTCCTGCTCAGGGCCCAGAGCCCACAGACTGAACCCCTGTGCCACATGGTGCACTGCATACTCATGAATCCTTGTGAATCACATTGGCTTTCCAGAGCTCATTTCATACTCTCGTGTTCAAAAACCATCTGCTAATTAGTTCCGAGTGTTTTCACGGACCAGTACCAGAATCACCTGTAATACAGTTGTAGGATAGATCTTTACTCCTTTTTTGGAAAGATATGGCATTTTCCTGATTGAGTTCCCCTGTCAGCTCTCCTGTTCCCACAGCCTGAGTCACCTGCTCAGCTTCTCTCACTTTCCTGGAAAGTGACTTGCATCTATTATTTTTATTCTTTTCATTATTCTTCATCCATAGGTCACTCCTCTCGTACACTCTTCCCCTGTGTTGAAAATTTCATGATGGATGTCTGTGTCCTTGAAGATACAGAGTTACTGGACTAAAACATCTCATTAGCCAGACTTTATGCAAAAAATATGCCATCCAGTAGCATGTATGTGTTTCTTTCAGTCACATTCCCTGGGCGTACTAACATCTGTATCTTCAGTGCTTCTTATTATTGTTATTTTCTCTTTCTGTCACAAAGCCCTCCATTCCCCCCATTTACCCGTACACTTTCTCTCCTCCTTAGCACATTTTCAGCTTTGAACTCTAGTCATCAGTTTGGGAATTACATCTATGAACAAACATAGGCGTTTCAGAGTTGTAAAGTGCAGTGCGTCCCAGTAGAGAGTCCAAAGCACCATGCCTGAAGCCAAACCCCCATATGTGGCAAGAGAGCTGAGTTCTTCTTTCTTTGGTACAACTCTCAACTGGAAGCTGAGATGAAAACAGCACTTATATCCCTGCAAGGTATATATCTGATACAATATAGTTGCTGGATATGCATCCAAGATTTCTTTTATTGGTATCATTTGCCTGAAAGTGACTCACCAGAAATGGCTGGCAGAGGGTAATTTCATCATGTTGCAGATATACTCTTTAAGAAGTTGGCATTCCTCCTGGCTCACCAGCCACATATCAAAGTTTCCTATGTTCACTGTTGTCACCTCTGTGTCCCTTTTTGAAAAATACTATAGCTTGAAGGCAGCAGTTGTCCAAGTTGTTCTGTAAAGGCCTGATAGTAAGTATTTTAGACTTCCTAGGATGTAAGGTCTCTGTAGCAACTACTCCAGTCTGATACAGAATGAAAGCAGTCACAGACAACGTACAAATAAATGAGCGTGGCCGTGTTCCAGTGTAACTTTATTCACAGAAACAGGTAACAGACTGGATTTGGTCCATGGGTCTATAAATTGCCATTCCCTGGTGTCCAAAACAAACAAGGATGAAATAAAGAATAGACCCCGAAAAGGAGAAAGGTGTCATCATTTCTCAAAAGTCTCAATTTATTTTTTTCTGAATCCAGTAACTAAATAACCTCCTGTTCCTAGAGGATGTGGATATCTCATATTAATTTGGGGTCAGAATATCTAGTTTTATGTTATTTTGAGCTATTTTTCCATTTTGTTCTATTTCAGATTTCTAGAGTTGATTTTTAAGTATTTCAGCTGGGCCTTAGATATATTAAGGGGCCGACACTGCCACCCTGAGGCCAAGAGGTGGGTTGTATACAGAGAGGTGAATATCTAGGGGTTGATTTGAGCCTGGAGAGAGATTATTCTGCCCAGACTGTGATGCGCTAACTGGAAAACTTGAAAGATCTGCAGTTTAATTTTATTGAAGAGTTTCTTTCAACAGTCGTACAGTTTTTGCACATTGCTTTTGTGAGTGCAGTGTTTTCTCCCTGGGAGACTCTGAGTTTAATGTTCTTGCTGTTGTCTGGACAAAGGAAAGCTGGAAGACTTGAAGATAATTTCTTTTCTTCTTAGGAACCTTTTCAATTTTTTATATTAACAGCAATAAATATACCTTATTGGATTATTATTAAGAGGGATTTCCATTCGCTGGCAAAAGTAACTAATGACAGGTACACCCCTTTGTGTATGTGTGTATATGTGTATGCATCTCTGTGTGTGTGTGTGTGTGTGTGTGTGCACGCTCACGCACATGCATGTGCAAGTTGAATAATGAAAGGAAATTTGTTGGGGAGCAAAACATTAAAGTTAATAATGGTGGGTAGTCATTATGTATAGTCTCTACACACATAGACATATGTCTTGACAGCCTTATGAGAGGACTCAGTGTCTCAAAGCTACATAAAAAAGGGACAGCAGCACCTGTTGGTGGCAGTAAAGTAGGAGAGGCCTGAGCAAATACAAAGTTGACTTGCTTAGAAAACTGCCAAAATTCTCTGGGTTTTGTCTCTTAGGAAGATAAGAACGATAGTTTTCTTTAACAATAAGAGCAACTGAACACACAGACAGTCCTTGGACCAGAAACAAATGTCCAAAAAATCATCACTTAGAGATGGAGATTAAGTCCTTGGAAACAAGTCAGAGAAAATCTTAGCAGCAAACCTTGTAAGTGTGGAGGGGTATAAGCAGGTCTTTCAGCGTTAGAATTTAGGAATATTACTTTGTGTCCCAGGTTAAATGGAACACAGAAGCCTGAGCTGGCTGAAGTCTGGGAAATGGTTTTTCTTCCATCCAGCTAGTTTCAGTGCTTGCCCTTTGACCTCTTTTCTTCTGAATATATTATTGCCAGAGAGAGCCACTTGAGGCTGCTAACAAGAAGTCTGCAAAATAATAATAGCTTGTGCTTCAGGCTGAAGATAAAAGATAACATTCCACTGTCAGTAGAAATGTCCTTTTCTTTTCTCTTCTTTTTTCTTTTCTTTTTTACTTTTTTTTGTAATGCCTTTCTTTATAAACTAGATTCTTTACAATTTTTTTCTTATTTATTTATTTATTTATTTATTTATTTATCTATTTTTGAAAAAGAAAGCCTGAGTTTGGGAGAGGGGCAGAGAGAAAGAATCTTAAGCAGGAGGCTCCACGCTGAGTGTGGACATCGGGCTTGATCCCATGACCCTGGGTTTATGACCTGCACCCAAATCAAGAGTCAGACACTCAACCAAATGAACCATCCAGGTACCCCTAAAAATTTCTTTTTCTTATTAGAGCCTCCCAAGGTCTTGAAAGTGAGTCTGTGAATTTATAAACAGAAACAGGGTTATGCCCATCCTTCGATATGCCTTGATATCTCTCAGGAACGAGAAGGAATGTATTTCAGGATTGGTGATGTACACTTCATATTCATCACCAGGGGTGAAATGGTCACAGTTCAGTGGATCAGTCAGGGAAAGGTATACAGGGGGAGAAGAGAAGGCTGGGGATATAGAATCCTAGGGAAGGTTTACACTTAGACTCAGGGGAAGAAAAACAGTGAAAATGAGAAGGAAATGATACTATCACAGGAGGGGGTGGTGCATAGAGAACAGGAAAAAGTGAGGTAACATATTGTAGGGCCTGGACTAGGTCACTCTCCTCACCCTCATCCCAAGCCTGGTGACTTAGGAAAATAATGTATTTTCTGGGCTTAAAATTCTTCAGTTTTAAAGTCAACAGGTAGGGAGCTGAGGAAATTTACAATATTGCTAAGTAGTGTGGAAGTACGTTCACATCAGCAATTACCAAAATATTGTGGAGAGGTTGTATTGTGACAGCCATGTTTACAGATGAGAAAAGAGTCTTGGAAGAATTGTGTTTCTCATCTGGGGACACATAATCAGGGAGGAGAAGCACTGAGATTTGAACCCAAACCTTCCAAGTCCTAAGGTCACAGTTTTTATTCTGTTCTGTTGCCTTTTTGCAGCTGTATGGGAGGTTCCCCTGAGATAAGAGGAGACTCATCTTGGGGATGCCTGAGTGACTCAGTTGGTTAAATGTCCAACTCTTGATTTCAGCTCAGGTCCTGATATCACAGTTCATGAGTTTGAGCCCCACAATTGGCTCTGGGCTGATAGTGTGTAGCCTGCTTAGGATTCTCTCTCTCTTCCTCTCTCTATGTTCCTCCCCTGCTTGTGCTGTTTCTCTCTCAAAATTAATAAATAAATAAATATTTTTTAATTAAAAAAAAGGGGAGACTCATATTGGAAGGAGCAAGGGATGGGATGACTACTTCCTGGAAATCTAAGCTTATGGAGAGTGGTGGAGGACAGGAAGATAGGTTGCAGAATCATCTAATGGGGAGGGTACATGTCTACCCATGTCAGAAGGCTTGAAAAGAATGACAGAGTTTTGAAACTTATCCATTGTGGTAGTGTGACAGAGAATTCTTTGTGGGTAATTACAGTTACTACTGAAGACACAGCAGAAGTGAGACAGAATGAATACAGTAGGTTTGGGTATTTTGGGTGTGTGATTTTTCAGCAGAAATCAGTTGAACAGAAGTGGTTGAACAAAAAGAACAAAAGTAGGTTGGCTGCTAACTAGGAAGAAGAGGACATTGAAGGGATGAAAGCTTAGGAGGCTTTCTGATCCATTGCAAATTCTCCAGCAGAACTCATGCTTCTCTCCACAGACGTTGTCCATATCATATGTTGTGTCACACAGTTCAATGTTTTCAGGATGTTCTGGACCAAATTCACACATCCCTGGCTTTCAATCCCCCCTGCCTCTATCACTTGCCTTCTGTCTTCTTTCTTCTTGGTTCCCTGCCCCAGCCCTTCAGCTTCACTCTACATTCTACATGCAGACTCTACTTTAGCCCCTTTACACCCTCCTCCAAATTCTTTCTAACTTATTATACAACTTTCTCACATCAACTTCTGTCCATTGTGTATTCAGGGAAAAAAGTCCATATGGACAGTGAGTCCATTTACTTTTGTTCTGGATATGTTTATGTTATTTGTTCAAGGTCAGCAAATCATTCCTGATTTTTCCACTGTTGCCCATACCCACAAGCATATATACACATGAAAAATGCATTATTAGTTTTTTTAAGTGCAAATAAGTATTTAAATTCTCATTTTATTATTTAAATGGGACGGGAAAGCTGATGGGAATTCAAAAGAAGGAGGGAGATGGCCCAAAAGCCTGGAGACTCTGCAGACCAGATGGTCTGAGACGGCAGTGACCCTGAGGGGCAGACAGAGAAGGGGGTGGGGATTAGTGATGCAGCATCTAAGAGCGTGGGGGCCACAGCCTGGCCCAAGCTGCTGAGGAGCTGAGCCAGACCTTCGAGGTGCCTCAGAGGTTTTCAGTCTCACCCGAGCCATCTTTTCATTACAAGCTCCAGGTAGGAAGGAGTCATCATTTTAAATTCAGTACAGCACTTAACACATTAAAGAGAAATCGATATATGTTAATTACCCTGTAGTGACTAAAGAAGAAATAAATTCAAATAAGAAAATAAGCAGGAGTCTTTCTGTTCAGCATCCCACTTTACGAATTAGAGCAGCTGTCTACAATTATGAACGCCACTGCTCATGCACTTAAGGGGTAAATGTGATTCTGTAAAAACCGACTGATATTTTTATTGAAAGACATTTTTGTTAGACTTGTTCTGGCTCTTCATGGAGTTGGGTTGTTCCTAACCTCACGTTTTGATATTTCTAAGAAGGTAGCGCCGCCTTCTGGACACTCATAAGATTGCGAGTAGTTTTTGAATGATCCTTAACCAGGCCATGGAATTGAAATTATCTTTTTTGGTTTCTAAGGCATAATAATCACTTAAGGTTCCACATGACTTCTGGGAATCCCTTTTCTCTCCCTTCAAGCACTTTACAATTTTTATTCAGTATATGTCATTGTGTCTGGTGTGAACTATCCTTATTGTAATAATCAATATGCTTACACAACTGAGGAGTTCCCATATGCTCTCCAGGCAGAAAAGGGCCCCAAGTCCCAGGACACAGGTTAGTAGTTTAAAGGAAATACTAAGCCTGGTTCTGTGACTCTGGAACTAAGTCTGAGGTGGAACACAGCTGTACAAAGAAGTCCTATTGGTAGAACTGAATTTGGCCCTTTGTCAAGGGAGGAAGAAAAGCACATTTCTTGTCAATAGTTTAATGACTAAAATTGGCCTTGATGCAAAATCCAACATAAGCCCCATCTGCACGGTGTGGAGATGTACCTCTGAGACATATGTTCACCCTCTTCCCCTCACTGTTATCATACAGGCAGATAATACCATATCCTAAAAGTACTCCTTTTTGGTGAAATTGAGAGAATAGAAATTGCACAGGGTAACTTTGACAAGCAGTATGGTTTACTGTGGTATTATCTTAATTCTCTTGATTTTATTTTCTTCTTTATTATGCAGTTTATACTTGAAAATTGCTCCAACAATTAAAAATTGGAGGGTCAGATTTAATAGTTCTTACATAATTAGCTACATGGATTTTTTTTTTATTGCCTAGAAATAATGAATGCTTTCGAATCCCAACTTCATGGATCCATATAAGTTGCTTTGTCTTAATTTACATGTGTGTTTTTTTTACTAATTTTGAAAATTATGGTGTTATATATGAAGTAGCTGGAATAGGAACTACCTTGGTAGGATCTAACTCATACAATCATCCCAGACCTCCTTCCTTCTTAGTTGGGGAGAATGGTATCCGTGTTAACAGCGAACTTTCTACTAAGTCACTGTATTTGAAATTCTAGTACACCTTTTTGTCTTCCATGAACTACACGTATATATGGAATTTCTAAATTACAGTGTAGGCTGAATATGTCATTAGAATGTTTTGTAAGAGTACCCCCAATCCCTGCAAAAAAAAAAAAAGTCACTCTCCTACTACTATGCTAACCAAGAAGGCCCTGGGAGTTCAACTACATTCAGCCTCCTTTCAAAGTGCTGAGTGTTGGTACTACCTGTCGGTCGCAAGGCTTCTTTACAGAAGTTCTTGGAGTGGATTTTGGTGGAATGTCTCTCCAGTGGGTAGCCTTTGCAGGCTTTAATGAAATGGACAGAGTTAGAAAAGCTGGATTTATCTGCATAACCAGGGTTTGCTTAATGCCAAAAAAAAAAAATACTGGAGGAATGGCCAAAGTCTCTGGGTATTTATGGGGGAAATGTTCTTTGAAATTTTTGATGTGTGACCAAAGTATTGAAAATTCATCTGTTCCCCATAATTTTATCACATACATCATGCACCATAGTCAGATCAAGATCTAATTGGTTGGAATGAGCCAGGCTTGGGGATTTTTTTTTTTTTTTAAGGCTCTCCAGGTTATCCTAATGTGTGGATAGGGTATTAACAGTCTCTGTGCAAACAAGAACTGTTTCTCACCTCTTGAGCCAGGTCAGATGACTCTGGGTGACACAATTGTATGGTAAAACAAAATATTCTGGCCATTGAAGTGTAGAGGCAGGGAAAGAAAATAGATATCTGTTCAGAGAACTAGACTCAGGAGCCCATAGGGAAGAACAGCCAATCTGAAAACTGAGAGAATTGTACTGGAACAGAGAAAATGGTCTGAACTTGGGAGAGGGCTGTTGAGACCAGTCATAACTCTCCCACAGTGTGACTTTACTCTGAGAAAAATCAGAATGGAAGCCACAGGTCTTGGGGCTCGGCAAACCTAATTCCTAACAGAATGGAGTTGGACTTGGTCTGTGCCTCATGTTCCAATAAAATCTGTTCTTTATCTGCTTTCACTGCTTGCAGATGAATTACTCACCGCTGCTTTGTTGGCACTTGGACTTGGTGTAAATCCTGAAAGAGGAGATGAGGGTCTAGGGTAGTGGTTGGCAGAGGAATCGTGGGTACAGCCCATCTGAAGAGCTTGTTAGGTTTCAAATTTACCAGCCCAACCTGAGACATTTTGTTCCACATGTCTGATAAGGTAAGAACTTGGAACACAGCTATTTTTGAAATTTGCGAGATTATGAGTTAAGAATACAGATGGAGGACTAAATATCACACATCTAAGTATTTCAAAGTAAATCACACTAATAGACTTTTGAGAAAGCTCACACCTTCTTCTTCAACAAATAAGCCTCTATTATGACATGGAAGGTTAAGTTCGAATGTGGAAGCTTAATGTATAGGTTCTATCCCTACCTCAGTGTCAAAGGTTTATCCTCCTTCTTTGACAAATATGCCTTTAAATGAACTTGGAAGACTAGGTTCCGATTTAGCATTTTTAAGTCTCTCAGTGCTGAGGGAAGGAGCTGTGGCTCAGTCACTCTTGTCTTTCTCTCTGGCTCCATCTGGAACCATGAGTCACCCTGTGCATTTGTGGGGACATGCCAATCTACCTGCCTAAGTTCCAACCAAATATGCATCACCCTTTCCCCCAAGCCGCTGCTTCTCAGGCCTAGGAATGTACACACTGGTGACATGTTTGACCCCTAAAAGGCAGATGGAGGAATGAGAATGGGACCACATGGGCCCTATTGGCTGGCTTGGGCCATTTGATAGGCAATTCCAAGATCTAACTTCCCAGTTCATTATCTAAAGGGAGGATGGAGGTAAATGCCCAAGTCCCACAGATGCCTTCTCCTAGGGAAGGAGCAGGGCTGGGGAAGGGGCAGAGCAGACCCTCTGAAGCTACTCCGAGGGCAAGGCCTCATTTTGCCTGGTCTAAGGGGGGTATTGAATCAGGTAATCAGATCTTGAATACTGGTTTTAGACCCCAGTGCCCCAAGCATTGATCTCATAGTATTGGCAAGAAAGGGCTTTCCATTAGGACAATATCACTCCAGAGACACCCGGGAAAGTCAGGGCAACTGAGGTGGAAAACCTCTGCTTTGTTTATCTCCCCTTCCTTCTTCATAACTTTTCCCAACAAATAAAACCAAGGAAAAATACTTTCTCTCCCTCTTCCAAACGGCATCTAAAAAGAAAGTAGGGATTTTAGTAGATATCTTTCTCATACTTAAGACTCTTGAATTTTAGATTACAGAAATAATAAGCTTGATTCCAAGAGAGGGTATAATTTCAAACTAATGAAATACTTTTATAATAATTTACAGTTTGTTGACCATCAGCTGAGAACTTTACACATCATTAAAAACCCATTAGGACAATGACCATACCATTAGGTCTTCAGTAGATGCCTTAAAACCTTATTTGTTTAAAAAAATATTATTTTTGGCAGGCATTCCTTAGAGTGAGTGGCAGAATTGCAGAATGAACCAAGTCCACAGTAGAAGGCTCCTATTGTGTCTGGGGGGTCTGTGACCACAGCCCACAGCCAGGTAGAGTTGGTCAGTTTTGTGTAACCCCAGCTCAGCCCAGGGAACTTATTCTCCACAGAGCCAAAGGACACTATATTAAATTAGTCATTTCTTTATTGAAGCTCTTTAGGCTGCAGGAAAATCCAGATATGGCTATAGGGAGGAGTGCCATATAAATAATGTTCTGTCAAGTCCATAAGCTAGCCCCGAGCTTCTCAACTCTGACCTGCCCTTCTGTATCACTCAGGGAGCTTATAAAAATACTCCTGGTAGGGGGCATCTCCATCCTGTGCAAATGGTCTGCAGTTACCCAGACATCAGTGTTTTTATACAACCCCTGAGGGACATTAATGTGCAACCAGAGTTGAGGAGCACCAGTTTAATGAACTGGCTAATATCAAAGTTTCTGAGATAAGAAAGTGGAGACCTGTAGATTTTGAAGAGAAAGAAGGAGAAGAGGAGGAGAAGGGAATAGGGGGAAAGTGGAGGACAGGGCCAAGGATGTATTAAATCAAGATCTGGGCCACAATTGGATATGGTGGCCATGATTGCATGGAAATGTGACCCACACGGACTTGGTAAACAAACATGCTCACTAGATGGTTATTTGGAGCACTGTTGAAAATCTTACCTACTCTCCAGAGTTGCCTTGTTCTGACTTAGGCAAGACCTCTTTGAGGCCAGAATGAACTGCCCAGCATCACTGGCATATTATCATTCCCATGTCATCCTCTTTTGGAAACTTGGAGTCCAAGGACCAAATTGCACTATCCACTCAGCTTTGTTCACCATGGTGGATGACATGCCATTGACCTCCCAGCAGTTACTGAGAACACCACCCCAACCTCCAACACATCTTGAAATGCTCAAGAGAAGTGAAGACATCCCAACTTCTTAAAATTCTAACATAGCATTAATCTTATTCTTACATTTTAAAACTTTGTATCAAAGTACACATAGATACAAATACACCAATTAAAAGTGTAGAGGACCAATGGTTTTTCATAAGGTGAACACACTGGGGTCACCAGCACCCAGAACAAGAGACAGAATATTCTTGGCACCCCAGAAGTCTCCTGGCAGCCTCCTTCCAGTTACTAACCCCTGAGATACTCATTATACAACTTGTAATACTAAAAAATAGTGAGTCTCTTTCTTGTTTTTAAGCTTTCTGTAGATGAAGTCATGCTCTACTTGCTCTTGGGTCTGGCCTCTTTAGGTCAGTCTCATGTGCGTAAGATCTTTCAGCATGGTGGCACGTAGTTATAGTTTCTCTGTTATTGTGGTTGTATGATGTTTCTATTTTTACTTAAAAAAGGTTTAATAAAGAACTAGAGATTAAAAAGAAAGGAAGAGATGGTCATGACACATGTCTCAAGTATTATAAGACTTACACAAAATATAAATTTATTAATATTTCTTTGTACCTGGAGTCAGCGAATTTGCACCAACGTCATTCTTCACTCAATGCTGGTATATTTTCAGCAACTAGTTTTCTGTATTATAAGACCTCAACTAGGAATGCTGGCCTTTTGAGTGGTTCCCAGGAATAACAATCTTGTCAGAGTTGAAGTATCAGTGACAGTGTCACCCGGTACCATTATAATGTCCCTACCTCAGTGCATGGAGATAATATAATGGTCAGTTTTATATATTATCATTCCAAGTGTGTCCCAGACTACAGAGAGAATTTTATTCTCAAGAAAAACCGTACAGCAGTGGTTCTCAAACCACTAGAATCACCTAGAGTGCTTGTAAAAATTTGTTGCTGCCCCCCCTCCCTGGGCTTCTGATTTTGTGGGTCTGGGGTGGGGTCCAGTCATGTCCCTAACAAGCCCCCGGGTGATGCTGATGCTGCAGGCTTGGGGGAACATTTTGAGAACTGCTGCCTTAGCTCTGGGAAATAAAGTTATGTTTCTATTCCTTTCCCATGTCCCACTGATGACGACATGTATCTGTGTTTTCAAAGTCCCTGAAATGAACCAGTTAGGATTTTAGTTTTGTTGGCATGTTTATCTTCTTAAATCATTATCACCTATTATCTTGCTCTGCCCTACAATGCAACTCTGCTCATCATTCACTGGAACACACATTTTATTTCATCTTCATTTACTTGCACACTGGCAGACCCAACTATTTGTCCACATTGAAGACATCAAAACGTGTACTAGTCTCCTGCAGCCCCTGGCAGGGAGTCCTCCATTGCCCTGCTGAATGCATTTGCTATATTTTCTGCTGGACCTTTGATTAAATCTTGTAATTCCTGCTTCTCAATTGTATGTGTTCATCTACTTAAATACCTAGCATATGAAGCTTTATTTCATGCTGTTGTAAGAATATTCTATGAGGTTATAACAGCAATCTGTGATCCTATCATGACCAGTCTGAAAAAAAAAAAAAAAGAACCATAACTTTTCATGCTGTTAAGTATGTTTTTCAGCTAAAATGAAGTGTTTCTCGGACTTGGCTACACACTGGTATCTCCTGGACAACTTTAACAAATACAGGGTGTTTTTGTTGTTGTTGTTTTTTGTTTTGTTTTGTTTTTTTAACAAATACAGTTTTTCTTTAAACTGATGGGGGCTTTGGTCTGGGCATAGACATTGTCAAAGCTTCCTGATGATTTTAATACATAGAAAAGTTTTACAGCTTCTGAAGTACCTTGTTCTCTTTATGAATGAAGAGTAGTCACATTTTTTTCCACTGGGTTATTTTCAGAAATGCCTATCCTTGCTTTATTTATGTGCCCCCCTGGATGTTTTCCTTTTGAATTTTGCTTCCGTAAACAAGAGAGTATAATGAACTGGTCTTTACATGTTGCACAAAGCATTCGATTCACTTTGAGTCTTGGATAAACACACTCTAAGCTAGAGATGAAAAATAATAAATTCTACTGTATTTCCTGTCTCAATTTAGCAAGGCCGTACCAACTTGTCAGGAAAGAGTTTGTTATTCTTATAATTCATGACTAGAAAGGGTTGTTAGGAGTACATGATTCGTTATGAAACAGTTCTGTAATTTCCAGAAATGTTTTCCCATTATATAACAATTATATGTAAAGACAAAAGTACCACTTGAATACTAAGATTTATGACAATGTCATGTCACTAAATGTAATGACCCTGTGTCTATTGCCCCAGTGGTTTGGAAAATTAGATTGATTTGAGTCAAGTGGAGTTACTTGAAAATAGCTTAAATGTAATCCATTTGTATTAATGTAATCTACCCCACCCCAAAAGTTAGATATCACCAGATGAAAGACATCCCTAGAATAAACCTAGGAAATAGCTCTTTCTCAAAAATTAGGATGATATGTAGCATGTCCAATCTATGGGCTCCCTTCTACTTTATTTTTTTGTAAAGGCTGGGCCCTTGTATCTCAGAATAATTAGACATAGATTGAAATTTAATTATGATTTATTGATGGCCATTTTAATTTAGAGCCATCAGTCTGCACTACTTATTTAAACTGCTGAGAAAAGTATTAACAAAGGAATAGGATATCCTGAGGGATAAACTTCAGGACACAAGATATGACAGTTGTTCTGAGTTTAGTCACTGATTCCATGTATAAATTTGTAGGAAAAATTGGGAATACAATCACTCAGTGCTCCTCAAACATGATTAGTGAACAAATGTGTTTAGAACAGGTGGTTTTTTTTTAATTTTTAATTTTTTAAAAAACTTACACATAAATTTAAGTCGGGGCACGTAGGTGGCTCACTCGGTTATGGGTCTGACTGTTGATTTCGGCTTAGGTCGTGATGTCATGGTTTGTGAGTTCGAGCCCCACATCTGGCTCTGTACTGAAAGTGCAGATTCTCTCTCACTCCCTCTCTCTCTCTGCCTCTCCCCCGCTTGTGCATGCTTTCTCTGTCTCTCTCAAAATAAGTAAATAAACTTAAAAAAATTAAATAGCACCTTCAAAGACTAGTTTATCAACCTCATCATCCTCATCTAAAGGTTTTAAGACTAATAGAAGCTTTTATGTAGCCCATTAGAATTTACAAAGTATTTTCATATACATTTTAGTATATTTTCCCAAAACCCAGGAAGATTGGAAGAACAATGATGATTTACACATTATATAGTTTTCCACAGGGAGTCTTAGAGAGGTTAAATGAATAAAACAGACTGAAGTTTTGGAATCACCCAGATATTCTGATTCTGAATTGACTCTGCTGTACCAGCTACTTATGGAGCAGCTCATTGAGAAAGCTGTTAAGGATAGTGAAGAAACACAGAAATTCTCATACTTACTGTATTTTTGTCACCTTTCTAAAGGATTTTTATACTTTATAGTCAATTTGTCATTGTTAGAAATGTCCCTGTATTGGAGCTACATTCAGGTTGTAAACATCAAAACTATAAACCTGAATTTGGGATTCTATGAAACCTCATGTAGGTCATCAGAGTAATTAAGAACAATCACGCTTGACCCCATATCTGCACTTACTATTTAGAGCGATGGGTTATTTGTTTCATTTTTTATTGCATTTTCTTTATCGTATTTCTTTAAAAGAAGTCTGTGCTTTGCTAGTTCTTGTAGTTCTTAGAATCAGCCACTAGAGGGTAGTCTTTAGTCAGTAATGTCAGACATGCTCTAGGATTGGAACTTCCATTTTGATTGGAAATGTGCCATGTACAGGGAAGCTGTTTTCCCCTAGTGGGAACAGACTAAGAGTTTTGTGATTCAAGAGTCTTCCTTTTGTTTTTTAATGACTATACCTTTCTTCCTTCTATTCAGACCGTTGCTTCCAGATACTATTACTTGTTGAACAAATTTGTCACCTCATCCTAGTTTTATTTAAATGGTGCCGTTTATAAGCCCTGCCTTTGGTGGGAATTTGGTCTGAACTTTGTGCAAGGCAAAGTGATTTTTCTCTGCACATTGTGTTATGGGGAAGCACGACAACAGTAGTCTTAGAGACGTGTGCTGCCAGCTTGGGGAACAATTGGGAATTTGTATCTGGAAGCACATTTCAGAGTACTCCTGAACCACTCTTGGTCCCAAACTGTTGTCTACCACTGATGTCATGTGCCAAACTTTTACAGAGTCACTGTGGACAATCCAGTAGAAGTCTTCTCTATGTTTTGTGTAGGCCATCTGATTTCCCTAGCAGAAGGAGAACAAACAAAACTTCATTCACACTCACTATTTGCATGATATGGGCCAAGGGTTTACTATATTTGTTATTAGTCTCCTAAGCATGGAATCTGAATGTCAACCATATCCTGTTCTTTTTTTCCTCAGTGACTGTTGATTTTCCTAACACAGTAAGTTTTCTTTCCTAATTCACTTTCATAACCAAACCTGTGTTTCAGGTTCTCATTCTTTACACACCCTATCAAAAAATGAGATGCCATCCCTTTTTTATTCAGTGAATCAGGCCTTTGGACTTCTCAAATCCTCCAGGAATTATTTCTGTACAATTTTACTGCATCTTCATACTTCCTTCAAATCCTCTCATTGTTGAACGTAAGCATTTATGTAACATTTCCTGGTACACTCCTTCTTTGCAGTCATTCTCTGCAGTTAACAAAACTCCAAGACTGAATCAGACCCCAATGTTACCAGCTGAACTGTTCATCTGCCCAGTGTGGGGGCGGTGGTGGTTACTTGGGTGTGTGAATACGAACTTGCTCAAGGACCACAGGAAGCTATGTTTCTCGTTGCTACCACTTTAGTTGTGATTTTTATTGTTAGTGAAATGTGGAAACTTTTCCTCATATGGGTCAACTGAGTTCACCCTGTTTCCTAAGATCTAGAAGAAATTGGCTCAAAACCCCATGGTACAGATTGTGAAAAGTCCCGTATTCTCTCCAAAGCTTTTAAGAATTTCTGAGAGACTTAGAGTCCATCTCCCGATGATATCAGGCCCCAAGGCTCTGCCTCAGCAGAATTAGTTTGGTTTAGGAATTAGCTCACAGTAGTCATCATGACCTCCGTTTTCCACATCACAGAGACCAGTGGTAGAATTAAGCCTCTGCCTCCATTTTCCCAGCCACCAGCTTTTCCTTTCTTGCAGGAAAGGAAACTTATTCACAAAGGACAGTTACATACGTATCAGACTCTATTGATAGTTGGAAGAAATAAAAGAAATTTGCATTCACAAATAATGTGAAATGGAATGGTATTTAGACATTCATATTCTTAAGAAGTTACCTAGTCATAGGAGCACCTCGGTGGCTCAGTTGGTTGAGCATCTGACTCTTGATTTCAGCTCAGGTCATGATCTACCAGTTTGTGAGTTTGAGCTCTGCATCGGGCTCTGTGCTGGCAGTGCAGAGCCTGCTTGGGACTCTTTTTCTCGGGCCCTCCTCGCTCTCTCTCTCTCTCTGTCTGTCAAAATAAATAAATAATACTTAGAAAAAATAAGTTAGCTAGTCATTTCTCCAACTAGAGTGCTAGTCTTCTACCATTTTGCTTGCCCCTCCTTTGTCCCTTACCTTCTGTATTCTTCCTCATCTAAACATTGCTTATGAGAGCTGCAAATCTTTCTCACTTAATGAGATTTAGCATTTTACCTCTCTCTTTCTGCTCCAACCATCTTTTAACTCCCAGATCTACCCAGGTGTTCAGCAGAACAAAATGGCTTTTTATTTATTAGTGCCCCCTTCAATAGAGTATACCTTTAGAGTACGCTTTTGGTTATAAATAGTTGATGTGTGTGTGTGTGTGGGTGTGTGGCTGTGTGGGTGTGGGTGTGTGGCTGTGTGTGTGTGGGGGGGATTACATGGGGTAGGATGACCAAACTGACTTGTCCATTCAACTTATATTTGATCTCAAAATTCCATATAGGCAGTCTTAGCTTCATTCACTCATTCAAGAGATAAGTATTGAACATTTACTTGCAAACAGAAATACGGTTCCTTCTCTGTTGAAGATGACAGTCTGGTGAATAAGTCAAAAATCACAAGTGTACATGTCTGCCTCTAAACTGTAATAATTCCTGTGAAGGAAGGGTATGCAGTGCTGTGGGAAACTGTAGCAGGAAATGTCTTAGTCTGCTTGGGCTACCATAACAAAATGTCATAGACTAGGTAGCTTAACCAATGGACATTTATTTTCTCATAGTTCTGGAGGCTAGAAGTCTGATATCAGGGTACCAGCATGGCTGGTTTCTGGTGAAGATTCAATTCCTGACTTTTGGACAGCTGCCTTCTCACATAGGGGAGAGGGAAAGAGAGAAAAGATGGGGGTGGTGGGAGGAAGGGATGGAGAAGGGAGAGAGAAGGAGAAGACTCTGTAGCATCTCTTCTTATAAGGGCACTAATTCCATCATCAGTGCCTCATCCTCATGACCTCATCTAACCTTAATCACCTCCCAAAAGCTCCATCTCCAAATGCCATCACATTGGGTGTTTCACTATATGAATTTTGTAAGGGCAGAGCTTGATATTCTGAAGGGAGCCTGTGAGTTTTTGCACTAGTCCCTGCCAAAACGGGAGATAGCAGGCTCTGCCCTCATCCTTTGAGCTTCCAAAAGGGACTCTGTGTTTGTAGCAGTCCATCTATTCCTTGATGAAGTCTGACGTCTCTGAGCATGTTGTAGGACATATTTCCTAAGGTTCAGGTATGATCCTTAAGAACTCGGAGGGTAAATATGTGAATATTGCTAAAAGCCATATTTATATTATAAGAAACCAATACTATTTCATTTTGGAGGGAGGACTTATGACTCCTGGGATAACAGAATAACTGCCTAGAGTATTTTCATTCATCACTAGAAGCTAAAGAGTTGGTCCATGTAGGCAAGTGGGTGGCACTGTTGTGAACTGGTTCTTGAGATTTTCGTAGTGCACCGCAAGCTTTTTCAGCAAGTTTTCTCCTCTCACCTTTTGGCTTGTCCGTGACCATAATACCTACTGATCTAGGAATGCCTGGGTGGCTCACTGGATTAAGCGTCCAACTCTTGATTTAGGCTCAGGTCATGATCTCACAGTTCATGGGTTCAAGTCCTGTGTTGGGCTCTCTGCTGACAGCACAGAGGCTACTTGGGATTCTCTATCTCCCTCTTTCTCCTCCTCCATCTCTCCCTTCCTCTGTCTGTCTCTCTCTCTCTCAAAATAAATTAATGTGAAAAATACCTCCTGATCTAATTCCCAGATTTTCTCATAACAGATACTACTCTATTTCCCACAAGCCAGCAGGAGTTTCCATTTGCCTGTATAGAGTGCTTATCTGTTTTTACTTTGAAAACTAAAACTAATTTGGTTGATTTTTCATTTCTTTCCTGTTCTACACAGCACTGCATTTTAGGTTTGACCTAATGAACCGATACAATAACTCTGATATACACGACAAGGAATTTGAATTTGCATCCTTGCTACCAATTCTGAACAATAAGCATTGAGAAGGTATGCAAAGTTTGTCCAAAAGTGGTTTGGCATTGTGATAGTAGGGTCCAATTAAGAGCTCAGCAAACTTCTTTTGAAATATTTCCAAGTTCATGAGAAGAGTAACTTTGTACAAAAAAAAATGCTTTTTACTTCTCTGGTTAATTAGATAGCTGGTGGAATATCATAATCTTTCATCTCACATTCACATTTGGAATCTGTACGTTTCATTGCCTTCAAAGGACTGCAATGCTTCACAATAGAGAAATGGAATCAGTTACAAAAAAGGAAAACATTAAGTGTCATCTAAAAAGATGAAAAGCAAACAAATAAACTTTTCACTTTTGAACTTTTGGGTGTTTGCCTTTTAGTTACAAAAAGATATTATTTGCCCTTAGTAATCATCATGATAGCTAAAATTTAGTCAGTAGTTACTGTGTGGCAAACCCCATGCTGAACACCTCAAATATATCACATCCGAGAGTCTATACAACAGTATCCTTGGAGGGAACTGAGGTTCAGTGAGTGTCAGCAACTTACTGAAGTTCATGCCCTCAGCCAATGACAGAGCTGAGACTCAAACTGGTGACTGAGTTGTTAATCACAGTGCTTCACAGTTGGCATAGCTCTATTTATTTTTCCAGTCATAAACTCTGCTTAAATTTCCATGAATAGTAATTTGATTTCTTCCCCTTGTCTGGGCTGTATATTTGTGTAATTGGATTTCTATGGACCTTTGAATACAGGCAATATTTGAAGTGGATTTATTTTTCAAATTTAGGAGATTAAGTGATTTCCATGATCTAAAACTTCCTCCAGAGAAACCAAACCCTCCTTCCTACCCTGTTATTTGAGTAAAATGCTGTTGCCAGCTGTATTAGTTTCCTAGGGCTGCCCTACAAAGTATCGTAAAACGGGTGGCTTGGAACAACAGACTCTTATTGTCTCACGGTTCCGGAGACCAGAAATCTGAAATCAAGGTGTCAGCGGGGGCAAGCTTTCTCTGAAGGTACCGGGGAAGGATCTATTTCAGGCCTCTTTTCTTTCCATTCCGTCCTAATCTCTCCTTATAAGGACACTGATTGTATTGGATTAGGGACAAATTTTAGGACATTCTTTTAACTCGATTATCTTTGAAGACGGTATTTCTAAATATCCCATTCTGAGGTACTCGGGGTTAGGACTTCAACATATGTTTTTGAGGGGGACACAATTCAATTCCTAACATGGCTTCTGAACCAGAGAAATATCTGGAAGTAGAGGCATGGTAGCCAGTGTTGTGGCCTGAGGAGAGTTTCCCTTCTGTGGAAGAGGAGATTAGATTGGCTGATTGGTGCTATCGTATTTTATGTCACACTCGTATTCTATTTTAACAGGTCAGATGCAACATATTTAAAATATTTTCTTGCTACAGCCATTTTATTAAAGTGTTTGGAAAAGTGACTTCATCTTTCTCTTTCCACATATTTGCCACAAAGATAAATATCTAATGAGTGATCTTGCCCAGTCTGGCTTCTTTCAGTAAGAACGGCTTTGGGGCTCCACCTCGGAGCGTGTGCCCAGTATCTTCACTTTTCCTTCAGGCCTCCTAGTTTTTCACGTTCCTCTATGCCTGTGGAAATCAATCAACTACCTCTTTTATGTTCACATACAGAGGTTCTTCTATGACACATTTCAGACAGAGTAAAAGCTCTGTTAGATTTTGAAGGCACCGCCTTTTGAATTGTGAGCACTTGATCGATACACTTTGATGGAAACAGGTTGCCCTTTGACTTTGGCCTCTGTGACTTCTCTAGCTAAATCCTACAGCAAACATTCTTGGAGCACCGTCTGTGGCAGAGCCTCACGTCTCCCCTCATCTCCACAGCCCCCCCCCCCAGGAAGTGAGACCTAGTGTGGCAGCTGAGGAGACGGAGTCTCAAACACAAAGGATCTCCACCGAGTGGACAGTGGGAGTAGGGGAGGGCCCGGCGTGTCCCTCCAGGAACCACCCTCCGTGATTCTGCTCCAGGGTCTGGAGGTGCTACGCTGCCTCTGCCTGCACTAGCCTCTCTGATGATGATTCGCCCCTACCCATCCAGTTCTTTGATTCATTGTTGGATTTCTAAGCTAAGAAAAGTGACATAGGAGTAGAGTTGACATGTTCAACTTCTTCTCAGTTTGCACAACAGATTAGTAATTCAGTAGCTTTTAACGTGTCGTTACTAAGAGATGTTTTAAATACCTTAGTTAACTATGTTTTGTTGGCCTTACTATGTATTTTCCTTGAGGCTTTTACTGTAAATAATGCTGGGTTTTTTTAATGTTTTTATTTTAATCTTGAGAGACAGAGACCGAGTGCGAGCAGGGAAGGGCAGAGAGAGCGGGAGATAGAATCGGAAGCAGGCTCCAGGCTCTGAGCTGTCAGCACAGAGCCTGACGCGGGTCTTGAACTCATGGAATGTGAGATCATGACCTGAGCCGAAGTTGGATGCCCAACCGACTGAGCCACCCACGCGCCCCTAAATAATGCTGTTTTGAAGGCAATATAAAAAAATAGAGAAGAGCAGTGAATAATGCAGGAGGGGGAAATTGTTATAATTACAGTGAACATTTATAGGTCAGTGGAGCGTAAGCCTTGAGGAAAAGACTCAAAAAACAGGGCTCTGAAAACCAGGAGAGAAGAGGGAGGAAGGCGGGTTCTCCATGCTGCCTGGGAAGCCCAGGGGACTTTGCTTTGCTGTGCCAGAATCACAGATGATATTTCAGTAAAATGGTTTTTCTTTTGTCCCTTCTTTATGTACATCTTGAAGAGGCATCTATGCACCTTTTCTACTTAAGAATTTTTACCTCAGTGTGAATGATTCCCTTTCTTCCTCAGATATGATTGTTCCTCAGTCATTCTGAAAACGAAGATGAGGCCAGATGAAAGTTTTGTTTAATTACCTCCAAGGTAGCTAAAGGTGTGTGTGTGTGTGTGTGTGTGTGTGGGCGCGCGCGCACCTGCATGCACAGCTGTGTGCATGTATGCATATGTATCTGTGTATGGGTGTCCACGTGGGTGTGCATGTAGGCATGTAGGCAAAGCCCCACACTGGCAGAAACCATGTGGTAACCTCCTGCATAACATATGAGTTATTTAGATTCTTATATTTTTAGAACAGTCCACTGGAATAGATATTTAAATCCTATTATCACCATATATAGTTAAATAGTCACATTTTAAAGATATAATTGCTCTCTGTCACCACATGCGCGAGCCCCTAAGGGGAAAAATAATGTAAAAAAGCCCTTTGTCCAGATTAATTCCTGAACAGGCAGATGTTTTCCAGAAGGTATGCATTCCCATACTCATGACGTGAACAGGTCAAGTGGTTAATCATTTGACTAAAACTTTTCCTTTCCCATTAAAGTAACTTGGAATACATTGATAAAGACCATTCCCGGGGTGCCTGTTTTGCTCAGTTGGAAGAGCCTGTGGCTCTTGATCTCAGGCTTGTGAGTTCAAGCCCCACACTGGGTACAGAGATAACTTAAATACATCACCTTAAAAAAAAAAACAGCCTTCCTTTCTTTTAGGTAATAAGACATTATGAATGAATCTTCATTCCTTAAAAGGCTAGATTCTCAGGCTCAATTCTTGGCAACCGACCTAAGCCAGTATGGATTATGAACATAGATACATATATATACAGAGAGAGAAATTTGTAACTACCTTTGAAATGTGAGATGGTAAAAGTTAACTACTTGTTTATAACCTCACTACCGAATTAGATAGCAAGTCTAAGATTAAATTCTGATTTGTATGAGGACATTATTAATTAGACATTTATTATCAAACATGAAATGAACAAATTACAAAATGAATTCTGTCCTTCTAGCTGCTTGGTCGCCATTTTTAAGTTTCACTTCAGGGAAAAACAGAATCTTAGGGTCAATATTTCATAATTGTGACAGATGAAAGTGTTCAGTTGTCACACCTGGATACTGGGTTTTTTCCCAAGGAGTGCTTCTCATGTCATTGCTTCTGAGTTTGTCCCTTCCATGGAAATCATACACACACCGTTCCCTCCACTTCCTATGGAGATTGCCAAGGCTGTGATTGGACCCCTGTTCTACCCCAGCTACCCTTTTGTATATTTTATTTGAATGTTACCTTAACTCCATGTTTGTTAGCGGACTTCTTGTTCCTGCAAAATCAATGACCCCCACTGACTTATCCATTTCTGTTAACATGGTCGTGTTCTTTTTCTTCATAAGCTTGAAGCCTATTGTCAATTTTGAATGAAGCCAACCTCTTTCAACTCCCAATTCCTATCAATCACTCTATTTTTTCAGTTCTTTCATATCAGTTCCTTTGCTTTCATCTCTTCTACCCTGAGCCAGAGCCACACCACCACCTGTCAGTAGATTTCCTTCTTTGTGTTTTCTCCCCCACGCAATTATTTTATATGATGCCAAACCAGATCTTCCCAAACCACCTGGATTAGGTCACTCTCCTGGCTAAAGCCTTTCAGAGAGACTTTATTTCATAGTGGAAAATCATCAAACTTCTTCACATATTTACTAGGTCCCAACACTCCTTTACTTCTGTGTTTCCTCATCCTTCACTTTGCAAATCTCTATGCCAGTTGGACTTAGGATTCAGTCCCTGAAATATGTCATCTGCATTGGGTATTCCCTGTTCATTTTTTTTCTCCCTATTCTGTTCCTGTTGTTCTCCTTCATTCCATGCCACTCCCCGCAAACACACACACACACACACACACACACACACACACACACACACACTTCAAAGCTTTTTGCTAGTATTTCAAGTGCCTGACTTTATAATTAAAAAATAAATGCACAAACTTGTTTTAGATGCAGGAATTGCCACTTAATCATTTCTAGTGTGGCCTCAGGCTTGTTATATAACACTTCTCAGCCTCAGTTTCCACATTACTACAATGGGAATAATGCCTTCCAGCATATTGCTCATCCTTAATAAAGTTCCCTTTCTCTATCATCTTTTCTCCCCAGAGAAGCCTTTCATGACCTCCCCACCACAGACTTCACTCTCTTCTGAGCCCATGGCACTGATATCTCTTATCATGTCTTTGGGAACTTATCTTTTGCTCTTTGAGGTGCCTCCTGTATTAGTATTCGTTGTGTCCTGGAGGCATATGTCATGTCAGATACTAGATTGTAAATGCTTTGGTTACAGTGCTTCTTTTTCTGAGTGGTCATAGTATTCCTTGCACTTTGTTACACATTCTCTCACTTACTGTCCCATCTTGGGAGGTAGATACAATCCCTGTTTTTGTAGAAGGGAAAGAGAGAGCTAGAAGGCTTAAGGGAGTTGCCCGAAGTCACTCAGAGAGCTAATGGCAGAAGTAAGGCTTGAATCTAAGTTCTGTGATGCTACGCCCAGGGCTACTGCCTCCCTCCCAGAGCTGAAATCTTAGGGGCAGGAACTTAGTTTTCAGTATTTAAATTTTGTGTTTAAATACATTTCAGTATTTAAATTTTTGATTACTTACAGGCCACAGTCCTGTGACTGAGAAACTTGAGAAAACAATCATGAATATTTTTACGGGAGTAAGTAAATGAATACCATAGACCATATTAAGAATGTAAAATAATTCTGGGGGTTTGAAGGCCAATTCTCTACATATTTGGGAGTGGGATATCTTGTGCTTGGCCTCTCCACCATTTACACTATTTCTCTGAGGATTATATAATGTCTTTATTCTAAAACACAGAATCATGAGGCTAAAGGAAGCATTCAGTGCCATCAGCTGAGAAGAAACAGAATTCACATTGCAGGTTCTCTAAAGTGGCTTTGTGTGGCTCTGAGTGCTCTGAACTCCACCATTGTATTCATAGCTTTTTAGCCTTTGGCTAAGATCAAGTAGAGTGTTGGTTCCTGTTAAAAGGGATGTTTTCTCCTCCCAAGTATAACATATTTACACTGCATATGCATTAAAAATATTAAACTCCTTTGACTGAAAATTTTTAAACAATAGATTTGAATTCTCTCAGATGTTATTCTTCTATTGACATTGTTCCTATAAAATGCCATGGTAGATTATTCTGTGATGCTGGATGTACTGTAGTGACTCAACTTGCATGCCAAGAACTGTTCCTTATCCAGGGGTGAGGAACATTTTCTTTCTCACAGAGAGTATTGCCCCCTTGTCCCTACCACATGCACGCATTGTGGCAGGGATGGGGGTTAGGATAGAAGGTAGCTCAGAAGTATCTATGTAAAACACAATAAAAGTAAAACTGCTATCAGAGAAAGAAACATTGCACCTACCTGGGTTGAACAACAAGAATAGAAGTGAATACAAGTTCTTCATGACATAGAACAAATTTTCAATGATTTGTCATTCATAGTAGGGTAATTAAAGGAAAGATAAAAGAGGATGATAAGAGGACAGAGTATGGAAGAGGGGGAAACAGAATCGAGGCAGAGGATGGAATGAAAAACTAGGACAAAGAGAGGAAGAGGAAAGAGAAAGAAAACGAAAAGTAACGTCAGCGGCTCCTAGGTTCTGAGGTGAGATAGCTGGTCATAGGTCAGCAGCTTTACTCACACATCCTGTTATTCACTTTGGGCATCAGAGAACATTGTCACTACCCTTTGAAATTTCCATACACTCTACAATGATTTTGTAGCCCTCTTTCTTTAGTGGGAAATTGCTTATCTGCTCTTTTTTTCAATCTTGGAGGGCTGTTTTTTTTTTTTTTATGGCTTTATTTTTTCAAACAGTTCAGAATGTTTTGAAATGGGTAAAATAATGCATTTGGTCTTGACTCTTTGTATTTTAATCTTAATTTGGGGCCACTTTAACAATTCCAGAATACACTGGAGTGGCTTCTTTCTAAAGTAATTGAAATAGTATTTTAAAATAGTCATTAGTATTATTATCATTATTTTGTTGTCTTTAGTCATTTGAAAGGGGACATGCTCTGATTCAGCACAGCTGTATTTTAATACGGGCTCTACATTTGACTAAACTCCCATTGCCTATAAACCCCTGTGTCCTTGGGTACAGCACAGAGAGCCCATGCCTGCATGCTTCTCATGAGGGTGCATGATGCCCTGTGTATCCACATCCCAGGTCTGGCATAAAGTAGACAGAAATGATGACTCAGTTGCTCCCTCCCAGACCCCCTCGAGTGGTACTCCCACCGAGTGTAATAGAAAATACATAAAGAACTCTTCCTGCCTCCGCCTTTTAATTTCCATTGATTACACTAAATGGAATAATCCCATTAGCTCACAAAACACACAGCTGTTTTCAGGGCTGCAGCTCTGTGTCCTCTGGGCTCAGAGCAACATAACTTTGGTTCCAGGTAACATTTTACCTAGATCTGATTCTGCTCCTACAACGATGCTAACCCCAAGCTCTTGTTTTGCAGAATACTGAATGACCAGGTAACAGGTTCCAAAACACTCGTGAAACCAAAGGATTCTAATTTTAAAATATTGCTTATATCCACTTGGAGCATATTTTTTCTCCCATGAGGAATAGGCTTATTCCTGGATAAAGCTTAAAATACAGTGACCAATTGAGGTCCAACTTCGGCTTAGGTCATGATCTCACGGTTCGGTTCGTAGGTTCAAGGCCCGCATTGGGTTCTGTGCTGACAGCTCAGAGCCTGGAGCCTGTTTCAGATTCTGTCTCTCCCTCTCTTTCTGCCCCTCCCCAACTCGTGCTCTGTCTTTCTCTGTCTCAAAACTCAATAAAACAAAAAAAAAATTTAAAAAAAATACAGTGACCTATTAAATACATAGCATGACTTTATTTTTTTAATTTATTTTTTTGTGCTGAAAAAGTGTATGATTTTTTTATATAGTTTATTGTCAAGTTGGTTTCCATATAACACCCAGTGCTCTTCCCCACATGTGTCCTCCACCATGACCATCACCCCGCCTTCCCCTTTCCTCCTCTCCCTTCCGCCCTCAGTTTGTTTTCAGCATTCAAGAGTCTCTCGTGCTTTGCCTCCCTCCCTCTCCCTAACTCTTTTTCCCCTTCCCCTCCCCATGGTCCTCTGTTAGGTTTCTCCTGTTAGACCTATGAGTGCAAACATATGGTATCTGTCCTTCTCCGCCTGACTTATTTCGCTTAGCATGACACCCTCAAGGTCCATTCACGTTGCTACGAATGGCCAGATTTCATTCTTTCTCATGGCCATGTGGTATTCCATTGTATAGATAAACCACATCTTCTTGATCCATTCATCAGTTGATGGACATTTAGGCTCTTTCCATGATTTGGCTATCGTTGAAAGTGCTGCTGTGAAAATTGGGGAACATGTGCCCCTATGCATCAGCACTTCTGTATCCCTTGGGTAAATCCCCAGCAGTGCCATTGCTGGGTCATAGGGGAGATCTATTGATAGTTTTTTGAGGAACCTCCACATGTTTTCCAGAGCGGCTGTACCAGTTTACATTCCCACCCACAGTGTAGGAGAGTGCCCATTTCTCCACATCCTCACCAGCATCTATAGTCTCTTGAGTTTTTCACTTTGGCCACTCTGACTGGCGTGAGGTGGTATCTCAGTGTGGTTTTGATTTGTATTTCCCTGATGATGAGTGACGCTGAGCGTTGTTTCATGTGTCTGTTGGCCACCTGGATGTCCTCTTTGGAGAAGTGTCTCTTCATGTCTTCTGCCCATTTCTTCACTGGATTATTCGTTTTTCGGGTATGGAGTTTGGTGAGTTCCTTACAGATTTTGGATACTAGCCCTTTATCTGATATGTCATTTGCAACTATCTTTTCCCATTCTGTCGGTTGCCTATTAGTTTTATTGATTGTTTCCTTTGCAGTGCAGAAGCTTTTTATCTTGATGCGGTCCCAATAGTTTATTTTGGTTCTTGATTCCCTTGCCTTTGGGGATGTGTTGAGTAGGAAATTGCAGCGGTTGAAGTTAAGGAGGCTGTTTCCTGCTTTCTCCTCTAGGGTTTTGATGGTTTCCTGTCTCACATTCAGGTCCTTCATCCATTTTGAGTTTATTTTTGTGTATGGTGTAAGAGAGTGGTCTAGTTTCATTCTTCTGCATGTGGCTGTCCAATTCTCCCAGCACCACCTGCTAAAGAGGCTATCTTTTTTCCACTGGATACTCATAGCATGACTTTAAATGAGCCAAAGATGGGGCGCCTGGGTGGCTCAGTCCATTAACTATCCGACTTTGGCTCCATTCATGATCTCAGCATTTGTGGGATCGAGCCCCATGTCAGGCTTTGTGCTGACAGTTCAGAGCCTGGAGCCTGATTCGGATTCTGGGTCTCCCTCTCTCTCTCTCTCTGCCTCTCACCCACTCACTCTCTTTCTCAAAAATAAAATTTAAAAAAAATTAAAAAAATAAATGAGCCAAAGAAAATTGCAATAATTCCAAGTAATAGTTTTTTTCTGGAGACAAAAGCCAGGGAATCTTGAATCTTAGCACTGGAAGGAACATAGATGTCATTAAGCCTAATCACTTATCTGACACAGAGACTACCTTGATCAGGCATCTGACAGCTAATTCCTGGGAACATAAAATGACCTACCACATATTGCCTTTCAAGGAAGCCTGATGTGTCATGAGACGGCTCCAGTCATTTAGAAACCAGTCTTTATAAGGAGTTGTTTGTCTGCTTCTTTGCACTGTCCACTTCTGGCTCTTAATTCTGAGTAAGACATTTCTACCGATTTTTCTTCCTTGAAATGACCTTCACTATTTGGAACAACTGGTATACCCACTCTCAGTGTATTCTTTAGGTTTGGCTTCCCCATTTTGGAACCCTTTCCCTCATGAAATATTTCTAGAGTCATTTACATCCCTGTTCCTATTAACAATGTGGCTTTCTGCTTCAGGCCACCCCTCAACAAACTCAGAGAACAGTGAGCTGATTGTCTCTTGTGTGACAGTATTTTTACCCTTAAGGTCAGAGAGGTCTAAAATTACACTGGTTTATTTTGGATTTTGTTTTGTTGCTTTTTCCTCTTTATTTTCTTTTTGCAAATCCTACATCACTACTTACAACAAATTTTTGATAAATGAGCATTATGAATCTTCTCCTAGACCTATATAATAATTTTTTTTAAGATTTTATTTTTAAGTAATGACTATACCCGATAGGGGCCCACACTTAGAACCCTAAGATCAAGAGTCGCACGCTCTACTGAGGGAGGCAGCTGGGCACCTCGGATTTTTAAGAAGAATCTTTACCCTAAATGTTGCTAGACCTTACTAGCCTGTGACAACAAATGAGGTCATGTTAACTTTAATAATTTAAATGTCATTAGCTTTTGCCCACATTTGCTGAAGTAGATTTCCTATGCAATCCAACTAATTATTTCTGGGAGTTCCCAAAGGTTTTTCAAAAGAACAAGTCTCTCTTTATTGGAACCACTGTTCCTCCAAAAGGCCCAGCAGCCCCCTGCACTCCCCAAGGTTCAGCAAGGTCCTGTTGCTACCCAGGGACCATGCTTCTACTTTGCGTCTCCTCCACTGACACTTAACTTTATCCCTTTGTTCCTAATATTGTACAAAGTTATATGCAACATCTCTCTCTCTCTCTCTCTTTTTAAAAATATTTTATTCTTAAGTAATCTCTCCACCCAATGAGGGGCTTGAACTCACAACCTCAACATCAACAGTTGCATGCTCCATTGACTGAGCCAGTCAGACACTCCACCCCCCACTTTATTTTCAACATCTCTTTACTTACAGCTTTCTTCTCTCCCCGCAACCCAAAATTCATCTCTGGGAATGAATTCAAGTAACAGACACCATATTCCCTTCAGAATGGCTCTCCCATCTCAGAGCTAAGCCTTTGTTACTGGGCTGAGCTTCCAGTGCCCAACTCCTGCCACTGTACCAGGAGCTCTATGAAGAGCCCACTAACCCTGCTGCAAATAGTCTTTGATTAGATCTTCACACCCTGTCTTTTCTCCCTCTTGAAAGGAACATTGCGCCATGAACATTTTTAGCAAATCATTAAATGTTCTTCACAGATGTAACTTTTAACTCCTCTATAATAATCATCTTATGGGTGTACCATGCTAGAACTTATTTGCCCATTTTTCTGTTACTTAGGACATTGGGCTTTACACATACCTTATTATTTTAAACAAGTATTATGATTTACCTTACTCCTATTATACTCCTAATTCAGCCCATTTTTAACATTGTAGATAATCTCATATCTGAATTATGGCATTCAGGATATTAGTATCATTTATAGCTTTTGGCTTTAGATAGGCATTTAAAAAATTATTTTAAAGAGAGAGAGAGACAGTGTGAGCAGGGGAGAGGTGCAGAGGGACAGAGAGAATCCTAAGCAGGCTCCATGTTCAGTGTGGAGCCTAACTCAGGCCTCCATCTCATGACTGTGAGATTTCATTAACCTGAAATCAAGTGGCAGAAGTTTAACCAACTGAGAGCCACTCAGGTGCCCCAGATATGCATTTTTAAGATGCACCTTTAACTTTTTAACCATCACACACCAAATTTTAGCTGCTTGTAGTCCCAGCTTTTATATTTCAGGCTATGGAGGCTCCATGCCTCATAGTAAAGTCTTGATGAAAGAGAGACGCTGTATGCCAGTGTGAATCTCATGTTGTAGTTTCACTTGTAATTTCAAATGTCATTGAATATTAATGTCAGTTGCTAACTGACATATTTCCTGGGAATCACTTCAAACCCTCCTCATTAAAAATAAATTATATAAAGTAAGTTACAGAATTAAAAGAACCTTTAGGTATGGTCTAGTTCTTTGACTTCATTTCAATCACATTTCTACCTACCTATCTCTCCCTTCATCAAGCCATTTATCGCCCTCCATATATATCCTAGGGACAATATAAATATGGAGTATAAAAAATTAAGTCCCATGCTTCACTGGCTGAGTCAGTGCAGCATGCACCTCTTGATCTCAGGGTCACGAGTTCAAGCCCCATGTTAGGTATACAGCCTAGTTTAAAAAAAATAGTATGCCCCAGACACTGTACTTGTAATGTACATGATAAAGGAATAAATAGACGTGATGAGGGATGTGATTCCTACTCTCTGGTAGGAGAAGGAAGGATTTCAAAAAAATAACATTTAAATAATACCTTTAAAGGAACAAAGAATTCAGCAAGCAATTATGTGGGTGGGTTAACAGACCTGAAGGAACATGGCATTTTTGGTAAGTTTTTATAGCTACAGCATTTTGAGTCCACGGTACACATCCTCATATCCTGAGATGAAGTTGCAAAGATGTGAGTCTGGTAGGAAAAGCCTTTAAGGACCATAAGAAATGTGCATACTATTTACCATGAAACAGAAAAAAAAATCACGGTTATTCAAGTAGGAGAATGAGATGTTTCAGAAAGACATTTTTGATAACACTATGGAGGATGGATTATAGGCTGGAGGCAAGAGATAAGGCTTTTTTTTGTCAGTGTGACAGGCTCTTTTATTAATAAAGTACACAACTTATTATACTCACATATATACAAGAGGAAACAGATTCATCTCAACGTGTTCAAGGTTTTTGGGAAAATGGTACTCCTTTTATTATTGATTTTGTTTATTTACCTGTGGATGTAGTAGATTGGTCCTCTATTTCCCTTGATGAAATCTTTTAATAGGTAGAAAAAAGAAAAAGTTCAAAATGGCTATCGAGAACCTCCTTCACCTAGGTTTTATTTGTCTTTTAGAAGATAACTGATCCAGATCTATGAAACTCAACATCTCACAAATGCCATATTTTATTTTGTTGGACAATGTGTCAAGAGAATGCCTCAGGCCTCCTTTGTCCATTAACAGGCCAGTTGTGAGTCACAGTCTGGACATGAGGAAATGTTCGTTTACTTTTTCATAGTCATGGCAATGAGGCTTTTTTTATGCCCAGAGTACTATCCTGGCCTAAAGTGCCTATTGAGAAGGTTATTTTCAGCCAGAGGCAGGGAGCAGAATGTCAAAATACAATTCTAAGAGCTCCCTCTCATCATTCGGATAGCCTGAGGAAGCTGAGGTTTTACAGCTGCCTAAAACCCACAAGCTACACACGAGGTGGCTCAGCACTGTTAATTAGCTGCTTCAGGATTCTTAATGCCTTACGGCTTTGGAAACACTTGTTAACCCACAGAGGGAGGAGAAGAGCTGGAAGCAATTGGATCATAGCCTGAATTTATTATAATTCAATTCAATAACTACCTTACCTTTCCAAATCCCAGTCAGAATCTGTTGAAAATTACAGTTGATTTAAGTTGTTCTCAGTTACATATCCCGACAGAATGAGATTGCAGTTCAAGGTTTCTTGAAACCACAGAAATGTGAAGAACTGCAAAAGAGAATTGGTTGATGGTGCTTTCCACATAGGCACTTTTCCAGAGGCTAGAAAACAGATGCCAGGGGAGGGGAGAGGGGACCTAACTGATGAGGAAGGGCACTTGTAGAGTGCCCAGGAGTCTGCTTGTCTAATCTCTGGCCAAAAGAGACACTGCCAACTCCCTGTGTCATGCTCCCACCATTCTTACTGCTCAGAGCTGGCACTCAACAAACCTGTAACGCTTCTTCTTAATTTAATTCTCATGACATAACCTGACCAACCACATGAAACCTAATCAAGAAAACAGTGGTTGTCATTGGCAACAAACACAGGTGTTGCATCACAAGTAAACCACATTTTACTCCACAGAGGAGAATGTTAGAATATCAACTGCAAAAATGTGGCATTACCCTTTATTAAGTACATAACACTAAAAAAAAAGAAAACCTTCATCGGAAATTCCATATCAAATTCTTAAAAAAATTTTTTAAATGTTTATTTTTGAGAGAGAGAGAGAGAGAGAGAGAGAGAGACAGAGTGACAGAGTGCAAACAAGGGAGGGGCAGAGAGAGAGGGAGACACAGAATCTGAAACAGGCTCCAGGCTCTGAGCCGTCAGCACAGAACCCGATGCGGGGCTCGAACCCACGAACCGCGAGATGGTGACCTGAGCCGAAGTCGGGCGTTTAACCGACTGAGCCATCCAAGCGCCCCATATCAAATTTTGAAAAGAAAACATATGTATAGGTTAGTTATGTTGACAATTTTCCCATAATTGCTATTACTAACTCTTGTCTGAAGCTGGTTCTTTTTTAAAAAATTTTTTTAAGTTTATTTATTTTGAGAGAGAGAGAAATGGGATGGTCAGAGGGAGAGAGAAAGAATCCCAAGCAGGCTCTGTGCCAGCTGCGCATAGCCCAGTGTGGGGCTCGAACTCACGAACTGTGAGATCATGACCTGAGCTGAAGTTAAGAGCCAGATACTTAATTGACTGAGCCACCCAGGTACCCTTAAAGCTGGTTCTTAAAACCACCACCTGTCTATCTACTGAGCATGGACAGCAGCAGCACTTTCCTCAGCCTCATCCTCTTAAAAAACACCAAGAAAGTGAAAGCGCATTTCAGAAGCTCTCCATCCTTGGCCTAAACATACTGAGTCAGATTCCCTTCTAGAGACTAGGAGAGGTCAGTGATCCCTTCCATTCACACATAATCCCGACCTGGAATTTAGCAGCTACTCAGTAAATGCTTGCTGAATGAATGAGTGACTGAATCAGTGAATGAAGTGCTCATTGTTAGGAATATTTTTCTACTAGGGTTTTTCAGGAGGAGAAATTTGTTGTAGTTACAAATGATAACTAAATATATTCAAATGGTGAGATTATAAGCAGTCTCTCCATCTCCTGAATGCCAGGTTCTCCGATGCACTTCCTATTGTGCTCATGAAATGGGAGATTGGGGTTTAGTTACAAACTCATGTATTTGCACCTGGTATTGCAAACTGGAAACATCATGCCAGTGTTTCAGACCAGAATATTTTTGTGCTTAATAAAGTTTTCCAAAATGTTCCATTTCAAAGTAGGTTTAGTTTACAACATTAGTTTAATACTAGAAAAATACAATTGGTGTATTGTTTAAATGTTCAGTGGCTGAGATTGTAAAATATTTGTTCTTTAAAATAAGCTCCCCCAAATACTGCTTAGTTACCATATTAATAATAACCCAAACATGTTACAAAGTATTAACATTAAAACTAATTACCTTATTAAGTGAAAAAGGTGACACCTGGTTTACTACCATACAGATTTCAGAAATGCATGTTTCAACCTGTTCTGTGCCATGCCTTTCATTATATCCCTCTGGTAGGACCTGTAAGCTTTTACTCTACCTTTTACTCTCTACTTTTCTTTTAGTTAGAAAGAACTAAGAGGATTTTGAGCCTCCTTCTGCACATTTAGAATATCATTTGTACTGACTTTAATCTTTGGTTCTGAATCCAGGACTTTGATTTACAAGAGTAAATGTTAAAGCACAATCCCTTTTCAAAGCATTTTAACTTTTTTAATTTTGGAAGTTGCTTCTGGAAATCATAGACATGCACTTCCTTGTTCTCCAAGAGAGTTGTGAGATGTGGGAGGGAAATCCTATTTCCTTCCCTGATTTGCTGCCACTTATCTCTGAAGTGGATAAATTCTGTTTCAGTCCTAGGTTAGCTCCTTTGTGAGCTCAGATGAGTTGTTTGATAGTTTTTGATTTCTAACATGGAATACCAAGAAAAAGTTCTTAAATGGTTCCCAGGACAATTACATGTGGCCACATATGAAACTGTATTTTGTAAATACACTTATATGAATTGCAACTTGCTCCAATTGAGTCAGAAATTTGTATCTGTGCTTTCGTAAAAAATGAATTTTATATTAGAACATGACAGTGAATTGAAAACTGGTATAGGAGACTGACCAAGGAAGACGTATAACAGAGAAGACAGAAGAGCTAAGATTATGTAGCCCGGGGAAGAAAAGGATGATCTAGGATATCTTTGATTCATAGGTAGTGCTTCACCACCGAGGTGGAATGCAAATGTGTTCTTTTACTCAGGACAGGGTAGAATGAATGACCTTAATTTATAGATGCAGGTGCTGTTTTATACCAGTTTTTCTCAACATGGGTTACTCTCAAACTTGGCTGCACGTTGAAATCACTTCCACTTTTAAAAAATGCTGATGTTGGGTCCCACCCTCAGATCCTCATTTATTTGGTTTGGGACATGGCCTGGGCTCTGAATGCAATTAATTTTGAGAACTACCATTCTGTAGATTGAGATATACCATGATTAGGCCCACTCTGGTGTCTGAGTTTCTCCTCATTATAGTTTATCAAGTGGGTTTGGGCATTGTTTCTAGCAGCTCCTGGTTAGTATTAATTATATTGCTTTGGATGAGGTTATGCATTAACACATTTGTATTGCCATCTAGGTGTTAACATAGTTTGGAAAGGACTATGAAACAAAGTAAAGTTGGGGAAGGAAGAAAAGGAGGACTAGGGAAAGACCCAAAGAATTAGAAGACTTGGATGGTGCCCAGGGGCCCTGTATAAACCCAGGGAACAAAAAGGAGATGTTGGGAGACACCTGGGTGGCTCAGTCGGTTAAGCGTCCGGCTTCGGCTCAGGTCATGATCTCACGGTTCGTGGGTTCGAGCCCCGCATCGGGCTCTGTGCTGACAGCTAGCTCAGAGCCTGGAGCCTGCTTCGGATTCTGTGTCTCCCTCTCTCTCTCTGATCCTCCCCTGCTCGTGCTGTCTCTCTCTGTCTCTCAAAAATAAATTAAAAAAAAACATTAATAAAAAAGGAGATGTTGAGTCATCACCTTATACCACATAACTTGAATTTAAATTCATTGTCTTTTATTCCTGGTTTTGATTACCACATATCTCTAAATACATTGTCACAAACTTATCAAGGATTATTAGAATAAAATTGCTTGTAATTCACCATTTCTTAAATGAATACATAGATTGTAGCACTTTGGTGGAGAGGATGCTACATGGCTTACATATCCAACATATAATAGTGAAGTAGAAGGGACAAAGCAACAGTGTGTCTTTAAATTCCTTTACAATCTGAAGACAATATGATTCTGTACTTCTAGGTGTTCCAACTATAGGTGGGTTGGTTGGTGATCACTAGAGTAGGTCATTTATGTGCTTGTGAAATATTGAAACATGCCACAAATTAATGATGAACCTTCTCTAAAGTTTTCCCATATCCCATATGTGGCTTGAGTCCAGGGGCTCACAATAATCTTTAGATGTTTGTATCCCCTTTCAGGGTTTATTTAACCAAACAAAATACTGGGTTTGTCAAGTTCTCTCTTAAAAAGTGGGACTTAAGCTTGAGAATGATATTAGTGATGTATATCTGATAAAGGCTTCATATCTAGAAACTGTACAGAACTACCAATCAACAGAAAAACTCAATTCTAGAAAAATCACAAAAACAGCCATTTCAAGTTAAAGGATATCCAACATCAGTGTTCCAGGGTCTTCTTATACTGGCTCATAAGCAGCAATTTTTAAATATTCGTAACTTTGGTGAGCTAATTGCTAAATGCATCATTGTTTAAAATTAAATTACATAAACTTCTAATAAAGTAATTGTATCAAAAACAGGTAATACATACTCAGAAGGTATCACTCCTAATTATTTTACTACATTTTATTATCTGTGCTCTTCAGCCTATTTGTTGTATCTGTATGGTAGAAACAGTATATATTCCTGAGTTACTGTACTTCTCTTCCCAACTCTGTTCAGTTATTTCATATTTATAGCCTGAAATTGACTATGGAGGTATTTATATCAAGGAAATCAGCAAACGCTACAAATCAGGGATTGATTATTTTGCTGACAGTGTAGGTGTACGGAAAGAGTGGAGAAAATGTTAATAATACAGATTAAAATTAATTGTGCTATGTTTTTAGCCATTATATTGTAAAGAACACAAAAATGTGAGGAAATTTTCCTATAGAATTTTAAAACTGTGATTTGATGTAGGAAGAATTTACCCTAGTCATTGACAAATGAGTGAAATCCCAACATACATCTTTGTTGCTTTCCTTTTGTCTTACTTGTTAATGTAAACCAAAAATCAAACCGTAGTCATGTTGGAACTACACTCCTTTGTCAATTGCAACCTCAGTTTGGTTACATATACAAGAGTTCAGCAAAAAATCAATGAATGCATTCTGTGGGAATCAGTTGGCTTTCTAGAATGCAAAATTAAAGACTATTATGTACTTTTTACTGTTTGTAAGTTACATACTACATATACTTTGTATAGTAAAATTTATAATAATTGTTTTGTGTATATTTTTCCCCAGAAAGTGGTTCTTAAACATTTACAATGCCACTGCCAACACATATGATAAAATAGTCCTCGTCATTATTCACTAGCAAAATCCAATTAAAACCATAATAAGCTACTACTATACCTTCATCACAGTGGCTAAACTTAAAAGAACTGAAAATACCAAGTGTGATCAAAGATATGGAGTGTCTATGCTTACACTCTGCTGGTAGGAGTTTAAGTTGGAAAGATCACTTGGGAAACTATTTGGCATTATCTAGCATAGGCTACACATATACTTGCTCATGATGCATCCATCCACTCCTGGGCGTATACTCAACAAAATGAGTGCTTATGTCCAATAAAATGTCTGAGCAAGAATACTCATTTCAGCTTGATTTATAATAGTTTAAATGGGAAACATACTAAATGTCCATCACTGGTAGAAAGGATACATAAATTACAGTATATTCAAACAGTGGTATACTTCAGAGCATTGAAAAAGAGATTACCATTACAGACAAGGTGAGAATATGTTCTCAGTCATTATGTTAAATGGACGAATCCAGATGCAAAATAGTATATACTGTGTGTTTCTGTTTATACGATGTTCAGGAATAGGCAAAACAAATTTATGGTGAGAGATCAAAATAGTGGTTACCTCTGGGTGGAGTAGTGATTGGGAAAAGCATATTCTATACCTTTATTTGGATGTTGGCTATATATGTATGTATGCCTTAAAAAATCAAGGTATACATTTATCGTTTTTGTATTTAATGTAAATTTAGAATATATGTTATTTAAAAAGTAAATGTTTGTTCAAAAAGTGACCCCCAAGACTGACAAGAATTTCCCAGTTTGGTCAGTACACAGTAGAGTTTTACCACTTAGATGAGAATTTGTGAATATCTCCCTCTGGGATTGTGCAGTGCCCATCCACATGCTACATGCCACATGCCACAAATCCACATGCTACAGCTCTGACCATTGCACTCTACATAATCTACTTCTGTAAATGCAGCTTTTGATGACATAACTGTCTTCTGTTGATTCTTTTAGATGTTTCCATTGATTCTGTTAAAGTTATAAGATTAATAGCCATAAATATGAATAGCTGTTGACATTTTTACTTGAGCTACAGGATTTTACACTTTTCAAAATTCATTTTAATGTTTTTAAATCTGATCTGCTCTTCCTCCCTCTGAAGATTTTCTTTTTTCTTTTCTTTTACAAAATATTTACTGTTTAAGGCATCTTTATTCTTGGGGTTTGATTTTATCATCTAGGACCATGGCTTTCAATCATGACTGATCATGAGAATTGCTAGAGAAAGTTTCCTGGACCTAACCCTGCTGGTTCTAATTGAGTAGTTGTGGGGTGGGGTTCTGAGTTCTGTTTTAACATTTCCCCTAGAAAATTGTAATGATTATTCTGGTTTGAGAAACTACTAACCTACCACTTTAGCCATCCTTCCAGTTTTGTGTTAGAGTCAGATATGGTAAACGTGAAATGCATATCGTAAAGTCCATATCTTAAAATGCTTATAACTGCATATGGTGGCAGTGACTGCTTTTCGGGATTATGTGGACACTATTACCGCGCATCTTTTGGGGACAATTGCCCAACTTTATAGGAACCACCTACCCGTCCATCTAGCCCACTTTGCTCCATTGTGCCTACAAGTATATTTTGAAAGATCTTGTCAAATGACTTCATGAAAACCAGGTACAATATGATACAGGATACTCATTCCATTATCTATTAGCATAGTCACCTTCTCTGGAAAGGAAATGATACAAATTTTAATTAAACTAATTTGAATCCTGTGTATTATTACCTACATCATAGAAGGTTTGTGGTTAATTGCTTGAATAATTTATTCAAGAGTTTGCCAGGGATTAGCATGAAAACCTCTAAATTTTGTAAATCTGTTCTGTCTTCTGAATATAAGGCTTTAAAACATTTCTGCAAGTTGTCCCTTGTGATCCCCAGATCTTTTCCAAGCAGGTGGCCAATAACTTTGGAGAATGAGTAGGATGGCATTACAATGAACATTCGGGATGGGTAGAAAAGCATAAATATTATGTGCTCTTACATAGCCTATGTGCTTGGCCTTACATATTAATGAGTGTTTACTGATTTTACATAAAACCATTCCTGATTACTTCTTCTTTGTTCAGATACTACCATTATCTTTACAGCTAATATTTACATATGAAGGGTGATGCGTTCGTAGGAGCAGTACATTTTACCAGTGAAGGGGACCTCTGTGGTCATTTGTTTCATCACCATTATATTCAGATAAGGAAACTGAGACCTGGAGAGTAGAGGGTTTGCTTCAGGCCTTAGGACAGGTAGTAGTAGACTCAGAACTGGACTCCTAGTCAAGGGCTCTTTCAATCACACAGAACTGTTTATCTGAGGTTGCTGCACTGACACTATTGTCAGACCAGGATCCAGTGAATTTACAAAATCAGTCCTTATCTAGACCATTAATTTTGCTCAAGGAAAAAAATTTCACAAGGTAGTAATAGAGTCCTGGTCATGCATTGGAAAATTCTATGCTGATGTATAAAACAGGGACTAGGCAAGAAGGATAAATAGTCAACACAATCTATCTTTATTACAGGAAAAGCAATTTAAAATGTATTTCACTGAGTAGTGCCAGAATATTACTGAAAAAGAAAGTTGATGCTTTTTCCTTTGAAAAAGCCCTCTATAATGTGTATATATTGTCATATTAGAGGCGCTCCAGGGAAATGCTCGGTCAACTAAAATTGTTAAAGAGCAAAAATTGAACATTGACTTGGAAGCAAAGTGAAATATATTTTCCTACTTCTGTGAATTTTAATGGTAACCATTGATGCTCGGCTTAATTTCTTCCACCCTAAAAAAAAAAAAAAAAAAAAAAAAAGATATTCTTGAGAGAAGAAAAAGGCTTGGACAGCTAGTGCAGGGAAATTGATGACAGTATAATGCTGTTTGAGGAAAAAATGTGGGAACTCAAACAACTGTTGGTGGGAGTGTAAATTGAATCAGCCGCTTTGAAGAACAATTTGGCAGTTTCTATTAAAATGAAAAATGTTTAGACCTTATCATTTAAGAATCCTGTTTCTGTGTATCTATTGTTAAAAAAAATTCTTGGGATGTGTGCCCAATGAGGAGTTTGCAAGGGTGTTCTTTGAACATAATAGTGAAAAACTGGACCCCTGAAGGCCTGCCAATAGGGACATGGCTAACAGAACTGAGAAATAGCGATGCCAAGGAATACTGTGCCTCAGCTAAAGATAACAAGGGAGATCTTTGTTGAATGAAGAAAACAAGTTGCTGAATGATCAGAATGATCCTTAAGTATGACACTGTGTTTAAAAACAAAAGCCTCAGAAAACAGAAGTATATGTTCCTCTAGGCACATAATCATTCATGATGTCACATGGAGATCTAGAATTTTGCTGTCTAGTATCTAGCCACTAGCCACAAAAGCCTATTTAAATTTAAATGACTAACATTAACAAAAAAAATAAAATAAAAAATTCTGTTCTTCAGTTGCATTAGCAACATTTCAAGGACTGAATAGCCACATGGGGGTAGTGGTTCTTAAAATGGACAACAGAGTCTGGAAAGACAGACACAACTGATCACAGGGTTTCCTGTGAGGAGGGCCAGCTGTGGGGATGGTGGTCTGTAGGACTTTCAGATTTTTGAGTAACTTTGACAATCTTTTCAGTGAAAATAGATTGTATATTACATGGATAATTTATAAAAGTAATGCATTTGTAAAATTGCAAACATGCTTCATAATAGGATTTCTAAAACATTTAAAACTTTTAGTGGGTAGATCAGTGTAAATTGATTTGGACACGCTATGCTTTTAGTCTAACTATCTAAAATGCACAACAAATATTAAAACAAGCTGAACAAACCATTGACTCCCTTCTTCCCTTCCTTCAACACATCTGCTGAGCACACTATATTTCAGGCATTTAAAATACAGGGATCACAAGGCAACCACTGCTCAGACTGAAGTGTCTTCACCATGGGCACAGCAAGAGGATTTCTTTGTCATGCATTATTTTTCCTTTGTAACTGATTGAATAATTACCGCCTGGCTTTGTGCAGTGTTTACATAATTACAGAATATAAGTGGTGGTTCTTAAACTATCTAGGATGTATATTTATAAATTAGTGTAATAAGTATTTATAGTTATTGTATTAGGGCTGGAAAATAATAATTTTGGGGAAAAAACTCATACTGATCTTCATAATGTAGCAATCATTTGAGCACTTCTAGGTCAGAATAACTTCTCTGAAAGCACCAGAAAGAAAAGCATATACTTGCTTATACAGTTATATATAGACTTACTGTAAGATTAGGAGTACTTGCTTGATGGAAGTATAAACACTTTCTTGATTAAGTTTTTAGATGATAGAGAGGTTGGTAGTGTGGTGGTAAATCTTGAATATGAGTGTCCTTGTCGATGCTGTACACACAGGAGACTTGACTGAAAGCCTCAGCTAACTGTGAACACAGAAAAGAATGAATCTGGTGTCCTCAGATACAAAGAACAGCATCTCCATTATGTCACTAGAACTTAACACATAGTATTTGTCCAATTACATGCTTTCAAATTAATTAAATTGCATCCTGGAAATCGTCTATGAGTCTTATATAAAGTTTGCCTTTTAATTTCAATTAATAATATAGAAACAGGCAAAGAATTTCACCATACTTGCAGGAATGTGTTTTTCAACTTCTACTAAGTCTTTTTTGCCTCATCTTAAAAATGTGGATCTAATATTTACTTTTAGAATTGAATCTTTTATAGTGCTGTGCTCATTTTAAAAAATAGTTTATGGTACTATGCAATAATGCTTATTTAAGGAAAAATCCATTATTTATTAAAATATCAGCAACAGGGGCACCTGACTGGCTCAGTCAGTAGAGCATGTGACTCTTCATCTTGGGGTCATGAGTTTGAGCCTCATGTTGGGGGTAGATTTTACTTAAAAAATAAAAACTCTTCCTTTAAAAAAAATCAGCAACAAATTTAAGCACTACACCAATGGCTGGATTTAAATTTGAAATGGCATAACCTGGGTGTAAGTTAGTTGCCTTCATTTGGTAGATAGACTTCAATTGCCATCAATCTTTACTTATTCTAATCTCTGAAGACTTAAGGAGGGCGCCATGGACCAGGATTAGCATCACCTGGGAGCTTTGGAAATCCAAACGCTTGAGCCCCACTCCAGACCTACTGAATCAGAATCTCTCTTTGGTGTGGTCTCCAAGTGATTCTTAAGTAATTTAAGGCTTGAAATGCACGTGTTTCGCCTTGTGTTGCTTTTGTGCACATTCTCACCAACAGCGGCTTCTAGACCAGGATTTCTTTAGTCCCTTAGCCTGTTCACAGCCTTTTAACTACCATGCTATCAACAGAGTTGTCATTCAGACTCACAGCCTAGTTGTTTCATAGCCTCTGCTCTGTTAAGGCTTTTATTAGAGGAGGTACACTGGTTAAAGAGGAGGGTGGACTTAGCCTCATGCTCAGAGCAGGAGCATTAACAATAACCCTGAGCCTAATAGAGGCTGGTACCAGGCAGCACCTGGACTGCTCCTGGTTCTGCTGTAAGCATTCTGTTCCACTGCAGTTCAGAAGAAGAAAAGCATATCAGAAACTTGGGAAGGTTCATATTATCTATCAGCTGTGTTCAAAGACAGGTTTGTAGTAAGCCCACATAAGGATTCTGAGAATATCCATCTCTAGAAATGCTGAAGATGCAGGTAGATTCACAGCCAACCAAGTTGGCTTTCATAAGTCACATTAGCATTTTAAAGGACTAAGAGATCTTATTGTAAAGAAACCTGTTTAATTATATTCAGTGAAGTCCAATTTTTTTTAATCACAAAATGCTTTTGTTCCCCCATTCAGTGCTCATTAAAATTGGGTAAAATTAGTCTGGTGGGATACATTTTGTGAAAGATGAATGCAGAGGTTTCTCTTTTATTAAATAAGTTAGGTCCTGAAATGTTAGAAAATCTGACTTAAACAATAGTGAATATACGTCGCTCTGTAGTTTCATTATGTTAGAAGTAAAACAGTGCTTTGATTCCAAATATTAAATTAACTTAGGCTTTGCACTCCCACTCTGTCTCTCAAGCTGTGACTCAGATGTCAGAATAAATTTTGTTACCTAGTTCAGGAAGGAATTTTCACAAGTTTTAGGGCCATAAAAGCATTAGCAAGGCACCTGGTTAGTGCAGCACCCTCTTATTTTCTTAAACATTGAATATATCTTTTCTGTTTCTCTTTTTAAAGCATTATCTTTGGAACCTACTATCACTACATGCAAATATCAGAGGAGACCATACTGCCTCAGGATGCACTTGGGATAATGATTTTTCTTAAATGGCAGCTGAAACTTGTAATCAAAGACAGCAACTGGTTTCTTTCTTTCTTTCTTTCTTTCTTTCTTTCTTTCTTTCTTTCTTTCTTTCTTTCTTTCTTCCTTCCTTCCTTCCTTCCTTCCTTCCTTCCTTCCTTCCTTCCTTCCTTCCTTTTTTCTTCCTTCCTTCCTTCCTTTCCTTCTTGTTACAAAACCCTAGGAAAGTTATAGGGTAACTTATAAACTATAAACTAGAAAACTGAGTTCCAGAGAAACTGAATGAACTTGTTCAAGGTGACATAGGTAATTACAGAATTGGGAATAAAACTACAGTTTCTGTGATGCCTTTTGTAAAACATCCCCCATAAATGACTAGATTGGAGAAGGCTCTTTACAGTTAGATATGAAAAATATCACCCTAAAAATATGATTTGCGTATGAGGATTCATTGGCTAAATGTGTTAAACTTTTTTTTTTTAAATTTTTTAATGTTTATTTATTTTTGACACAGAGAGAAACAGAGCTTGAGGTGAGGAGGGGCAGAGAGAGAGGGAGACACAGAATTGCGGAAGTAGGCTCTGGGCTCTGAGCTGTCAGCACAGAGCCCGACGTGGGTCTCGAACCCATGAACTGTGAGATTATCACCTGAGCTGAAGTTGGACGCTTAACCGACTGAGCCATCCAATCACCCCTAAATATGTTAAACTTTAGAAAGCAAATTGCCAGCCACAGTTACAAACTCCAGAATTATGGACACTTTCAGTGAAATAAACTATTTTGTCTCATAAAAACCATGTCCAAAAAAGTGACTGAAACAGATATTATGTGTCAGGGTTAGAGGGAGGCTTTCCAGTCATATTATGCTAATTTGAAAAAGACTAAAAATCCTTATCCTGGGGCTAGTGGTGGATGTGTACCGAGACTGCAGAAGAGGTGAGGAATTGTGTTCCTTGGGGTAAAAATTTTGAATAAATTACTCCTGTATGATATTACTCTGAATTTGGGATACATGTTGGGTTTTGTTCATCAGCAATTCTGTTTATGTGGACAAAAACAGCAAAAGCCTGTGAAGGTCTAACACAATGAACAGTTTTGGGGAGTTTGGATATCTTTTGATTATGAAGAAATACCTATCAGAGCCTCAAAAATATCATTGCTAATGGGCATTGGTTAGTTTTGGGAAATATTTTTTCTTCAAGAACTGTTGAAATACATATTTTCTAGTGCGATTAGATTTGCACATGTTAAGTTATATGAATTCATTTGCTTAGAGTACTTTTATTAATTTATTAGACTTTATTTTATAAATCCAAAGGCAGTATAGTGTAGTGGTTATAGGCATAGACACTGGACTAGGACTCTTTGGTTTAACATTCCAACTGTGTTACCTACGGGGTGTGTATGACCCTAGGGAAGTTGTTTAACTTTCCATGCCTCAGTTTTCTCAACTTTAAAATGAGGTAATAATACCTACCTCATTGGAATGATTGTGATGGCCAAATTAGGTAGTGTTGCAAAGGGTTTATGCCTAGGGCATCTTTGTTCTGCACTTACAGCTAGTGAATTTTTCAATCATTCATTTTGCTGGGGGATGGTCTACTACACATATAGTGGGATGTAGGAGATTTTTGTCAGCAAGATGAAAGCAAAGCGCTTGGCTCTTCTGACCACAGAAAGAAGACCCAGGAATACAGAATGTTAAACTATGTTAAAATTTTAGCAGCCATTAAAAACTATGGTTTTTACTGAAGTTTGGCTAATATTTAGAGAGGGCATTCTAGTGTATCATTTTAGCATAATAACCAAGAGTAATTCTATTCCAGAACTGGAAGGTTTTATAAGTGAATGGAAGAGTGTTCCCTAAATTGTAGTGCCACTATTTTCTCAGAAATAAAGTAAACTTGCTCTGCTAATGTTGCTACTATAAGTTGTGCCCTATAAAATAATTTTCTTTTAAATGAAATACTGACTTACTATTTCATTAGAGGTATATCTAACATTTAGTTTTGATCTGAGGGTGAAACACACTTAACTAGATTTAATCTAGGAAAAAAGACATTTAATCATTTTTTTAATGAAATTGAGCTGGGGAAAAACACATTGTATGTTTAAAATATAGCTCACATATAAATCAAGACAGATATATATATTTTTTGTGTTCAATAAACCCTAGATACTCTTTTTCCATTCACAGACTTTTGATGATTAATTAGGTGAACCATGCTTAAAATTGATTATGTTAAGAAATACCCAATCTCTTTCTGACTTCCCTGTTGACTTGAATATCCCTTACAGATATTGGGTCATTAGCCTCTTTCTTTCCATTTCTACACAAATTCATACTGAGATGCAACTATTAAACTAAACAGCCTTCAAATTTCCTCCAAATTATAGCATACTCTGCCACCAAATTAATCTTACGTAAATGTCTCTATTATCTACTTATATCCCAAATAAATTTTACTAAGTTTTCTATAGGAAACAATCGAAAAATCCAACATTTCTTACCTCCTCATGATAATCAACCTCCTTCAAACTATCATATTTATTCTTCCACACGTGTCTTCTTTCAAGGCCAAATTCAGCTCCTGCTACTTCTTCAAGTTACATGGTCGAGATATATAGGTTACTCCTCTAAACCCTTGAGGTACTGTTTCTATTATTTGATATTTATTGCTCCTTCTCTTTGTTGGAGGGGTTGTCTATATCTCCTATTCTCAATTAGGTATTTTATTGTTTTTAATCTCTGCTAACCAGCCCATACCTAATAAAAGTTCAGTGATGATAATGATTTGAAAAGCCCTGTTCCACCATGTCCAGATGTGCTTTTCAGTATGGGGATGATATAATTTTATCATTGGAGTTTATAATGATGTAAATTCTAAGTGACAAATAATCACAATGAAAATTTAAAGCGAAATAATTTAAGAATATATTATTTTGCAAAACGGAAAACTCCATGGAGATTAATAAAAACTCTTTTGTATCAAAGAAGTACAGACATATAGATGCAAAAACACTCAGGAATTCCCCCTCAAGTTGCCCTTCCTAGAATACCATGCCTTTGTAAGAATTTCATGACTTGGCAGGCTTCACTGGTTGCCACAGTTATGTCCTGAGTGGAGCCATGGCCAGAAGTTAGTGTTAACTAGACCAAGAGCTTAGTGCACTCAGATTTTTACTATGTTTTATAAAAATATCTATCATCAATTTTAAATACTGGACCAGCTTTCTTTATTGGGGTTATTTGGTATAGAATTTAAATAGGAGGCCGTGGCACTTCATAGACAATGAAATGTCAGTTCTGCACTGTTGAACTATATGCCTGTGGGCAAGTTATTTAACCTCCTTATGCCCTCATCAGTAAAAAAGTGGTAATGAAATAATACCCTAAGAGTTTTTGCAGGAATTAAATGAAATGAAATGCAAGATGCCTGGCACATAGTTGGTATCTACCATGTATATATTTCTGTAAGTTCCTTGTATCAGCTTGTGGGAGGCATCATTTATTGGGTGTTGACTCTATACCAGGCCTTCTTCTGAACAGTTTATATCATGGTATTAACAGATTTAATTTTTGCAGCATTCTTAAGCAATAGCTACTATTATTATTAAATTTCACAGATGAGGAACTGAGCCACAGACAATTAAAGTAATACACTATCATAGCTGGGGGTCAAAACAAGCTTCTGGGGGGCGCCTGGGTAGCTCAGTAGGTTAAGCATCCAATTTCGGCTCTGGTCACAATCTAAGGGTTCCTGAGTTCAAGTCCTGCATTGGCTCCTCACATGGACAGTGAGGAACCTGCTTTGGATTCTCTCTCTTGGCATCTCTCTCTGCCCCTTCCCCACTTGCACTCTCCCTTTCTCAAAAATAAAACAGAATAAAATAAAAGTATATAGTTGGGAGAAGCATGTGTTGCATTCTATAGTCGTGTAAATCATTTAAATTTACCCTTCCTTTTAAGTAAGCTGCAGCCTTTCTCCCTTCCAGTTGTGGGAAATCCAGCCTTGCCTGTATCTTACCTATACAAGGGCACATTTTTCAATCCTCGCTCCAGAGCCTGTGCAAATCTTGTTTCTTGTTTGTTTTGCTGCCTGTGAATAATTAATTAAATGTTATCAAGGATTCTGAATAATCTAAAAAACAAATTTTGAAAATCCACAAAAAGGTATTTTGGAAAATCTTTATGAAATTAAGAGATGTTATCTGCTGTTCTATGTGTGAGTGACTTTATCAAAACATTTCACCCACTTTCAAATTTCCACTTGTTAAAACCTAAGGCCTTATTTGGCTGTCATTTGCCATGCTGTGTTTTTCAGAAAAGTTTCTGGCAGCTAATTTTAAAGAGATTTGTTAAAAAGAAAAAAAAAAATGGCAAGCTGTGTAGTGTTCCTATTGGAAGAATTTCCCTGACCCTCCGCATTATTATAAAGAAAATTGCCAGTTTATGCAAACCTCACCCACCTTTGGTTATCTTCAGAACTTTCCAATTTGTACTTCCTAAGGCAGTGATTTTCAAGCATGATTTTGAAACACTGTGGGGTTTTCCAAGTTATCTGAAAGGGATAATGGCAAAGAATTCTCAAAACAAAACTAATTTTATTTTCAAAAAGCAGCATGAGTGCCATATATCATTTGGGGAATTTAGGAGGGTAATTGTAGATGTTAGGGTATTGAACAAATAATGATAGGATACAGGAACCTGTTATCAGGCAGCCAATTCTGCATCTACATTGGAGTCCTTTACCCTGCACCAAAGCAGTGGAAGATTTGCAGAATGCCTTAGTTCAGTTTTAGTCCATGTTTATCCAAAACCCTCAATGAATTTTTTTTACAGAATATTATTATATCTTCCATTTTAACTTAGTTATTATCATCAACAATGTGTCTAATCTCTGAGCATCCACACGACATAACATTTATGAGAAGACTAACTTGTAAATATTTTATTCCTCTTAAGTGAAGGTCACTGAAAGCAAGAACTTTCTAGAGCCTAGAATCTCCTGAATTCAATGATTTTCCCATTTTATGGCCTATATTATTCTTAGACATATTGATTCCTTTATTTGGTCATTGAGAATCACTTTTCTGTACTTAAAACCAGACATTAATTATCTTCAGCTTCGAGGCTCTCATCTTTTGAGCTATACTTTGTCATGTGAATTTTTTGCAGTTTATCTTCTAGAGTATAAACTCCCAGACAGTGTGGACAGAATCTAGCTAATCTTGAAATATCCCAGAGCACTTCATATAGTGCCTAGCACAAAATAAATGCCCACAAATGTTTGCTGAATGGAACTAAGGCTTTAGATAGTAGGAAATTTTTCTACTATTGGAGGGGGTGGTGCAAATGCCAGCCTGCTGCCTGTTGTTTTTTTCTGCTCACTTTATCCAGTTATCTGAATTTTTTATTCTACAAACTCGAACAGGTTTTATATCTCCTGACCACTGGGCGCTTTTTTTTTCATCAAACAATCTTGCTTATTTCTTCTTCATTGCATTTGCGCATTTTAGTTCCTTATCCTGGAAGGCAGTTCTTTTTTGCCTTCCTTTCCATTAATTTTTGATTTTCCCCAGCTTCATGCTTTACTCCACCTCAGCATTCCCTCATCACTTATGCCTACCTTTTTCATTGTATTTTTCTGCACCTAGATATTATCACTATTTATGTGTTCTGGTGTCTTCTCCTGACTGTTGACCAGTCCTTTCCATTAATTTATGGGCACTTTGAAGGTGAGTACTGCATACCTGTTTTGCACAACTCCTAATGCATTGGTTAGTCCTTCTGCATACTTTACAGAAATTGGCTACTCCTTTGTTGGTACTATATTATATTATGATATTATATACATATACACAATATAGTATATACCATATTATATATACTGTATTATAATATAATATATACCATATTATATATAATATATATACCATACATATTATACAATATCATATTACATATATATATGTAGTGCTAAAAGGTATGGAGAAATGGAAATTTTTAGTTTGTTTAAACTAAGGAAGCATGCCACTGAAAATTGAGCAGAGATGAAATCTTTAGTACTGGTGAAAGTTCTTTAACAACAATCATACCCCAATTTTAAATATTTGATATTTGTATAACATATTTTCTGATTAAGTCATGGAATGACTGTATGGCTCATTAAATTGTTATAGGTATACCAGGTGGTGGCTCTGTGCTTCTGTAAAGAGAACCTGAGTAACCTTTCCTGTAACATTTTAAAGGCAAGGAACTTACATTTAAGATGGAATAACTAGGGAGGAAGGTAGGAGGAACTTTAAAAATTGACCTGTTAGTAAATCATAGAAACCAAAAGCAAAAACCACCCAAAAACAATTAAATCAGTTCTCCATTCTCCATTTTGTCTGGATGTATTTCCTAACTCCTTCTGTAAATCCTTGTGTTTTTAAAATAAGAAAAATATTCTTAGGTCCTGATAAAAGTGATTTGCTTTCAATCCTGAAGTGTCTGTAGCATTGCTAGGCTCCTGGGGACATCACTGTGCAAAGTTTGGGTTCCCTGCCAATTCAGTTTAATATTTGCACTTCCAATGTCCATATAATGAGATTTAACAGGCCTTATTTACTTGGTTACTTGCTTAAATTGTGGTAACATTTTAATTTTTTTTCCAGTAACAAATTAAATAGGCAAGAAATATTTTCTTCTCCTTTTTTAATTTTAAACCTCCTTTGAGTAAGTTTGTTGAAGCTATGTTGATCACAAATGAAAATCTTATATTGAAAGAAAATTAAGGAAATAACTAGGAAAAGCTAAATTTATTTTATTTCTATGTAGTTTACTACATAAAATTTTGTATACCATAAGTAAGATGGAAACTTTAAAATCATTTTTAACTACTCTTATGAAAACAGTGTGTCCCTCTGGAAGGTTATCAGTTTAAATCCAAAGAGATAACAAATACCCTTCTCAGATGTAAATACTGTTGCATTGTATTGTAATGTATTCAGCAAGCTGAATTGTGTTCCATATTTGGTATTTTGAAACCTTTTGTTTTAGTTTCTAATTGGAGAAAAAGAGTCCATTTTATTCCCTTGGGATTTGTCTTCTAAGGTGCGCCAGATTGAATTTAGCAAAACAGGGAAATATTCCTCCTTATCTAGCTAGTGCTTGTTTATTCTTTCCTTATAAAAAGCAAAGGACTAGCAATTTTCTTTTAGGAACAAGGCAGATAAATAGCCCTTGTGGGAGAGGAAGGTCAAGTTCAAAGTTTTTCTTTCCTTTGGATTCAGGAATAAGCAAATGGAAAGACTAGCCAAACAACCGAGCAGCAGGCATCTGATGGTTAAGCCCTCCCCCCAGGACTTTTTATGTACATAAGCAGAAGTCACTGGAGCAGCTGCAGCGCATTAGTTCCAATAGTTTAACAGGCTGCTTTGTAGCGCTGACAAAGCCTTGCTAACGCAGTGGCTTCCCTCCATGTTCCCCTGCCCTGCGAGCTCGTCACTGATCTTTGGCAGGGGATCGGCAGAGGAGGTGTGACGTTTAACAGGCTTCCGCTGAGGAGTGCGCTCGCCTCCTCTACACCCAGCCCCATCTCCACTGAGAGACTGAGGCAGGCGACCGAATGAACTAACAGCAGCTGGATCCGATCTACTTCCCTGGACATTTCCCTGGACTCTGAGCGAAGCAGTCACTGGAAAGAGGCCAGGGAACCACGTTGCTCTGGATTGTTGCCAACTGTACAAAGTTGACCGGGAAAATGGCTCAGCAGACGACAAGCCCGGACACCTTAACAGTACCTGAAGTGGATAATCCACATTGTCCAAACCCCTGGCTGAACGAGGATCTTGTGAAATCCTTGCGGGAAAACCTGTTGCAGCACGAGAAGTCCAAGACAGCGAGGAAATCGGTTTCTCCCAAGCTCTCTCCAGTGATGTCTCCGAGAAATTCCCCCAGGCTCCTGCGGAGGATGCTTCTTAGTAGCAACATCCCTAAACAGCGGCGTTTCACAGTGGCACATACGTGGTAAGGTTTGCACGGATGACCAGAATTGGTGGCGGTTTCCCCTCGGTGATTTTTGCGCCTTCTGCTTTTCCCTTCAGGGGTGGGGAGGGAGAACTCTCATCATTCCTTACCTGGGATTTATCGGAAGCTTTCTACCTTACCAACAAATCCCACAGATGTCCCAGTTAAGGCAGGAATCCTTGAGATTGGGAATCCTTGATGTGGGTGGTTCTGGAAGTTCAATTCCTATTGCAAGTTCCTACAAGAAAATTGGATTCCAGATGTCAAATAAGAATGCAGTTTTACTCCCATACGGATGTGGTGGTGTTTCTTTGATTTCGAAAGCTAATAGCCCTGCCAGGTTCTGCAACAACCTAGGAAAGAAAGGACCAGAAAGGAGAGGAGGAAGATCATGGTTTGCTCTCCTTTCTGCAAAATCCTCAGTTGAACAGAGGTGTATCCGCATAGTGTGTGTGTGTGTGTGTGTGTGTGTGTGTGTGTGTATGTGTAATGGTGTGTCCCCTAAAACCTCTCCTTTGCTACTGAATTTAATGTATTTATAATTTCAAACATGTCTTGACAAAGAAAGAAAGAAAGAAAGGGTTTAGGAATTCTGTGCAGAAAATTGCAGGTTGCTACTTGGTATATATTGTTGTATTCTTTGAATTTGGATTCTTTCAATGTTTTGTTAATATTTTTATTTTCTTCATGAATATTGTAATCGTTATAAATGGGTGACTGTTTTTTGCATATTTTTCATCTAGTTTTTTGGATGATTCTTGATATTTTCCTGCTCTTGTGAAAACAAATATTAAAATATACCACCGAGTAAGCTTATTATGGCCTTTGAGAAGAGGCAGTCCTCAGCTATGATCAGAGTGAGGGGTCATCTGTGATGCACACTTGGCTTATTTTAGGTAGTTGTAGGTTCTATATACTCCCTGCACATTTTGATAAAATGAGTATTAATTATGATAAAGAAAATATCTATAACAAAAAAAATGAACCTGTTAGTTGAGAAAAGGAATGATTTTTATATAGTTTTTCCATAGAAAACCAAAGAGCATGCCAGGAATGGAAAACCAAACCAAACAAAAACAAACCAGAAACAGGACTTCTAGGAAAGAAGCAGCGAGAAGTAGAGAATATCAAAATCTAAACTAGCAGCATGGCCATGCCCCGTTAATATCATAGATGAAAGTAGATGACAAAGGAAATACATATCCCACCCAAAGCAATGTCCGGACCTCAGAATTTTGATTTCAAATAGCTAGGTCTCTGACTGGAGAAGTATTCTTATTTCCTCCAGAATTTTAACTAGATGGCATTTCTAAGTTCAATTAGATATAGTGCTAATAAGAGGGATAAGAAAAACAATACATTTTTCAATCTTAAAAAAGAAATTATGGAAAAATGTCTTTTCTCTGAATAAGATATTGTTGAAAAAACTTGTCAGAGGTAAGTGGTGTGTGAAAGACAGAGCTAAACGTTGGGAGATGCTCTGAGACAGAGGAATGGCTTGAGACCGGAGCAGCAAAGCTGCTTGAGTTTGTAAAGAGTCAGACCAGAGCAGGGTGCCAGAGCAGGAAAGCTGGCTCCTGTTCATGAAGGGTGAGGCCCAGGATTTTGGTATCCAATGTCCCTTTTGGTTGAGATACTTTCTTAAAATTATAGTTTCTAAATTGTACCCAATGTTGAATGGGTAAGCCTCAGCTCAGCTTGATTTCCAACTGAGTGAAGCAACCTAGAGTTCATCTGAAGGTTATCTGAACTATTTAGACATGTTGAGATGTAAGGAAGGCAGGAAATCTCATGAAAACAGGCTTTCTTCTGAAATTTCTGGCACTTCCTTTTCTGGTACTGTTTGGGGAAATTCCAAGAGCACAATTTTCTGCCAATATTTCATTTTGGTGTATCAGGTCTCAGTCAGAGCATGGAGGCATCAAAAGAGCAATGGAAATGAAAAATGAAAATCACACTGTCACTTCTCAGTAACTCAGGAGGAAACAATATCTCTTGAGACTAAAAGCATTCAGTAAGGAAGCTGGAAAGAACACCTCACATCCTCCATGTTGGTTCAGTGATCCTTAAGACTTTCGTCTATGTTATCCCACCTGTGCTTTCCTAACTTGGACTAAGCACTATGCAGAATTTAAAAAAAAAAAGATAATTCCAAACTGTTCTGATACGTCTACATTTTTTGCTACCTAAACTGCTCCTACCACCATCACATTCCAATCCTCTCCTCCTCCTAAATGAGCTGATCAGCTATTTAAATACATGCATTATGGGTTCACCTAAGAATGTTGGTTACTGTTCCTGTTATTCCCGTCCTTCTGATATTTGTAATTTTAATACCTACAGAGTCTACAGTGTTTAATTTCCATGTACTCATGACAAAACTGAGTAAGAGCTATTGCTTGGTTTCAAATAATTTGCACTCTAGTTGAAAAAATAAATCTGATTGGAAGGCATCTGTTTTAGTTAAGGTAATCATGTTGGTCTACAACATATTCTCCAAATCTTAGTGGATTGATACTATAAATGGTTATTTCTTCTTCTGCTTCTTATGGGGAGGTATGTTAACCCTGAGGCATGCCAGGGTGTTGAGATTCTACCCTTGTAGTTCCACTGTTTGTGACACATTTGTAAGGTTGCCAGTGGAATCAGGGGGAAAAGAACATGGAAGATGGAATCTTTCGGTTTTTATGAGGCAGGCCTAGAAGTACACATGCCAATGACACTAATATTCCTTGGTTAGAACTCAGCTCAATGACCACATCTAACTGCAAAGAAGGGTGGGAAATCTGTCTCAGCTCTGTTTCCTGGAATAAGGTAAAACAGACCTGGTGAACAGATAGCCTGTCTCAATCACAGAACATTATGGCTTTACCCTTTGCCTTTTATCCATAGTTAAATTCATGGAATGACATCTATGATGACTAGTCCTTTAACATCTCTGCATACTTCCTGGATGACAGTCATACAGAGAAATTCTATTTTTTGTCAAGTCTATTGATTGGGAAGTTCTTGCAAATAAACAGCGAAAGACTCCTTCCCTGTAATTGTCATGCTTGGATCCATAATCTGCTTTGAAAACCCCTCAGCTTGACGCTCTCTTCTCTTCCATAATGTAGCCCTTAAGATAAGAGGCTTGGAGTAACCTACTAGAGAGCTAGGACCTTGTTCAGGTCTTCCTCGTACACCCGTTAATCAATATTTTCAGTGTTAGTGTGTGTTTTTTTCTTAAATTCTTTTCTTTTCCTAACTAACATCCTATGCTATTTCACCTTTTTGTGCTGTATTTACCAGGTTGATCCTGGTTATTCTTATCTAGAATTCATTTGGATTTTCATGACCCATTTCAAGAGTAACGTACTGAGTTGACACATACTTCAGGTGCTGTGAGACTCCTACAGAGAGCATCTAAGCAGAAGTCAGATGATTTGAGTTTAAATTCTGACTTGCCATTTACTAGTTGCATGATTTTGAACAAGTTACTTGACATATGCTTCAATTTCCCTATTATCCAATTTTCTGGGAATAGTATCTATTTGGTGTTGTGATTTTATTTAAAAAAATTAAAAAAAATAATGTTTATTTATTTTTGAGGGCGAAAGAGAGCACAAGCAGGGAAGAGGCAGAGAGAGAGAGGGAGACACAGAATCTGAAGCAGGCTCTATTGTGGTTTTAGTCTGCTGTGGTTTTATTAAGTACAGTTACGTGTAGATTAGAGTGTGTTCTACAGTGATAGACACTGAGTGAGTGTCATTGTAAGCAAATATTTTCCTTATTATGCACCACTATGTGTCCATTATTCTATCCTTCATCTGCCTGGATCTTTAGGATCATGTTTAATTTTTAGATGATTATCCTGTCAATTGTGAATGGATTGGACTACAGAGAGTATATGCAAAGAGACCAAGAATTCAAAAGAATGATAGGTGTGTGTCAGTGTCATGACTATGGAAAAGGAGACTAAATTACTCCTTTCATGACTACGACTAAATGGGACATATCCCTGAGGTGGAACCATGAGACTTGGTGCCTCTTCTCTGCCTACTGCCATTCCACATGTCCTTCACATCCCTCTGTCCCTCAGAGTTTCCTCCTGTTCCCTCAACTGGAAATGATCTGCTCCCGCTTCAGGATCTATAGCACATATCACTTCTGCTATTCCTTTAGTGCTTATTCATACTAATTACATCACTAGCTAATATTTATTGAACGGGTTTGTTTTGGTTTTGGTTTTAGTCTGGTGCTGTGTGTAAAACTAGAATGCTTTGTGTATGTGCTTTTTACCACTCTGTTTTGTCATTTTTACTTAACATCTAATACTTTGTAGTCTAGTGATTACAAACAGGACTCTTCTTTCATCTGAGTAGGGGATTCCCTCACATGTCAGCAGGAACTCCAAGGTCAGTGTGATCTCTGGTGAAGAAAACATAATTTCCATTGTAAGTTTATTTCAGGAAAATCAAATAGGCAGGTAAATCTTTTTTTCTCAGGTTTTCTTTTTAATTTACATTGTGAATGAAGAAAAGTGTTCTTGATTGTGTTTAAGTGAAATTAGGAATTAGGATTTCTTTGGATAAGATGATATCTAGGTAATACTCAAATGTCTTATCTTTATAATTTTTGTGTATATGTGTGTGTTTTTAATTACAACATCAGAGGTAGAAGGAACAGTAACAACCTTAAACAACAAAATAATTTCTTTAGGTATATTTGAAAGGCCACATTCAGAAGAGATTTATAGGAAATCTTAAAGATTTTTAGGGAGCTAGGTAAGTGCTTTTGGTCATATTTTTTGTTTACTGTAAATTTCTCTTTACCCAGCATTGGCATTAGATATAAAATTGCTCATGTTTAAAAGTAAGTATTTACTTTCTTGATTCATAATTTCTTTAGCAACTGTACTTGTTTTTATGGTTTTTAAGAAAGAAATATACTATAAATTATCTTCAAGTCACAGAAGGGAGAAGAAACCCTTTATTTTCTATAAAGGAGAAATCCAGCCATTTAGGGAGTTTGTAGCACACATGTGCATACACACCACACACACACACATACACACACACACAAATAGGTGAGTATGTCTTCAAAGCCAGTATTTAGTGATTCTATTTGAGAACTCTCCCCATTGTCCCAGTTCTCCTACATTTGCCTGAAGTAACTTTAAGGTTGTCTTTTCTCTGTCCCCTGTGGTAAGGATACCCAGAGACAAGCATTACTGGTGTCCTCCCAGGAGCTGTGAACCCCAGAGGTGGCTGTGGGTATAGTGTGATATCAGGAGGTGGGAAGGAAGTTTCTGGGGAAATTATCTGGGGAGCACAACAGGAAGTACTGTAGGCAGGTTGGGTGGGGCCAGTTGGCTGAGTCTTTAGCTGTGTCCCTGGTGTAACTGGCTGTGTGTCTTCAGTGGAAATCTTGGGGACACTGGAAGTTAAGGGTGTCTGTAGCTTTTAAAAGGCATAATTAGCCTTACTTAAAAACCATAAGACTCCAGGAAGATATTCCTCTTAAATAACCTGTCAATTTCCTTCCAATATTTAAGAAATTAAAAATATAAAAATGTGACGAATAGTTGCTGAGGAAAAATGAAAAAAAAAAATTGAAATGACCTGGTGGTTTATTATACCTATGTGCTTCCTGTGGCCTTTGACATTTATATTTAAAAAAAAGACATAAAGTGTATTTACACCAGCTAAAACCATTTCTACTAATGGTAAAAATACTTCTAAAAAAAACATAGTCTTTCTTGTCAACTTGGCAGAAGTGTTGAAGGAGAAGAAGAGAAAAAAATTAATCTGAGTTCATTAAAATTATTTTTAAGTCATGGTTTTCATTTTCAAAGTTATTCTTTGTGTACATATCCTTATAAATAATAAGTTCCTCCTGTGAGGTTAAGTAATTAAATGAGCTTCAGAACTTTTCATTTTTTTCTTAGACAGGAAGCTACCAGAATTATTCTTCAAGTAGCAGTTTCAGGAAGAAGTTTTATTATTACCAGTGTAGCAAAATTATGTCACTTTTTTTTTAATGGATTTGCTTTTGAAAAAATCATGTTTTTAAAACTGTGATCACTTTAGTATAGTTGAAGACGTATATTTCTAGCTTCACTGGCCACTTATGTTTGACCTTAGTTACTCAACCTTTTTGAATTGTAGACTCTCTATTCATAAGTCATATGGTTATAAAGACATTTGATATTTACAAGTAAAAAATTGACTAATTAAATTTACAAACTGATAACAAACTGCAGTACATTTAAGATAAGTAATTAGAAACAAGTTCCAAGTTGGTGGTGTGAGTGAGACAGATGCCACATGGGTAAAAACAGGGACAGAATTTTTTAATAATTCTGTGACTCATAACAGGATACAGGGCCTTCAGGATGAAATTATCGGTGGTATTCCCTCTAGAACACAATCTGGAAGCCATGATTTGGGGTAGGAAATATGGAAATCTATAGATAATAAAATTGTAATTAATTTTTTTCTTTTATTGTATCTTCAATTATATAGCTTTTTAACATATCAGTCTCTTCTTCATATATGAAATAGAAAAAAATCATTTCATCTTCAGTGTTAAGGACATAAATGCTCTCTGTTTCACACAAAGTACTTATTGTCAAAATGAGATCTTGAGTTGATATGAGAAGAATCCTATGATTTCATTTTGGAATAAAAACTTTAGGTTCATAACATAGCTTATAATCTGAGATTTATTATAACAATAGTCATTAATAATTTAGCTCCAGCTATATGTCAGGTGCTTTATGAACACTAAGCCTTCAAAACAAACAAGTACTGAATTGAAGTATTATTAGCTATATTCTCCATATGCAGATGCTAGGACCCGCATCACACAGCTCTGCAGCCATGAAGTGAGCTGAGGTAGAAATTGAACTAAGGTCTGCCTAACTTTCTATCCTGTGTTCTTTCAACATTAACCTCCCTTTGGGCTAAGAGTCATATTCACATTGATTACTCTACCCTGAATGTATATTGAAGCTAAAACAGTGGATGTTGAATGATTTTACAGAGTGGTGGGTTAGTTAACAGAAGGGCAGGGGCAGAATTCTTTCTTGGTGTAGAATCTTAGTTTATTTGTTTACCCATGTGGCTTATGTGAACGTAGACATCTTTTTTTGTGTGTGTGTGATAAAAATGTATGTATGTATAGAAGAAATACATGTCTTTGGTAAAGGAGAGCTTCAGAGTCAACAGAGAGCATTCTGATTCAGAGTAGTTTTTAAAGTAAGACAGACATAAAAACAAAACCAATCAGAATAATTTTATTTTCAGTGATCCAGAGGAAAAGTCAGTAAAAGCTTGGGCTGTAAAGAGAAAGATCTAGTCAAAAATCTATTACGGTTAAGTTCCAGAAGAGCCAGCTGGAAATGATGGTCTGCAGGCTCAAGTCACTAAGCAACAGAGCAGCAAACTGCTTGGTAACAAGAGCTGGCCTGACTCACAGGCTGGCTGCGAATGACCGGATAGCCGGATAGGAGGACCAAAGCCCATCTTACCTCAAAACATTCTCCTTCTATTCATCTGTCAGCCTTCATGTCAAATCCCTCCGTTATGGAACAGTCTCTCTGACTTAACAAGATACCTGCTTTTATAATGGAACTATCTCTGAGACCAGAAATAAATGTTTTCTTCCCTCTTTAAACTGACATTTCTGAGATTGTCTTCCTTGGTTCAGGATATCATTTAAAAATGTAAGGTTTAATGAAAGAAAAGAAAAGAAAACATTGGGATTAGTGGCTTGACTTTGGGTTTTCATGAGCCAGTGTGTACAGAGCCAAATGGCCTGACTTCATTTGGTGATAGCTGCCCTTGAACTCTGAGAGCACAATGTGTTGCCATTTATTTAGCACTTTATATCTTATGCTGTCTTCTGTTTCATGTGAGTGATTTAACTGTGTAGCTGAATTATTAGTTCCTAAAATGCAGCAATCTTTGTATCCATCGGAAACACTAAGTATCACCTGTATAATATGCTTTTAGTAAATATTTATTGTTTTACTGAGAAACATACCTTCTATTACTGTGCCTCTTATGCTGAACAGCTGGGGAGATCCATACTCTTCAAGCCTAAAAGTCCTGGTGATGTAGTGTTTGCCATAGTGGAAGGAAATTTCAAACTCAATGATTAACCATTGGTATGGACTTTGTCACCATCACTTTGTGTGTGTGTGAGTGTGTTCTGGGTTTGCACACAACTAAACTGGTATAATTGGGATTAATATATATGTATATGAATCAGTGTATGATAGTGTCACAAAGTTTTCAAATACATGCATTTTAATAATATTTAGTGTATACTTTGAAAATAAATTATGCTTGTATTTCTGAAAATAAACTTACTTAAATATATTTATGATTCTTAGGAAATTACTGAATAACTAGCTTGTTAAACTGTGATGACTAATCCTTATCTTTTAGAATTCATAGTGGTTAAATTATACACCAAGACCTAAGCTTATAAAAGAAATGTCAAGATTTTGAGGAGAAATTTGAAAAAAAAAAAAACAACACCCTTTAGAATTCCTTTTTTAGGATGACAATTTGGAGAAAATTGTACTGGCAGAAACTAAGCACCACTTCTCCAAAGCAGATCTTCAGAATAACTAAAATTGAATAATAGAAAACCTTTTTGAATAAATTTAGCATGGGAATGTTATTTTAATGTAAATATTTTGTCTCTAGTTCTATCTATATTTATTTTTTACATTGTGGTAATTTCAAACCAACCAATTTCCTTTCCATTACCCTTATGAGATAGCCCTCTGATCAAATTAGCTTTTATTAAAATAAAGTGGTTTATTCTGTATATTATTAATAGGGTGTATATTTTTTTCATTTTCTTGTGTAGCTGATGTCACATTTATGTTCATGAATGGTGAGAGTGTATTATTGGTCTGAAGTCAGCAACTTTCTGACTAACAAGGATACTTGGATTATCATTTCTTATTTACCTTCTTTAGGTTTATAAAGTTTTTGTTTTCTTTGCTTTATTCTGTGGAGTGTGATTTTTTTTTATGACTCTATTGAGTGAGTGCCAAATAGGACAGCATGTGATTTATGGGTTGTAATAACTAAACCATATATGAATTGGAGGCTGATGACGCACAAGGAGGAAAGCTGTGGCTCTCCTCTGTATAGAACCTGGCTTTTTTAATAAAGCCTTCTTATTAATAATAATAGCAGCATCATTAATAGTATGATTATTACTGTATTGCCTTCCCAGTTTAAGGTCCATCTGTGAATCATTTGTACTCTTTTGCATTTAATATTTTTTTAGTGGATTTACATTTGTATTCACAGGCCCGTATGTTAAAAAAAAAAAAGAAGCCTTAGAACATTACTGTAAATTGGAAGTGTGTCATTCATTGTACATAAAAGATAGCTGAAACAAATACAATTAAGAAAGCCTTCACAGATTCAAATTTAGCTGGATTTTATGCCCTGCTAAAGGTTCTGAGCCTGCAGTCTGCTTTCTGTGTATTTAAAATGACAGGTAGCAAGTATTACAGAGATGTGAAGGTCTTTCTCCTTAAGATAGTAAGAATGACTGTAAGGGATTTGGAAAGGAAATAACCTTTTCATTATTGAGTTCAACACTTAAAAAGTAATGAAACCACATCACCTGTGCCTAAAACCATCTTGATGCAACACTGGACCTTGTAATATACCAACCTAGTGGTACCTGAACCATTGATACTTTTCCTGTCCAAAGAAGGACATTGGTTCTTGCAGGTTCTTCAGATCTGAATCCCTTAGTTGAAAGTAAACACTCTGAATTTGGACTGTGTGATTCCAACTCCTAAACAGAAAATGAGGTGTTGGTATCTTGTTTTACCACCCGCTTATACTTACTATCTAGCTGGTAGCTACACAGATATAAAGAAGCGTGTAACTTTTGGTGGAAAGTACATTCCATTGCTAATGGAAGCTTTCAAGCCAAAGAGAACAAACATTGACATTTTGAAAGAGTATAGGATCTTCATGCAAATAAGTGAAAGCTGAGGTAAGTGAGGAGCCTGATTTTTTATACCTCTTTAATCTTCTGGAGAACTTATTTAATTCTAGACTAGAACTCTCGCATAGGACCTGCTTTGTAATTTGCAAAGCCCAGTGTAAAGGGAAGATGCAGAAATGCTTGTTCAGAAGAATATTAGGAATTTCCTGACAGCAACCACAGAGCATTCGATCCAGCACAGGGCCCTCTGGAGAGTGTGGTCCTACACAGCTGATCAGGTCACCCTTGTGAAGCCAGCCCTGCACCCATGACAGATCTGAGCCTGGGCTCCAGAAGCCGCTTTTGTAAGCAGCTGGAACCATCCTTTGAGAAACTGTCTTGGAGGAACATCTTCATTGATCACCTCCTTCTCTGTTTACACTATTAATAGAGACTCCAGTAGACTGATACGCTTTGGAGTAAAAATGAAAGTTTCAGTGAAAGTCCGTAGTGTACCAGCTGTAAATTAAGGAGGAGCATTATCTTCCCTTCATCTTGAGGATTTTCTTCACAGATTGACAAGTGCATACATAAATAAATTAAAAGCAGCATCGTCTTTGCATTGCACTACTAGCTATTTATCCAGAAGATACAGGAGTATTGTTTCGAAGGGACACATGCACCCCAGTGTTTATAGCAGCACTGTCAACAATAGCCACAGTGTGGCAAGAGCCCAAATGTCCATCGACTGATGAATGGATAAAGAAGATGTGGTATATATTTACAATGAAATATTACTCAGTGATCAAAAGGAATAAAAGCTTGCCATTTGCAACAACTTGGATGGAACTAGGGTGTATTATGCTAAGTAAAATAAGTCAGAGAAAAAAAAATATCATATGACTTCACTAATTTGTGGAATTTAAGATACAAAACAGATGAATTAAAGGAAAGGGAAGCAAAAATAACATGAAAACAGAGAGGGAGATAAACCATAAGAGACTCTTAAAATACAGAGAAACGAGGATTGCTGGAGGGATATTGGGTGGGGAAGGATGGGCTAAATGGACAAGGAGCATTAAGGAGGACATTTGTTGGGATGAGCACTGGGTGTTATATGTAAGTGATGAGTCACTAAATTCTATTCCTGAAATCATTATTACACTACATGTTAACTAACTTGGATTTAAATATAAAAAAATAAAATGGAATAAATAAATTTAAAAAATAATAAAAAAATAAAATCATCTCTTGATATGCTCAGTATCAGCAATGGCAATATATTGCTAGCATGCTGATGCTTGACCCCTCTTTGACACTGTCTCATTTACTGGTTTAACTCCTATTTCTGTGAGATCTCTCTTTACCTCCATCATTGACTTCATTTCTGCACGTTAAATTGAAGTGCACTCCAGTTATATAATTAGCCCTTTGGCCTTGTTTCAGTATGCTCCCTGCACCATCAGCGTGACTTCTGCCCCAGCTCCAATTGCTAGCTCCCTTTCACAGAATCTAACTCTTAAGCCTGGCTCAAGATCTGTATGTCTCCTCTGGACATTTCCACTTAAATCTAGTTTCAACTCAGATATAATGTGAAAAACCGAGCTCACTGTTTCCCCCTTTCTGGTTTTTCTATTTCTGTTCCTGGAAGCACTGCTTTCCCAGTCATCTTTGACTTCTGCTTTGCCCTTTCCCTACCTAGGCGTACAGATTATTTCATCTGATATTTCTTGATTTTTTGTTTTTGTTTTTTCCTGATTACTACTACCTAATGTAGCATCAGTCTTATGTTTGGGCTGGGTCAAAAGCATCCTAACTGTCTCTGTGTCATAAGTCTCTTCCCCTTGAGGATGTACTATCCATGCTGTCTCATTAATTATCCCAAAGTTCAGCGTTCTCTTTCTCTGATCTATAGTAGGGGTAAGCAAACATTTTTCTGTAAAGGGTCAGATAGTAAATGTCTCAAGCTTTGTGGGCCACAGTCTTTGTGACATGTACTCATTTATGCCACTATTTTGCAAAAGCAGCACAAGACATAAAATGGGCATGAGTGCATTGAATCAGACTAGTTACAAAAAATGATAGGAGCCGGGATTTGGCCCACTGGCCATAGTTTGCTAATCCTTGGTCTGCAACATAAAGTTCATACTCCTCAACTTGTCACTGAAGTCTATATCATCAGTTGGAAACCTATCTCTACAAACCTTATCTCGTGTTGTTTTTTATGGATTCTGTGGATACTTCACAGCATTTACTCTGGAGCTGAAACTTGAGCAGAGCTTCTCAACCTTGACACTGCTGACATTTGGGTCCAAATAATGCTTTGTTATGGGGGCTGTGCTGTATATTGTAGCATGTTGGGAACATCCCTAACCTACCCGCTAGATGTCAGTAATCCCAGCCTGTTATGAAAATCCAAAATGTTTTCAAACATTGCCAAATATCTTCCAGGGTGGGAGGGTGCTAATTATACCTAGTTGAGAACCACTGATCTAGAGGATAAGCTTTGTGAAGGGAGAAATGAGTTCTACATAGTCCACTGTTGTGTCCCTAGCATCTAGTACAGTCTTGTGATACAGAAAGAGGTCTAGAAACGTACTGCCTGGTCCAGCTTCCCTCCTCACTTACTATGAGTTCTTAGGTCTATCATTTACTTTCCACAGACCACCATTATGTTCATCTGTAAAATAGAACTCTTACTAATTCATGTATGATTCATAGAACTATTTAGCAGTTCAAATGATATACTTAGTGGAAAGGTCTTTGGAAAGAATAAAGTGCTAATCAAGCATACTGTGAAAATAGTATTGGTGGGACACTTCGGGTAGTCTGAATCTCTTGAAATCTAGAAGTTAATCACCTCACATACTGTAACTACCTCATGCAGATCATTGTATAGGGTGCTATTAGGACTTTGTCTTCGCTCTCTAGAATTGTGATCTGAGAGGGCATGGAATGTGATTACTTAAGAATTTTAAAACAGCACCCATAATTACAAAGAGCGGAGGGAGTTTATAGGAGGTAGAGATTGTTTCTGGAAGTGAGACACCTTCAAGATTTGATATGGAGTATGAGATGGCATAGTCATAAAGAAGGGCCTGAGTATTTAGTTAGGTTATCTTATTTAATATTCACTGCAACCTAATTAGGTGTTGTTTTAATTATCATATTTTTTTTAAAAAATGGAGCCTATGAAGGAATTTGAAATGAACAAAAAGCATGGAGTATTTCAGTAGAGAGGGAAATGGAGTGACTTATGGAAGGAGAGGAAGTGGCAGGAGGTGAATTCTCTTCACCAAAGCAACTGAATATCTATGGAGAACACATGGGGGTCAGGTGAGTTTGAGTCCAGCTCAGAGTATCTCTAGAGAAGGTAGACTGTAAAGGTCAGCTGGAATCAGGTTTTGAAGGTCGCTAACATGTACATACACACCCACTCTCTGTCTCTCTGTGTCTCTCTTTCTCTCTCTCCCAGCCTCCCTCCCTCTCTCTGTCTCTGTCTCTGTCTCTGTCTCTCTCTCTCACATACACACACCAGTTACTTATATGCTTCAATGAAACACGATCAGTTTTATCTTTCTTAACAGCTTCACTCCAAATAAAAGGAAGTGACATTTTGAGTTATTATCCCATGCTAAGCTTGCTAAGCCTCAAGTGTGTGCATTGAACACTCTCAGTAGTTGGAATGTGAGATTCAGTCCAGTTAGACCAATCTATACTACCTTTCAGTTAGCTAATAACCTGCTCCTTCTAAGACAATCCTACTGAAATAGCAGAATACACAATTGTGTTTTCATTCAAATCAGATGTGTCAATTCAACTGGTGACATTTATGTTCTAATGCATAGAACAGAGACATTATTTACTGTGCCTGCCTTTTCACTAAATTGCAAAAAAAAAAAAGTAATACTTAGAACACATTTAGCAGTTCTAATGGTCTCCACATAGAAAACTATCTTGCTCTGAAAGCATTTTCTCTATTTCATGACTGGTTCACCAGGGTAAAATCAGTAGCTAAATATCCTGCTATCCTTTTATTTATTTAAAAATAATTTCTGACTGTCTGTACTCTTTATCTGTCACTCTTCTGGAGATAAAACACTGAACAACAACAACAACAACAACAACAACAAAAACGGCAGAGTTCTGCCCCCTTGGAGCAATAGTCCAGTGAGGGGAAGACAACATACAAATAAACACTTCAGCGGGTCAGTGAATGACAATACAGTAAAAAAGAATAAAGCAGGTTAAAATGATAGAGATTTATATAAGGATTTTGGGGAGGACTCTGTAAGGTGACGTTTGAGTAGAGATTGGAGCGAGGTGATTATGTGATTATCCAGGAGAAGACCATTTCAGGCAGAAAAAATGAGAAGTGGAAAAGCCCTGAGGGAGGATGTGACTGGTGTGTTTGAGGGAGGGGATGTTGTAGAGAATGAGGTCAGACACATAGAAGGGGGTGAGATCCTCTAGTGTTTTGAGGCTGTAGTAAAGGATTTGGGAATTTGGGGGGATTTTTCTTGGTGACATATCAAAGAGAAGAGGGTTAACAATGCCAAGTGTCTGACTAAGGAAGGACACAGTCTGTTTTAAGTTTTGGAATAATTGTCTTAGGCTCCTGTATAGAAAATAGAGATGTAGGGAAGAGGTAAAAAGAGGGACACTGTTGCAGTAATCCAGGTGAGGTATAATGGTGGTGCTTAGTAAATCGGAAAAAATGGTCACAGTATTTTCTGGAAATAGCAGAGAAGAGCAAGAAAGACACTTCTTCTCCTTTAGGGGGAGTGTTACAAAAATGTGAAGGGAAACTAGACACCACTCAGGGGGTGCAAGTAAAGCAGCATCCTCAATGGGCAGACAGCCGTGTTAGCACAAGAAAGTGCAGGAGACAGAGAAGAGGTTGAGAATATAAGAGAATGTACTGATGACAGACAAGAAGCGCTAGAGGTTATGTTGGGGAGTTTGGAGGTTTGGGGGAGGGCTGGGTGATTTAAGTCAAATGAGGGGATTTACAGAACCATCTGAGGATGGGAAGTGGGTGATGAGCAGTATCCTGGCAGTCTTGGGGTCTTTTGTCCTGAAGGTTGTGAGTCAAAGACAAGGATCTTATCAGAGGCCTGCAGTTGAAAAAGCACAGCTCATCAGCTGGGATGTCCATTCTCTTGGGTCTGTTTTTAAAATTCTCTCAGGCTCTCTAATTCACCTGTGGTGCCTTTAGAGAAATGGAGAGGAGAGGCAGTGTATACCAGGCTGGCCAGGTCCACCCAACAGTCTTCACTCCAACTTTTTGTCTTGCCATGCCATACTCCTTCCACCTTTAACCATACACTCGGGCTCTCAGGATGAGAGATGTGAGAGAAGATGCATAAAGGCAAGTGGGAAATTGCTAGTTTCCAGATGTATGCTCCTGGGGAAGATTTACTAACAGGAAATTACCATTTTTTCATACATTGGATAAAAAAAATCCTATCCTTTTTTAATGCTTATTATGTATTTTGAGAGAGAGAGAGAGAGAGAAAGAGAGAGCGAGCACGCACACACATGCACACAAGCAGGGGAAGGGGCAGAGAGAGAGGGAGAAAAAGAATCCCAAGCAGGCCCCATACACAGCATGGAGCCCAATGCAGGGCTCTATCTCATGACTGTGAGATCATGACCTGAGCTGAAATCAAGAGATGGGTGATTAACTGACTGAGCCACCCAGGTGCCACCAAACATTGTATTCTTAAGCATGATGTTATAACTAGATATCGAAGAACCAAAATAATTTTTGAAAAAATGTGCATGCTTGCCACAGTGTTTCATACATGTCATTATAATGATATTATTTTTATTAAATACATAGGTTTTCTGCATAGGCATAAAATATTTCTAAAAGAAAGCAGAACTAAGCCACATTTTAACATTTATATAGGAAAGGTTTCATGATCCTCCTTATAAACAAAACAAATATGAAATGGGTAGGCATAGCTTTCTCTTTGGAATTTGAATTATTGCTTTGTGTTGCTTGCTTGCAAATTTATATTTTGTGAGCTAGCTGCCTGTTACCAAGAAATACGATCCTTTATGCCTTAGGAGTGTGCCCTGCAAAGCAACATGTACAAACTTTTTTTCTTGCCCTAAGGGAAAGAGCGAGCCCTGGCACCTCTTAACCTGTGAGGATTATGTAGCTTTTGCTGTGATTGACTTGTTGGCTTCTCTTCAAGAAATGCTCCTGGTATGTGTTTTATGTTCTGACAGAGCCATGGCTTTGCTGATCCCCACGTCACCCCCATGGAGACGTGGGCATGCTTTTGTGCGTTTGCTCTTGTAGCCTGGGAAGCATATTTCAACACACCATCCAGAATTGGCTAGAACATGCCTGTCACTCCCAGCTGACTCTGATGACGCTCTTGCCAATGTAGATTTACATCAACACAGTTCTTTACTGGAAAAAACTCATTCGAAATATACAGGGTGGCCTATTTAAAAGAGGCATAGCATCAATTTGAAGTGGTCTGTATTTTAAGAGAAGCATTGTAAGAAATATGTTGTCAGTTGAATGCTCCTCAGAGCACAGAATTACAGTCAGCATTACTCAGGACTTCCCCCCACCCCCAGCAGAAATCATATGTCATTCACTTCTAAAGAGTTGCTTACTCTGAAGAAAATCTCTCTATTCCAGACTTTCCTTCCTAGCATACTAGATATGTAGGCATTTCTAGCCTCTTCCCTTTCTATCTACATAATCCTAATTTTGTATTCATTAAAGAAAGTGGGTGAAGCTAGAGCTGATGACATGTGATATGATCTAACAACATTACTTACTGCCTGCCCCAAATTCAGTTTGACAATTCAGTGGATAAATAGCTTTGTATTAGCATGAAACCTTTTTGGCATTTGTCCATCTTGCTTTTTGAGTCATCCTCAATATCCTAATGAATTTTTGGGATAGGCATATTACTCAGATGCCTGGCTCTATAGACAGGAAACCAGGCACTCAGAAATAAAACCTTTTACCATAGCTATTCAGAAAAAATAATACAAAACTGCCTTTGCTGTATAAAAGAAAAATTTAGTATCAGTGGCACATGACCTGTGATTACTATTATTATGACCCTATACTACTCACCCTTCATTTTCGTCATCCTAGTCTATTCTAAGTCATTACAGTAATGGATACAACTGAATGGGTTTGCAATTTTACCCCTTTTCTCATGACAACCAAAAGGATTTTCAATGACACATGCTTTGATCTGCCTGCCTTTAAATCTCTTAAGCAGAGCAGCTCTAGACAGCTTCCTCTCAGAAGATTTCACTATCCTAATAGCCCTCATCATAAATTCTATATTTATGCTTGTTTTGACACATCAAAGTCAAGCTTTATACCAGGGGCCACCTGCGAAGTTAAGGTCATCAGCTTCTTGTTGTAGCTACTGGTCACTGTCATGCCTATTAATAATAAAGTTTGACCTTGAAAAGTGATCAAAAGTTGGGGGCTACAGTATAGGAATATTAAAAAATGTTCTTCCATGTTGTTTCATCTGCTGTGTTTTTTTCTAGAATTCATATTATTGTCATAATTAACTCCAAAGTGTTCTATGCTATTTGCATATAGTACAGAGGGAAAGAAAGTATGTAGAAATAAGGAAATATGATCTTTCCCTTGTGAATTAACACATGAAATCTATATTTAACAGAGCCAAGATGCAACACTTTCAAGAGATGAGTTTGCAGGCCTATCAGATGGGAGGATTGGTTAGAATTTGAGTAGGCATAAAAGACAATCACAAAAGAAACAGTTGGCAGTGCTTCTTCAAACATTGTCCAATAAAGAGGAATGACTGGTTAGCAGAATGACATTAAACATTACATTGTGTTAATGATCTTATTAATAACCTTTTAAATTTATCTATCTAATCAATCATCTATTTATCTGTATATTTAGTTAAGGTTCCATGTTCACAAAGCAATCTTCTGATTATAGTCTTCATTGCTATATAGGACTTTCTGATGAGAAGGAAAGCGCTGGGTCAGATGGTTGAACATTATTTTTTTTGCTCTCTTTTTAAAAATATTTATTTATTTTTGAGAGAGACTGAAGAGGGGAGAGGTCCAGAAAGAGAGAGGGAGACAGGGTATCTGAAGCAGGCTCTGTGCTGACAGCAGGCAGCCAAATGTGGGGCTTGAACTCATGAACCATGAGATCATGACCTGAGCTAAAGTCAGATGTTTAACCTACTGAGCCACCTAGGTGCTCCATGGTTGGGCATTTTAATCTGAGCAATAATTGTAGTGCTCAGTGAAAAGAAGTTAACTGGCATTTGGATTCTGTTCAGAAGTTCCATGAGCTTGTACAATATGGGTTTGCTTTTGAGAGGAAGGTTTCCTCTCATGTGCTGAGAGATTTCAGTCTCTGAGTCTACAAAACTCATTGCCAGATTCTAATCCTAGTAATTTCTCCAGGGAATTGTCAATCTTCAAGGCCTTTTGAGAAAAAAATCTGTTAACCTTCCCAGTTGAAACTTTTCTCCCCTGCCATGTCCTAAATACTTTCACTAGGAACCACACAAGCGCTAAATACACATTTTAAAGTTGTAATCAGCATAAGAATTAGGAAAAGGTGCAACTTTCCATTCACTTAATCTCTTCCCTCACTAGAAGCTGTTTGATGAGACAGTCATGACTTACATTTTGAAATTAATTTTCTGACACATCTAACATTTAACCCAGGATATAGTTGTCTATTTATTTGTTTTTCTGAGGGTATGATGTCTTACAGAACTTGGTCAGCTATTCTAGGAAATGTGTTCAGTACTCACAGGCAGTGTTTGAAATTTTCTGGACCCTTTCCTTCCTCCCTCTTAGTCCCTCTCATATCCAGTAACTTAGAGGGCACCCTGAGTGTTACAGTTTTGATCTTCCCAAGTGATATCGTTTAGGAAGTTTCATATTTAGTAGGGTTTTTTTGAACTTCAAAGAGCCTTTGTGACTTAAGTGCATGAAGCTCAACTCGCGAAATTACAGACTTCTTTCTTGAGTCTGAGATCAACTACATCAAGAATTGTGGCAGTATTAGGTTATTTCACCTAAGCAGTTTCCCCCAAAGTAATGTCTTTTCAACAATATTTAAGGTGTCATGGGGACCTGTTGACTTGAGACAGTGACAAAAATATACAAGAGACAATGACAGAAATATACAGGAAGACGTGATGTAAAAGTGAGGGTCATTGTTGAAACAAACTGAAACATTAATTCTCAGACAACTGTCCTCTAGAGACGGGCATCCGAATTAGTTTCCAAAACCTGCCATCACAAATTACCACAAATTAACCTGCCATCACAAATTAACACAAATTTAGGGACTTAAAACAACTGAAATTTATTTATCCATGGTTCTCAAGACTAAAAGTCCAAAATCAAGGTGTTGGCAAGTCTGCACTTACTACAGAGTCTCCAGAGGAGAATTTGCTTCATTCCTCACTAGGTTCCCGTGGTTGCCAGCTCTCTTGGCTTATGGTTACGTTGCTCCCATCTTTGCCTGTTTTCACAAGTCTTCTCCTCTTTTGGTCTTTTTGTATGTGTGTGTGTCTCCTTATAAGCACATTTTTCATTGTATTTAGGTCTCATTTGGATAATCTAAGACAATCTCCTCATCTCAAGATTCTTAATTACATCTGTAAGAAACTTTTTCCAAAGGAAACATTCACAGGTCCTGGAGTTTAGGATGTGGACATATCTTTTTTGGGGGTCATCATTGTGCCCATTACAGCATCTAAAGATAAACTTTCTTGTGAAAATCCCTGAGAAAGCCCTCCAGATAGCATAAGGTCTGAGACACACCCACATGGAGAATCCTTTCTGACTTGCAACAGCTCTCAGGGTTCCACTTAGAATAGCTAAGGCAACAGGGCTACATGGGGCAAGAAGCCAGTAACGCAACGATTCCTTTAGGTAAATGATGGCCATAGTCACTGGATGTCCAGTTATACTGTGTTAATATTTGTTCCCAAAGGCTCAGGAAAAGCATGAGATAAAGAGAAATAGAGAAATGTTATTTATTTTGTATCCTTTGCATGTAGGATTCTTTTCAGAAAGAAACGAAGGAAAACTGTAGGCAAAAGAATTAGAAAAGGAGAACAATGGGTGTTTTTCCTATTTTTTTGTGAACATTTGGTACTGCTTTCAGTGACTAAAGTTAGCAATTTAAAACCATAAACATGGTACATGTTTATGGTAAAAATTACTATAAAACATAATGGTGTATAAGCCCCCTTATGCCCTTTGTCAGTGCTCTTAGCTTTCCATTTACTTTCACCAGAAAAGCTGCTCTTGACCTTATCTGATGTAGCCTCCCAGAAACATTTTGTGCGTACTTAAGTAAATATAATAAAAATAGTGATAACACTTATTGTGTAATTTATCTGTATTAAGTACATTGCTAGGTATTTTCAGAGATTAGTTCATTTACCTCTCACTATAAGCCTAAAATGTATCTGTAAGATAGATTTCTACCAGTTAAATTATTGATCCAAAGACATATTTTCATTAATATTAATTAAGATTATTATGTTATTAAATATAATTAATAGTATATAAGTATTTATTAATATTAACATATTTTAAATATTAAAATATATTGGCATGGAGCACCTGGGTGGCTCACTTGGTTGGGCATCAGACTCTTGATTTCTGCTCAGGTCATGATCTCACAGTTTATAGGACTGAGCACCATGTCAGACTCTGCTCTGATGGGATGGAGCCTGCTTGGGGTTCTCTTTCTCTGCCCCTCCTCTGCTTGCTCTCTTTCTCTCTCAAATACATAAACTTAAAAAAAAAAGATATTGGCAAATTTACTCCTAAAATTGTTTCATCATTTTACACACCTATTAATAGTGTGCCAGAAGACCTATTAACTTTTCATTAGCACTCACTATCACTGGGTATGCTGTACTTTTATTTTTAATTACCATCATGGGCAATATATAATATCTATTATTATTTTACTCTTCAGTTTTATGAATGAGTTGAACAGTTTTTCATTGTTTATTTGCCATTTGTTAGTTCACTGCCTATTAATATTTTTCCATTAAAATTCTTGCCAAAAACAATTTGAGAAAATAATCATTTTGTTATTGATTTAGAATAACTTTGAATTATATTTAAGAAATTAACACTGTGTTATAACTGATTCTGAATAATTCAATTTTTTACTTTTACTTTGTAAGATTTTAAAGTCACAGATAAATATTTTTAAAAACTTATTGTGGAGAAAACCACATAACATAAAATTTGCTGTCTTGACCATGTTTAAGTGTACCATTCAGTAGCGTTACATATATCCACATTACTATAGAACATATCTCCAGAACTTTTTCATTTTGCAAAACTAAAACTCTGTACCCATTAAACAACCACCACCCTTCTCTTCCCAACCTCTGGTAGTGAGCATTCTACTTTCTATGAATTTGACTATGTTAGATAGCTCATATATTTGGAATCATACAGTATTTGCCCCTTTTTTTTTTTAACTGGCTTATCCCACTTAGTATAATGTCTTCAAAAGTCACCCATGATATAGCATGTGACAGGATGCCCTTCCTTTTTAAGTTGGGATAATGTTATATGCATATACCACATTTTATCTATTCAACCATTGATGGGTATTTAGATTACTTTCATCTATTGGGTGTTGTGAACAGTGCAGCTAGTTGTGCACATGGGTGTACAAGTGTCTCTACAAGAGGCTGGTTTCAATTCTTCTGGATACATATGTATTCAGAGGTGGGATTATTGGATCATATGGTATTTGTATTTTTAATTGGTTTGGGAGAATCCCCATATTTTGTTCCATAGTGACTGTACTAGTTTATAATCCTACCAACAGTCCACAAGGATTCCAACTTATCCTCATCTGCATCAATACTTATTTTCTTTTTTCTATAGTAACTGCACTAATTAGTGTGGAATGATATTTCATTAGAGTTTCTACTGCATTTCTTCCATGTTTAGTGATGTTGAGCATCTTTTACATGCTTGTTGAACATATGTATATCATTTGTGGAGAAATGTCTATTCAAGGCATTTGCCCAATTTTAACTAGGTTCTTTAATTTTTTGTCTGTAAAATGTTTTCAATACAGCAAGGATTAGCAAACTTTCCTCCATGTGCTGCTCTTATGTTATGTTTAAGAAGTGTGACTCAGTTAAAAAAATTTTTTTTTCATCCTTTATCCTAGTCCTGTTAAGATTTCTCATTTTATATTTAACTTTTGATCATCTGTTATTTGTTTTGATATGAGGAATAAGGAAAGGTTCCACCTTTTTTGGCCAGCTTCCCCAACCCCAATTAATAAAATAATCACTGACCTGAACAGAGGGTGCCTGGGTGGCTCAGTCGGTTACCCGTCAGACTTCAACTCAGCTCATGATCTCATTGTTCGTGAGTTTGAGCCCTGTGTCGGGCTCTGTGCTGACAGCTGAGAGCCTGGAGCCTGCTTCAGATTCTGTGTCTCCCTCTCTTTCTGCCTCTCCCCTGCTCATATTCTGTTTCTCTCTCTCTCTCTCTCTCTCTAAAAAGTAAATAAACCTTAAAAAATAAAGACTAATCACTGATCACATACTAACTTGTAAGATTTTCTTTTCAAATGCCACATTTGCCACACTTACTACAGTAATGATTATACTCAGTGTGATTCAGTGACTGTTAGATTTTCTTTGCACTATTTTAAATGGTAAACTTTAAATGCACTATTTAAATGGTAAACTTCATCTGTTAATATCGCTTAAATATTTGGAAGATAGGCTTAAAATACTCTATAATTTCATTTGTTGAGCCCTATTTCCTTTAAATGTAAATATTAACTATGTTTCCCAGTAACATTCTTTTTTGGGGGAGTGAGCAAAGAGAAATGTTTTCAATGATTTGGGAGACTAATGAGAAAGAATGGCTTTTACAGAATAATTCTTATTTCGAAATGTGAAATGATGACACAGCTTCTACATAAGGAGAAGAGATGCCTATTTCAGGACATTTACCTAAATTTGGGCTGAATTTAGTATCCCTGACAGCCAAACACCTGGTAGGGAGATGTAAAATCCTTGTGCCTACAGGAAATGATACTGTCATCAGGGACAGATTAAACATTTAGAGTTCTGGAGTTTGGTTGCTAAGGCATGGCTTTACTCTAAATTGGCTGTAGAATTGCATTAAGCCTTCTAATTCTTCTGAGCATTAGTTTTCTTATTTTTTTTAAATGGGGGTAAATTACATACGTGAAAACTTTGAAAAGATTCTTTGAACAACTAAACACGATAATTTGTGGGATATGTACTTTGTACAGTATCAGGTGCTAAAAACATGATGGTAATAATTGTTATTAGTAACCACAATGGTAATCATGGTGAAAGAAGATTCTGCTGGTACAACACACATTCTTCCAAGCAGTCCATGCCCAACACAGGATGCACTCCTGACACAGCAGGGCTAGACTCTCTAATCCCTATGTTGTATAAAAAACCATTAAAGGCATGAATGCATTCTATGCGTTAAAACTCAAATGATTATTAGTAAACTATTAAACTTAGGTGACATTTTCCCTAGAAGAAGAAAAGACAGCTTTTTCTTCTTCTAGTCTCCTCTTTATTTTTCCAACTGCAGAAATTCTATTAACTTTTTAAAGAATGTGATTTCAGGTTGCTTGAAAGGAAGAAACCTGGACTGGATGTGTAAAGATAGTTCTTTTGGGGATGTAAGTCGTCACTTTTATGTGATGCTTCCATTTATAAATTAGAAATTCCTTCTCTCCTACGATTTATCAGGAGGAAATCATGTTCTGTAAAAGAAAATGTGTAAAATTTAGAAGCTAATTTCCAGTAGAAATTTCTCAAGACAATTTCCAATTCTTAGTTGGCTGTTTTCTTTCAGTGACCTGTATTACCCTGAACATCAAAATGTTCATGGTACAACTATGCTTATTAAGAACTCTTAGTGTTGGGCACATCTATTGTAATTTTCCTGCTTTTGAAGAGTAACTGCAGGAATTTCTTGAAGGTGAGCTTACTCCCTGGACAGAGGGGTGAAAAGGAAAGGAAGGGAAAAGAAATAAAGGAAAAGAAAAGAGATAATGTCAGCCACTTAGAGACTTAGAGAGAAGGGGAGCCTTGGGGAGGTCATCTTGACTTTTGACTAGATGATAAAACCAAGATGCAGAGGGATACAGAGAATGGCCCATCGGTACATGTTAGGACAGTGTGAGACCCAGCACACAGATTATTTGAAGAAGTTCCATGTCCTTTTTAGTCTTACTGAAAGCCTATGGGGATGAGGATAGGAATTGAAGGAAAGTATAGAGAACTCAAGTATAGCTTGGTTCTTGGCTACCAGTTGCATATTCCCCTCAAATGTGAAAGAAAAGGAAATCCCAAATTTAATTCCACTATTGCATTTGCCTCTGTTTTCATTCAGGTATCTGTGGCTCATAGATTCCATCGCCTCATGTGAAATTTTCATTCAAAGAACTGAGTGATGGTGAAAGGAAGGAAAACCTTTTACAACTAATTTCCACATAACTGTGCTACTATTTACTGTTTCCATACAAGTTATAAGTAGGTCATGACTTTAAAAGTTTATGAGAATTGCCTATTGCCAAGTATATTGAAGACAATGTTTATAAAATAATCTCTCATCCTTTCCCCCATTCTTTTCCATTTTAGAATAAAAATACCAGTAGGAAAAATAAATGGGTGAGTATACTAGTAAATACATGAGTGTAGGTTACTTGGTTATTACTATAGTTTAAATATGTGGGTACTTTATAAAAAAAAAAGAACAAATGATAGAAGATTTTCTATTTGGAAGGTCCAGACTGCTAATGATTTTCTTTCCTTAACAAACAAAAAAAAGGCAACAGATAGTAAGGTAATAAATGATTTATGAATTAATTCATTATTCAGTTTCACAATACTAATAGTAATACAGTATTTCCTGCCTTTAGAAAGCGCTCAGTGGGTGTGTGGGTGGCTCAATGGATTACGCATCCCACTCTTGATCTCAGCTCAGGTCATGATCTCAGGGTTTCTTGAGTTTGATTGAGCCCCACATCAGGCTCTGTGCTGACAGCATGGAGCCTGCCTGGGATTCTCTGTCTCTTCTCTCTCTGCCCCTCCCCCACTCATGCAGTCTCTCTCTGTCTCTCTCTCTCAAAAATAAATAAACATTAAACAGTTTTTAAATTTTTTTCTTTTTTCTGTTTATTGTTTTTACTTTAGAGAGAAAGAGAGCATAGTCATAAGCTGGGGGGAGAGGGGCAGAGGGAGAGAGAGAGAATCTTAAGTAGGCTCCATGCTCAGTGTGGAGTTCAATCAATCAGTTCAATCCCAGGACCCTAGGACCATGACCTGAGCAGAAATCAAGAGTCAGACAGTCAACTGACAGAGCCACCCAGGAGCCCCTGGTAACATTGCCTTTTTTTTTAAAAAAATATTTATTTATTTTTGAGAAACAGAAGGGGAGACAGAGCATGAGCAGGAGAGGGGCAGAGAGAGAGAGAGAGAGAGAGAGGGAGACACAGAACTTGAAGCAGGCTCCAGGCTCTGCACTGTCAGTACAGAGCCTGACCCAGGACTTGAACTCACAAACCTGGAGATCATGACCTGAGTCGAAGTCAGACACTTAACTGACTGAGCCACCCAGGTGCCCCTCATATTGCTTTTAAAAGAATTTTTAAAGTTACAAGTTACAATGTCGAAGCAATATTGTGTCATTTTAGGCACTAGTGAATACTATAATTTTCTTCAAATGTATGCCTCCTTAAAAAGCATAAAATACCATCTCATTATTATTTTCAGCAAAGATCAGTATTTTTTCATTTGTTTGCCCTTTGTGATTCCATTGTCTCATATCCTTTTGGCTTCTACCTGGTAGATATTAACGATGGTTTGTTTCTCATATGTTACACATTTGTTTTTACCCCACTGACTCTGTTTTGTTTGAAACAACTATTTCCAAGTATTTTGCTTTTTATTTTAGTTTTGAAAATTTTATTGTAAGACTGATATTCTCCTTTATAGTATGTTTCTCTTCTATATTTAGAAAAACTAAATATATTCCATCAAAACTAAATATATACTATTGCATTGGTAAACAATGCAGTGAAGGAGCCTATTGCTAGTGACTTAAAAATACATACAAGGGTCCGCCTCAAGTGTTACATATTAGAATTTATTTGATGGTGTTACAAGACACTAGCTGAATAATTTAGAACCCAAACTCTGTAATGCAGATTGCCTGAATATGGTTAATATAAAACAAAATATTTCCTCCAATTATGGCTCCTGACCTTAGTGATCATTCCTTTACATTCAACTTAAGTCCAGTCTTCTAGCCTGTTTTTGTGCCCAATTTCATGTTTAAGATTTATGTTTCATAATTGCAACATCACTTGATAATGTGTGGATGGGATTCTCTCCTCAACTATTCTATTGGCATCCAAATGAGTAATGTCTTTCATAAAACTTTCAGGAGACAGGGATGGTTGAAAGGTATGCCCTTTAAACAAATAACCTATTGACAACTGATAAGTCTGAGGTTTTTCTGAGTGGAAGAACCTCAGAACTTCAATAATAAGATTGATGGGGTTTAAGGGATTTTGTGAGCATAGTACTTAAGAAAGTATGCAATTCCTATTAAGGATTTCATTTTTAAGCATGACTTTGGAGCACATCATGGGGCATGTTGTCACTGGGAATTATAAAGTCAGCTTGGAATTTAATTATAGACATTGCAGCCTGGAATTCCTCAAGTTCTGAACATGGTTAGACTACATCAGTTACTCTCAGGGTCAGCTGCAGAAAGTTTTCTTCATCTCTTCCTCACATTATTTCCAAACTCTCCTTTCCTTTCTCTTTGTTTCCCCCTCCAGTTTCTTGAGCTGTGACTTTTCTTTAAGGAAAGAAAAAAAAGAAGAGAGTCTGGGTAGAGGGTGAGAGAGAGAGAGAGGGAGGGAGGGAGAGAAGGAGGGAGTCTATGGTATACCCCATGGAGTTAGTATGTGGAATTATCTCATTAATTTTTACTTTCTTCTTGAGAATTTTCTTACCTCTACCTAAGAAGATAGCTGATAAAAAAAATGGGCTTTACTTTATGAGGTATTTGAGCATTTTGTGTATTTCCATGTTTCAGCACTACACGGGGACCATAGTACATGAACTCAAAACATCTTCCTTCCCTTTGTGAGCCTGTCTCAGTGATGCAGCACTTGTAATCCTGTTAACTTGAAGGAACTGAATTCATTTATAAATTCTTAGGGCAAATAGATATAATGAGGTAGAATAGTTGAATAATTTACAAGTTGTACGTAAAAGCCTGAAGTCAGATATTGTGTAGAATTTATTACATTGAGTGTGTTACTGTGAATACTGTGTACTCTATTTTATCCTCTTCATTCTTTTTTTAAACCATGAACCATAGTTTAAACATAGTTTTACAAAAAGGAAAGAGAATGTTTTAAATAAAACCAGTACCTAAGGAGGAATATGTATATGTGTATATATATTTATATATGTGTGTATATATGTGTATATATTTACATTTATTTATACATATATATTCTCTAGATCTAGATCTAGATAATTCTAGAGAATTATCAAAATTCATAAAAATTCTCTCTTTAGATTAATACAGATTTAATCCTTAAACCTTTGGCTCAAAACTCAGGTTTACTCCTTCTGTAACAGTCAGGAACTGATTGTCAATAGTGAAGTCATTAAAAATCATTATTTCAGCATTTAAAAATTCATAACTGCTAAATAATTAAGAAATCAAAGACCAGGAAGAGGGAGGGAAGAAAGAGGAAAGAAAAGATGGTAGTGATGGGGACTTTCCACCCACAAAGACAAAATTGATGGTGAGGGGTAAGTAATCTGACATTTCAATTTTTTGGCCAATTACTACTCTTTGATAAAACAGTAGTAATCACACGCTTAGAAGATTAGTAAGGTTTCAGCTTTGTTTCAACATAACAGATAATATCCTAATCCATGCAATCATAAAGAGAAGCAGAAATAAATCTAATTCAAAAAATTTACGGTCTTTTTTCTCTCCTTATTGAACATATTTCATGTATGTCCTTATTGGGTTGGGGAGGCACTAAAACTGATTATAGTACATCTAACCAATTTATTCTTGCCACCTACCTGATAAACTCACTGTCTTCATCTTCTTCTTCTTTTAAACATTTATTTTTGAGAGAGAGAGAGCGAGCGAGCGAGCACGAGCGGGGTAGGGGCAGAGAGAGAGAGTGTGACGGAGGATCTGAAGCTGGCTCTGCACTGACAACAGCAAGCTTGATGTGCTGCTAGCACTCAGGAACCATGAGATCATGACCTGAGATGCAGTCAGACTCTTAACGCACAGAGCCACTCAGGTGCCCTAGGACTCACTGTCTTCTTAAAACAACCTAAATTCCTTAATGAGTTCTTTAAAATCCTTGTTCCATTTTACCTGTCCAGAATTTTTTCTCAGTTTTACATAAGTTCTAACTCAGTGGTATTACATATTGAACTTTTTTTTTTTAATTTGCTCTTCCATATGCTTGATATCACCACCTATCAAAATCCATCCCTTAAGACCTTACTGAAATGTAACCTCATTTTACTTATCATCTAATGTAGTTGACCTTTCCATTCTGTAAAGAACTATTATTTCCTCCCTAAGGAGCTTACCACATGAAAATAAGGACAGTGCCTCATTCATTTTGAAATCTCCTTTGTGCAATTTCTAACTTCCTTATACAGAATGTTACTCATCATATTTAGAGGCTGAATAAATCATTAAGTGGATGCCATCACTGGGTCCATGGTATTGACTTGAGTCAAATCTGTATAAAAAGGCCCTTAATAAATATTAAATGTTGTCAATTCTCAATTATTCATGGATATATTATTCAGATTATAGCCGTGATATGATTTTAAAGGTCATATTTACATAATGAATGATCCCGACTCATGAAGCCTTTAGTTGACATAAATGGGTTCTTAGTTTGTGCCCATCTGACAGAGATTAGAAGTGAAGTCTCTGTAAACCAATTTGATTGTAATTACTACTAATTTTCCTTTTTGCCATTCTTAGTCAGAAGGCTGCCTTTTGCTTTTAGCTTGCTTTGCCTAAATCTGAAAGCTGATACTGATCTCAAACCAGCATTTAAAGGGGGAACATGGAACAAAGTTAATTGGGAGATTAGAATCCAAAAGGTCAGGAGTTTTCCATTCCTCCTTCCATCAGATTTTCATAGTGGAGTGTTGTTAATTGGTGAATTAAGTTGTTCCATTAATCCAGAAAACTTCCTTATGAAAACAAAGCCCTTTTGGTAGAAAGGAAATTCTGCCTGTTTTCCTTCTCTCTTTCTCTCTCTCTCTCTCTCTCTCTCTGTCTCCCTCTACCCCTCCCTTTGAGTCTCTCTGTCTTTTCAGTCCCTCCCTCCCTAATGACATTTGAAAAACACTGTGCAATTTAACAGTCAATACAATCATAAAAATATAACTTTCACCAAGTATATTAACAGATTAAAATATAGGATTTCAGAGAAGAATGGGTTAGTTCATGGGCTTATTTTTAAACCTTGGTTAAGATCACATATAGAACAAAGACATTGAATTTTATTAAAATTCACACTTTTAAGTGGGTTACGAGAGTATTGAAGGAAATGCATAGATATGATTTAATAATACATCATTATTATTTTAAAATTAATAAGACAAATATCACATATGAAAGAATTAACTTATCCATTAGGACCTGTAGTGATGTTTGCCTAGCATTCATCTATCTGGATAAATTTTGGCAATTGTCAGCAATTTGATTTAGTCTGTCAGCATTTGCAGTGGCAAGGATTGGGATTTACTTAATATGTTCATGCTTGATAAAACCTTCTGTGCACATTAGCATGACAACCAGTGTGCATAAAATATAATAGGAATAGCATTTAATTATAATGTATTTTACAGCAAAAGAATAGTTTGGGAAATGAATCAAGAACTAAATGAGATGACTTATAAATATTTCTGCTTTTTTGCAATTTCTAAGATAGGTAATTTGTGTATATTTGCTTTCAAAATACCTTATTTTGAAAGAAATGAATGCAAGGAGAATTCACTACAATACAAGCTAAGTTAATGTCTCTTAATACAATAACATGAGGAAGAAGACAGTTACTGGAATCATTAGAGTCTGACATCACCTCCTTTAGATTGCTTATATTTAACAGTATGGCAGGTATGCTAAAAAGTCTTTATGCAAAAAGATGAGTCTTTTTTTTTTTTATCAGTTAAGAATGCTTTCAGCTCTGAGTAACAGAAAACGAACAGCTGTTTAACCATCTCAGAATGTATTTGTCTTGTATAAAAGGATGTCTGGAGGTAGCAGTCTAGGGCTACCCCAGTGATCCTATGATACAATCAACGCATAGTTTCCTTTTATTCTTTCTTTTCTACCATCCTCAGCATACTGTCCTGTCACCTCATGATCACATGTGATGTGACTGCTCCTGGATCCTCTTTCCAAGCATGGTGGAAAAAGGAAATAGGGAAGTGGGAAAAGGGATAGTATCTTTATCAGAGAAGCCAGGACTTCCTAGGAACCCTCAGATTGCATCTCCATGATAGGAATAGTGCTACACGCTTTCTCCTAGGTTTAAGAGAGGCTGGCGAGCTTGTCTTTTTAACTCTGCATGGTTTTGGGTGAACAACGTGGGCTTTCTAAGTGAGAGGGAAGAGGAGAATAAACATTGAATATGGAATTAGCAATATCTGACATAGTCTGGTAGTTCAGACAGAGCTAAATTTGATGAGATTGGAAAAACAATTAGCTGATGATGTGTGAAAGACAATATAACAGAATATCCAACCTATTAGGAAAAATAGATGTTCTTACAGAGTGTCCAAGAATTATGAGGAAGAAAATAAAATAGGGATTTTTAAAGAGAAAATCAAAAGCTCTTAACCTATACACATTATGTTTAGGAATCTAATACCAAAAAAGAGCTAAAATCAGATTAATAGTAAGTTGTTTATTTTCTGCACTATCAGGACCTCCTTTGTTTCATAGGAGGTCACTAAACAAATGGTCTAGTGTAATTTATGCAAAGCCTATGGGAAATGACTGAAATAATTGAACTGAGCCTCTCTGATCTTTAATTCAGAGTGATCCTGCTTTATCAAGCAGTGCAGAAATCAAAACGAAGACAGCAGAAAATAGCAAATGGACAGATTGGTGGCTATTTATAGCTGATACAAAAATGAAATGGGAGAATGAGGTAACTCTGATTAATGATACTCCCCAATTCTCCTTTGGACTGAACTAGCTTGATAAATGAATCTCAAACTGGGAGCTAGTTTAAATGATGTGTTTCAAATCTCCACTGTCCCATGTATGGGTCAGTAGAGCCTGAAAATAAAAGTTTGTAATCAAAATAACCTTATTTTTAAAGTGTGAAAATTGAAGTGTTTATCTCAACCAATAGTTAATATTATTAGAAGAAATAACTGCATTCTAATTTTTTAAATTCTCCTGATTTGGAGAAAGAAACAGCTTTTGTATACAGCTAAAATATTACCTATCTGTAGTTGAGTTTTTCCCCAGTTCACTGTATACAAATCACTGTTCATAGTAGAACTTCGCCCCTTTACTTCCTCTGTTTCTTTTCTCAGTGTTGGAGATTGTGGCTTCTCTCCTCTGCACTCTAGCTCACTCATTCCTAGAGTATCCTGACCAGGGACAAATTGCATTACCTGGTCTGTAATATTACATAGGTTGGGAAGTATTATATAAGAGCAAGATTCACTCTAAGGATTGACCAGTTTAGAATGTGCTTGTTTCATAGCCTGTGGAGTGCTTCTTACGTGTCAGTACTATCCAAAGCACCAGGAGTATGAAGATGAAGGTTTTCTGGTCCTCACTGGCTACATGCACACAATCATGCTTTTATTCAGGGTCATTGCTTGCACATGTGTAAAAATATGACATTCTGAAGATATCTGATGTTTGAGTTTGTCTCATGGGACAAAATGAATTAGTCTCATGTCAGTGTCTCTATGCCCAGAGATGTTAAGGTAGGTATTTATGTTAATTTGTGGAGGGCATAAAATCCAATGTTTTACATCTTTCACCTAGATACGTGAAATGTCTTGTCATTAACTTTGCTTATGTTTGTACTTACAAGATAGCTATCCCTCTTTTCTCCATTGAGAATCCAGCCATTATTCCTCACCATACCTGAAAGGGTATGTCGTTATTTGCCATTACCAGAGATAATTCTGTTTTACTTATGGCAGGCCATGACTTCTGGAATCCAGAAAAATCTTGGAAATCACCCTTTTATTATTCCACTGGGCAGCTTTTCATTCCATATAGGATCTCCTTTTTATTTTCTATCCGTAGCCCATGCCCCAATCCCATTCTTCTTAAGAATGGAATACATCTAAGACACAGATTCTTCTAGTAAGACTTACAGTTTATATTATTGTAACATTAACACATTGTTTTTGCTAAAATATCCTTTACCTCCCCATCATGGATAAGAATGCAAAAGTACGAAGAGGGTAAGGAAGACGGAAACCTCCACTCTACCACACATAAAAGCAATAATTTACCAATTTTATTTTGAAACCCCAAATGTGTTACCAGTTATATGATTTAGCATATGCTAATGTTTGTAATAAGAACATATAACAGCATGGAAACAAGGGAAGATCAGGTCTTATCTTCCTGAATCCAGTTATTTAAGGATGAGGTTGGTAGAGGCTTGGCATCTTTAATGCATGGTTTCCAGTATTGATCTTAGGGGCATGATTATAGACAACCATAGGGGAAAAGAACACAAACAAGTCTGGATAGAAACCCATCACATGATAACACCTAACTGCAAGGGAGGCTGGGAAATGGAATCTAGCCGTGTGCCTGAGAAGAAAAGGATTTTTGATTAGCAGTCAGTATTGTAATCCCTTTTCAGTGACCAACTAGCCAACTATCACATTGGAAGTTAATGTACTAGAATCTGATCTGACAAGGCTATATTTTCATCTTAACTGTATATTGCTTAGAACAAGCCTCCCAGAATTGCAAGTACTTATCAAGTAGACCTTCAAATGATGCTATTTTAAAAACTGCCTTCTCAAAGCTGCCTTTTCCCAAAGCAGACCATAATAGAATGAGATAATTATTCTAATGTAACATTAGAAGGCACATACACATATTTTTCAAAGATTACAGTTCATATTTTTTATAAAAAAAAGTATGTCACAGGAAGTAATGGCCTCTATGAAACATGCTGAAGACCTAAAAAGCAGCTTTTTTAGGTACATTGATTTGTAAATTTAAGATCTGTTCCAAATATCCTTATGCTGTTATTTTTCAAATTCCTTAGCTGCTTTCTAGGTTTATAAAAAGCATCATATTGTTATTGTATTGTAAACTACTGGATTTTACCTCCTGATAACTCATTTATTTACTTTAGGCATTCATTTTTCTTTGTAATGTTGTAAGTTGTAGCATAGCCTACCTGCAGAAAATTATATGTATCTTAAGAATACAGCAACATGAACTTCCACACTAATGTGACCAGATCCCAGATCAAGAAACAGAACCTTTTAAGTCCCCACTCCTCATCCCCAGGCTTTCTTCTCTTCTCCCGTTACTATTCCCTCCCTTCAAGGCTGATCACTATCCTTACTTCCACAGCATAGTATCCTTTGGCCTCTATTTGTATTTTTTATAGATGGAGTCATGCAATATTTACTTTGTTTTATAACTACCTCTTTTTGTTCAACATTAGTTTGTACAATCATCATATTCTATTTTGGAAATAGACTAAAATTTATTTATTCTATTGTTGATGAACATTTGAGTAGTTTATAGGTTTATGACTATTACAGGTACTGCTGCTATAAACATTCTAGTCCATGTCCTTTGGATAAAATATGTACACATTTATGTTTGGATTGCTAGTTTACATGGTGTGGATAATTCAGCTTCAAGAAATACTGCTAGTTTTCCATAGAAGTTGTACCAATACACTTGAGGATTCATTTTTAATTAAAACAATTTGAGACCAAACATTTGCATAAAAATGCAACTCAACTCATATTTCCCCTTTTAGACATGTAACTTTTTTCTCAATGAGAACTTTTCCCCAAGGGCATTGTAAACATTCTCCAAATAGGATTTGATGAGAACAACTAATTAATGATAGTAATGCAATTTCTGCTTTCTAAGTATTCTATTTTAAAGATAGACTTGAAATAAAAATAAGTTTTTGTCAGTGATTTTGCTGTATTCACTTTGTACTGTATTGCAGTAATCTCAAATAATGATCTGACTTGTGCTACTTTTTACTTCAAGTCTATCAGCATTATGATAATGATCTGGAAATGCATTAATTAACATTTGATGCCATTTCTCCTCCCCAGATCTTTCATTATGTTTTTCTGTTTTCTGCAGATTTATTATTTTTTTAAGATCTTTGCAAGATGCTACATTATTAATGGAACAATGGCTTCTGTATCCTGAAGAATGTCTCCTTTGTACTTTTTCTTTTAAAATTTCATCTGTGCAGTGGGGTATATATATATTCAACTACTCTTTGTTTCACTCTGATTATATCGCTAGAATTATATAGAAAAACAAAATGTTCAGATATTACACCTCTCTGAAGAATGTGCGATAAATAAAGATGGAATGATAAATAAAATATACTTAGAGGGTGAAAATACATGTCACAATATTGATTCTACTAGTAAACATATGTGGTATAGACCAGTGATTTCTGGCCTTCAAGTTTTTAAAGACTGATTTTAAGAATGTGGTGGTTTATGTTAGGGTGACTACTTCTGATCTGCCAAGTGAGGTCCTTTTTTTAAAAGATTCTGCACTGTATTCTTACCATTTCATAAAATCACATATATGAAAATATTTTTTATTTTAGACTTTTTAAGTAATCTCTATACCCAACATAGGGCTTGAACTTACAACCCCGATATCAAGAGCCACATGCTCCACTGAATGAGCCAGTCAGGTACCCCACGGATACTCTAATTTTTAAAAAGTGATAAAAATCTGGTCAGAGTAAAATATAATTATTTAAACTGGGTGAATTTAGCTTAATGACAAATACATGAAACTATTTCTTTTCTATTCTATTTCTATTATTCTCTTCTCTATATGGACTGGTGGAAGCTTTCTCAAGAAGTTTTGATGTTTAGGAACTACTAGATTAGATGCTGTATTACAGGCTGTAAATTAAAGCACCCCCTTCTAGCTTTAAAATTTTAGAAAGCTAAATGTAATGGACAGTGATAGCATGAATTGTAAAGGTCTCTTGGTAAAAATCACCCAGTCTAGGAAAGTCTATGCATCAGGCCAAGGTCATTATAGGATTAACCTGTCTCTCTTGCTCTTAAAGAGAGCATGTCAACAGTTCTTCATAAAGTTAAGGTGATAAAAAATCATTTGTGAAACTGATGCAAACATCTTTAGGTTTTATTATGTTGTTACTCAGAATTGGTAGCTCTTCCAAGGATCCCACCCTGACTTCTTTCATTTTTGTTTGTTTGTTTATATTCTAAGCAGTAATTTGAAATAAGTTCTCAGACTTGAATAGACCCAGGAATCTTTGTTCCCAAGGAAGAAATAGTTGTAATTCTTTCATTACAGTCTTTCCTGCCCCCCCCCCCTTCAGGAATGTAATCAAACATCAGCTGTAAACATTATTTAATGTAAGTGAATTAAACCAGCGCACACATTTTATTTTCTCTGAGACATATTGCTGGGAAAGTCGATTTTCAATTTTAAGAAATCAACATATGCTGAACCAACTGTCTATTTTCATTTAAATTGATAGGAGCTGAGGCTTGTAAATTATGTCTCATTTTCACTTCTAACATTGTTGGTATATTTTACCTGAAGGTCAAAAACCTTGTTCTGCCTTCGATGCTTCCTAAATAAGTCTCTCTAAGTAAAAAGATGAGGGGACAATTATTTGATTAAGCTAGATAAAGTCAGTAAAGACAATTTCAGGAAAACCCAGTTCTGAAGTATTAGAACACTTTTAATATTGCATTAGTTATAACCTTGAACTCTCTATCATGGCATTTATCACTCTTTATTTGCCTTAATGCCTGCTCTTTCTCTTTCATTGGATGATTGGTTCTAGAAGGAAGAGAATTTGTCTTGTTCATCTTTATTTGCCAGTTCTTAGCTCATTTCCTGGCACAAAGCAGGCACTCAATAAATCTGTTGAATTAATTGATTAATGAGGTGGAATTATATGCTGATATAAATGATCTCCTGTGTTCAAAATATATTTTATACCTCTATATACATATGTATGTATGTTTGTGAGTAAAGAGAATTTTATCTTCGTATTGTTGATAAGTTATATTGTTTCTCATGTAGATTTAATTTCTTTAAATAAGGTTACATTGACATTGAATTTGTGACCAAAATTATGCTATTTTGGTGTGTACATACTTTATGTGCTTATGACAATATAGTTCTAGGATACACATCAGACAGAAGTCAGATAGGAGGTCTCATTCGATTGAACTTCTGACTCTTGATTTTGGCTCAGGTCATGATCCCAGGGTGTGGGATCCAGATCCACGCTAAGTGTGTGGCCTGGGTAAGATTCTCACTCTCTTCCTCTGCCCCTCTCCTCCTCTTATGAACTCTCTCTCTTTCTCAAAAAGAAGAAGAAGAAGAAGAAAAAGAAGAAGAAGAAGAAGAAGAAGAAGAAGAAGAAGAAGCGGAAGCAGAAGAGGAGGAGGAGGAGGAGGAGGAGGAAAATAAAGAAAAATTTGATAAGTGTATTTTACATCATTAATTTGTTCACACATCATCTAATGCCTAAAACTCATTTTATTTATTTATTTATTTATTTTGTAAAGGTTATGTATTTATTCATTTAGAGAGACACAGAGAGAGTGCTTGCTCACAAGCAGGGTTGGGGCAGAGAAAGAAAGAGAATCCCAAGCAGGCTTCACATTGTCAGCCCAGAGTCTGACTCAGGGCTAACTCATGAACGCTGAGATCATGACCTGAGCTGAAACTGAGCCACCCAGGTGTCCCTGACTAAATTAATTCTAAAAATTAAAACATTGTAAACCTATTACTTTCCCATGAAGCATGTAATAATTTGATAGCATTTAACTTACAAAATATTTATTGAGAAAACACTAATTTTAGAGAAAATTTATGTATAAGAGGAAAGGTATGGGTGGGGAAGAAAAGAAAGGGCAGGTACGGGGCTAGATGCTTGTTAGTGAATTATTTCATTTAATCCTTGTAACACCCTTTAGGATGGTTTTATCAATCCATTCTATGGGGAAAGTGAGATTCAGAGAAGTTTACTAACTTGGCCAGGGTCACGTAATCGGTTGGGAATGGACTTAAGTCTTTCTCTTTCCAAGTACATCAGTATTTCAAGGACTTGATCTGTTATTTATGTGAAAAAACAACTAACCTTGCTGTTTATGGAAACGACTTATTTAAATAAAGCCCTCAGGATTTCTACTTGTTTCCTGAGTCCAAAAGATTCCAATAAAAAGCAATGCAATATAACTGGTAATAATTTAAATGCTTACGATTTAAATGCTGATTTCTTTTTCAAAAAACATTTAGAAGTGGATTTACTGTTAATTTTTACAAGGGATCAGGGCTATAACTCAATTTTACATGCAGTGTATTCCACTGATCATAATCGACATATTTGCTAGCTAAGTACAAGAGCTTCACCTCTCTCTCCCAAGTGACTCGTCTCCTTTTTTGGGCAATGAATGTAACTCGTCCAGAAAGTCTTCTTACTGTTTTCTCTTGCCTCTTAACACTTCAAGAACTTTTTGCCATTTTAAAATAACATTTTACCACCACTTATTGAGCATCTACAAATGTGAGATGTGGTAGGAATGTTGCCTAGGTGAATAAGAAGATGCACCATGATATGGCAGCCTTTTCAGTTCAGTAGTGAATGACTGAAACTCAGGCAAAGAAGAGATTGTTACAAGGTGTGGATAATGCAGAAACTAAAGACTATGTCAGATGTGACATTGGCACATAAGGACAGGCTAAACAGCCCTGCCTGAGGAGGTGATGTGTGTGTGGGTATTTATTCCCCCTGAAACCAAGGTAAAGGAAATCCCAGGACTAATGTATGCAAAGGTGATGATGAGGAATGGGGGACAGCAAGGAAAGGATCTTGGAGAGGTAGCGTGAGGTAGTCAGTCTCAAAGTTTCATTAATATGTTTCATTATATGGGTAAGGAAACAAGACTCAAAAATATTAAGTAACTTGCTCTGTGTGACAAAATTAGTATGAAGCAAAGCCAGGGTTTGATGAAAGTCAGTTCGACTCAGATTTTTAAATTCTACTTCATAAGAGGTATTTTATTATAATTTCATTATATGTTTTAATTTTATTAAACTTCGGCAAACACAAAAACAAAACCTTAAGTCACCTAAAGTTCCAGGAATATTGGCCATGTTTATGAAGTTATTTCCAGCAAACCTTGGCATTCAGACAAAATTCTCCCCAACTTGGAAAGTGCTATGATGTGCCTGGAACTGCACTGTGTCACCACCTGATGGCGCTCTCAAGTCCACTTTCAAGGGAAACAGGGTTAGAGAACAGAGGGCATCTACCCACAAGCCCATGAGAACACTTACTGGCATCGTGATTTCTTAATTTGTATTTTTAATGATGCATAACTAAACACAAATAAACAAAAAGATGTACTTTTTAAGCAAGACCTGCTCTGATCCAGTCTTGTTTATAACATCCTCCCTTGTTCCATCAGCATAATTTGAATTCTTGATGAAGGGATCATGAAGTTTTACATTCTTTAGATTGGATTGCAGTATCCAAATGATCCCTGAGGAAAATCACTGATGTTTTGGCTCTTCCATATGTAGACACTTTCATACTAGGAGGATTGTAATGATCCAGACTATCTCCAGGCTTCCAATGATTAATTAGCTATGACCCTCAGCCAATACCCTCCTCTGGAATAGTCTTCAGGCTAGGTCTTAGAAGTCTCCAGGATTATCAAGTGTTGTTTCCTGTTATCCCCATTCCTTGATTTTTCCTTTTCCCAAGCAAGGGATGAAAGGAGTTTGAAAAGCATAGCCAGGTTAGCTCTCCTTAAAAAGCCCATGAGTTTCTGATACATGAGGGGAAGGAGAATAAAAAAACTTGACAGAATACTCTATGACCTGGATTTTAGCTTCTCTTTCCCTTCTCTGTATAAAGTTATTTAATGTAACCAATTGCAAGAAGAAAAGTTAATCAGTGGCTCCTGCTTTTCCTGAAAGCACTTTTCCAAATCCAGTCATGTCAAATGCATGCAATGTTTTTATTTTTTTTTTAATTCTTATTAATTTATTTTGAGAGAGCTCATGTGAGTGGGGGAGGGGTAGAGGGAGAGGAAGAGAGCGTATCCCAGACAGGTTCCATGCTTTTAGTGCAGAGCCCAATGTTGGGCCATATCTCACCAACCCTGAATGACCTGAACCAAAATCAAGAGTCAGAAACTTGACCAACTCTACTGAGCCACCTAGGTGCCCCTTTGCAGTATTGTTTTGAACATTTATTTAGGTGGGTCTCAAAATGCATCTCTAAAAAAAGTGTTCAAATATTTTTTTTGCTATATGGGGCACCTGGGTGGCTCAATCGGTTGGAGACTCTTGATTTCAGCTCAGGTCATGATTGCACAGGTTCATAAGTCTGAGTCCCGCTATACAAACCCATACAGGTATTTGGGTTACGAGGTGCCTTCTGTGGTTTAAACATGAAGTATATTGCCCAAATATACTCTTGTCATTCCTGAAAAGGACAATGCATTTATATTCATTTTTCCCATGCTTATTAATATATGATTGATAAGTTTCATACATCTCAACTTGTATTTTCCTTCTTATGGGATTCCCATATTTATATTTACCCAAAGTAATAAAAAAGAAATCCCCTGAGAATATAACAATGGGCCATATTTATTGAGTATTTACTCTGTGCTGGGCTCTATGTGAAGTACTTTGTATGCAGTATCTCATCTGGTCTTTATAACATCCTTTGGGGGCTTTGCTCGTTTTCTTTTAAGGGTAAGAAAACATGTATAACTATTTAAGTAATTTGCCCACATTCACAAAACTGGTCATGAGAAAACCAGAGGACCCAAGATCCTTAAGCCTATGTTTCATTTACTTCATTCAATTCACAGCTTAAATTCTGGAATTTAACTGCCCGAAAAAAAACTCCTTGTATGCTTGTGTTTTTTAAGTTCCTTCTCTACTGTCCAAGGGCATTAAAGGTATATGTAGCTGCTCTTACCCATTCTCTTCCCCATCGAGACCGTGGGGATGGAAAATTGCTTTGGCTTTATCTGACCTCAGTGCCCTTCATATTTGACATGGTGTTAGGTCATATCTTGGTCAGCTTTGAAAGCATATTATAAAGATTGTTACTTTTTTTTAAAGGATTCTAAACTGTGACTATATAGCACTGCAGCAACTGTGAAAAATAAAAGCAATATTCACTTTCATTTCTTTAACTTCCAGAGGTGTAAGGTAACAGGAGAAGGATAACCACATCTATTTCAGGTGTGCATATTGAGTTGCTCTTGTGTACTTTCAAGAGCTTTGAGTACATATGTGTGTATGAGTTCAATGAGCCCCAATGAGGCTTGCTTAATATATCCTGGGACAGATTATTCTTTTCTCCTTAGGTTGGGGCAGGTAGTATCCAGTGCCCAAAACAATCTTTAGAGGAGCAAGAAGTCCAGAATAAATAGAACCATCATGGAACCATGTATAGGGATAGAATTAAAGAAACAGCAAGAACTAGAAAAAAAAACTGGAGACAAAGGACAATTTTCATAATAATGAATATTTTTAAAGACTCTAGAGTATATAAAATCACATTCAAAAAGATTAGGCTTTTTAGTTGCAAGGTGCTTTGCCTTTTTTCAACTTAAATTATTCTTTTAAATTCAGGTTATTCATCTCTCAAGATGAATATAATTTAACTGAATCTTGTATTAGAGACTTAGGCATTATATCCTCAATGCTGTTATCAGAAGCATCTTATTTATCTCAAAAGAAGAGAAATGAAGGCCATTTTCTAGCATTGTCCTAGAGTCACGTTTTCTTGCCTTATTAGCATTTTGCTTCAAGCAATAGATGAAACAAATGCTTGTGATTGAGTGAAGATTAATTATGGGGCACTGGAGTATTAGAATCTATTTTATTTTTGTGAATAGTATCTTCAGCTGTTTTGTTATCCAAAAGGGAGTTGGTGGGGAACAAAGATCGTGACACATTTAATAATATGCAAGATGCACACCCCTCCATAAGGCTGCCAAAGGGCTGGACTCATCATGGGTTGTGAGGCTCTGTTGTATTATTGTTGCTTTTGCTGCTCCACCCATGGATGCGCCTCTCTTCACGTGTGACTTGGCATGGGGAGCGTGAAGGCACACAGGAGGCTCTGAATCCAGAGTCTCTGTAGGGGTCTGTGATGCATAGCTGGCACATGCAGATTTCAGCCTGGGAGTTGTTACAATATTTCTGACTGCCTTAGAGTGCATGTTAGTATCTTTTCTGGGTCATTCTTACTATTGATTTAAAAAATAATTGCTGACTATAATTTCATCATAGCTTTTATGTACTATTTGTTTAAACAGCATTTTTACTGGGGCATAGTAGGGAGAAGCAGTACAGCTTGGTGACAAAAGGCATGGAATTTGAAGTCAACCTACCTTGGAAAATTACTAAGCCTCAATTTTCTCTTCTGTAAATGGAGATAATAATAGTATCTATCTCATAAGATTGTCGAGTAAATTAAATGAGTTAATACACATAAAGTTCTTCAGGAGTGTCCAACACATAATAACCACTCATTAATTGCTTGCTTTTACTATTATATTCCTAATTCATGTGTCTAAGAAATGGGATTAGATACCTGTGTATCTGGGTGCCTTTGCTTTTACTAGATATCATGAGGAATACAGAAAATGAACTGCTTAAACTCCTATGAGCTGGCAATAGAATAATAGAATAATAGTAATAGAATAAAAGGAATGATACATATAAAATAGATAATTGTATAATTCGATTTCCAAATGCAATGATGGATAAAAGAAAGAAGAGGTTGCTGTGAGCTGTAATAATCATTTAAGATTCACTGAACCAACAAAATTTTGAAATTTAGTTTATAACTTTGGAAGTGATGCCATCCTCTACAAGACCTTTCTATGCTCTTTGCTTCTCCAGTAATTCCTCTTAAGATCAAAACTGCTGATTTCCCAGTTCTTTTGGGAAAGAACAGAACTCAGAATCTCCAATGCAAGATTACAGTGCTTATGAATCTGCATTTGTGTGGAGCCCAAGGAATTTTTATCAAACAACAAAAATTCTATCTCAAAGAAGTTCAGACTTATTAAGACCTTTATTTTGGCTCTATGTAATTCATTTTCAGCCAATCTTGTCCTTGGACTTTGAGAAGCACCAAAATGGAATAGCTTTCCTCAATACCTAGCTTAGCCTTTACTTCTTTTGTGAAGAAGTCTCCCTTTACTGATCAGGTTTCATCATTCTATCTCTCTTTTTAAGATTTCTGGGATCTTTCTGAGCAGTTTTAGGTTCACTGAAAATTGAGAAGAAGATTAAGAGATTTCTTGTGTACCTCCTGCCTCCACATATGCATAACCTCCCATTATCAACATCCCTCACCAGCATGGTTCATGTTTTACAATGGATTTGCCAATATTGCAATATTATTATCACCTGAAGTCCATAGTTTACCTGAAGGTTCACTCTTGTGTGTTGCATTCTATGGGTTTGGAAACATATATGACATGTATCCACCATTATAGTGCCTTACTAAGTGTTTTCACTGCCCTAAAGATATTCTATACTCTATCTATTCATCTCTCTCCCCTCAACCAGTGGCAACCACTGATATTTTTACGTTCACCATAGTTGTGTCTTTTCCTGAATACTGTATACTTGGAATCATACAGCACATATCCTTTTCAGATGGGTTTCTTTCATTTAGTCATATGCATTTGAAGTTCTTCCATGTCTTTTCATGGCTGGGTAGCTCAGATCTTTTTAGCCATGAATAATATTCCATTATCTGGATGTAGCACAGTTTATTCATTCACTTACTAAAGGACATCTTTGTTACAGCCAAGTTTTGGCAATTGTGAGTAAAGCTTCTATAAACATCTATGTGTAGGTTTTTGTGTGGACATAAGTTGTCAACTCTTTTGAGTAAATATTAAGGACTGTTACTGTTGAATCATACAATAAGGGTATGTTTCTGTAAGAAACCACAAACTGTCTTCAGTGTGGCCATACCATTTACATTCCCATCACCAACGAATGAGAGTTCCTGTGTGTCCACATTCTCACCAGTGTTTGATGTTGTCAGTGTTCCAGGTTTTGGCCATTTTAATAGGTATGTAGTAGTATCTTCTTTCTTTTAACTTTTATTTCCCTGATGATTTATGATGTGGAGCAACTTATAATATGCTTATTTGCTGTCTATATATCTTTGGTGAGGTGTCTGTTAAGGTCTTTGGCCCATTTTTAAAAACAGATTGTTTTCTTATTGTTAAGTTTTAAGCTTTCTTTATATATTTTGAACAGTAATCCTTTATCAGATATGTCTTTTCCAAGTGTTTACCCCACCCAGTCTGTGGCTTGTCTTATCATTCTCTTTTTAATGCTGACCCTGAACACTATTACCCTGTAACACTAATCACACTGAGCTATGACTTTTACAGTTTTACGGCACCAAACTAATACATTGTGCTTTAGTGTCTTCTTAGTCTCACCTTAATATTTAGTTAATCCTCAGTAAATCAGTTGATCTTGACACATTACAGATCTTCTAATCACCTGAGCTCTTTGTTTAAAGCAGATTTCTAGACTCCACTGGCCAGGTATTCTGATTCTGTTGTTGAAATAAGCATTTGTGATAAGTGTATGAATAGTTCACAACTCTCTTAAAAAAAAAAAAAAAAGCCTGGGGCACCTGGGTGGGTTATTTAGTTGGGCGTCCAACTTTGGCTCAGGTCATGATCTCACAGTTCATGAGTTGGAGCCCCGCATCAGGCTCTGTACTAACAGCTCAGAGCCTGGAGCATGCTTCAGATTCTTTGTCTCTCCCTCGGTCTCTGCTGCTCCCCCACTCGGGCTCCGTCTCTCTCTCAAAAACATAAAAAAAAAAAAAAACACCCTGAAAAAGGCAGGTGTCACAGAGTTGAGGGAACAGTTTTATGAGGGAGAATAAATAAGCATGGCATGTACGAGATAAGGAGATTTGGCATGCTGGACGCAGTAGCTACGGGAAAACAGTAGAGTTGATAGAGTTATGGATGTCCTTGGGGAGTCATCAGAGGAGTTTTGAACTGAATGTGACTCTTTGCATGAAGTGGTAATTTTGAAGTAGGAGAATGAGTAAGGATGCTACTACCACCAGCAGTCTTCACAGCAAGCCTTGGGGGTGACTGGATTACATGATTACATGACTTCTTGAGGATTTCTTAACACTGAAGTCATATAGTGCTATGATTCATAAAATTATATAGATATTGAGCTGTATTGGTTAGATAGTTTGTGTTCATGGGGTACTGCTTTCTACTTAAATAAAATTTACTTAAATACTTAAATAAATTTTATATAAGTGAGAAATTTCACTCATAAATGGCTGTGTATAAAAACGGATTGGTATGCGGAAGGTTTGTTTAAGGTTTGAAACAATAGGCTAGAGTCAGGTAGTATCAGCTCATGAGAGCCAACTTTATATTTCCAAAGATTTTGAGAGCCCATTGTTAAGCATAGACATTAGTGAATTATATAAACCTGCAACTGAATACATTATATGAAAAGCAAAAGTGATCTATACTCAAAACTCATTACTTTGTATGCTCTTGGGGTTAAGTCAATGTATCTGTGTGTAGTAGGAACACCATGTAAGGCAGTGATATTACACATCTCTTTCCAACTCCACATTTCATGGTGTCACATTGGGAGCTTGAAATCACACAAGGCCGTGGTATTATGCCATGGAAATTGCTAAATCCTACACATCAGGACGTATTTCCTCTGGAGAGCCAACTGATGAACATAAATATTTACCAGTACATCAGGGACAACAGCTATAGAGAAATCTCATTGTTTTGAGGGAGAGATTTACTTTGGTCCATGACATATTTTAAAAAGTAGCCCATTCATTAATGCCTCCTTTCAACATGAATCCCTGTCCCATGTGTCCCCATGTAAGACTAGAAACAGGGATATTTCTGAGCTCCACAAGTGAACTGCTTTAGTTGTAAGAACAGATGGCAGGTGCCTTTTGTGTACTTCAATTTAGACTCCTTTTAAAAATATCTCAGAATCTTTTTCAAAAACCATTTTACTTCCAGAGTCTCATGTATATGCTTCTATTTTATCATCTTTTACAGCTTTTCAAGTTACTAGAATTTGAAGACCTTTGCAATCTGTCTTGAAAGCCATGGAGACTGTAGCCATGGATGAAGTAAACAATGGTTTACTTTTCCTTTCACGATATAAAATCATTCTTTATGTTTGAAAATAAGAAAATGAAATGTTTTGTTTAGTCAAGAACGATCTCAATATATTTCTAACAGTCTCTCTTACAATGTGTGTGCTTCTTTAAGCTTACAGTTGCTGTAAAAATCAAAGAATCTTCCTCATGTGAGGATCCCACAGAAAGCAAATTGTGCTCATGAATGTTATTTTATGTGCTTTTGAATGATGATACTGCTAAGCACTCTTCAGAGATTTCTAAATTTCTCAGACATGCTTTTGAGAGTCACAGTCCTTAAGCAGACATCTATTTGAGGAAAGATCCTAGAAAATTTCCCTTTCAGGGTGTTTTAAAAATTAAGAAAGGTGTTCACCAGGCTGTGGCCAATTTGTTGTGAGAAGTGTGGCTTCTCAAAAACCAGTGATATGGCTTTGATTAGAGCTGACATAGTTAAAGCATAAACATATCAGTTTATTTTCATTAAATTTAGATGGATATAGAATAGACAATCAGCTTCACAGAGATCAAATAAATATTCTTACTCTGAAGTGAATGGCAACTGAATGTCCAGAAACAGAAAAACAAAGACCCAAACATCACCAGAGAGGCTTCCAAGGTAAATGGGAATATCCTTGGGAATAGTGTAATTTAGAGCAGTTTTCTAGCTTGGCCCTCAGACCACATGAGAATGGAGCTTGTAACACTGGAATTTACCCCTAACCAACTCTACCAAATCAGAGTAGCGTGTAGGGATGGTAAAAAAAAAAAATTGGCATTTTTTCAGAGTCCTTGTAAGATTTTTATGTACATGAAAGTTATAACCTGCTAATTTAGAAACTGTAACTGAGGAATTGCCTAGAATTCTTCAACTACATAGTAGAGATAGTAAAAGCAGTGTTGTTGGAGGATTGAATGAGTCTGTATATGTAAAGTGGTTAGAACAATGTGCTATTTTCGAGTAAGTGCAATATTATTGGCTCTTATCCCTAGTGTTGTTATTCTTCTGACTTCTTTGAAGAGATTATCAGTGCTAGCTGGAATGGAAATAAAGGAGAATGCTTCTAGTTTTCACAACTATCAGTTTCCTTACATACCATGTTGTAGCCAACACATAGCTGAAGAGCTCTCCTCAATTTAATATCATCACGGATATTGAATATCCATCATAATAATGTTCCATAGTTTCCTATTGTGCATGTATATTTTTGGTTGTAAACAATTTTTTTGAAAGGCTTACGTTTGTGTTTATCACTTTGGAAATGTTACATTTCATTTTAGAATCATAGCTGTCTTGCATGTGGGATTCAGTTTTCTATTCTTTACAAACAAATGGCATTTATAAAAAATAATGGTGGGGTAACAGTGAGTTGTAATATGAGGTTTTTGTTCACCTAAGTTCCTTTAGCCACTGAGCTCTTCACTGGAGTTACAGGTTCCCGAGGCAAGAAAAATGTGTGCACCAAGTGCTCTGCTCTGTGAGAGTTTGCTTGTATCCTCTGCTGGATAGTGGGCACTTCCTCCAGGTGCGGCCATGCTGGTGCCTGCACTGCAGATCATGAAGTGAATAAAGACTTGATGTAGGGAGTGCACAAAATGGCAAAATCTACTGGGATCATTTAATATGATCCAGCTGGGAAAGAGTGAAGGTGGGAAGCATTTTACTCTAGTTCCCTATAAGTGACACACACATCATTTGTGCATGACAGTTAGCTTAATAAGAACAGAGATGAAAGGATTTATCCCTAAGAAAGAACTGCTCTCCCTGCACCCTCTTCTTATGCTAATTTTTTTTATCAATGCCTAATTGTATGCTTAATTCCATGCCAGTCCTTCAGAAAACTGATGGCAAAAATGATCCTAGAATTAGAGTGCCAAGCTGGTTATGATTTGATTTGGTGTAGTTTCTGACATGTGCTTAGTAGGCACACAGTTTTGAGTTATATTATATTTAAGGAAATGACCTTTTATTCATCATTAGAGTTTTGTATTTTGCATGAAGGATGATGAGTTGGAATTGCCACCTCAAATAGATTTTCCTGGGTGGCTCAGTCGGTTAAGCCTCTGACTTCAGCTCAAGTTATTATCTCACAGTTCACGGGTTCAAGCCCCACGTCCAGCTCTGTGCTGACAGCTCAGAGCCTGGCACCTGCTTCAGATTCTGTGTCTCCCTCTCTCTCCCTTCTCCCACCCCCCACGCTAATGCTCTGTCTCTCAAAAATGAATAAAAACATTAAACTTTTTAAAATTTTCCTGCATTCTAATGACATGTTGAAGACACTGAGACATTTGTATTTTGAATAATTACTCCTTAGATCTATTCTAAGATATAAAAAAAAATTAGATGTAAGTGGATTCTGATGTGCTTCACATTACAGGGAATGTGTTGTAATAGAGTTTAAGATTTTTATAAAGGCTTGTTAGATTGAAGTTAGTAAAAGGTAAGTGGTGCAAATAGAATGTACCTCAATCTAAACACCTCAATCTAAACATGAGATGGTTTCTGGATCAGCTTGTTTACTTATTTAACAAACAGCACTAATTTTGTATCAGTATATGGCACATAGAATGTACAATATAAGTGCTTGATACAACAAGTAGCAGGAAACCCATTTATCTGTCTATCTACCTACCTATCTATCTATCTATCTATCTATTTTATTTGTTATTAGAGAGAGACAGAGCAATCATGGTAGGGGCAGAGAGAGAAGGGATAGAGAGAATCCCAAGCAGGTTCCATACTGTCTGCACAGAGCCTGATGCATGCAGGTCTGGAACTCACAAACTGTGAGACTGTGACCTGAGCTGAAACCAAGAGTCAGATGCTTAACCAAATGAGCCACTCAGGTGCCCCAGGAAACCATTTCCGATGGCTACTATTATAATGTCTACATTTTACGGATTTGGAATTTGAGGCACAGAGTGGTTAAGTACCTTCCACCAGGTAACATATCCTATGAAGTATGATCCACGTAGGTCTTTCATAGGAGTTTGTTAAAATCTGGGTAAATGGCTTTTTAGCTGTGGTAAACAGATCATCTAGTTCTGGTCTACTAGGTTAATTCAATAAACTTTTAGGCAGCACTAAGCCTGAACATTAAACATGTCCTTCTATTTCCATGGTGTTAAGGGATATTAGATGATAAGTGAGACAGGGATGCCTGGCAAACACCTAATGTGTCTTTCTCCCTATGTCCTTTTTAACAACTCCTTTCTCATCCTATGGCTCCTTTTATAAAAAGAAAAGTAAAAACAAAAAACATAGCACATGCAAAAAAATTCCCAACTATTACATGTTTTTTTGTTTCTTTTAGTTGGTTTGATTGTGTGGTAATTACTTAGCTATTATAAATTCATCTTAATTGTCTCACTGTGCTAGTTATGCTGTAAGTTTTCAGTAACCCTATAATAAACTAATTAGGTTGCATTCTTTGTAGAATCAGTATTTTTACAAGTTTCTCTTATGGACATTTATATAAAGGTGGTTACATATGAGTATACAAATATGATTTTATGGATATAATAACTAGTTTTAAAAATACAAACAATTCAAATATTATAAAACATACATGTAGACCAGTTAGAATCAAGCTTTTATTATTTTGTCATGCTTATTTTATTTTTTAAAATTATGCACAATGTTGAAATTCTTTTTTTCTGCATCCTATTCCTGTTACCCCATGCAGTCAACCACTATCATGCAATTCGTGTGTTTACTACCTATTCAGTTTTATGTTGCTTTTATGTACACACACTCACACATACACACACAATATTATATCTTATATGGTTTGAAATTTTACACAAATTACATATCATGCAAGTATCTGCAACATGCTTTCTTCGCTCAACGGGATTTTTTTTCTCTCTTCTATGACTAGACACTATTTTACTTGTCTGTTGCCTCAGTGATGTTTGTTTAGATCATTCTAAGCTTTTAGTATTAAAAACAGTGCTTGGAACATACTGTTGAAGGTGTGGAGAATGGTCTTTTTCAGGCCCAGAGATGATCCCAAGCAAACAGGGCTGTGCAGCTAGTGGTATGTATGAAACAAATAAATGAATGACTATTGCAGTGACCGCCAGTGTCATGTGTGCTTGTACACACATTTATAGAGTTTTGGTGAAGTACGTAACCAGAAGTAGAATTTCTGCATCTTAGGGCCCACAGGATTACTGATCACCTCATGTAATGTTCAATTCCACTCTGAAATGCCTAATTTTACTCTCTCCTAGTCAGTGCATGACAGTCATCTGTTTATTATATTGTCACCATACAATTTTATCAGATTTTTAAAAATACCTATTTGTTAGATGAGATTTCTGTAATTATTAATTTAATTATTTACCTTCTTTTTTTTTCTGTTAGCGCAGTGGTATATCTTTTCATTAACTGTTTTCTGTGAGCTCTTGGATCTAATTTAAACAGTAGTACTATATCTTTATTATTTTTTCTTAAAATATAGTCATATGTCACAGAAGGACAAAAAACAGATTGACAATATCCATGCCAAACTATCTGCAGTTTAAATTCAAAGATGATAAATAGCTTTTTTTATATAATTTTTTAAGTTTATTTTGAGAGAGACAGAGTGTGAGCAGGGGAGGTGAGACACCCACAGAGAGAGAGAGAGAGAGAGAGAGAGAGAGAGGGAATCCCAAGCAGGCTCTGCAGGGTCAGCTCAGAGCCCAATGTGGGGCTCAAACTCATGAAACCTAACCTCATCATGACCTGAGCTAAAATCAAGAGTCAGACGCTTAACCAACTGAGCCCACAGTGCACAGTAAAATATTAATACTGAAGTATTTACTCATAAACTCAGAAATAAATATTTCTTTATTTATCTATAATAATTATAACTTCAAATATAGATAACAGTACCATGTCTCTGAAAATACAAATCTTGTTCATGAATTTTATTCGTCTTCTAGGTTCAGTAATTTTGAAATTAATTTTATGTACACTTCTTTGATACTTAAACTTACTCTGTTGATAGCCATATAGGAAATATAGCTTGGTGCTGTTATATTTTTAAAAATAGTTAAAGCTCATTGGACAGTGTATCAGTTTTTATCATTACTTGTTGGGCAGGATAAATTCAGTAGGTTAATAATCCTGTTATAATGCTTAGCAACAACAGTAGGGTTTAAATGAGCAATATAGAAACTGAATTTTCTTTAAAAAACTTACATTTATAAAAGTTAACAGTTAATTTGTATATTTCTATTAATGCAGTTCTCTGATATGTGAAGACTGAGAGAGATAGGGAGAAGGATTGAGACAGACACAGAAAAACAGACAGACAAAACGAGATCATTTAAACTATAAAGACAGCAAAAGATTACGAGAATATGGAAAAAGAATGAATGTAGTGGAAATAGATGGAGTTGGAGACAGAGAGGAATTTATTGTTTATTACGTATGTTCTGCCACAGGAAGACTTAGTTTGATGTGATTTTAGCCTCTTGTCACCAGTTTATACCCTAAAAGAAGTAGAAAAAAAGTAGTTTTATAGTATGTGAATGTTGTTAAAGCAGGTCCAAGTATCAGAAGTCAAATTCAAAGTCACCGAGGAAAACTTTGAAAAGTACCTGATGGAAATGTACTTGATTTTGATGTTAAATGTCACTTGAATGTTTCTTCTTCTTTACCCAAGATCATTTTGTGAGGACTGGTAATGAATAAAATGTCAACATTATGTAAGCTTTTTAAAAAAAAGTTTTGTTAATGTTTATGTATTTTTGAGAGAGAGAGACAGAGCAGGAGCTAGAGAGGGGCAGAGAAAGACAGACACACAGAATTCGAAGCAGGCTCCAGATTCTGAGCTGTCAGCACAGAGTCTGACTTGGGGCTCTCTTGAACTCGTGAGTCGAGCCTTGAGATCAGGACCACAGCGGAAGCCAGACATTCAACCCACTGAGCCACCCAAGTGCCCCAACATTATATAAGCTTTATAAGCATTTCTCTCAACTATTCTCTGTGGTTGAGACACCACAAGAAGTAATGTATCCATAATATACAAAAGAAGGAAGATGTGTATTAAATAAATAATATGCTATCTATTACAAACCCCTGCAATAATTTAGCATTGTTGAAGGCATGAGAACAGAGTTTGTATTAGGTTAAAAAAAAAAAAAAGAAAGTATGGGTAGGTAGCAGCAAGCAATTAATGATCCATTCTGACTGTGATTCCTGGCCAGCTTTTTGGTACAGCCTCAACCACAGCAGCTTCATCCTAGTGGGGAAAAAATGCAGACAATTTGAAGGGAGTGAAGAGAGCATAAGAAAGTATGATGAAATAATTGAAACGTTATGCAACAGAAGAGTATTTACAGCTTGGCTAAATAAATGAATGGACATATTAGTTACTTTATTTTTAAAGAGGATAAACACTTCAGATAAAAGAGAATTAAGGGGTGATACTAAAAGCAATTATGAGAATTTCTGGTACAAAATAAAGATTTCTTATCAAGAAGAATTTCCTGGGAGTATGGATCTGTCAGAATGCAGATAACTTTCCAAAAGTAGTTAATGAGAATCTCTCAAAAAAAACAAAAAACAAAAAAACAAACAAACAAAAAACCCACAACAACAACAACATTGGTAAGACACCCATAGAAAAGAGTTAGTGTGAGAGATATTCACATACTGCAGAGGAATAGTGGAGTGAAACTACTTATCTATTCATCTGTAACTCCTATTAGAGAAGACACTGGAGAACCCTCTGAGAGGCAATAAATACATTCTGACTTGGAGGTTCTTGCTCTGAGCAAGGGCAAATTACATCAGCTTTCTACACCTTAGTTTACTGGTCTGTAAAATATGCTTAAGTTTATGTACTTTACTAGGCTATTGTTATTATCAGTTTTAAACTATGGAAAAATTTTAGGTGATGCCTGTGGCTGTCAGTGCTCCTTGGGGGGTAGAGCTATTAGATGACCAATTGCTTTACAAGGTAATTAAAAGTAGGATATGTAGACTTTTAAATATAAAAATAATCAGAATAAAATATTGATGAGAAGTTTTGCTTTCTTGCAAAAACAGCATTAGAACTACATAAGTGGAATATTTCTCCCATAAAAGTTTGTGGGAATATGACATTTATAGGATTTAAACTAACAGTGCTGATATTTGTGAAATATATAATTAGACTGGGTCTTATTACTTCGTTTTTAAGATTGATATGAAGGTAAACACTGTCTTTTGTTACTTTATATTAGCCTTTAATTTCCCTTATTATAAGACAATGTATCATTGTGTTACTGAGACTTGGAGAGATTGGGGTGTAATAGACTTTCTCATTGAATTATTATGTGCATAATTTAGAGTTGTCCTTTTCAAGAATCCCCACATCTTATTTTGAATAAAGAGTAAGTTCTCTCTCCAGACATGGAGGTTTCAGAATCTTTTCTTGGTTCTTCCATCATATGTTAAATGATGGTTTTCCTCCTTTCCTGCTCTCATACTAAGTATAATCCCCTCCTGCACTTTTAAGCTAACCTGAAAAGGCCCCCTCTGGGTGGTATAACTCAGCTGACTTCTCTGTAAAATCACTCTTGCCTCATCTCTGTCTCAAGCCCCCACTTGAATTCTTCCCATTTCCCTCAGTTACTGAGCCTACACAGCTCTGCTCAGTTGTATAATTGTTTATATACTTGTGACGTGTTCAGTTGCATGTATTTACCCTGTCCCATCCAAATTCAGAAGCTCTCAAGGAAATAAAGTACATCTTTTCTTTCTGTAATAATCACCAAAGCACTCAATGCCATGCTGTGCCCACAGAAGGGAATCCGTAAACCTGCTGTAGTTGATTGGAGCCTCTTTTTTCCCCACAGTTCCCTTAGGTGATCTCCTGCAGAGCTCTGTCTAAAGTCATTGAAGCCTGGGATTTGTATTAACATTATGCTAATGGTTATTACTTCCTTTATTTTTGAAGAAATGGTTGTTGGGATCCAAGTGAACTGTGCTATTTTCTGCATTCCACTGAACAATTCTCAATTAGAAGCTGCCTCTCTAATTGTTGCTGCACTCCTAGGTCATCCTCCTCTCTCCAGTAGAAGGATGAGAGGAAGTCGCAATGTTTACACTGAAGTGAAGAGCCTTGAGCACTTGAGCCCAGGCTGCTTCTGGACTAATTTTTCTCCTCAGCTTCTCCCACATTTTTCTTTCTTTTTTAAAATTGTTTTTATATTTATTTATTTTTGAGAGACAGAGAGAGACAGAGCATGAGCAGGGGAGGGGCAGAGAGAGAAAGAGACACAGAATCCGAAATAGGCTCCAGGCTCTGAGCTAGCGGTCAGTACAGAGCCTGACATGGGGCTCGAACCTACAAACCTTGAGATCATGCCTTGAGCTGAAGTAGGACGCTCAACCGACTGAGCCACCCAGGCTCCCCGCTTCTCCCACGTTTTTCAGTAAGAGCTGTCAGAAACCAAGTTTGTGTTTGAAGTACAACTTCATCTATAATTTCCATTTCTTTCTACTCTCTGCTATGTTTCTTGCTGTCTGGAAACTTCTCAGCGGCATACCAGACTCTTGGCACCAATAGCCCCTTTCCTCTCTCAAATTCCATATTCTTCCTTGGCAATTTAGTTTATTTTACAGAAAACTCTATTTTCATAAACGTTTTACAGAAAACTCTATTTTCATAAAACTTCCCAGTAATCATTGTTAGGCTTTCCAACATGAAGTAAGTTCAAAGCATGTGTTGTAGCAAAGGAGGAGCCTTTTTTTTTTTTTTTTTGAAGAGTTTAGATTTTCTGTTTATGGAGAAGAGTTCTTAGGAATTTTGTGCTTAGCTGAAAGCATTAAACACATTTCCTCATTTCCTCAATATTAATTGTTATTCCTAGGTCTGCAGGGGAAAAGGCTGAGAGGTAACTAAGGACTCTGATCCTGATTTAGTCCCTAGCTTTGCCGTTTTAGGCAGTTCTTTTTCTCCCATGGATTTCCCTTTCCTCCTGTATAAAATGATAAGTAGAGTGGACAGATGACATAAATGCTCTTTAAAGCACCTTTATAGACTAAAATGTTATGATTCTCCATTGAATTCACAGCTTTTCAGCATCATATAAGCCTTAGCATTATTGTTGCTGAATACATATTTGGGGATATTCTTGATTAAAAAGAGAGAATTCAATGAGAAATGAAGACTTTGGAGCCAATGCTGTTGACTTATAAGTCAGGGTGATCTTCATGTCCTAAGTAGAAATAAGTGGAACATTCATTAATTGAGACTTAGGTAATACCTCTTTGATTAAGATTAATCACTTATTTTTAAATAGGTCATTGTGAATTGACATACCAGTGTGACCCTTTATAGCTATAAGGTTCTTTTGGTAAATAACATAGATGCACTAATTCAAAGAATAAGAAGTTACCTAGGTCTTTTCTTCACCACCAAGTCATCAGGAATAATATAATAATGAAAGCAAATTTCAAATAAAATTGTGATTTATGGGCAGGCTGTTGCTATCGAAGGGCTACAAACTGCCATGCAGTCTGTTTTCATAAGCTCCATATACTCCCAGCTCTCTGTCCCTTAGGCATTATAAGTGTCGTGCATGGGATATTCATGGCAGACTGGTGTGACAGTGTTCTTGAGGCAGGATTAGCTGCTTGTCTGATCAGAATTAGGTGACAGAGTCCACTTAAGATAATAGGACACAAGACCCAATTGGAGCCCTAGGCCTAGGACACCATTTAGATTTGTATATCCTTGGTCTTTAGCAGTAAAGGTACAGGTTTTGAATCGACCCACATTTATTTAATACCACTCAATATGAAAATGACTTTTAAAGACCGTTATGTGAATTAACAAATCTTTTAGTTATAGCTCAAGATAGCAAATAGTTCGTGCTTTTTTGTTTTTTGTTTTAATTTTTTAACGTTTATTTATTTTATATATAGAGAAGGACAGTGTGAGTGGGGAGGGGCAGAGAGAGAGGAAGACCTAGAGTCCGAACCCATGAACCATGAGGTCATGACCTGAACCGAAGTCGGACGCTTAACCGACTCAGCCACCCAGGCGCCCCTAGTTTGTCCTTTTCTGAATCGCCATGTTTGGAGTGTGGAGTCCATGTTAAGATTTTTCAGATGTCAAAGAATGCCCCTAAGATAAAAAATAAAATTAGCACTCTCTCTCTGTTTCTCTTTCTCTCTCTCTCACACACACACACACACACACACACACACATACCACTACTTGTGCTGAAATACTTTAAGATACATTATTTCAGGCTATTTAACAACATGATAAAAATTTCTAGTAGTAGCTGTGTCTCTGTTTAGGATTAAAACTACTAATTTTACATAGCTTGAAGAAATAGTCAATGAATGTAAAAACATGTATGTGTAGACAAACATCTTCTTTTATTTTACATAAATCAGAATATGCTATAAATATTGTATGTACCTTGGGTTTTTCTTAACATATAAATTTTCCTTAATATCTTTCTATAGTGTCATATGTAATATAAAGCAACTCTTTCCTTCAATAAATTTATCATAATAATAAGAATATATTTTATAATTTATAAATTAATTTATATTTTATAATTTACAAAATAGTCCATATTAGTTACAAAACCTGTGTTCAACATTTTGTATTTTTCACTAGAGTCACAGATCATAATCATGTGATTAGTCCCATTGTGAAAATATTTTGTCTAATTTAAACTGATAAATTCTATTATTCATGAGACCATAGGTAGGAAGCTTTTTTTTTCCCATAAAGGGCCAAATGTTAGACTCTGGGGGCCATAAGTATTCTGTCGCAACTGCTCAAATCTGTCATCATAGCACAAAACGAGCCCATGGCAATATGTAGACTAATGAGTGTGGCTGTGTTTCAGTAAAATCTTATTTCAGAAACAGGCTATGGATTCAATTTGGCCTGAGGGTCAGAATGTGCTGAGTCCTACAACTAGACCAACATCTGGAAGTTACCAGCTTGTGGATGAATTTCCATAAAATTGGGAGTTCCTTAAAGGCAAGGACTTTATCTTGTCATCTCCAATTTTCCCCAGGACCTAGATGAATAGTAATTCAACAAATGGTTTTCAAATTAAAGAATTAATTCCTAGAAGAAGTGTAAAATCAACTGATTGCTTTACCATTTGTTAATCCTGAACATCAACTATGTTGTCTGGAGCTGAAGAGAGTTATATCACAGTCTCTCATTATGTCTCACCCTCATGTATAGCTAAAGAGATGTACGGGATTCAAAAATATGTTACTAATCATAACAAAAGTATTTTATCACTAAATAGAAAACAAGTTCTCTAATGAAGCTGAGGTGCTACTTTATGGAGTTAGTTCCTGCTGTCTTGTTGTTGTTCTGCTATAAAGCTTTACTGGGTACCATGTTTATATTACTGTTATCATTTGAAGTTTCTCATTATGATTGATCCATATTGGTTTTTGTTGTTCATAATCAAAACTAATTGAGAATCACCGATATGCATACCATCTTCTTTAGGTTTTGAGAAATCTACTTTGTAATATTTATTTAGAGCCATGAATTGATCAAATATGTGTATGTCTGTGTTAAGGATAGAGAACTAGAGCAAGGGCCTATGGCTCTATATGGTATAATTTTGTGCTGTGCCTACCACCCCCATCCCTAGCCCTACCTTCTTGAAAACATCTGTATAGATATGACTCATGTCTTGTAAGCAAATGGTGCATTCTAGAGTTCATTTCTTCCTAAACCATGAAGCGCCATTCATAAATAAATTGGTAAACTCACTGAAATATCTGTAAGCCACACTGAGAGAAAAACCTAAGACCAGTAGAGCTATATTTATTCTGGCCTAGAAGAGAAATATTTCTAGTTCTTTTACCTGATACCCTTATGGCTTGAGCATAGAATGTCAGGATTCCATTACCTTGGCTCTTTGGTTCAATCACACTGTTTCTGATACCCTGGCTTTTAATTATTTGAGTTCCCAATTTTGCTCCAGAAGGCGGGCCTGTGCCAAGTTAGTTAGCTTTAAGTTGATGGCTGAAAGGATTGTCCTTGATCCCTGTGTCCAACCCAGTCACTTCATGATCTAAAGAACCCAACCAACTGTAGCACAAATAATCATGAAATCCACACTGGACACACCTTTGCCTGGCTCCAAGAGAAGCTTCAGAAAAAAGAACAGAAACAAACTTTTGTTTGTGAGGAACATTGGGTGAGGCTTGAGTGAGGAACATTATTCATAGCCAAGTAAATAGAACCCAAGAACCCACTTGGCTTACCTTCAAGGCACTGGTATCTTTGGGGATGCCTGTGTCTGTATTTCATTTCTGAGGGTTTACAAACATGGGATACCTTTGGAAGGGTCCCAGAGGTCTGGTACAGGTCTAGAGATGCAGACCTGCATCTAGCAAACATATGTCAGATTTAGTCTCCCAAATTATACTAAGAGGTTGGTAGTACTGGTATCTTCATTTTGCTACTTACTCAACTTCTTGCAGCTGGGATATAAATATAGACCATTTAACTTGGCAGCACTGACCTTTAACATTGTGCTACAATTCCCTGTTTTGAATAGCTAATTCTACAAGGATAAGAAGGATAAGTAGACATCCCTGGATTCCTAGTCCAAGTGTTAGCCTATCAAACTGCTGGGAACGATAAATACCATAATGTATGTCAACTGCTGTGTACAGTTTCTGGCACAAAATTAAGCAGTGGATAAAATGTAACTGTTCATAATCCAGATAGGCTCTGGGCAAATTAGAGGAAACGTTATCTTAATTTTATTAAATAATGTGCTAAAAGTATCTTACTTTATTAGTATTGCTATTAAACCAAAACCTAAGCATGCAGGAAGGTATATGTACCACAGCCTGGGAAAACTGTCTTGGTTTTTCTTTTTTAAGCATTGAATTCAGTGAGAAACAGCATTCAATGGTTGAAAAGTGAGAAGTGTAGAGAATTAGAAGCTCTTTCTTGTGTTTAAATTTGAGGTTTGTCTTTCTGCCTTCAACTTCATCTTCAGAACTGTCTCCCTGCTAGGTCTGAGTCTTCCTCAGTTCATGGAGAATGGCAAGAAAAGTCTTAGAATATTTTGTTTGTTTGCAACTGGTGTGATGAATGATGGGCTCTTAACTAGGAGGCCCCAGATAAGAGTCTGGCTACTAAAGCAGGGGATATGAAAGCAGGGGAAAACCAGTGGGAGCAATTATTTCTGGTCTTCCTTATCAAGCCCAGAGCAATCTTTCCTTTACTATATTCATGTCACAAGAGCACAGTCAATATTAAATTCCAGAACCAGAAAAAAATCTCTCACAGAAACAGCTGTATTCAGTATACAGCCAGTTTACTCTGGCAAATTGCTAGAAATGGAAAAGTTTCCATTTCTTTTTGTGTTTATTCTTGATAGTTGTCTTGTAAAGACTGCCTTTTGTAAATAAGGGAAGCCTGGTTTTAAACAGCTTTGACTAATATCTGTAGTTGGAATATGAAGTTCTACAGAGTTTTAGAAAACTAAGTCTGATTGAAAGACAAAATATGTTGCAAAGAAAGTATTTTGAAGTATCTGACTCCCAAATAGTTCCATTTTTTTCATTCTGGAATGTGAACTGGATTTTGATCCTTTTATGTGTACCTTGTTATTTAGTCTCAACCCTGAGAGTTTAAACCCAGAGTTGAACTTCACTGAATGCCTTGCTCATGGACACCACACACGGTGTTTGTGTAAGTTCATTGCTGATGCATAACTAGAATGGAGAAAAAATTAGTTTTTTGAACAGTAGAAAATACTCAAGAGTTAATCATGCTGGGTTTATGAGTTGTAGCAAAGCAACTCAGTAGATTAGCAGATTCTCAGAATAGGAACTTAACTCTGTTCTCTCCAATTTTTACCCAGTTCCGAACGTATTAGTGGGAACTCTTGAAGTTCTTCGTCATTGCCAAAAATTAAAAAAAGAATTCACAAAATTCAGATGACAGAATTAGCTAGGTATGCCTGCTGCAAAAGCCTATCCCATGGCAAAATATTAGGTGATTAGGGAATGGAGTAACTACTACACACAGTGAGGATCTCATTAAGCACAGCACATTAATTATAATAAATGACCATTTGGTGCCTAGAAGAATGAGTTTTACAAAGTATCCAAATTAATGTCAGGGAGTAGCCTAGGCCTTGGGGAGATGAGAGCCCTCTGCTTTCAGATTAATGAGGCAGGGCTTTTGCTTTTCTTGTTTATGTTATTAAATAAGACATGTTAACTTGTTGCCTGTGTACTGTTGAGTGAGTTTGACTAAAAGGTAAGTCTCAGATATGTTCCACAGTGTTAACAATGACTGAATATTTAATTTAATGGGAAATTTATAGATTTGGGGAGGGGTATCTCCTTCACACTCCTTGAAATATTTTTCTTCATTCAAATTTTTCTAGATAGAGACCAAGCATTAAATTTCCTGTTGTGTAGTATAATCTCTGTCTCCCCAGCATGGCATCAGGGACATATAAATGAAGTTTTCTCAGTACGCTTAGTCTCTGCCACAATAGCAGGCAAGTACTAGATACTGAAACAGCATTTAATGAATTTCTCCTAAAAGTATGCATCTTGGTTCAAGTCGTTCATGCAAACATTGAAGAGGACAGAACAGAGCTCTGCTGATCACCACTAGCAAACCTCTCTCTAGTAGACCTCAACACTTCAATCTGTACTCTTTGGTTACAGTTGTTCAACCAATTACTCATCTAACTGATTGTAACCAGTTGAACAACTGAACCCAAAGGGTGCAAAGTAGAGACATTTCATTGAGAAGTCGGCTGGGGACAAAGAAAACACTGCCAGATCCCCCTTCAGTATGCCAAGGGAAAATTCCTTCTCAAGTAGAAGCTACATGGTGCCTCACTGAGTTATCATTAATTTGTAATGCTGTATAAACCCACACATACAATCCATTCTTTTGATGAGGGTAATTTGACATGCGATATGGTTCCACTGTAGAAAGTGATGCTAACCATGTGTGAACTATTGTCTGAAAATAAGTAACTAAAAAGTTTTTGTTTAAAAAAAATAAGACATGTTTCTTTTATTGATAGTTGTGTCTCAAGAGTAAAGTGAAGTTTGCAATTTGAGATGTAAGATCTTATGTGAAATAGATAATCATTTGCAGTTAATAGGAGGGAATGTTTCTATGCACATTTGTAGTCAAGAGCAAGAGGCTTTTTGGTGATTATTTTAAAGTTTGTTTCCAAAATAAACTTCTTCCTCCTAATGTCACACAACCATTATAATAAAGCTATTGCGTGTTGTTTCTGAATGTTTTCTCTGTGAGAAAACTTGGAGCTTGGCGCTATGTGTTTTGAGTAGTTCCCAACTGATTAACAGATTATGTTCCCTTTTCATGTTGGCTGCTAAGAAGCTCACTTTTCATATATAGGAACTGTGGGATACATTTTGAACAATAATTTAGTTTTCTTCTTCTTCAACACCATCAAATCTTTTTTGGGCATATTATAATTAATAAATGCATACAAAATAAAAACAAATGAGATTGCTATTGAGGTATGAATGTATCTGTCCTCTAGCTTTCAATCTTACTCTCTTTTGTCATATTTCTGTTAGGTAGGGCTCTCTTGTTCCATAAAGATTTGAGTCACTTTTGTCACATTCCCTTTGCCAGGATCACACTTTACATCCTCATGCTTTCTCCTACAGTTCCTCAAACGTGGATGCAAAGCTGATCAAGAGTTAAGCTGTTTTTCACCAGAAATCCATGAACCTGTAACATAGGTGGATTTGACTGCTTTAGTAAAACCTTCAGGTGTTGTGAGGAATATTCACATTGATCACCCACCACACAGCCTTTTGTCATCTTGCTGGTCCTGTCTCCTCACCTAGGTGTTCCTCGTGGAGACTTAGCTTTCCAGAATCAGCACTTCTAATCTGACCATGTGACTCTCCCTAATTGCAAAACTCCATGGGGTTGTGTCCTAGGGCCTCACCTCCCACCTTCCATCCCTGAATTCCCTGGAATGGCATTTTCTCCACCTTGTTTACTTTGCTTTTCAGTATTAATTGTTCTAGAGAAGGGCATTCACTTAATCTCTCACTCACTTAGCAAATCTCTTATATGTATCCACTATGTTCTATATGCAGGATACACCAACAAAATAAATAACAAATAAAATCCATATACAAAGAAGTTCACTATGAAAGAGTTCAAAGAGAGGAAATAGATATTTAAATAGGTTATCAAGACAGTTATGTGGTGAGTACCATGATTAGAAATATGTATAGGGTTTTGTGAGAGTGGATAAGAGCAGGACTTAACCTACCCTGGAGTAAAAGGTGTGACCTCAGTTGAGTCTTAAAGAGTGAGTGTGCAATTGAGGGGAGAAGTAGAGGTTTCAGGAGGAGGGGAATAGCAGAGGCAGAGATGTGCAGGGTTTGTGTGACATGGTTTGTGTGACAAAGTGACAATGATAAATAGTTCATTGACAAGATCTGAAACTAGAAATAAACAAAGACCAGGCCCTGGGGACCTTGTGTGCTTGATTGATTAAGGGCTTTGAATTTGTCCTGTAACCATGAAGTATTTCAAGTAGTGGTGGGGCAAGGTCATATCTTGGAGGGTAAATGGAGAAAAAACATGCAAGGGACTGGATTGGAGACTAGAAGTATAAAAGATGGCCACTGCTGCAGCTCAGGCAAAACATCACATGGCATGAGCTAGGTTAGTAGTTCTAGAGATTGAGAGAAGGATGCTAATTCCATAAACGTTTAGTAGATATAATTGGCATGTTATATGAGTATAGGTGGGAGAAGGGGACAGGTCATTTGATGAGTAGTTACTGGTAATTGAGAAATAAGACACAGAAGAAGGAAGTGAGATTTGGGGACAGGTGGAGTAAGTTCTGAAAGTAGTTAGGGGAGGGAAGTTCTATTTAACAGGAGGGTAGGGAAATATAATACGTATAAATATGTATCCAAACACCTCATGCACATTTATATACTCCTTCTTTGTTCATTTATTCGATACTTTATATAAATATATTTGTGTCATCTAGTGATTCTTTTCTCCCATATGTTTTTAGTATGTGATTAATGTGAATCATAAAGAGATGACTATTTCTGGGTTTTTTTGTTTTTGTTTTGTTCGAGAGAGATGGGGGGAGCTTGTGAGAGCATGAGCTGGGGAGGGGCAGAGTGAAAGGGAGTCAGAGAAAGAATCTGCAGTAGGCTCCACATTAATCACATTGATCACACACTGTGGCAAAGGCGTGGAGCCTGAAGCAGAGCTTGACACTGGGCTCGATCTCAGGACCATGAGATCATGACCCCAAGATCATGACTTGAACCAAAATCAAGAGTGGGACACTTAAACAACTGAGCCACCCAGGTGCCCTGAGAGATGACCATTTCTCTTTAATCTTTGCAAAGTTACATTCTTATTTGATTTTGATTGTTAATAAAGTACCTAAGCAGTGGTGGTGTTCATTATTATTTTAACCTTGGTGGCATGATTTATAGAATGACAATAAACATGTCAAAGGTATTTTTGCCCAAATTGGGATGTTGGTAAAGTGATAGAATATTGGAAAATGATTTTCTAAGTTAGGCAACTACTGCAAAGTTATATTGGTATGTTTACAATTAATTAAAGATTTCATTCTACACCAGAACCAGTAGAGATTGTGATCATTCATCCCTACAGTTCCAAAGGTTTTGTTCTCTCTTTTATTAGTTTTCTACATATTTCCAGTTGCAACTGGATACAGTTCAGTAATGGTTATGAAACTTCCTCATGCAGCGTATTGAAATTTGTGACCAGGGATTCCTACAGAGCTGCTATTGGAATTTCTGCCCACTATTAGATTAAATCTGTCTGTATAAGCTCCAGGGAGCTGGCCTGAGGCTGTCTGATCAATACTCTGTAGTCCCTGTGCAGAAGAAGCTGTTAAGATTCTCTCAGGAGGTAGACTGTCTAAATTGGGACTGACTAGTAGATGGTGATTTAAATACAGGATATCCTGACACTTAATTGGCATCAGTCTAGCCTTGGGGAAATTTTGCAAACCAAAACCAAAAGCATATTTCTTTTCGATTCAGATTGGAAGGGACAGAGATGCAAAATATCTCTTGTTCTCTATATGGGTTTTTATGTATTTATCAGGAAAGTGGCACAAATCAGTCCATGGACAAGCTCCACTGATCTTTGATCACCAAATCATCCTCTGCATCTTCCTCTTTTTGTTGAGTTCCTTGCAATCATTACCACTATCTTCATCATCACCATCATCATTCATCAGATAGCTGCCACCTCTTGGGTGCTCATGTTTTCAAACCAAGCATTCTGGGTCCTAAGCCTATCTTCTTAACTTCCATTCCATAATCACCTTTCTCATAGCCTGGAGACTCTCACAAGGAGAAAAGGAAAAGTCGATGTTGTGATTTTAAAATGGATTTGAGATTCAGTGAGCTCTGTTTCTATTGGTGCTCTTTTATATAAATGTGGGAGGTGATATTAGAAGAGTTAATATTTTACATTTAAAAAAATTGAGGGGGCGCCTGGATGGCTCATTCTGTAAAGTGTCCAACTTCAGCTCAGGTCATGATCTCGTGGTTCGTGAGTTTGAGCCCTGTGTCGGGCTCTGTGCTGACAGCTCAGAGCCTGGAGCCTGCTTTGGATTCTGTGTCTCCTTCCGTCTCTACCCCTCCCCCACCTGCTATGTCTCTTTTTCTCTCAAAAATAAACAAACATTTAAAAAATAATATTAAATAAAGTAAAAAATTGACATACTTAAAACCACAAGCTATATAGTTATAATTTGTTCCAATATTTAGTGTATGAAATTGTGAAACTTCTGATTCTTATCCTTTCCTTCTCCCTTTTAAAAAAATCCATTTGTTAATTTAGCATATCTCTTTCTGTCTGTTCCATGAAACTATAATTTCTTTACAGACTGATGAGAGTCATGCGTCTTCTCAGCTACTGACAAATAGTAGAAATCGATGGGTCAAGAAATTCTGCTTTAAGGTCTCAAATGGTAAAAGCCATTGACATTGAAAGCCCTTCTCTTCTGCTTGAGCCTGATGGAGGCTGTGGTAATAGAAAGGTACAAAGTGCACTGCGTAGCCAACACGCTAATTGCTCACTTTGAGGACTCTCTCAGGCCCAAGTGCCAAGTGAAACCTCTACTCTCAGGGAAATATAGCAACTGCCAGGGTGGTTTGCAGGTTTTAGAGACACAGAGTTTGGGTTTCTTATCTAAATATCTGATGAGCCAGTGGTAGTCTGTGCTAATGAAGGTGGTTCACTGAATCAAAGTCTCGTTGATGTGGATCTTTACAAGTAGAATGTTACTTGGTGCTATTACCCCTGTCACAAGAGCTGCGTGTGTAATTATGGTTTTGTTCTAAATAGAGTTGCTTTTGGACTGTAAAGCAATTTCCATTACTTCATGTTCTTGCTGTCTCGCAACCTCGCAAAACAAATCAGTAAATCCACAATATCTCTAAGCACCATATGTATGCTAGTATTCTTTTACATTTACTGTTATAATGTTTTCTAACAACAAATCAGTTCCCAGATAAGATACCTTGTGATAGGAGTTGAATATGCATGTATCTGGTGCTTCTGGCCTTCTACCTTACCCTTCATGTTGGTGATGGTTTTATTTATTTATGTATTTATTTATTTATTTATTTAAGTTTATTTATTTTGAAACAGAGCGAGAGAGTAAGAGTGAGAGTGAGAGAGAGAGAGGCAAAGAGAGAGAATCACAAGCAGGCTTCTCACTGTCAGTGCAGAGCCCAACATGGGGCTCAACCCCATGAACCGTAAGATGGTGACTGAGCCAAAATTAAGAGTCAGACACTTAACCAATTGAGCCACCCAGGCGCCTGTTGTGATGGTTTTAAAGGCCCAAGGGGAAGAGTAAAGCATAGTACCATCACCTTTCCAAAGATCCATACCAAATAAAAAGTCAGAAATAAAGCTAAAACCACTTCCCTCCTCTCTAACACACCTCTGCCAACCACTCACAGTTTGAAAAACATGGCAGGCTTTCTCCGGTCCCTATAGAGAGTGCTAACCTTCCTCCTTCTTTTCCCTCGCATCATGCTGTTTCTCTCTAATCTTCAGGTCAAAGGGAAATTCCTCTCAGAAGACTTCAGGCAAAATTAGGGGCCTCTTCCACTAGGCCTCAATTTTTTCATGTTAATGTAACAGTAGCAGAGCATTTGCCATTTTAAACTCCATTTATTTATGGGTCTGAGTCCTTATTAGACTGAGCTCCTTAGCAGAAGGACTATTCATAGCAATGAATCTAATGACTATAGACCTTTCAATATTTGTTCATTGTATAACATAATAGGACAAGAAAATTTGTTATGGTAAGTGACAGTAAAGGATAAATCCCACTGGATCTAGGATTCCCACTGGAATCCTTGGCCATTCCAGCCCAGAACAGCCTGTCCTGCCTCATTAGTATTCACATCTGAGCCCCTTCCAGACTGTTGCTTTCAATAAATATATAATATCAATTCATGGTAATAGTAGAGATCTTGGTAACAGATTGCCTGACTCCTGACTGATACGGAGAAGTCCTGAATAGGTCTGGGTTGGAATCCTGTCTCACAACTTGTGTGATCTTGACCTGGATATTTTATCTCTCTGAGCTTCAGTTTTCTCATCTGTCAAATGAGCATAATGAAACCCTACTTATAGGTTTGTTATGAGGATTAAATGAGATGCTATATTTTGGATGCACATAGTACAGGAATATAGGAACACTTGATAAACATTCACTGAATGAATAAACATAATACCTAAGATATAGAAGCATTCCCATTTTTCCTCACCCACCCCCATATGTCCTTTAGGTTTGCCTTACTAACACCCCATAGGAGATTAGGTTCGCGTGTTACCTTTTTTCTTGGTCCCCTGTATGCCTCCTTTATAGCACTTAACATAATGATGATTATTTAATTACAAACAATTTTGCTTAATGGATGTCTCCTCTTTTAGAATATAAGTCCATAAATTTAGACACTGTCTGTTGTAGTAAATGATTTATCCCCAGTGCCTAGAACAGTGTATGTATCAATGCATAGGTAAACTCCATTTAACTTGCTAACTGTGGCCTCTCATTTAGATTCACTACAATTTACTCCCTGTTCAGGAAGGCTTTCTCAACTCTTCAGCCCCAAGATTAACAAAATTACTCTAATTCTATATTAAAACATATTATCTCAGCATTTGCCATCATCACAAATGACTTTTCCTTGAATTTCTTTTCCATACTACATCTATTTCTGGGTTTGCTTACTGATGATTCTGTTGATTTGATCACTTTTTTCTGATTTCATAATTCTCATCTATTTAACTCTTTTCATTAGATATCTATTCCTTCAAAAGATCTCTGTTGTGACAGTCACTCCTCTAAGCCCTGTGGAGGGATGTAAAGATGTGGGAATTACACAGTAATAGAAGAGGTAACACATGTTCAGGCTTAGCTAAAGTGTAAGACTATGGGACAAGACCTTTAAAAAGATACAAACATCTAGTATTTTAATGGTTTCCTGTCTTTACATTCAGGTCTTTCATCCATTTTTAATTTATTCTTGTGTTTGCTCTAAGAAAGTGGTCCATTTTCATTCTTTTGCATGTTGCTTTCCAGTTGTTTTCCCATCACCATTTGTTAAAGAGACTGTCTTTTTTTCCATTGGATATTCTTTCCTGCTTTGTAGAAGATTAGTTGACCATATAGAAATGGGTCCATTTTTGGGTTTTCTGTTCTGTTCTATTGATTTATGTGTCTATTTTTGTGCCAGTACCCACTGTCTTGATCACTACAGCTTTGTAATATAATTTAAAGTCTGGAATTATGATGCCCAACTTTTTCAAGTTTGCTTTGGCTATTTGGGGTCTTTTGTGGTTCCATACAAATTTTAGGATTATTTTTTATAATTCTGTGAAAAATGCTGTTGGTGTTTTGATAGGGATTGAATGAAATGTGTAGATTGCTTTGGGTAATGTAGTCATTTTAACAATATTTGCAGCAACTCTGGAAAACAGTATGGGCGTTCCTCAAAAAGTTAAAAATAAAACTACCCTATGATACAGCAATCGCACTACTAGATATTTATCCAGATGATACAAAAATACTAATTTGAAGGGGTACATGTATACCCATATTCATAGCAGCACTATCAACAATCGCCAAATTATGGAAAGAAGACAAATGTCCATCCACTGATGAATGAATAAAGAAGACATGGTTTATATATACAATGGGATATTACTCAACCATCAAAAAAAGAAATCTTGCCATTTGCAGTGATGTGGATGGAGCTAGAGAGTTTTATACCAATTGAAGTAAGTAATAATCATATGGTATTTGTCTTTCTCTGACTGACTTACTTCAGTCAGAGAAAGACAAATACCATATGATTTCACTCATATGTGGAATTTAAGAAACAAAAGAAATGAACATGGATGTGGGGGTGGAAGAGAGGGAAACCAAGAAACAGACTCTTAACCACAGAGAACAAACTGATAGTTATCAGAGGGGTGGTAGGTGGGGGGCTGAGGGGGTGAAATAGATGCTGGGCATTAAGGAGGGCACTTGTGATGAGCACTGGGTGTTGTATGTAAGTGATGAATCACTAAATTGTCCACCTGAAATTAATATTACACTGTTTGTTTACTAAAGGGAATTTAATTAAAAATTTGGAAGAAAAAATAAAAAGATATATACCAAGAGTTTAAGTACTTTCTTTGCATACTATTCTGTAGTGCATACTCAACTTCGACTGATTTCTCACCAAATAATTGTGCTCAAGTATAACTCCTTTACATCATTGCTCAGATGTTCGTTTTCTGTGAAGTGTACCCTGACCATCCTATTTACTGTTTCAGTGAGCTCCCCTACCCTATCACCATTCCCTATGACTGTTTCCCACTCCACTTATTCTCTAGCACTCATCACCTACTTTAATACTGTATAATGTATATAGTATATGGTTGCCTATTGTCTTTCCCCTTCATTAGAATATAAGCTCCATGTGGGTGAGGATTTGTTTGTCATTTATGTATCCCTAGAATAAGCACCTGATGCATTGTAGGCATTGGATGACTATTTGTTGCATTTGTTGAATGATCGAGTAGGGATTAGCAGTTACACACTAAATGGACAAATGGCCTGAGTCTACCACTTTCAGCTGTATGATTTCACATGATTTATTTCAAACTTCTTATTTCCCAGATACACCTACTGTAGGAGAGAGAAAATTTTAACTCTGTGCTTTAGGGTCTCCTGCTGGGCCTGAAAATTAAATTGACATAAGACAGATTAACAGGAGAAAAACATATACATTATTTAATATCAGTTTTATGTGGCATGAGATCCCTCATAAAGGAATAAAACTCTAAGAAGTAGCAAAACCTAAATGCTATTATACTAGATTGAACAAAGAAAGGCAATTGTGGAAACGTAACTAAAATATATTGGGAGGTTAAAAGTAGATAATGGTTTTAACAAGGTCTGTTTGTATACAGTATCTTGGCTTCGACTCTGTCTCTGGTGATAGCAAGGTTTCTTTCCTACCAGTATATGGAGGGCATCTTTAACATGGAAGTTTCATCTCCTGCCTTCGGGAAAAGAAAAAGGAGGCAGGTAAGTGTGCTCTTCTTGTACCTGCTGATTTTCAGTACCTTTAGCTCAAAATAATTCTTATGCCAAAGTGGCATATTTTAGAGTGGTATATTCTGGCCCACCTCTGCTATCTCCGGGGGTTGTTGGGTATATAAAACGAATCATGGATGTAAAGCACCAAACCAAATCATGCATGTAAAGCACCATAGTAAGTAATGAATATTAGCTGTTTGTAAAGTTAATTCACTCTACTATGTACACATAAGCCATACTTGATTTTCCCATTTTTAAAGATACTCACTAAAGATGTTACATTGTTCCCAGCATGATTCCATACTTTGAGTTGAATGGCATTAAGAAATACAAACAACATAAGTTGAAACCAGCTTAGTGAGAATAAAATCAAATATACACCATTTTCAAGTATATCCCAGTCCATGTGATTCGTCTCAAAGGACTTTAAGATCCAATAAGTATTATGTGCAGAGAGTTATTAGAATGCAACCAAAAATGGGATTGATAATTGGCCTGAATAGTTAATCTGTAGGGTAACTAAGGAAACAAATCAGTCATTGAAGGAAGCAAGTGTAATATACTGTAAAGATCAGAGATTGGAGAAGGCACCTAAGACTGAAACGGGTGTAGGTATGGTAGCAATGAGTAAAAGACTCATTAGAGGAGCTAATCTTTGAGTGCATTCTGTTTTTTGTTTTTGTTTTGTTTGTTTTTCAAAAATAGTGACTTTGTGGATGACATCATGAATGTTTGGGTTCCATGATAAATCTGAGATAGGGGTTTGAGCTGTTCATTGAATTTTAAAGGAAAAGATGGTCCTAGAAGGTTAAAGACCTTAGAGATTTCTAACATTGTATTTGATACAAATCAGTATACAATGAAACCTTGGATTGTAAGTAACTTGTTTTGTGAGTGTTCCACAAGATGAGCAAACATTTCTAATAAATTTTAACTTGATAAATGATCAATGTCTTACAATACTTGTGGTATGTGATGTTGAATGTCACATGATCACAACTGAGCCAATGGTTCTTGAAATTCAGTTTGATTTACAAGTGCTTTGGATTACAAGCATGTTTCCAGAGCAAATTATGCTTGCAAACCAAGGGTTTACTGCAATTTGGATGTACATAACTGGGTGTGGGGGGAGGCTGACTTTAAGAAAATTTTGAAGTGTTGTGACTAGGAGCATTTCTGTGTCTCCATGAGACAAAAATGATTGATGTTGAGTGAATAAGTAAACATCCTTCAGCAAAATTTACTAATAGTAACATATGATCATGTTTCTTTCAAAGTAGCCTTTTATGCATCTGCCTTTGGCTTAGGTGATAATCTCATGGTTTGTGAGTTTGAACCTCACATAGGGCTCTCTGCTAACAGCACAGAGCCCACTTCAGATCCTCTGTGTCCCTCTTTCTCTGCCTATCCCCTGCACATGCACACTCTCTCAAAAATAAATAAATATTTTATAAAAGTAGCCTGGTTACCTATGTTTCTTGTTACTTGTCACAGTCAATTATCTCTGATTTATATGAACAAATGATCATAGGAAGGCAGAATACTCTTAAGCCCTGCTTTCCAAAACTCACTGTAGGCACATGGTTCCTTGCAAGCCTTTTGAGTTCAGATTCTTAATCAGCCCCCATAGTAGTCCTGAAATCTCTATAGGAAATTCTTTACTCTAAACCTGGTGAGAAGAGCATGTACAAATTGTGCACTCATATCAGAAGTCCAAAAATTCTCTTGATGGTTTCACACCCAGTTATGGCATATTGCTATAATCCCACAGAATAGCTGAAACATCTTTTTCTTGTTTCTTAAATTCCCCTAGCAGTTAATATTTCTACCATGTAATTTACATTTAATGTTGCCTTTCTTTAAAAAAAATTCTTTGAGGGCTCACTGTACAGTACCAGATACAGAAATGGAGTAAACCACGAATAATAGCTTCACCTCAAATTTACTTAACCATCTTCCTAGCCCAGAAGACCACTCTAGCATAAATCTCATTCTTCTGACCTGCACCTACTTTACATAGGAATAGATACATTGAGTTAACAGGAGTTCATGAACTAAGAGACAAGACTTCCAGTAAGATAATGTAGATTTTTTTTGTTGTTGTTGATTGACCAATAGATTTGGAGATGAAGGTTGGGATTGGTCAGGGAAGAAGGACAACTTAGTGCTGGAAGAATTTCTGCCTAATGAATAAACAAATGTAACTCTCCTTTGAAGGTTTCTTTCCCTCCAACCGAGTACAAATTCAAAATACGGATTTGAGTTCCCCTTCCTTCTGCCAGTACTTAATATAGCATACTTTGATATCTTATTTTCATTCCCATATACCTCTTAGAACTGATCCAAATGTTCAGTACAACATTGGTATAAATCCTAATCCATAGAATACTTCAGGTTTACTGAAACGGAATCTTATTTAGGCTCGTCTTTGCTCACTGAAGATGGTATGTTACGTAGAACCTTAGTATTGTCACACAGAAGTGGATAAAGAAAAACTGCTGTTCAGTCATTCTTATTCAACAAGTATATCCCATCAACTCTTGTCTAACATACAGGTCACTGTGCTCTGTGGACCCTCTCCAGAGTCTTTATCAAAATGGCACTAAACATGCTTTTTCAACTGCCTTGTTGAGTACATTTTGAGTCCAATTATGTTTATGGGTGAACAGTGAACCCAGAATAAAATTATATTCATTTCACTAAAATTTGCAGATATTTGTGACTTCTTTTTTATGTAAGTCCAATTTGACCTTGAAATGAATAAACCAAACTTTAATATAGTTTTACATAGTTTTAATATAGTTTTAAATATTTAGTTTATAACATATAGTTTAATATAGTTTTTTAAAGGTTTGTCACTTTTTTTGAGGGAGGAGCTTAACTTTAGAAACCATTATATAAATTATATAACATATATAGAAAACATTATATAAATCTATAAATCTATATATAATGCTGATAATCTATAAATGATGCTGAAAAAAACAGTGAAAAATATCCACAGGTATTAAAATTGAGTTATTTGGTAAAGACAATATTTATGTGAAGTGCACTCCTGTTTCATTGATTTATTTTACTATGTTACCAGATTATGGAAATAGAGACTTGCATTTCTAAAGGACAGTTTGTTTCTGGTGTTAAAAATTTTTTAAATTAAGTTTCTGGATATGTTATGGATATTAAATCATGAAATAAGTTGGTGGTTATTTCTTCATGAATTTGAGGCCCTAGGTATTTCTTATATTTATGTGTTCAATTTACTATATTCTCTCAAATAACTGGTCCCCTTGTTTCTGTTCCTTCCTCGGCTACTTCATTCTTTAACATATTGCTGCTAATTAAGAATCTCTACAAGATTGACCAAAAATCTGAAGAAAACCCAACTGTTAAATGGTGCTTGCGAATTGTTTCTTGAGCAGCTGGAGGATTTTTATATTTAGACTAGCATGCCATTTGGGGATTTGAGGATTCCATCCTTTTCTTGTAGCTCCCTGGATCTTTGTTGCAAATTCATCCCTCATCTTTCTCCTTAAGAGCTTTCAGTTCTCCTCTTAGGTAATCAACATAATAAAGCCTGAGTAGGGGCCATCTGCAGGAAGAAAGAAATCATTTGTACATTAGAATCTTTTTTGTGCAAATATTTGTAGTGTTGGGGTAAAACCTGAGTACATTTATTAAATATTAGTAACATCCATTTGGCTATTATTTATTCATTGTGCAAATATTATTCAGCAGTTGCTAGGTACCAGGAATTGCTCATTCTTCCAAGTTTTAAATTTGTATCATTTGCATTTTTATCATTTAACAAAGTACCAACAATAGTATGTATCTTTTCCATTGGGTTTTGGTGGTATAGCATAGATTGTGAGATTGGGCTCCAAAATCAGAGAACAGATAAAAGTCCCAAGTTCCAACATTTTCTAGCTATGTGACTTTGAGCAAGTTAATGAACTTCTGTAAGCCTCATTTACATCATCTTTGCAGTGGGAATAGTAATAGTATTTATTTCCCTCACCTCCATTTTCTGAATCATAAATGCTCATAAAGTGTGTTGTACTGGGTTTGACAGGCAAGTAACAATTCAATAGATATTACTTATACTGTTATTAAATAATTCATAGTGCTTGGCTAGTTGATTGTTATAATGTTTTTCACTGTTTATTGAGCAGATACTTCGGAAGTGTGCTCAGAGTAAACTTGAATAGTGAGAGAGACATCACTATCTGGCCTGTTGTATTATAAACAAAAGCCTTAAAAGTGGATCTGGCAGTGGTGAGGGAAACAGATGCTCTGAATGCCTTCTAGAATGTGTTTTTCACTATATGTCTAAGCCGTGATGAATGTCACTAATGTCATCTCTCCTTCTATTTTAGGTAAGTACATCACCATTTTTGAAGTGTTATGCAGATGGGTAAGTCTTGCTGTTGGAGCTTTTCATGTTGATTTACATACTTGGAGAATCTAGACTAGACAGTGTGCATATCACAGTCAGACAAATACCTATATTTTATTCACACAGAGATCTGGAAAGATAGAATTTCCAACAGACCATCTCTCATATTTCAGATTTTGGACAGAAAAAAACATATATCCATTATTTTAAATTGGATAAAATTCTATGTTTAATTTAAATAATTGACGATTGAGTTTTCACTGTCAGTGGAAGACAGAGTCTCTGAAATACTTTAGAATAGAAAAAATGATTTCCTTTCTATTAAAATCATAAAAGCCCCTCTAAAGTAACCATACAACTTTTATTTTTCTGCTTGCAAATAAGGAGTTACTTTTTTTCAGTCATAAAGAGCAAGTATTCTGTGATGAGATTAGGTTAATGAACCTAATTTTGTGTCAAATATTAAAGGTGGCCCATGGCCATGCAAGACCGTGTATGCAGAATCTTGCAGAAGGAATTCGAGTTAGAAGTGACAGTTCATGCAGTTAAATCAGTATTTCTGTATTTGGCTGTAATGTATCTCCATAGACACCTGAATTGGAAGAAATGACCTTAAATCACAACAAGGGATTTAGTGTAGACCTCCACTGAATATGAATGATGATTAAGCTATGAAGCAGTTTACAAAAGTAAGTTATGAAATTTCTGTCACCAGTGAATTTTACAAACTACATAGACAGTTTTATTTGTATTTAGGAAATTAAGATTTACCCTGCCTTGCGGCAAACTATTGAACTGACTAGTTGTCCTCAATAATCAAGTCCCAGTTTATTCCTCCAGGTTTAATTTTTACCAATTAGCCATATATACACTATATTCTTTCTGTGTGTTAGTGTTGGTCTTCCAAGAAGCCAATGCTAAAATGGGATTAAAAACGCAAGGATTTCGGGGAGCTCCTGCATGGCTTACTCTGTTAAGTGTCTGGCTCTTGATATGGGCCTTGGCTGTCATCTCATGGTAATGGGATCAAGCCCCATGTGGGGCTCCATGCTGAGCGTGGAGCCTGCTTGGGATTCTCTCCCTCCCTCTCTCTCTGCCCCCACCTTTCTCTCTCTGAAAAATAATTAAGTTTTTAAAAAATTGAAAGGATTTTAGGAAATGCCCATGTAAGAGAGATCAGCAGGGAGCCAAATAAGGTTGAGTGAAACCTCAGATTCTTATACTAGTTTGACTCTAACTGAAGAAGACAGAGAGAGAGAGAGAGAAAGAGAAAGAGAGAGAGAGAGAGAGAGAGAGAGAGAGAGAGAGAGAGAGAGGTTGGGCAGAAGCATCCTATATTGGCTTTAGGTAAAGCTGTGGGGAGTCCTCAAAGCCAGAATCAGCATACAGAGGAGTTCTGTGTTTCTTGGGAATGGATTTGCTTCAGTATCTCTGCTGTGTTCAGTCATTGCCTAGGAATAGGACATGGGAGGCATGGCCACAGCGCAAATTTACAGTGGATTTCAGAGCCAGGAGCTGGGAGCCCTTAGCCTATTGTAGTCCTTACATTTGGAGGTCTGTAGCATATTCTTGTGGCCACCACACTTAGGCTCCTAGGTCTTGGTTCTTTGAGTTTCTTGTGCTCTGCTAACAATCCTCATCTTGCCATCATTTTTTGTTTCACATCGTGTTCGTTTTTCATGCCCAACTTAGTGATCATTTCCTTCGTGATCTCAACAAGCAAGTGGCTAAAAATTACCACTCTCTTTGGGAATTTGATAATTCTTTGTATTTTCCTGTGGTATTTGTTGATTTTCATTAACTATTTGTTAAAAAATAATTGAAAGTTGTGCTTGTGTCTAGATGTCTTTGTATACTCTGAGAGGTCAAAAATAATGAGTGGCTGGAGAACATTTTGAAAAGCTCGTGATGGTCTAATAGGAGAGACAATACTGTAAAATACATTAATTAAAATGTAGTGTAAAAAAGAAGTGTGAGCAAAGAGGTATGAGGAGAGGGAGGAAAGAATTATCTTTTGGGGAAGAGGGGAAGGTAGTGCTAAGCCAGAAAGGGGAAGTTTCATGAACTTTCTCTTAAAGGATGATCAGGTATCTAGGGGTTAGTGTTTGAGTAGACAGCATATTCAAAGGCATTGGTGATATGAAAGCATAGGGAAGGTTGAAAGTAAAAAGAACCTTAAATGATATAGTATATTTATGGGATTATGGTGGAAAATGACTCTGTAAAATTTACCTAAAAGCCGGATTTTATGAGGCTCCTTGTCTTGGTAAGTGGTTTGGACTTTATCCTAGAAGTCTTTGTCTAATTCAGAACATCTGAAAGTCATCTGGACCTGGATGCAGCACAAAAAATGTTGATATATATATAATCCCAGCATGTCATATATATATATATATATATATATATATATATATATAACATAACTATATTTTAGGTTTTTTAATATATTTTATTTTCTATAGTTCTACATCTTCTATATAGTCTTCTTTATTTAAAACTACTAAACAAATTACAATGAAGAATTTATATTCTGATATAATAAGATAAAACAGTAGGGCATAAGGACCAAATATAATGGGAAGTTTTAGTGGACTTTTAATTGTGGATATGAGATTTATCACAAATAACAATTTTCTTCTCTGCATGAATTTACTTTTTATAGTGCGTACTTATAAAAACACTATTGGAAAATCTGATTATATTTCAAATAGATAAGTTATTAGCATGATTTTATAATAAGTATGTTTTGTAATGCTTGGGAAACTAGATGTAGAAGTTCACAAGAATGTGACTTGACAATTTTAACTTTAAATATCCATAATCCTTAAAGTCAATACACTATTTCATTTTATAAGAACTATAGTTAAGCCCATGATTTTTATTTTACAGAATGCAATTTGAAATGGAGTAATTATATCATTCTTCACTAAATTACCAGTGTAGAGATTATGATTTAAGGGAGAGTTTTCCAGGGTGGGAGAGAAATGAAATTGACCTTTTGATCATGAAAAGAACAGAGAAGGCTAGAATATCATTGCCTCAAAGCTCAGGTTAGACACATTTATCTAAATAAGTATATTTATGCAGAAGCACATGCTTACAGAGTAACTCTATAAACTATTGAAACTAATCCCAATTGGTGGTTCCTGAATATTTTTGTGGGCATTTTCTTGATGTTAGCTCATTATTTTATGCATTTTTGTAACACATGCCCAGAGTCAAGTTATGGAAGGCATTGATGTTTTTAACACAATGTTTTGATAAATAACTTAAAAATGAGAAAATTATGTTACCAGGATAAATGCTATAGTATTACATCTTTCCCCAAAATGAATATTCTGGAATTTGTAGTGTGAATTCACATCTACTGTTGGGTACTTTTAAGATGTATTAGCTTTTACTAACCCAGCAGGCAAGATTGTCTGAGAGAGAGAGAGAGAGAGAGGAGGAGACCAAAAGAGATGACAAGTTTTATGAGAATAGCCATCACCAGTATGGTACCTGAGAAACAGAAGGTGTTCATTAGGAGATTATTGAAAGAATTCAATGTATGGTAAATTGAATGCTTACATGCATACGTGTGAAGGTAAACTGCAAGGAATTAAAAAAAGAGTGCAGTATTTTTAGTCTTTTCATGTTTTTTTTTTGATAGTGAACTGTAGTAAGAAAAACATTTTACATCAATACCCAGGACACACAAACATATTCATACAATTATAATGTATTTGTAATACAAATGTCAAAGAAAAATACTTAGCTCTAAAAAGTACAGTACATTCTGATGTTCTCTCTTTTTTTCTAGCTCACTAAAAATGCTGGTCATATTCAGCCGAACAGATTTCATAACCTACTAACAGTTTGCAGCTCACAATTTAAAAAATGCTTACATGAGAAAAAATATAAATGTTCATTGTTATTCAGAAAAAATCTAATAGAGACATTTATTACAATTAGGCTTGAAAAACAAAAGCCAGACAGAATTTCAAATTTACTGTAAATGCAAGAGTAGCATGAAGAATTCCTGGAGACTCTTTGCCAAGAGTCCTCTAATATTCTCATTCTCTCTCTCTCTCTCTCTCTCTCTCTCTCTGCCTTTGCCCCTGTCTCTATCTACCTATCTTTCTATCATGTCTATTTATCATCTATCTATATATACACATACATATACACAAATATATATGTTTATATAATTTTTTTCTTCTGAACTACTTAACAGTAAGTTGTAGACATGATATTATTTTACCTCTAAATAAGTAGATATTTACTAAAAACATGGAATTATTTTCCATAACAACAGTTCAATGACCAAAATTAACCAAATAACACTGTTGCAATGTAATTATCTAATCTGCAGACCTTATTTCAAATTTCAATAATTGTCCCAATTTCAAATTTCAGTAATTGTCCTAATAATGTTCTTTATGACAAAAAAGTACAAAATAGTCCTTTACAATTGGTTGTCATGTCTTTTTCATTTCCTTTAAATGAAACAGTTTCTGAGACTCTCACTGTATTTCATGCTATCCATGTTTCCGAAGAATACAGGCCAATTATTTTATAGCTATCTTTCAGTCTGGGTTTTAAGTTTCCTTGTGATGAGATTCAGGGCATGCACTTTAGGCAGGAATCCTGCAGGAGTGATGCTGATTGCTTGCATCCAGAGGCACATGCTGTTTAGTTCCATTACTATAATTTAACTTTGATCATTGGTTAAAGTGATGTCTGCTTTTTCTCCACTCTAAAATTACTATTTTTCTTCTTTGTAATTAAGAAGTAACTTGTAGAGTGATACTTTGAGACCAAGGAAATATCCTGTTATTCTTCACATTTTTACCCAGTAAGTAGAATACATCAGAAATGCATGACTGAATCAGTTATGATGGTTTCCTAAAGGTGATCATTTCTTCTTCATTTATTAGTTGGTTTTTTATTATATGAAAAAGTATTCCCTTCCTGTTTGTTTTTGGATACACTCATGGATCCTTTATTTAGCAGATTATAATCTTTTAAAATTGCTGATTGATAACATTTATGTTGATGCTGATACTGTCCCAGATTTGGATAAGAGAAGCTCCCCCTACTTGTTTTATTGTCATTTTCATATGTCCCCATCATTCCTTGAGCACTTTCTTACTTTTTGGCAGAAGATAGGCAAAAGTCTTGTATTTTTTCCCTCCTGCAGTCTTGGAATCGGCTGCTTTGCTAAGGATTCTTGATTCCTTTTAACAGGAAATGATATTTAGAACCAAGAACTGGGGGGAGACAATAGGTGTGCTCATTGCTGCTGGGGAATTTTAGCTTCCAGATCCTATGAAGAGATAGATCTGGGAAAAAGTAAATGTATATGTGTATTGATGTGCATAAATGTATACATCAAAAATGTACCCACATGTATCTGTATCCATGCTTATATCCGAGTTATGTCTACCTATTAAGCCTGTGATTTCACACTGATTCTTCCAATTCCAGTCCAACACTACAGTGTTCATTCTATCCTCCATTTTCCTGTAACTTCTTTACAACAGTGAGAAACCTAGCTCCATTATTTACTGTATGATATATATTTGCTCAATCCTAGAATGTAGCTGCAGAAAGTAGTTTCAGAATTGCTAACCCATGCCTGTGTATAAAATAAGAAAAGAATGTAAGCTTTTTAATTAGATTTTTAGCTTCATTTTGTCTTATATGCCTAACCCGTATTCAAAAGTCAGTTGCTTAGTTGTCCCTTAATCCCAACTCTCACCCCACTTAAGTGCAGTTTTGTTGCTTATTTGAATTATGATTCAGTTCATTTGTTTCAGTTTGTAAGTAAGTTCACCTAGAGCTGAATTAAACAGTATGGGGGTTGGCATCTTTTATATGTAAGACATAGTAATAATTTCATTTCCATGGTAATAATAATTGCCTAACACCACTAAATATCTAAGTCAGAGTGTCTGCCGAGCTTTGTCTTGGACCAAACTTCAGGATCATCTGAAAAAAGGAAATAAGGACAAATGTTGGTGCATGAGTGTTTCCAAGCAGGTTTCTAGTAAATTCCAAAACCATGTGGGGTTTCTGAGTTTCAATATCTGGTTATCTTTACCTCATGTCATTTTTATCAGTGTGGATGATCAGGATTATGCCATAAAAGCAATCTCGTTGTTTATTTTTCACGTTTTTTGTTTCAAAAAAGGATTTAAGCTATCCTAATTTTAAAAATGTATAAAAGGGTCATGAAAATCTAAGTCAGAAACACAAATGTGAAAGTACATCGTGTATTTGGAGTTAAATTTAGATCTGAGCTTCCTTAGAAACAGTGATCTAAGGAAACCTGATAATATGTTTATCTTCAGGAGAGAAAACTGCCTTCTGGCAATTAATTCTAAAACTTTCATTAGTATCTCTGTACAAAATAAAGCAACAATGGTTACAGCAATTTTATGTGAGTTATCAAAAAGCACATTATTTATTATGTATAAACATGTTTTGTTTGTTTGTTTATTTTTTAAAGTTTATTTATTTTGAGAGAGAGAGAGAGAGAGAGCAAATGAGAAAGGGGCAGAGAGAATCCCAAGCAGGCTTTCCAGCCTGACACAAGGTTGGAACTCATGAATTGTGAGATCATGACCTGAGCCGAAGTTGGTCGCTTAACTGCTGAGCCACCCAGGGACCTCAACATGTTTTATTATATTTACCTTTGATACAGGTCTACCCCTAAAACCATTAACCTATGTAAGGGTTTCTAAAGGAATTTAAGTCACTACACATCTGAAGAATTGGTATTGGGACAGAGCTCAGCTTACATTGCAGAATGGCTTTTCAGCTTTGCCTTTATCTTCTCATATATCACTTTTCTCCCCTTACTTTGGCAAGAACTTCATTATAGAAGCTAGATGGCTGTCAATGAGACATTTAGCTCTTTGTTTGGAGTGGAAATAATCTGGGATTTCTATTGGAGTAAAATTCAGAGAGTTTCTATTACAGGTTTATAGTTAGCAAAATCACCAGGAAATGTTTGTGGAGGAAGATAACCACAGATGTATCTGATTACCTATTTGGAGCACTTGCAGTGAAATTTCTTACAGCTTCTGATGTGCTCACAAGCAGCAAAATAAACTAGAAAGTGTTGTCTTCCCCTCTCCTGCCCTTCTCCTCTGGCTCTCCTTCCCTCCCCCTTCCCTTCCCTCCTTCCTCCTTCTCAACCTCTTCCTTCTTCTTCAACAATGGAAAAGTAATCACTGTATCAGGATAATCAGAGCCATTGTTACTATGACATTCATATACTTTAGTCTAGAAAATGTTTCTAGGTTCAGCAACATTGAAATTAAAATTTACTGCACTTTCCCTATGGTATAGGTGTGCAAATAGGAATTGTGTCATTATAAGAGAGACTGATTATGTAACATGTGTTAAGGGTTAAAAATAAATGTTGAACTCTTCATTCCTTGTTGACTTTTGCAAAATTAGAGAAAATAAATTGAGGGAATATGCTTGTCTCTGAGTCTTCCTTGACAGTAATTTGAAAACTTGCTGAAAATAGACTGTAAAATGTTAGCAAGATTAGTAACAGCCAGGTCAACTAAGGGATAAGCAAATGGACATACATATATTTTTGAGAAATTATAAATTGGATATACTGACAAAGGTAATTTAACACTCCTTGTCAAAAGCCCTAAAAATATGCATATTCTTTAGATGTAGCAATTTCTCTGCTAGACATTTATTCTGAGGTAGTAATAAGAGAAGTGAGCAAGGCTAATTATGTGAGGATGCTCATTAATAAGTGGATAATAGTCAAATATTTGGGGATGAATACACATTAATAACACCCTATTAAAATTATGGTGCTTTCACATATTTATAAAAAATGATAATAGAGATATTTATTTTAAAATTTAAAACTATACCTAATGCAATTCTTTACACATTTTTCTTTTTTTTTTCCTTTGCAGACTTTTTAAAATCTTAAATATAAAACTAATTCTATTTTATGGGATCATAGAAAATATTTACTCATATTAAATTTGTACCTTAAATTTTGAAAAAAATACTCTTATTTTTATAATACAGAAATAAAAACAATCTAGCAAGTATTTTCCTTAACATCATATATTTCTTGAAAGCAAGCTATGACAATATTTTTCATTTCTTTGGTAATAAGTTATAGTATTTTAACAGTTCTTGGGGAACTAACTCATCATTTTAGGCCCTGGTGGCTTATGTATGCACTGGTTTTAATCAGTCTCTGTTTTGAGATCATTTACTTAATTAATTCATCATTTATTGAGTACTTATTATGTGTTTGATAGGGCTTGAGACTACAAAAATAAGTGAGGTTTTTGGCCCCCAGGAACTAAAAGTTTAGTGGAGAGATGATCATAAACATACAAAAATACATACGGCCTGTGCCAAAATGTGAACAATGTGGTTCAGTAACAGAGTTGGTCACACAGGACTCCCTTAAGGAGTCACACCCCAAGAGGGATCAGAAGGGATAAATGATTGGGCACTACGGTGATCTGGTTTTCTGGATGGTTTGCTTAGCTTAGGGCTAATTCAGAAAACCTTTTTATTTCTAATTCTTGTGTTAAATGCCATTATAATTCTCTCCATGTACATTCTGCTGTTAGTACATTAGTGTTGATCAATGCTCGTCTTGCCGTCCTGTAGAAATGCCACTGCATGTGTCAGCTATGTCTGTCTGGATGAAAAAGCATCTGGCTGAACTTTATAATCCATAGTTCTGAGAAGCCCATAATGCCCATTGTTCTTTTTCAGAAGAACAATGAAAAAGAACAATGGGAGTAAGTTATTGGCTGTCTCACGTGATTTTCTGTGCCACTGCATTGCTCATTCATCCCAGATGGTTCATGTTGATTGCTGTCTTTCTCTCTTAGTGTGATAAGAGTCAGTAAGATGATTAATTCAAAAAACCTTAAGCTTCTTCTTAGAAAAGGCTAGATAAATGCTAAGTAGTATGCTTTTTAGGTGGATGAAAAGAGGCCAGATCACTGGAATATAGATAGCATATAAATTATATCACTGGTGTAAGACTGCTAGGCAGTAAAGAAACATTTTTAATAGGTTCCATCCAGCATTTGCCTTTCTGCCTGTATGTGGTAGAATGATAATGCCTGTTTAATTATGACTTGCTGTGGGCATATATACAGATAACTACTGACTTAAAATATACTTAAGTAATTTTTCTTTTAATTCACAAGATTGGGGTATTGAGAGTTTTGGCTGTTCTTTTCTTTCTTTTTTTCTCCCCCTTTAAAGCCACTCCTGTTTTCTTTCTTGTTGCTCTCTCGTCCATTAAAATATATACTTTAGGGGTGCCTGGGTGGCTCAGTTGGTTAAGGGGACGGCTTGGCTCAGGTCATGATCTTGCAATTCATAAGTTCAAGCCCCACATCTGAGCTTTCTGCTGTCAGTACAGAGCCTGCTTTAGATCCCCTGTAACCCCCTCTCTCTCTGCCCCTCTCTCTCTCTGCCCCTCCCCTGCTCACACATGCATGCATGTGCTCTCTCTCTCTCTCTCTCTCAAAACTGAATAAATGCTAAACTAAATAAAAATAAAAGTAAAATATATACTTTAGTGTATATACTTTATATAAATTTTATCTAATTTTCTCATGAACACAAAGTTGTTTGATGATTAAAGTAGATAAAATGCTTCTTTGGACTATAAGAAACTGTAAATTCCCTCATTTTAAGTATCTCTCTGCTGGTTTATTAGTTTATTACAAGTTTAATACTACTTCTTACTTTAATCTTCATCATAAAATACAAGTAGACCGTTCCCAAATCTTTGCTTGTCACAGAGAAGGCCTTTAAGAAATATCTCTTGACTCAGTGAAAATATAAGTGAATACATGTTTTTAGTCTTAGAAATCTGAGAGGCAGTGCTAAACATAAAATCCATTCCTGAAGAAACTCAGGTACACAATCATATGGATTTATTTATTAAAACTACTCATTAAAAACCTGTTCGAACAGATTTTATTTTCCTTATTTTGAAAGATAAATGCAATTTGTACCATAATTGCTTAGAAAGCCTGTCTTCTGTTTCACAGAAGAGAAATAGGTGCTTGAATTGAGTATATAGCTTCTTTCCTAATCTCAGCAGCCAACCCTCTCTAAATTTAAAATCTTTACAGGTTAGATAGTAATCTCTTCAATTTGTATTTGTCATAAGCATGTTTCTTAACAGAGATTTTAATATTACTTTGACTTTTCTTTCTTTTTCTTATTTTTTTAAATGCTTATTTATTTTTGAGAGAGGGAGACAGAGCACAGGTGGGGGAAGGGCAGAGAGAGAGGGAGACACAGAATCTAAAGCAGACTCCAGACTCTGAGCTGTCAGCACAGAGCCTGACCCAAGGGTTGAACTCATGAACCATGAGATCATGACCTGAGCTGCAGTCAGGCTCCTAACTGACCAAGCCACCCAGGCGCCCCTGAATTTCTTTGAAAGCTATTGCTGCCTTTAAAGTTGGGTGTGTGACAAAATTAGAACTTTGGGTCATTAAGATTAGCAGAGAGTGTCTCTGTATACATGTGAGGAAACTTGGACTCAGAGGGCGCAATTACTGCCCAGACTCTAAAGTAGACTTGAACCCAGGTCACAAGACTCTGAGGTCCTTTCAGTTTCCATTACAAACACTGCTTGATTTGTTGCCATGTGTATCATGACATTTTATTGGTCCAGTCATTTCATATCCTTTAAACACATATAGATCAGGAGGTAATAATAACTCTGTAACTCTTAGGCTATAGTCCACAGACATACTTATTTGCCTTAGAGACAAACATTTGTGACTTTATGAGTGGGAGCTGAATGGTTGAACACTAGGTACTCATGGGAGTGTCAGCTAAAGAGAATTCCTTTCTACCTTGTGACAGTCTGTACGGAGAGTAGCAGTGTCTTGAGTAGTTTACCATAGATTATGGGGAAATTACTGACTTGAATCCCAATTTAGCAATCCTAGAGAAAGATAAATCTTTTTTGAATTTTGCTCTACAAAGAAAATAAATGTTTTTGGAATATATATTTGGTAAATGAGTTATCTGAATAGTCTCACTAAAATTCATTATACCCTACAGTGAAAACCTAGTTATAGTTAGTTGGAGTACAGGTATAAATATTACATAGTTGAGTTTGACACATATATGCCATGATTTACCTAGAAGTCACTGGGCAGTATATATGATTAAGGAGTTTTCCTGTGCAATAATTGAAAATAAAGTACATTTTTTTGTGAGCCACTCAATAGTATGCAGTGCACTGTGGTCCAATCTCATAATTCCAGAAATTCTGATTTTAAACTATAAATAATACTGTATGTGTTATTGGACTGAAATCTCCTTATAATAGAATATTAATACTATGACAATACCAAGAATCAAGAGTTCCTAATTTCCACCCTTGTGTATCCAGTTCATTAAATGGTCCATTAACCATAGTTAGCTGCCTGTTAAAGAGATAACTCATAGAAGAGAGGCCATTTGGACATGGATACTCAGGATTCTAAAGCTTTTAGGAACCAGCATGGTAAATATCAAACAAATCAAAGCACAACTTGTAGAAAGAGCATCTCAGAAGAAGAGTAGAAAGCGTAGAGAAGAGAGACTTTTTTTTCCATTGTGAATAAAAATCTCCAAAATTATTATTGAAGAGCTATATGACACTCCAGGCATTTGCTAGCAAATGGGGTGTGGTGGGTGGAGATGAAAAGATGCATCAGATATGTTCCTTTTATTTCTAGAACTTTCCAGACAAAGGAAACTGGACATAATCTTCCAGAATATTATGGACATCTAACCTGATCTAGGCAAGTGTATCTTATTTAGGACACCTGCCTTAATACCATGATTAAACTGGAAATACAATCAGGTTCTTTTTCCTGACAATGAGGAACAGTTTTTGGTTCTATGTTGAGAAAATATTTACTCTTTAAATAACATGCCATTTGTGTCATCTAAAATTTTCCTGTGCTTTTAATGTTCAACCATTTAGTATCATCCTAGCAGGGTATCACTTAGAGTCAATAAAATGATGCAATTTTAAGTAAATATGTTTTACAGTGCAGTGTTCAGAATTATGTTTTAAAAATCTTGTTAACTTTTAATGAACAAAGACCTGGTTTATTTATATTAAGTGTTCCATGTAAATGTATTTGTTTAGGAATCTGTGTAACAGTGGTGGGTTAAATTTAGAAAGTAATCCCAAGAGAGTGAGAATGCCATGTTAATATTATTATAATCATATTCGTTAGTAAAGGCCATGTAGAATGATGTATGTAGCAAATGGTTATGTAAAGTTCCTGCTGGAGGAATTTCTTTCCTGTTTCTCTTCTTTCAATTCTAATGTGTAGTCCAACTCTTCATTGCACTACCTAGTCTAGAAGGAAAATGCACTGATGTGATTTCCCATATGAGCACTAGATGGCAGTATGCTTCCCCATAGAATGAAGCTATTCCAGAATTTCTGAGTGCAGTTCACATAAAAGCTAGGAAGATGAGATAAATGTACTTCCCGTAGGGTTTTGATTTATTAAAGTCATCAAATCAGTAGCACATTACTTTGCATTTAAAAAAGGAGTAATAATTAGGTTTGTAAGGTGTCAAGGAAACAACTATTACTTAGGACAAATCTGAAGTATGCCTTTTAGAGGTTTAGAGATACTTCAGATGGAGGTTTATTTTGCTTTCCAAAAACTCATCAGGAACATATTGTACCTACATGCAAAACTGGGTCCTAGCCAGTGAACCATGTATTAAAGTATATAGGAATACGGGTGGATGCTGTAAAGTTTATATAGTCCTTTTTTATTTTTCTGTAAACCAAGTAAAAGAAATAGCATTCTGCCTAGTCTTAGACAAATCATTTTGGACCATTCACTGTGTCACCCAAAAAAGACTCATCATATCCCTCAGATGATAGGGAAGTGACTAGAGTGTCCATTTAACCTTCCTGAGCAAAAATTTACACTTAGTAAGGTAGAATATAAGACTTCTCTGTAGGAAGTACTATTTGTTATTATAAAATTATAGATTTGGAAAATTGAGTTAAAAGGGACTCGGGATATCTTTTCAATGTCCTTATTTTAGACATGGAGAAGATGTGAATGTAGCCATTTTGTGTACTTAAGACATTAGTGGACCAGAACACAATACATCAATGGCACATTTTCATGGAATGGTTTCAATAGTTGTATAGGCTCAGTGGTGACAGTCTGAGAGAAGTTGAGATATTAAAGGCTCAGAATATTAAACATCTTTCTCTTTCTCTTCTGACACTTGAAAAAAATACCCATTTCATAGAACTTTAGAGCTGTAAAGGATTTCAAACATCACATTTCACCCTTTCATTTTATATATGTCCTTGCTATATACAAGCAAGATTAATTTCTGAAGCATCCTGGACCTTTTGTATCACATTATGTTGAACAATTTGCTTTGTGGACATAGAAGCAAAAAATATTCACTAACAAAAAATTAAAATAGTTTATGCAAAAAGAATTCCTGATGACAGAGTTTCTGAGTGTGGGGATTTTAATTTGCTGTTGGTATTTTAAGGATACATGCATAAAGCCAATTATATATTTGGCTACTTTATAATAATGTGGCAAACTATTCAGAAATTTGAAGGGAGTAGTACTAGGTTATTAGAAAATTTCAAAACTGGAGTTTTCTTCTTTGGTTCATTGACTGAGTTGAATCTTTGTGTTGTGGGTGGTGTAAACTTTTCATTCCTTCTTTTAGGAGTGGCTCTGGGGAATCATTAGGTAAATGCTTGTTGGTTTTTCATAATAATTATCTCTGAGTCTTAATGGTTTCTGGTTTGGGCCCCTCTTCACTTTCTCAAACTTTAGGCAAGAGTTCAGCATGGCTTCCAGTTGCAAAAAAATTATAACTCCACCTTACCGTCTAGTCTATCTGTGTGGTCTTGGCAAATCCTTTAGGCCTGGCCAGGCATGATATTGTTGGCAGAAATGAGGCTCTGCCTCAACTTGGGCTCCAGCTTTGCTGTTTTGCCTGAAGACTTTCCAAGATTGAGGGAGAGTCCATGAATATGTGAAACATCTTATCTCCAAGAGTGTGCTCTAGAGATAATGAAAAATTCAGATCTTCTAAAGATCCTGAGTTTAAGAATAATATACTTAAATGCAAGTTCTCTTAGAATGGAAGATTTTAATCATTTAGAAATATCTGAAGACAAGGAATTCCAGCCTTTGCTGAATATTCCATGGGTAGTGCTTTTAATTTAAAAGATATTAATAGAAAAATAATAAACCAATACTTGGTTTCTCGTTATTGTTTGGAAGGATAACTAATTATCATAGTTGCTGTCTTTGTCAATCTCTTTATACCATTTTGTATTTTCATTGCCTACCATTCACTACAAAGTTATATACTTAAGTGGAAAGGAATCAACACTGGCCAAACAGAAGTTATCCTTCCTTGAAATAGAGGAGTTACTCCTGCTCTTTGACATGGTGCTTTGCTGGCCTGATTTCTATTTGAATCTTTGCTAATTTCTTCTTTTGATCCAGCAACTCAAAGGAGGGTGGTCATAGCCATGCCATTACCAGGATAGAAATATGCTCACTCCATGCACTGAAATAATGAAATCCTATAATAATAACATAGCTAAACCAACAAATATAATAATAGCTGATACTTACAGAGTACTTACATGTCAAGTACTACTTTAATTATTTTGTGTGCATTAATCCAATTAATCTTAATAACACCTCGAGTTAGATGCATGCTTGTTATTCTCAGTTTTTAGATGAGACAACCGAGAAATAAGTAATTGAATATGTCCTGTTTATCATAATGCTGTTTTCCTTTTAATCAACCTGTCACTGCATTTTCTGTATTGGTTGATGGAGGTGCACAATAGAATTTACAAAGCAGAGAACTAATTAATTTTGCATAACTTGAAAGTGAATCTTAAGGGAATGGACAGTATGCTGTGTTATGGACCTACATGTATAAAATTAAGGGTTGAGCTATATGATCCCCTAAATTTTTTGTTTTCAATGGTGGCACTGACTGGCAGAATACAGGCTTGAATTTGTTTAATGTTTTAACATTATCAACTAATAAAAGATGAAAATGGAGAGAAAATTCTGAGGCTGTGGGAGAGTTATTCACGCTTGAAAAGAAGGAAGGAAGGAAGGAAGGAAGAAAAAGGAAAAAGAAAGAAAGAAAGAACAAAAGAAAGAAGAAAAGAGTAAAAGGGAAAGGGAAAGGAAAAAATAAAGAGGAAGAGAGGGAGCAAGGAAGGAAGAAAAGAAAAGAAAAAGAAGGAAAACAAGGAAAAAAAGAAAAGAGAAAGGAAAAAATCTTAGAGTCCATATTGTAACATGAAATATGGAATGAATACCATGGTTTTAGAAATTTCCCTTCAAGTATTTTAAATGCTAAAAAGCAATCTCCTAGATCAGGACTCTCAGCAAGCCCATGACATCCTATCATGCCTAGCATGTAACTGCAGCTCTCTAGAAATAGTTGAATCTTAAACATTCCATGGCATACATTAGTGTAAAATCAACTGTTCAAAGGAGAGCCAAATAACTTCAGCATGAGTAAAAGATCAATTCCTCAATCAATATTTACATAAATATTTATTTTAAATTATGTACTCATATGGAGTATTAAAATGATTATTTACATTTGAATAAAGGAAATTTCCATATTATCATGATATTATAAGTAATGTCTTTTATTTCTTTCATACCCTAACTAAATATGTCATACACTTTCTGAATCTATTATGTCTCTGGGTGTGAATCTACATTCCGAAAGACTCCATGAACCTCAGCAGGCCTGTTTTTAAGTGGCTAAACTAATGCCAATAGAAAAATCATCAACACTAACCATAAATGTGATAACCATAAGTAGAATCCCAGAAGGATGCCTTAAGCATACTGTGAATCCATAGAATTAGGAAGAGGTTAATAACACTTTCCATTATACATAGCATGCTAGCTTTTACACTTGCCTTTACATATTCAACTCATTTAAAATTTCTGTTAATTTCAATTATCCTACGACAGAGGTAGAGAAAGTATTATCCTCTCTCCCTCTTTACAGAGGAATACCTGAATCTCATAGAATTGAAGTATTGGCTCCTCAATTTCAGTTAATAAATGACACACAGACTTGAACCACGATAGTCTCATATATCGTCTTAAGGATACATTTCTTCTCAACCCTCTGAGGTTTAGGATGGGTAGGATTTCCACAGAAGCAGGGACAGTGTTATGACAGAAAAAGGAAAGAGCATTAGACAAAGGCACAGAAATAGGGAGTATGGTCCAATTTGGGGAAAGAGCCAGCGGGCTAGTGAATTCAAGTGTGGGATGGAGTGAATTAGCAGGCAGATGTTGACGCAATGCAGTAGGAAGATTCATCTGGAATGGTTTCACGGGAGCACAGACGGGGTGTGTGGTCTAAGAAGCATTAAGACTGGTGGATTTGAAAAAACAATAACAGTGCTGGTGGATTAGACAGGGTAAGAGGTAATGTGGAGTTAAGTTTGGTGATAAAAGAAAGGCTAGGGGCACAGATTAGAGCTATCTCAAAGATATTATGGCATACTATATAGACAAATTAATAGGGTAGTTGAGAAAGAGTGGGACACCCAAGATGATTCCTAGGCTCAGGCCTGGATGACTGGGGGAATGATGAGGCAGGAAGAGAAAAGGGGAAATCAAGAGAAGATGTTAACTTGGGAGTAGAAGCAGGGAGTGATTTGTTGAGTTTGAGTGCACACAGTGATACAAGTAGTTGTCCCTTACTTGGAATAGAAGTCAGAGTGGAGGTATGAATTAGAAAAACATTCATATGATTGTGCTATGTAAAGCCATTGAAGTGGTTGAGAGCCATTTTAGAAAGAAAAGAGAAGAGGGCTTGTGGCTAAAACTTCAGAAAGGGAGTAGGAAACACGTGTGAAGCCAGAGAAGTGAGACAAACCCGAGTAGATAAAGCAGGAGGAGGAGAACCAGAAAAATATGAGGTCCTGCAAACTCTAGGAGAGTTTCATGAAAGAGGGTGGGGGTAAGCAATAGTTACCCAGGCATTATGTCAATCTGACTGGTAAATTGAGGCACTGTTTGGAATGCAATGAGAGAGGAGGGATTTTAGTGACTCCTACTTTCTGTAACACTTTTTAGTAACATGCACAGATGGGGACTTGATTTCAAATCACATTCAGTACTGTATTTTTAGAAGATAGGCAAGGAGCAGTCAAGTATCCTCCAACCTGGGCAGGTGCCACATTTATGGAAAGTGAGTTATGGGATGGGTTTTCTGTAAGGCTTCTGAAAGATGCTCAGGAGGAGCATTTATTCTGCATTGTGAGGTCTGCAAGCTCTCTCAGTGTCCACTAGGGTAGCTAGTCAGAGGAATCCTGGCATGTGGAAGATGCAGAGCAGAAAGATGCAAAGAATGTAGTTCCTTGATGTCACTGCCATACCACTTTAACCACACCTGCAGTCACCTGTCTTGGACTTTGGTGCAGCTGAAAATTGATAGTTCCTCATTTTTACCCCGAGCAGTCATAGTTTTCTAGTACTTGAAGCCAAAGTCATGCCAACCAATACTAGATCTGAAGTTTTCATTTTAATGTTGTTTTAAAATCATTGTAAAACTGCCAAAGCCTCTGGGTGAAGAAACCCCCAGAGGAGGATTGAATAAAAAAAAATATTGTCTTCAGATCTATAATAACTGTTTCTCGTAGGGAAGCTGGGGAAGCCTAATGAAGATTCTCAGGCTACCCGACAGTGTGTGTTCTGCTAAACAGTGTTTGGTTGGCAAATTAAATTTTTGAACTGGACAGAAAGTTATATTGGAATTAAATATTCACTTACAATGTGTTATTTCATGAAATTTCTCTGTTTTTGTTTTTCATTTTGACATTTCCTGTGCTGTGACCTGATCCAGAAAAACACATGATTCGTCTGCACAGCACCTAGGCCCTTCCTTACATATGCTTGAGACATGCAGTGAAACCCTGTGTCTGCAATCTGCAGAGGGTACCACGGTTTGACATGGGGAGAATAGCATGCCTATTAACAAGGAAGACAGATTTCACTCTGACATCAGGGTTGGTCCAATAGTGTCTGTCCTACCACTCACACAGTTATAAGCCATCAACTTCATTCTTCTTGTAATCCAAAAATCAGGAAGGTAGAGAGGGCAAATTATTAAGGAATTCTGAAATCTATTATTGCTAGGACCTTTTACAATTGCTTACTTTAAAAAAAATCTGCCTTCCAGCATTCTTCTCCAGTAACAGTAAGCCACGCTATGCATTCCTATGAAGAAAATGCACAACAGCTGCATCCAAATACAGTGACTGAGCAGTTTGGCTCCTTGAAATATATATTTTTTTTTGAGCAGTTTGGCTCCTTGAAATATATATATTTTTTAAACTTGCTTGGGAAGATTCCCTTTATTGCTTATTGAAAAATTGAAAAAGATTTGGAAACATGTTTGGCAAATACCAAACAACTTTATAAGGTTCCACAGAACTTTTTTCTAAAATATTTTTTTGGAGATACTGTTGTTGCTATTATTTTTAGAAACAGGCCCATTGGACTGTTTTCAGATTACAGGGAATAGTAGGGAATTAGTCCTCTTGGCATTGATAATAAATTAGGTTATTTTAGATAATCTCACATTAAATTTTACTATAATCATTGTGCTTCTGTACATAGGCAATATGTATACTATTGAATCATAGCGCTTTGGTAGAGGGTCTCAGAAGGGATTCTTCCGAATGTAATACTATTATAGTCTTCATCCTCAGTTGTATTAGATTTCTTTTTGTATAGAAATTTTATGTTGTAAAAAATAAAAGGTTCAGTGACCTGAGGTTAAAGAGTATATTCACAAGAAAGTTAGATAATTACTCCATTGACTTGGAGTTCTGTTTGGAATGTCAGCATCAATAACAGTCCTTGGAGCATTGTAACATTGCTCTAGCAACTCTACTAACATAAAGCACAGATTTATGTGCTGTCCATAAATATTGATTACAAGGTCATGGTTCCTTTCAAACTTTGCTTGCCAGAATACCTAGAGGGAGATCAAGGTACATTCTCAAGTTTCTATCATGACAAATGTACTATTACCACCCTACAAATACTCTAGGAAGACAACCAGTTGTTATTCCTTTGGAGACATTTCAACTTTATTATTTATATGGAGCATTTTGTCCAATTCTTGTGGGACATGTAGCTGTAGAAGAAGAAGAGGCCATGATATTTGAAAGAATGTTACCTTATATTGGTGATTATGTGCATGGCTCCACAAATTTGATTTTTTGTAGGCATTACCAATATGTCTTTTGGAGATGGGATGGCATTCCAAAAAATTCTGTCCACAGGAAATTGATAGTATCTAAAGGTAATGATAATAATGGACATGTGTTCATCTTAATCTGATGGGCAGAACTTTCTTTGCCATTTAAAAAGTTGGTTTCTTTTAAGCATAAATAGGTTAGCTTTGTGATCTTTACTTAAAGACATTACTTATCTTTTGCGAGTTTTCCCCCTGCCCTTAAATTTTGATTTCTCAGGAGTGTCTGGGTGGCTCATTTGGTTAAGTGTCTGACTGCAGCTTAGGTCATGATCTCACAGTTTGTGAATTTGAGCCCAGCGTCGGGCTCTTTGCTGACAGCTCAGAGCCTGGAGCCTGCTTCCATTTCTGTGCCTTCCTCTCTCTGCCCCTCCCTTGCTCGTGCTCTGTCTCTCTCAAAAAAATAAACATTAAAAACATTTTTTTAAATGTTAATTTCTCAGATTTAGGTACTAAAACACATAGTAATTTTCTAATTATATTTCATTTAAAAGCCATGGAATCCCTTTTTATAAACAAAATATTACACAAAACTCCACTACGTAATACAGATAAAATTAAATGATTATGGTTGAGGTAGACAAGTATGAGTCTGGAGATTTAACCATTTATTTTTCTTTGTGCATCTTTCCCTATCTGCTATAGTTTCCCTCAAACTTTTTACTAAAAAAAAAAAAAAATCTTTGTTTCTAATTCCCAAGTCTAGGGCATCCATTTGGTAAGTCTCTCCTCAAGTCTGAGCTCCATCAAACCATCTAACTTGCACCCCAGACGCATTCTCTTTTATCCTCTCTCTTCGTATTTCATCAGGCATTGTTACTTCATTCTCATAGGAATATGCAAACATCTCGCGTCTCTTCTTGATTTCTGATGTCTTCATTCAGGCCCTCATTTTATTTTCTTATTTGAACTATTTTCATGGGCCCCTCACTAATTTTTTGCTTTTGATTAATTTGTTAATTGTTTTTAAAATTTTTGATCTCATATGTCATCAGAAAAGGAAAGAAAAAAGATGGCACTTGAGCTAATATGTTTGTTTAGGTAGGTGTGAATTTAAATATTATATACATGTAATAATATGTAAAATTTAAAATAAAAATCACAAATAAGATTATATACAAACACAGATATTTTTATATACATATGTGCACATACACACTTCTCATAATTTCTTCTCATACCTGGGGATGGCCTTGACTACCCTCTATCATGTGCATATCTCACTTTGGACACTATTGCTCTATGTCTGTCAGATAAATCTTTTTGAAATGAAACTAAATGTTTAAAGTTTTTCAATAGCTCTCAGTGACTAGTAGATAAAATCTAAATTCTTAACACAGAAGACAAAGCTATTGAGGAACCAGTTGTTGACTACTTTCCAAAACTAAACTAAAATAATATGTATGAAAGCAAGGGTGCCTGGATTGCTCCGTTGGTTGGACATCCAGCTCTTAATTTCGGCTCAGGTCATGATCCCAGGATCATGACATTGAGTCCCACATAGAGCTCCATGCTGAGCATGGAGTCTGCTTGGGATTCTCTTTTTCCTTCTGCCCCTCTCCCCTGCTTGCTTTCTCTCAAATTAAAAAAAAAAAAAAAAAGAAAACTCTTATTAAATGATTTACACTTGTCAAGATATTAAATGATTTATGCTTATCAAAATAAATGTATTAATACACGCACCTTAGTCACTTACAGATTTAGTTATATTGTAAGCTCAGTTGGGCCAACATGACAGCCACTCTCTATGGCATGAAATATCTACCCATTCTCCCCACAAAAATGTCAATAAACAAAGACTTAATTTTTTTGGATAGAATGTGGGATAAAATGCATGTGTGGGGTTCTGTAGCATTTATATACATCAGTCTTTGGGAACTTAGTGAGAGAGCAACAAAGAACAGAATGTTGGTATTAGCATCAGAACTTTCATTGACTCTACCAAGCTCTTTTCAACATAATGACTAACGTACATCAGAATGAAGGAAATGCTTTTAAAAACAGGGAAACATTGGTTACTTTGGCTTCAATTTTAAAACAAAGCTGAACATCCTCTTTAGAATATAAAGGAGGGGGCAAACAGGAGACATTTCCTGCATATGTGTTGAGATGAGGCAGACGTAAGAAAAGAAGCAGAGATGATGTTACGTTATCCTGTTGACCTTTGTCAGGCCGCTGGTTTGATGTGGTTCAAATTTCCGCTGTATATTTTGATACTTTTCTGTCTCCATAGCAGTTGTTCAAGAGTATGCTGCCAGTAATGAGACTGGAAATGCAGTTCATTTATAAATAAATTATTCTGCTTCATAGATGCCATTATTTAGGAGACTGTGGGAGAGTGAACATATGGTAAAATAGTTCATTTGCTGAGAAAAATATAAATAGTTAGAAATATCAAAATATAACCAAGCAAGAATCAGACAGAATAAATAAAATGATTATTCATTTTTTTTTCAAATGGCAAAGAAAAGATCTAAATTTTATTTTCTAATTGAAAAATATCAGTGGAAATTAGAAAATGGTAATTTCTAAAACTTATTTTCTGTGTAAGTGATCAAGAAATCAATAAACTTGTTCTATAAGTATTAGGGAGACAAACAACAAAGTTTAATATGAAGCACTGGCTTGTAATAAACACTTCCTTTAAGCCTACGGCACATTCAACTGAAAATTAATCATTTATAAATAACCCTAGATGTCTGTTTGTTTGTAGATATAATGCCTTCTTTATAGATGGGTTTCAGTAGAATTAGAAATACCTGCTATCAATAAACCCTAGTTTGAAAGGAAGAGAATTAATAATAAATAGCAGAAGTAAAAGTTATCTTTCTGGAATTTAGCACTCACTCTGCTCTGCCTCTACCTTTCACATTTACTCCATTGTTTGACATATGAAATTTTATAAAATTAAAATACAAAATAATGGGTATCTTATTAAGTTCTTTTCATTGAGGCTGATTTACCTGGTTTTTTAGATACAGTTAAAGAGAGAGAGTAAATGTGTTTTCTTTAAAAGATTGCTCTTTTTCTTTTGAATTTATTGAATTATTTTAGGAATAACAACCTCAATGCACCAGTGGTGTTTAATTCTCATTACTTGTTTTAAATCTCAAAAGTAAACTGTGAGTAATCTGATCATATGTATGGAAAACCAAAATTAAAAGTACTCAAACTGTGTTGACAAACAACAGATATTCAGGATCATTGCACGTAAGGCTACAGATAATCACTCCATATGCTCCACCATTGGCAAAAAATGACATCCAGATGTTGCATATACCTGTTCTTTCTCCTCCTATACCTTACCCATTGATGAGTAAGATTTTCAAAGACAAATTTGAATTGCCCAGAATTTCCCCTGAGATGATGTAGAATAATTCTCTCTCTACAAAGTATTCTCTTATTTTTTCCATTAATTCAATGGGCTGGACCATTAGATTCATTGGAAACAAGTGGATGACAGGATTCATTGAAACTTTCTACAGGGAACAGTGGGTAGGGTCAATGATTATTGAATTGCTACTGTTGCTGTCATCAAGCCACCAAACCAACCCTGAGGGACTCTCAACCTAATGCTCAAAGAAAATGAGAGTTACTGGGAAGATGAACCAGGTCCCTTAAGCTGGTTCTATTCTTTTGTTAATTGTTCTTATAGTTAGATAAAAAATTATGTAGCAGTCAGCTTTGCTATAATGGCAAGCAATGACCAATCTCAGGTGCTTAAAATTCCAAACTCATATCTCTTGTTTTGTTACATGTTGGTGATGGCTAGTGGGCACTTCTGCCCCATGTGTCTTCTCATTCTGGGATCCATGCTAAAGCAACAACTTTTACATGGGCCGCACTGTTCTTATGGTAGAGGGAAAAGAGTAAGAGGCTGGTACTCCAAGAACATTGGAGGTTTTCCTCTGAAATGACTCATTTTTCATTGACCCAAGCAAGTTCATGGCCAACCAGACAATGGGGCAAAGCAGTATATATCTCCTTTACCAGAAGGCCTGCAGGTTTACTCAGCAAATGTTCTTACAGAGAGAGTAGTGAATTGTTGGGAACAATAATGTGATCTACCACAGTTTGTAATGTCTATAAATATAGCAACCTCGAGCAGACAGAAGAGCCAAAATGCCTACACCGAGCTCCCTGCTTTCTCCTGTTCTACATTGCTCCTTTGCATCTTCTTTCTTATCTAAAATGAACCACCCTCATGTCATTTTAGTCTGATTTTTACAGATGTAAAAGGAAGGCAAGAGAGATACAGTGAGCTAGGAAGAAGTGAGAATATAGCTGTATGTGTGATTTATTCTAGACTCTGTCTGGGTGCTGCTGCATTTCTGGGTATCTTGATACAGAAAGCTAATGGGCTTGCATGGTAAATCCCTTATGCACAAGTTTATTTATTGAAGTTTTTCTCAGAAAGTACAAGTCAGTTACTGGCAACCAGAAAATGCAATAAAGAGGGACATTTGCATGTTGTTTATGCAAGACCCAGAGTCATATATGCCACTTTGCAAGTAGACAAAATGCATGGTTTGTGAGCTGGACATGTCAACATGTTACTTACTTTACTTCTTATTCATTTTTTGTCATATAAATTAGCACTGTGATTACAGATTCTCACTGTATTCATTCTTTGCCCTGTCTTGCCCCTTAACTTGGAGCAGGTAATGGAGTTTTCAAACATCATTGGGAAACTTTACCTCTTTATAAAGAAATTCTAAGGAAAAGCTATTTAGTTTGAGCAAAATTAATTTTATCTGATGATTTTTAAACATTACTTATATTGCCAGAAATTTTAAAATTCTGACACGTGTGTTAAAACTTGACTTCCTAAAGGTGAAACATGCTAAGACCCCCAGGAGGGTCATTGCAGAAGCTAGATGACAAAAAAAAAGTAATAATATTGCCATTAAACACAGTGTTGGCACACTCTTCCTTCTCCTGTGGTTACACCTGCATCAGTGAACTGCTCCTTTCTCCTGTATCCTTCAGCCTTAGCCCTAAAGTAGACTGGCCAGTAGGGGTTACTCTAGGCATTATGATCTTAGAGTGGTGGATTCAAGCCTGAAGAAATAATAAGTGGCATCTTTTAAAATACATATTTGCAGTGTGGATGTAGTCACAATACTCAGAATTTATGAGAACTTTCTTTTGAACACTGTTTCAGAAGCTTTTATCCCACGCATATGACCATGTGGCATATTTCAGTAATTGATTTATTCAACCTTGATCATTGTCTAGCCTTCGTAAAATTAAATCTATATATCAAAATTGTAAAGTAGCCTTCTAGCCCAATTTAGCATCTTTTTTCCTAGGTAGCATTCTCAGTCCTTAAAGTTTGGATTCCAGACACCCTAGAACACAAAGCCTGACAGGAATGCAGTCATAGCACTCATTTTTTAAAAAGACAAATATACAATCTCTTTCAGTTACCCTAAAATAGTACCTGTTCTCTAGTCAGATGGCTATTTAATTTTAGAGAATAATTTGCTTTTGGAAAGAAGAAATTAGAGAGAAAATGGGAAAAAAATTCTCATGGTGATTTGTCCTTGAGGGAGAAAAAATAAATAAGAGTAAGTGGTTTTGGAGGTGATTGTACTTTATTCTAACGAAGTCTTTCTGTCCACTGTTTGGTAAGAAAAAGTCATTTTTTTCCTTTGGGCTTCAGACAAAATTTTATCTTTTCAGTTTTCTTTTGTGTTTATGGTAACTATACTTAAAACTACTCTTATTTATCTTCTCTCTCTCTCTCTCTCTTTCTCTCTCTCTCTCTCATATGTGTCTAGGTTTGAAATGAAAGATTATTGTTTCAATGTTTTTTTTCCTGCTTTTTTTCCAGAGTTTATTGACATGATTCAATGTTTTGGTTTCTTTTTAAATATCTAGTTGTTATGAGATACTTGCAAGGGACTGGGAGTCTTCTCACTGTCCATCCCTTGATGCATATGGAGCCCAAGGATGATGCACAGTGTGGTTCAGACCATGTTGTGTGCACTGGAATAGAAAGATCATCCTTTGATGGGTGAAAATGGGATCGTTATAATAAAGGGTTAACACTCTTGAGGCAGTTTGGCACAGATGTTAATGTAGTTGAACACTGTCAGATAAGGGGCATAGCTGGAACAAAGTACTAAGTAAAAAGAATATTTTTGAATAGACTGTCTTTTAGACTCTTTACCTGTTAAGACTCCTAATCGCTTCTCTTGTAGTGTTGCTAGTAGGGAGGCCTAGAGGCTACACGTGGAGAAGAAAAGCATTTCTCAGTTGTGGTTTTGGTTTTTGTCATAGTTTTCCCCACTGAGTTAGTTTGCAGAAGAACTCAAAATGCAATTAGTCACTTCTCTGTATTGACCCTCTGATCCTAACTTCTTAGCTTTAGAGGTCTTTTCTGTCTCTTTCCACTTTCGTGAAACATAGTCATTTTTTAGGGCTTTCTTTCTCTACTGTTACCATTTGTCTTCTAGTTCTCAAAAAGAAAGATCAAGACACCATATACTTTATGTTTGCCAATGAGGAACAGGTGAGTTTGTTCATCCACCTAAGTGATTCACTCTAATCAATTTCCCCCATCAGACATTTATTTGAAATTTGCAAAAGTTGCTTTTATTCAAAACCATTTTTTCCTAACATAGAAATCTCCCTTGGAGTCTGTAGCTTCTGGTTGTTCAGTGAGGGATGGTCCTAAAATATTGAAGTGGCATCAAAATTTTCTAAAACAAAATATGTAGTTTGTAAACCATGCAGTACAAGAGAATCTTTAGCCTTGGCATTGTAATTATGAACCACTGGAGTCATTCAGGCAATATCAAACACCAAGTGACCTATCTGAAAACCTAAACATCCACTTTGGGCTCTTAGGTAGGTGATACAGAGGAGAGAGTCTGAAAGCTCTGGGTTTAAATTCAGCAAACTAGAATTCCAGCGCCCTGGACCAACACTTGCCAGGTGTGGGAGTTTGGTAAGTCATCTATGCATGAGCTTCAGGTCTGTCTTTATTATTTTTTTAATCTATAAGGTACAGATAATGATGTCTCTCTCATATGATTTCGTTAAGGACTAAATAAGATGATGTATTAAAAAACTAATTACTGTTACACCTGGAATAGAGTAAACAAACAGGAGGTGGTATTTTTTATTTGTTTTATTTTTAGTAAGTGGTATTTGTAATTATTTTTCTTATATGTTGATTCTAACTCAACAGTTATTAAGAATAATATAACAAAGGATAATATAGCAAAGAGTAATATAGCAAAGAACAATTTAAAATTTCCCCGAAATCTGTTTATAAGGATACTTGGAGGTGGGGTATGTTAAAGCAAATGGCATTTTTAAGTAATAAAGTAATTGAGATATTTTCATATTTGTGATTATAGGGCTATATTAATTTGCAAAGGGCAATACTGATTAAATTTAGATTGCTATATGTTAGAAAATGATTATATAATACAAATATGAGTCAGAAAAAGCCTTATTGTAACATATACAATGTTTTAGCATTTTCTGGCATGAAGAAGATTTATTACTGTATTTGTTTTATAAGTCTTTGAACTTATAAAGACATGTTACCCACATGTTATGAACTAATGACATGTGGGTAAGCCAGCCTGAAGAAGGAACAAGATTTTATTGAGTAATATTCTGGATGAATCTAAATACCAATAGATCAGCACACAAATCTCAGTCCTCGTCATTGAGTTAATATAATTAGATGGTATAACATATACATAACATATATTACATATATACTATACTCTATATACTCCATCTAATATGTATAATAGAGGAAAAATATAGAGCTACAATTATGTTTTAGGAAGTAAACGATGAAATTTATTTTTCAATAGAAATTTAATCTAAAACTTTCAGCTGTTCAGTGTTATAGATTAATTTGAACTTTAAACAGGTGCATCCTTAATTTTTTGGTGATGAAAAGGTCCACTTACTAGCAAAACAGGGAAAAAATAAGAAAATGTGTATTTCAACTATAACTCTAAGTATATATATTTTGTGGGAATAAAAATAATTGTAATAGTAGCAATAGCTGCCATTTAATTTAGTCCTTACTCTGTCTTAGAATCTCATGCAGAGTATGTGCTCCTATGTCTTAAAACAGCTATAGGAAATAGGTTCTCTTATTATCATAATAAAGACACTGAAATATAGAAGTTTAAGAAACCTCTAAACTCCTCAATTTCTCACAACCAGGATTGATGATATAGCTGAGGGCTTAGAAATGTCAGAATCTTCTGATGCATCCCACATACAGTTTTGGTTTGAGGGGGAGATGCCTTCTGTCCCCAAAGCCCAGATCCAAATTTTTGGCTCTAATTGCTTTCTTGTCACCCATGACGCATGGACTTGAGAGGTGCTTTCTGGCAAGAGAAATGGCACTCTTGGAGTCTGCTTACCTGACCAGCACTGAAGGAAGAAAGGTCAAGAGAGAGTGCTGCAGGTCCCCTTATCACATAGTGCCTTTTCTCCAGGGAACTTGGCCTAAAGTCTTGTGATCTGATGCTTAAAATTCACAACTTTTCTTCTCTTCTGTGTTGTGTGTGAGGGTTGTTTGCATGTATGTGTGAGGTGTGAATGTGAATGAGGTCTGTCTCTAGCACATGTATATATGAATGGCATGTACATGAAATTTTTATATATGTGGTAGTGTGGTGTGTGTATGGGGGAGCATCTTTCTTCCGTGTGTTTGTGAGGTATTGGTGTGTGTGGGGGTATACATGAGGTATGTATAGATGTGTTTGTGGTGTGTGTGCTGCATGTGTTTGTGTGTTGTGTATGCATGTGCGTGAACTGAGCATGTGGTTTGAGTGTTGTGTGTGATGTGTAGAAGGTGGGAGGTGTAGAAAAGAAAGACGAAAGGAGAGATTGGACATGGCTCGGAGTTCTTTTACTGAAATAATTTTAACTGAAAGTGTTCTATGCTTGAACTTTGGAGTCTTGGGATCAAGTCCTACCCAGTTTTGTAACTAGCTATTTAATATTTGGAAGCTGTTAGCCTATTTGAATTGTGGTTTTCTCACCTCTGCATTCTCTATCATTCTGAAGAGAATTTTTAACTTAAATGTTATGAGGGTTAAATGAATAAATGTTCAGGTTGAAGTTACTGATAAACTTTAGAATACTACATAAATGTAAGACACTGCCTGTTTTTCTTAGTGGTGACATTATTTTTCCAAAGTGTTTTATATTGAAAGTCACAAACAAAAACATAACATTCAAGGTACTATTATTAGAAATTTACCATTATATGCTTCTATCTTCAAGGAATTTTTAAACTTAATATTCATTGATAATATATGGTATGTTGGAAGAGGAAGACTTATGCTGTTATAATTACATGTCTAGTGAATGTCTAAGATATTAAGCACTTACTGTGTTAATTCATGGAACAGACAAGGTCATTTTAACTCGGAGCTTTGGGCTAAGATGTGGGTCAGCAAACTGTATCATATTAGAAAAGTTTGGAAATGATATAGAACACAGCCAGTCCTTAAATGATTAAACACAGAGTCACCATGTGTTCTAGCAATTATGCTACTAAGTATATACCCTGAAGAATTAAAAACATGTGTTCTCACAAAAAGTTGTAAATGAATGTTCATAGTAACATTGTTTATAATAGCCAAAAAGTGGAAATAGTCCAAATGTCTATTAACTGATGAACGAATAAACAAATTACCTGTATAATGGAATATTATTTAACAATAAAACTTATTTAGTACGAATAATGCTATTTCATGGATGAACTTGGAAAACATACTAAAAAGCCAGAATGGCATATTACATGATTCCATTTATATGAAAGACCCATAATAGACAAACTTGCAGAGATAAGAAGTATATTAATGGTTATATAGGGCTGGAGGGAGAGGGGGATTGGAGATTGATGTCTTTGGAGTGAAAGATTTCTTTTTGGCAGTAATGAAAGTGTTCTAAAATTTTGGTGATGAGTGTACAACTCTGTGAATGTACTAAAAGCCATTGAATTTTATATTTTAAGTGGATAAATTGTATGGTATTTGAATTCTGTCTTGTTAAAACTGTTAAAAAATGCAGAACAGGGGCGCCTGGGTGGCTCAGTTGGTTAAGCAGCCAACTTTGGCTCAGGTCATGATCTCACGGTTTGTGGGTTCGAGCCCCATATCTGGCTCTGTGCTGACAGCTCAGAGCCTGGAGCCTGCTTCAGATTCTCTGCTCCCTCTCTCTGCCCCTCCCCCCACTCATGCTCTGTTTTTCTCTGTCTCCATAATAAATAATAATAATAAAAAAAAAAGCAGAACAATTTTCCTACATAGTAAACCTTCCCCAATTACTCTACCAATAGTTCTGAGAGGAACCGGTCACGACTTTACTTGATCCAAATCAGCAAACACAGACAGAATAGGAGGTGGTTTTAGTAACAAAGCATTCCAAACCACAAAGTCCACCTGGAAACTGATGCTTTTGTCACGGGTGAATGACCAGTGGTAGTGAACAGATGAGCAACCCTCTACTTTTTACCATATGACATATTCCAGAACCAGCAGGCTTTGAGAAATGCTTTGTGAAGAGAGTCATTTTTTCTTCTTCCTTCTCCATTCCTCTTGAAAAAATTTCCCCATACATGCTGTTGTGATGAATTAACTTAGAAGAATTATAGTCGAGTGTACATTTGAGGGAACTTTTCTTTGCTTTTGTGATTTTGAAGTATTTTCTTAGACAAGATTAGGGCAAGTGCAGTGTTGGAGTGAATCCTCGATGGCCAAATTGCTATTAGGAAGAATTTGTATGTATGAACTCCCTTGTTCTTTCCTATTTCTGTGACTTCTAATTCCATCTCCAATCCTATAGAGTGGTATGTTCTGACTATAGTCTTTACCATTTCTACACTGCTCCACCTCCATACACAAATAGCATATTCACTGTAGTTTCAGATGATCTCTCAGGAACAGAATGTATACTCCCATTACAGCCTCACATTTAATCACTGCTTTTTAAACCCCCTCCCCTTTTTTTGGCTTAACATTTAAGTAAAGGATAGTCAGCTCAATATGCAGCCATGGGAACCTTACCAATAGATGTATTTTGCTAGCTTCAGTTTTGAAATGTGGGATAGTATCTTTCAGTTTTAAAAATTTATATTTCTATAAAGTACCTTTTTTTCAGTGAAATGTTTCTAGAATGTGACACTTCAATTCTAATTACTATTATTAAATATCTATGAATTTGTTTTGAATAAGCAAAATCAGGTAAGTGGTATTTATGTATCATGGAATACTATCTAAGTTAGCTTCCTGGGCATGAGCAAATCACTGGCTTAAAAAATAAGGGAAAACAGCATCCCTGTTTGTCAATCAACTGCATTTATATTTCTCACAGTTTCCACGATGGAATTTTTAAAAAATGAACATAGAATTAGATCTGAATTGCTCTATTTAAATGAGTATTTCCCAACTTCCCATTGATGGAAGTCTAGAGATTTGAAGAATGGTTGAAGAGTCACAGTTTATAATTGCTCTTCTGGAGGGGGGGACATCAGTAGGTAATAAAGTCTGAGATCTCTACTATAAAACAAATGCACAATCATAAGGAAGTTAAAAGCCCACAGCAAAATGCACACCTCTTGATTATATTACCATTGATATCTATTTTAAATAGTTTATCAATATTAGTTATAAGAGTTTTATATGTTTTGCATGGGAAAGCTCTCAGCATACACTATGTAATTACCATTACATGCAACACAAACCTATTGTTCAAGCAAAGTATCTGTGCTGATGTGTGCGAATGCATAGGTGATATGTCAGCGGAGATGTACATAAGGGAAAATATGGAGAATTGGAAATGTCTAGAGTTCATTTTTTCAAGGGCTCAATTTAACTAGTAAACTCTTAAAAAAAAAAGGTCAGAAGCAGGGACTAACTGGGTATTCTTAATGTGATTGGTTCACAGACTGCGTTTCCTGAGAAGCAGGCTCTAAGAAGGGGATTTTTGACACCACCACCTATGGAAGGGGAGGGAATAAAGCAGAATCAGGAAAGAGGGAGAAGAAAAAGTTGGTCTGTAATACACTAAGCAGACCTCAGCAGATCCAATAGAGGTTCTGAAGCTGGGGTGACCCTTCAGAGTTATCTTTTTATTTATTATTATTTTTTTTTTTAGAGAAAGAGAGAGAGGGAGAGATTGAGAGACAACACAGGTGAGGGGCAGAGGGAGGGGGAGAGAAGATCCAAAGCAGGCTCTGTGCTGACAGCAGCAAGCTCAAAGTGGAGCTTGAACCCATGAACCATGAGATCATGACCTGAGTCAAAGTTGGATGCCTAACTGACTGACTGAGCCACCAGGTGCCCCTAGCCATTCAGAGTTACCTTAAACAACTCTGTAGGTGAGCCTTTATACCCTCTTGTTGTCTCAGTATTAAATGCTTGAACAAGGTGGCCAATTTTAGCTGAGGCAATTTGCAAAGCGGGCTGACAGCTGAGAGCACTTCCCGAACCTAGGAAGTTGAGTCATTCATTCCTGAAGGGGTTATCCTCACAGCATTCACTGCAAATGGTGAGGTATTTTGGAACTGGCAGGCACTGATAAATGCCATATAGACAGATTCTTTGCTTCTTGCATTCCTTTTTTCTTTCTGTCCCCCAAACTAGTGTTTTCCCAAAAGTACTTAAAAGGACTAGGCTCTCAGTTATCAGAAATCCACCTATTCTTTTCATGTTAAGACATAAATTAATTATTATTATACTCAGTGACCATAATTGTTTTCTGTAGAAAAGTTAGTTACTATATCTGATGACCCAAGTACTTCTTGTGATAGTCCATATCTACATGATACTAGCATCCTGACAGCCAGATGTCAGAAGGATGGTCCAGATAAAATTACTTTTTTCTTTTATATTAAAGAAAAGAGGGGTGGCTGGGTGGGTCAGTTGGTTAAGTACAGACTTCGGCTCAGGTCATGATCTCAAGGTTCTTGAGTTTGAGCCCTGCATTGTTCTCTGTGCTGGCAGCTCAGAGCCTGGAACCTGCTTTGGATTCTGTGTCTCCCTCACTCTCTGCCTCTCCCCTGCTTGCATTCTCTCTCTCTCTTTCTCTCTCTCTCTATCTCTCTCTCAAAAATAAATAAACTTAAAACATTTTTAAAAAGAAAAAAAAGTACATTTATTCATTGCCCACTGTGTTGTCAAAGATCATTCTTATCTGTAAGTCAGTAAGAAATAAAATAGTACCTTGATTTGACATGTTTTGTTCTCATTTAACCACTACTGTTTTATGAAATAAAAATTTGTTATACAGTGTATAAATATAACACTTTATAAAAAATGACAGCATATTCATCTGGGCTGAGTTTTGGTTTGGTTGACTTCATTTTTGAGGGGTATGTATTTAGCTGTTGCATGGCTTTTGAAGCATCCAAAAAATATCAAATGGTAGAGAAGCTAGTAAATTGATATATGAAATCACTATATTGAATTGGAAACAAAGTAATCTTGTTTATTAAGTATGGACTTTTTACCAAACATTACAATATAATAACTCTACCATTAAACATAGTACAGAAACTACCAACCAGAAAACTTTTATGTATGAAGTTGTCTTTAATTATGCATTTTTAAAAGACTTGGAAGAGCCACTTTCCATGGCCCTTAAGAATAGATATTGGCTAATGTCTTTGGAGTCTCTTAAGATTTCTTTGGATTTTTTTGAAGATCATTCCTCAGTCAGTTGAGGATAGTTGTTGTTGTTGCAGGCTCTACAGCACAGCATAGAGTCAGCTCTTGAAGACACACAGAGATAATTCAAGGCACTGACTGATTTCTCCATCTTCAGCTACCTTATTCCATTAACTACTGGAATTAGTTCCCTCCAGATATAATACATATTAACCAAAATAAAAGGAGAATTAGAGCAGCTTCTGAAGCTTTTCTGTGACTAAAAGAAAAATTGTTTTATCAACAACTGTATTAGGTTTACCAAAAAAGGAAAACATGTTTTAAATAGAACCATTCTTGTTATTCATTCATCTTAGTTCTGAAAACATGTAAGGAAAGATTAATCTGGTTGTAAGGGTGGCTCAGTTGGCCAGGCATCTGATTCTTGATTTCAGCTTAGATACCAAGGTCGTGGGAAAGAGCCCCACATTATGCTCAATACTGGGTGTGGAGCCTGCTCAAGATTCTCTCTCTCTGCCTCTCTGCCCCTTACCCCACTCACACATGCTCTCTCGCTCTCTTTCTCTCTAATAATAATAATAATAATAATAGTAAAAATAATAATCCAACTGCTGAATCTAATTTGAGAAGATCAGGGAGAAGTATTGGATTTTTTTTCTCTTTAAAGTTACATGTTATTTGCAGGGTTAGCTTGACTGTGTTTTTCTCATAAACATCCTGTACATTGGGAACAAATTCAAAGATGTTTTGTTATCAGATTTAGACCTTAAGAATTGTTGCTCTTCTTTAACCTATAGATAAAAATCTAAGGAGTTCTTTAAAAGAAACTTTAGCATAAACTATCAATACTTTGTAATTTAATGATCAACTTTTGTTTTGCAAAGTGATGATGATTTTAAATTACTGTTGTATGTAAGAATAGAACTATATATATATTTTTTATTTATGCAGCAAACATTTCCTGATAGATGATGTCTACCAAGTGGCACATATATATGCCATTTCTGGGATCAGTCCTGTGTAATGCCCAAGCTTCAATAAAGGCCTGGGTCTTGTTTACAAACTGCCTTCCTCGATCCTAATGAAGGTATTATTCCTGCTTCAGGAATAGGTCTCTCCATCCTTGTCTTTTGGTTTCCTATCTCAATTCTGTAATCTCTTCTCTGGCCATTACTCCCAAATCATTTCAAAATCCTGCCTCCCAAGGTAATCTATCTTGCTTTTCTCATCTAACTTTCCATTACTCTTCCTTTCAGTTCCTTCTACTGGCTTCCTTTTGCTTTCCTAACCAATTTCAAATTACTTACCCTTATCTTGAAGGCCATTTGCCACTCTGCCCCTGCTTACGTCTTTTTCCTTATCACCTCTGATTCCTCCCTCTGCTCAGGCTTCTGCATGCAAGCACATTTCCAAAATAAGAGAATGCTTTGAGTTCCTGTAACGCTTTTGCCTTGAAGAGCTTTAATCTTTTTCTTATATCTTCTCATAGAAGTAAGTAATTGAGCTGTGATAAAAAATTGACCAGTGCAACTGGAGGTAAAATTCTGTGTTTTGTGCACAACTAACACACTACTGACCTCTCTGTTCCTTAACCTCACCGTAGGTTTCACTTGTAGCTGTTTAAGGGTGTGCCTTTGGCAGATGCCTTATCACCAGGCTGTGTCCTCTGTATGGCAAGCAGTTTTTCTTAATATGTCATAGAACCACAGAATTTAAGTATGGAAAAGATTCCCTACATATAAGAATCCAACTTTCCACTCGGTATAGAAATCCATCTCAGAACATTCCTGATCGCTAAATTTCCTTGTCAGGGGAGAAAGTCAACTCACAAAGATAAGCCCTTTGCCTGTTGCACAGGACTTCTTTTGAGAAAGTATTCTTTGTGCCAAAGTCTGATTCTCTACCACTTCCTACCCTTGATACGAGGCATGTCAGTGGAAAGATACAAAATAATTCGAATAGCCGTTCCTTACTTTGCAAATATAACTGAACACAGCCATAATCTCCTCCATTAAACCTTTTCTGTTTGGGGTTAGATGTCCAAGCTGCTTTAGTAATTCCTGTAGTGGAAAATTTCACACTCTTACCTTGCTGAACCTCTGATGTAAGTTGGTCAGCAAACTTCACAGGAAGCCTTGCTTTCATTGTTGATCCAAATGTTGCTGTCACTATGTTTGTCAGTAATATTGAAGGTAGTTTTCATAACCTTAAAACAAATGAGTAATTATGCATCATCTTTTATCTTTTAATGAATGCAAAAGCTCATATTCATAGAATTAATATTCAGTGACTCAAAGAATATTTAATATTTTGCAGTGATTCTGAAAACATAGGAGTAACATAATCATATTTGAGACTGACTTGCAAAAAGACTCTGTGTTTCAGTCTAGTATTTTGAAGAACTTTTGAGATGTCATGGAACAGTAGTTTTAGGGTTTTCACATTGCTCACACATCAGCACTTTGGGAATTGTTCAGTGAATATGTCTCCTGAACACTTTGTTCCTTGAAATTATCAGATCTTCCTTGGATTTGTTTTCCTGCCTGTGTGTGTGGGCATGGTTGGCCCATCACCATCATGATGAGGACCATTTCTTTTCTTTGTTTTTCCCAGTGAAAATGCTCTATTCCAGTTGGAAAATAGAATAGGTTAGAACTGTGATTTTTACTCTTTTAGGGGTTCTGGAATCCTCTAAGAATCTAATGAGATCTGGCAATGTTCTCTTGGAAACTATACCTATACATATGACCATGCAGAGAGCTGGCATTTAATTTTAGGGGCACAAGTGCTATTGGAATCTTACCCACGTTTCCATTACAGGATAGTGATTCCAGGTTGACAGTCACTGATTTAGTTGTACCTCAGTTTACATATATCTCTTCCTAAAAAGAGTTGTAAAAGTAAAATTATATTAATAAGATGTGTGTTTAATACCTCCATTCGGTGATCTTTTAAGACAATATTATTTCCTAAACTAATTTGTATTGATATTTCTATTTGTAGAATATTGAGTTTCTTAATGTGAATACATTTATATAATTTTATGATACTTTTTCTTTGAAATACTTTCTTCAAGAATTTTCATAATTAAAAATATTTAAAAATATTTTTCTTTGTAAATTCTCAACCTCCAAACTTCTTAAGTCTTATCTGTAGTTACATCCCACACATATTATTGAAATGGAAGAAGATACATCTTAGGACAAATTTTAACATCTTAGGACAAATTTTAATTCTTTATTTTTTTTAAGTTTGTTTATTTTGAGAGAGAGGGAGAAAAAGAGAGAGTGGGAGAGGGAGAGAAAGAGGGAGAGAAAGAATCACAAGCAGGCTTCACACTGTCAGCGCAGAGACTGATATGGGGCTTGAACTCACAAACTGCAAGATCATGACCTGAGCCAAAATTAAGAGTCATATGCTTAACTGACTGAGCCACCCAGGCGTCCCAAATTTTAATTCTTTAAAGTGTATCACTACATGTATAAATATACCTGTAAATAGGCAGATGCAGGTATATTTATAAGTATATTTATACAGGTATAGGTATATTTGAAAGCACTATTTTTCTTATCTTTTTAAAAGCTTTGAAAATGTCCAACTTCAAAAATAAATTTAAAATCTATATGTACAAATGATGTACAAGGTAAGATAGGAAATGATACCGTGAAGCAGACAGCTATTCAGCATGTCTAGGTTTATAGTTTAAAAAATAATAACCCTCTTATTATTAGCTAAAGATAAAGGTTTTATTAGTATTTTTTAATATTAACCTTACTTTAGCAACATATTTTTTCTTGTTTTAGTTTTTAATTTTTAAAAGAATTATTTATTTTTTTTTATTATTGAGTATAGTTGACATACAATGTTATATTAGTTTCAGATGTACAGCATAGTGATTTCACTATGTGATTTATAATATATACATCCTATATATTACTAAATACTCACCTTGATCAGTGAGTCACCATACAATATTATAATCTTAATGACTGTATTGTATTCACTATGCTGTACTTTTTAACTCCGTGATTTACTTAGTTTACCTATGTTAGCACATACATTATTACATAAAAATTATCTGTAATACTAGTTCTGTAGTAACATCTTTTGTCATGTGCGATTCATAGAATCTGCTGAACTTGATGAAAACTTCCATTTTATCTTGAAGGGTGTGTATACATTTTGTAGAAAGGGTTATGGAACTGAACAATTATGACAGATTTGTGAAGTATATTTATTTATCACTTTTTCTTTTTCTATTTTTTTAATGTTTTATTTATTTTTGAGAGACAGAGAGAGACAGCATGAGCAGGGAAGGGTCAGAGAGAGAGGGAGACACAGAAGCCGAAGACAGGCTCCAGGTTCTGAGCTAGCTGTCAGCCCAGAACCTGACACGGGGCTCGAACCCACAAACCACAAGATCATGACCTGAGCTGAAGCCGGACGCTCACCCGACTGAGCCACCCAGGCACCCCTATCGCTTTTTCTATGGAATGCACAAAGCCCATCACAGCATCAACCCTCGTTTATACATGTTTGTGAATAGTTAACTAAGGAACTGTCAAAATACATTGCTATACACTGAGAACATAAACTTTTATATATATATATATATATATAAGATTAAAAAAAATATATATATATATAAAGATTAAAAAAACATTTCTGGAGCACTATGCATATACAACCAACACTTATAAGGTAAATCAAGTTCAAAACGTGCTATGAAGAATGTAATATATTTTTTTTAATTTTGGTGCCACCAGGAAAAGGGCAGTCTTCTAATTTTAATAAATTTATTTATTTTTAGTTTGGCAACAGGATTAAGCCTGGTGTATTCCTGGGTAACTACTGGAATCAGTCCCTAAAAATGCTTAATATCACAATTTGGAGTTTAAGAAATAGATTCATATTCACTGTATTACTTAGTCGTAATGTAAAGGAAGTTACCTTTTCATATCCCAAGGTGGCTATGCAGTTGACAGCGGGTAGGTTCAGGTTTTGTGGTATCTGAGCTATTATACAACTCAGGGATCCGACTTTGAGAGAAATGTATATAACATTAGGTAACAGTTGAACACTTAGAATGAAAAAAAAGGAATCACAACAACTTACAAATTTAATAAAGCTGACAAACAGAGGCATCACAAGATGTATAAAATTACCTTAATATAAAAAATGAATTGTCAGACATACTTCTATGATTCTGTGTCTGGAGTGGGGGGTGCTTTATAGTTTTTGGCTGTTTATTCTCTGATTGCCTCTTCATATGACCATTATTCTATGTAGAGAATATAAAGATAATATAGTCTTTCTCCTAGCATGGTTGATTACAATCTAATATTTTATTATTGGTACTTTAGAAAATTCATATCAAGTGTCTCATTTATTATTGGTTTGGGTTCATATATATTTTTAGTGTTTTGTTTTGAGAGAGAGACAGAGACAGAGAGACAGAACGTGAGTGGGGGAGGGGCAGAGAGAGAGAGAGTCAGAGACACAGAATCTGAAGCAGGCTCCAGTCTCTGAGCTGTCAGCACGGAGCCTGAACCAGGGCTCAAACTTGGGAACTCCCTGGACCCAAGCCAAAGTTGGACGTTTAACCCACTGAGACACCCAGGCACCACATATCCTTTATATTCTTGAGACTGTGGCCAAACTTGGGAAAACCTCTGTTGAATGTCATTCAGTTTTGAGCCATAAAATTTAGAAAAACTTTCAAAGACCAGCTCCTGGCTTTCTACGTTTTAAACATTGTGTCTCCTCCACTGCACACAGACATGTGGTACCTGGAGCTCTGGGCAGGTTCATGTCACAGTGTGGTCTCGGGTCCTGCCCTTCATGCTGCAGTGCCCTGTGAGCTGGGGTTGTGGTCAGCAGGAGTGTTCCTGAAAGCTACCTAAGAATATGTGGAAGAAACTGAGAACTACTAAATAATAATCCCACAAAACCAAAACCAACTGTGCCTTTAATTCAACTTCGAATTAGCTAGATCTGAAAAAAGCCCATAATCAATCAGTACCACCCAACCTAAGGGAAAGCTAGCAGTGTGTAAACTAATGAGTAGACATTAATCTTAAACTACTGTAGATGAAATATCTTGCTTTGGTAAAATTCCCAAAACATCTGAGTGTGTCTCCCCAATGGTAGAGCCATTCCCAGTGCCTTGGAAAGAGGCTGTGAAGCTTCCTAGCATCATGACAAACCTGCCTCTGTGGTGGGTTGTAAAATTTCTAGACCACAGCAAATTGGCTTGCCTGAGGAAATACAGAAGTTGGCCTTACAGTTACACAAAAATAGTTATATTTTTCCTAGAGTTTAGCCACCACTTCTCAGATATTTCATAGAAGTTCTTTTTATGCATTCTTCTCTTTAGAAGTTTTTTTTTGACAGCCGATATTTTGCATATTACACCAATTTTTAAAGTCACCCCAGTCATTGAATAGCATAATCTTTTGAGAAGGAAAATAGTTGGGCTCCAGTAGGCTTTAAACCTTCATTTGTTTCCCAGTAGGGGGACCTGCATAGTAAGAAGTAATACCTTTTATGTGAATTGTTCCCCTTGGTTTATTTTAAAGCACAAATGATATTGTGTGATAATGGAATGGAAATCCAATTCAGGGAGTAGAATATGCTATTTGCGATCTGGCTTGTTCTTTAGGTTTTCAGTTTAGTCCTCAAGAAGCTGAAAATCCACCATTGTCTGTTTAAAACACAAAGACAAACAACCACATACATAGATAGACATAAGAAATAAAGATCCCTCATAAACTCACATTATGGCAGTGTTGTTCATCTAAAAAACATGAAATGAATGGTGATGAGAATATATGGGCTAACTTTCAGTGTAAACAAATGGGCTATTTAAATTCTCTCTCAATATAGAAACTTCAAGGGAACAATGCAGCATGACTCTGGGGCCATAATTTGGGAACAATCTGCAAGGCAAAATATAGAGGCACTAATTTCGTTGCATTTGTAGCCCACGTACTGCAACACCAGGTTCGTTCTGTCTATTCTGGCTAAAGATGAGTCAGGAACCTCTAATGTCGCCATTCCTAAAAGACAGCAATTGATTCAGAATGTGAGACAGAGAAATCCTAGAAGTCTGACCTTCAGATCACTTTAACTATAGATCAATAATACATTACTGAGACCAGTGCAGTACCCCAAATCCCCGCAGTTGGCTGCCAAGATACTATTTTTCCTCACACAATTTGGTTAAGAGCAGTCAGTATATATATTTGTCCCACTGATAATTTGCTGATTCAGGGAACATGCAACACAGTGTAGGTACAGCTCAGGCCAGCTCTGTATGATATGGTCACGTAGCTTTCCTGCTTTCTTACAAAAGTCCTAGTCAAAGAATTGTTCTTAATGTTTAGTTAAACCAAGGCTTGTTCTAATTCCTTAGACTCTACCCCATGCATGATTGTACCTATTTTGGCAGTGAATCTTTTCCCTTTGGAGCATATAACATTGACATGTCTTATAAAGACACTAGGTATTATCAATATTATGGGCGGAAGTGGCAGGCACACTCTGGCTAATGGATTTATGTGTTACTAGTGAATTACGGTTTCTTAGCATGATAAGTCATGATTAAATAGTCATATGTTAGGAAAACTTTGATCCAGTAGGAAAAACCACCAAGATTTTTCAAATTAATTTGCTATATTTGGATGAAAAGTATATAGGCATATTGATAGCATCCTTACTTGCTTTCTTATAGTATCATTGGATAACATGAAGACATGTAAATTAACGGTAAGTTGTACTGTGCATACAAAAGCATTCATTTTAGTAATACCCTATTCCATCAGTTCATTTTTCACTGTGTATTTTTTCTTTACAAAATTATTTTAAGAACTCCACTTAGATAAAACCATATACAGTAAAACCTTGGCTTGCAAGTAACTTGTTCTGCTAGTGTTCCACAAGACAAGCAATCACTTCTAGTAAATTTTTACTTGATTGACGAGCAACATCTTACAATACTAGTAGTACGTGACACCAAATATCACATGATCACTACTTAGCCAATGGTTCTTTTCTCTCTCTCTCTTGCTGCAAGATCAGTGCAATGTCATATTTCTGCAAAATGCTCAAACAGAGGCAAAAGCAAGTGTCATTGGATAGGTTCCTTATTAAAGTTGCACAAAAAGAAAAAGATTCCATTGAGCCAATAGATAGCGGGGATTCCATTAGTGATAGTGAAAGTTGTCTTCCACAATAACTCTCCTCTCTCTGGTCTCCCTCATACCAGCCACGAAGGTTTTCAAAGGTAACTGCATGACAGTTTGTTTTACTTTTCTTTATATTTCATATTTTCTTTATTATTTTGTATTATATTACAGTATTGTAATTTCTTTTTAAAATTTTTTAATGTTTATTTGATTTTGAGAGAGAGTGACAGAGCAGGAGTGGGGGAGGAGCAGAGAGAGAGACACAGAATCGGAAGCAGGCTCTAGGCTCTGAGCTGTCAGCACAGAGACCGATGCGGTGCTTGAACCCAGGAACCGCGAGATCATGACCTGAGCTGAGGTTGGCAGCTTAACCGACTAAGCCACCCAGGTGCCCCTGTGATCATTTTTATATGAATATTTTTGGGATGTGGAATGAATCATCTGAGTTTCCATTATTTCTTATGGGGAAATTCACTTTGATATACGAATGCTTTGGATTACAAGCATGTTTCCAGACCAAATTATGCTCACAAACCAAGGTTTTACTCTACAAATATTGAGTATATTTAAAGTATATCATTGGCAAATCTTGATAGATATGTACACACCTGTGAAAAAATTGCCAAAATCCAGATGACAAGCACAGCTATCACCCCTAAAATTTCCTCCTGCCCTTTTGCCATCCCTAACTCCTATCCTTTTCTAGAAACCCTACCTTCCTGAAGTTGATCGATATACACATGAAGACTCAAGGGAAGCTAGGGCAAGTGTCCCAAGGTCTCTGTTTATGCTGTTCTCTCCCATGTCACTCTGCTCTGCAAAGTGCCCTGCCTTGACCTCCCCAGAATCCTGCCTCTCTCCTCAATTTAGGGGCGCTGGCAGGCTCTGGCTGGGTTTTCCTCTTTATGCTGAGGCCTGGAAACCCTCTGCAGGCAGAAAGCTGGGGCAATCATGAGACTCACTTGATGTGTTTTCCTAATCTCTGCTCACTGACCTGTGTAACCTGTTTCCTAATGTCTGAAAATGGTTGTTCATATATTTTGTCTAGTTTTGCAATTCTTTCATGAGGAGGTGTAAACCTGGCTGCTTTTACTCCATCCTGGCAGGGACTGGAAGTCTTCCCAGTGACCATATATATTTGATTGTTATGGTCAGCATCTGAAAAGAACATTTTAGACATTATTTCATACTAAATGGTGTTTTTTGTTATATTGATTTTACTTAAACAGAGGAAACTTATTAGAAGCATTTTGTTACACAAATTATAAAAAAAAATCATTGTCAAAACATTAAAAAATCCAGATTAACAAAAATTGTTAAAAATATTTCCTGTAGGGGCATCTAGGTGGCTCAGTTGCTTAAGTGTCTGGCTGTTGGTTTTGGCTCAGGTCATGATATCACGGTTTGTGGGTTTAAGCCCTGCATCAGGTTCTGTGCTGACAGTGCACAGCCTGCTTGGGATTCTCTCTCTTCCTATCTCTGTCCCTCCCCCACCCACGCTCTCTCTCTCTTTATTTAAAATAAATAAATAAAGTTAAAAAAGATTTCCTGTAATTATAAATGACTCAACATTTTGTAGGTTTTTTTTTTTTTTTTTAGAACTTTCTTAGCTGGATGTTTATAGAATATTAAAAAATATAAGAACATATTATACATACTGATAGTTAAATGAAAATATTTTAAACTATGTAAGTAATAAATACTGCTCAGTAAAATTACATATAAATACATATATATAAAGTACATATATATACACACATATATATATAAAATATATATGTGTTTTACATATATATATAAAATATATATTTATATATATATAAAATATATATATGTGTGTATATATATGTATGCACACACACGTATATATAGAGAGAGTGAACATTGTACTTTTACTCCCACTCTCAGAGAGAACTTCTGTTAAATGTCATATAGTTCTTTTCCACAGTTGTTTCTATGCATGCACAGCATACTATGTGTATTTTTCCATACACATAAATCATTCTATGTATGTTTCCTTTTCTCTTTTACTCTTTTTCTTTCCACCTTAGTCCATACAGATAAACTTGACCACGTAAATGGCTTCTCTTCCATTGTATGGATGAACCATGTGTATTTAATCAATTTGCTAATAATAGGCATTTATGTTTCTCCTAACTTGTTCTCATTGTTCACTGTTTATTTTCTTATTACTTTTTAGACAAGTGACTTTTAATATAGTATAGCCATGTTACTGTATGTATAGGTGTGATGTAGCCAAAAAATGGTTACAGCCAAAATCACCGTCCCAAAATCTGCACTTTTTTCCAACATTATATTAGTGTCTGCTTTCAAAAGCACATCCAACCTTTAGAATTATCTTATCTATTAAATCTTTATCAAAAAGATTAATACAAATTAGTATCTCTCTTAGTTTCATTGCCATTTATTTGATTATTAGTTAGATTTCAACTTGTTTCTTAGCCATTGTGTGTGACTAGGCATTCTTTGCTGATGGATTTTGCCTGGTTTCATATCGGCATGTTCATCTTTTTATTTTCTAACTTGTCACAACTCATCTTAAAAGTTCTCCCTACCAAGATGTTTTGTCACATTTTAAAGGAGTCTTGCTATGGTTTTTATTAAAATAAAATTGAGTTTACAGAAAAATTGGAGACTGTTTGATAGCTGACTATGACGTGCCTCAAAGGTTGTCTTAAAAGGGAGGACAAGGGGGTGGAGGGGTTAGTAGGAGTTCAGAAATAATGCAAAAAACGTTTTGAGAGTGACAGACTTATTGATTGCCTTGCTTGTGGTGATGTTTTCACAGGTATACACATATGTCAAAACCTGTCAAGTTGTATACTTATTTTTTTTATTTTTGAGAGAGAGAGAGAGACAGAGAGACAGAGAGAGAGAAAGAACATGAGTGGGAAAGAGGCAGAGAGAGAGAGAGAGAGAGAGAGAGAGAATCCAAAGCAGGCTCCAGGCTCTGAGCTGTCAGCACAGACCCCGATGCCATGCTCAGACCCACAGACTGTGAGATCATGACCTGAGCCAAAATCAGATGCCCAACTGATTTAGCCACCCAGGCACCCTTCAAGTTGTATACTTTAAATATGTGTGTATCTCTGTTGTGGCTCAGTAAAGCTGTTATTAAAAAAAAAAAAAAAAAAAAGCGGCAGCAGGCATTCAATAAACTGCTTACAGCCTAAAATAAAATTGAGTTTGATCAGAATAGTTTTTGTGGTATCTTGATTAGATTTCTCCTGTCACAATTATAATGGCTTTCTAAAATAAATTGGGAACCCAAAGAAAGTAACTTTCACCTTTAAGATTAAGGAAATCAAACCAGTAAAATAAAAGCTTCCAGATTAGACTCAGTCTACCAAAAATAGACTGAAAAATAAATAGGACATCTGAGCAGCATTATGTGGGAATTATAGTCTATAAATCCCTGGAATTGAGGTAGGGAAAGCAAGAGCAAAAGATACAGGATTGCTTTAAACTTGAACCATAATGACCTTATGATAAGTTTTTAGAGATTTCAGTATGGAGAAGGAAGCATACTTGAAAATCGTTCTTTTTAGTGTAAGAGGTAAAAATTGAATGACTCAAAAAATAAGTATGAGCTTGAGTAGAAGCCACACTTATTAGTCAGGATTTATGGAGTGGAGATGACTGAAGAATATACTAGAAGAACAGATTACTAGAAGCCATACCAAGTGATGTACATGGGGCTCTGGGTCTACCAGGGCTCACCGCTACCTCAGTGTGGCAGCACACTGAAGCTTCACACTGGGAGCTGCCTCAAGGTGCGGAGCACTGGCTCTCTATGCAGCACAGAGGCCCTTTGTATACATTTTCCTGAAAGGAGGTGAAAACTTCTTTGCCTTAAGAATGAGATAAAATTTGGGGTGCCTGGGTGGCTCAGTTGGTTAAGCGTCTGGCTCTTGATTTCGACTCAGGTCGTGATCTCAAGGTTTGTGAGACTGAGCCCCACATCGGGCTCCAAGCTCCTATGGCAGAGCCTACTTGAGATAATCTCTCTCCGATTCTCTCTGCCCCTTCCCTGCTCAATCTCTCTCTCTCTCTCTCTCTCTCTCTCTCTCTCTCTCTCTCTCTCTCTCAAAATAAATAATAAAAATTTTAAAAAGAATGAGATAAATTTTGAATTGACAACTAAATCAAAGTATCTTGATTAGAAGGAGGAGGAGAAAAGAAAGAGAAGGAAGAGACAGTAAAGAAAAATATTTTTGATGCAAGTGAAAGATAGTGACTCCGACACAGGGTTCAAGTCTCTACTTTGACATTTACAAGGTGTTAAACAATAAAATAAAGTGTTTAGCTTTTCAGAACCTCACTTTCTTCAGTTCTGTAAATTAGTGATAAAAACTTGTACACTTTCTAAGGTTATGGTAAAAATCAAATATCCCAGTGCATGTATATTTTTTTCCCAAATATAACACTACTTTTGTTACTTTGCAATAATGTTTTCTTTTGTTCTGTATGCACTCTTTTAAATCTACAATTGTCTTTTCATCCTCAATCAGTAAACTTTATAGTAAAACTGAAGCTGTTCTTTAAGATCAACATGTTAATAAAAAAAATAGCTGTTACATCGAATTCAGTGACTTCGGACAACAGCCAAGAACATTTACACACATTGTGTCTTTAAAATTTGAGGGGTGAAAGAAGAAGGTAATAGGAGCAAGCAGATGGGCATGTGATAGCAGTGCAAGTATAATGAAATCAAACTAGATGCTACTGTGTTCGTCTCTTTGTATACATTTGAGCAGGTCTCTGCCCTGGGATTCCTTCATAGTTCTACCTGTGCCTGCCCACTGATCGTTTCTACCAGGATGCCTTGAAGGCACCACAAACTCAGCATGGTCAATTTGGAACTCATTATCTACTCCCCAGTTGTTCAAGCTACAAGCCTTCAGGTCACCCTTGACCCCCTCTCTCCTGAAACGTCTCTTCTACCCCATATGGATCATTCCCCACATCCTGTTGTTTTCACCCTCCAAATATCTTTTCTAGGCTTATCATCTGTGCTTCTGTGGCCACTGCCAGAGTTTAAGTTACAGGCTTCTCAGTCTTTAGTCTCTTTCCCCTGACCAATCTCTCCCCAAATTGCTACCACCAAGTACTCTCATTGTAAAACACCAGTTATCTTCCCAAAACACAAGGCTTTTTCTCCTCTGTAATAATTTAACTTTAAGGTGTATTCAGATAAATTAGCCAAGATATATGCTACAAATATGTTCACCCCAGTATTGTTTAGGAAGGAAAAATAAGAATTCGAAAAGTCCCAAAAGACAGGATTAATTACAACAATAGACTATAAAATAGCATTAAAATAGTGTTAAAAATCTGTATCTAATGACAAAATAATTGATGACATTAATTATAAAAATTAAATAACTGAGTAATATTCATAGAAACAGCTGTGGAGACCAAATTATATTATAAAGAGAGATTTCTAGATGGTGGAATTCATCAGGAATTTTTCTGGCCCCACCTCCCCAAAAAACAAAGGCAAAATGAAACTAAAACAGAACAAAAATTTTGCTATGTGGCTCTTTATAAAAAGTAACATTTCTGGCAAGGTTTCAGAAACCAGCCATAATCCTGTAACTTAGCATAACAAATGTTAAATGCCACACAAGAAATCCACTAACGTCTTAAAAATTATGAAAACCTGGGACTTCAGAACACCCCCTATCTGCCCAAATTTTGTTGTAGAATTTCTGATAGAGAATATCATGTACTGTTCTAATCCACTCTACTTCACCGTATCTATTCACAACTGTGCGCTCTCTTTACATTTTTTTGAAACAAAATCAAACAAACAAACAGACAAAAACTATGTTTATACATATCTTTAAAGGCCAAAAAAAAGTAATGGTGTAAAGACTGGGAGAGAGGGAAAGTGACAGGCAAAGCCTCTCTGCCTACATTTTTTACTTCTCTGTGTTTCAGTTAAGGCTTCTGATAGTTATTCTGAAATGCTTATATTGGCTCATACCTGTCTCTAAAGTAGCATTTATTATTAAGCTTTGTACTGGTGGTGGGATCTGGTGTTACATACAGGCTTGCTCAGTTAGAAGGGTTGAGGGATGAAGGCTCAGTATTTGGGCGTGTGTGCACATGAGCACGCATGTACATGCATGCGCACACATACGCGGTAGCTTTGCAGTTTGCATACATTTTGACACTGGTGGGACTGTACATTATTTTACAGAGATCCTTTTATTAAATTCTATGTAGTGTGTTATGTTAGGAGTTTGCTTTTTTATTTTACAATAACTGGTTAAGCAAGTACTTTAATCATTGTCAGGGGAAAAAACTGATTAGATCTTAATCTCTTCTCAAAACCTTTTACTTTTCTTTGTTGTTTCTCTTCTGTTCCCCACCTCAAATCTCTTTTATACTATAAAATATAATTGGCATGAGTGATAATATTAAGTAATGGAAACTGTTGATTTAAATATCTATACCCAAAAATTAGTGTAGAATTCTGAAAAGGACAGCTAAAAATAGTTAATACTGTCACTTTTGGTATTTTCATAATGCCTTGTGATATCTAAAAGGTAGGTTTTTCAAATGTGTCACAGGATAGTATTTTAAATATCCCATCTTAAATAATATTCAAGATTTTCAATATAAGAATTGATTTTTCTCTTATATAAAGACATATGTATATATTATACAACTTTATTAATTTTACTTTAGAATTTGAAAAATCAACCAGGAATCTTAAAAACCTTTTCTCCAGAAACAAAAGCAAAGTAATTATCTCAATATGTTAAAACAAACAAAAAACTTCTCTCCCTCTCTCTCTTCTTTTTTTCTTTAGGGGTACAGGCTAAGGGGAGAGGAAATGTTAAGAAAATAGGGTGGGGGTGGGTGTGTGCCTGTGTGGCTCAGTTGGTTAAGTGTCCCCCTTCAGCACAGCTCATGATTTGCAGTTCATGAGTTCAAGCCCCGCATTGTGCTCTGTGGTGACCTTGCAGAGCTTGGAGCTTGTTTCAGATCCTGTGTCTCCTCCCCTCTCTCAGCCCCTCCGCAGCTCTCTGTCTCTCTTTGTGTGTGTGTCTCTCTCTCATTGTCAAAAAATAAATAAACATTTAAAAAAAGGAAAAGTCTCTGGGGTGAGATACCTTTGACTTAAATCCACTTTATAGAATTCACTAGCCAAATAACTGTAGGTGACTCACTTGAGCTGTTTAAACTGGTTTCTTCCTCTGCAAAATGGCAATAGTAATAGTGCATTATAAGATAAAATGAGATAATGCCATCCATGTAAAGTGACTGACAGTGTGCTTGGTACTCAAAAGATATTTTGAAATTATTTTTAACTTTTCTAAGAGCGTTTCTTTACAAATTTTATACAAATTTTGGGTTTTACTTACATTCTATTTTACAGTCCACAAAGTACCTTCACAAACATGACCTCATTTTATCCTTACCACAGAGATGGCCCAGAGAAATTATCAGCTGAGGCTCAGGGAAGTTCAGTGACTTAGTAAAGGTTCTACCACATGTCAGTAGCAGCATCAGGACCAAAGCATCTCCAATAAAGGTCACAGCAGACACTAATGGATATATCTATGTCTATGTCTGTATCTGTATCTGGCTGTGTCTGAGTCTATATCTGTACCTACTCCCGTAGCTCAATCTATTGCTATATCTATATACCTCCTAGAATATAAGTAGGCATATTTAGTATAGGCGGCAGTTGTATTTCTGTATGTTCATTTCTGGCACTGGATGCTATTCCTATTATAAAAGTTGCAACCTTGCCACTCACTGAACAGATGGCATTGCTTGATTAAAGTGAGGCCATATTTGGAACATTTCTAAAAAGCCTTTCTCATGTGGATGGATGTCTCTGCCCACTGGAATGGTTCCTTTTCACCAGTCGAACAAACCGAATCATGGGCTGTCTCCTTATAAGGGCTCTCTGCCACCCTTTTCTCAGGAGGGCAAGTGTTGAACTGATATTTTTAGAAGTGAACTTTGCACACCGTCCACAAGAGAACATAGCAGTTTTTTTTTTATAAAGATGAAGGTCTGTAAATGTGTACACTCATTCACCCATAAGGGAATTATCTGTCCATATGAAATATGATTTAAAACAATTTGATATCTTCTAAAGCAAGATAGTATACGAATGTCAACCTGTCTGCGTGTAAGACAAGAGAATTGCAAAAAAACACCACTGTTTTAATTTACCTAAAATTTAAAATAGTCTAAACATTATCTGTATATGCATGTATGTATATCATGGTACATAGATTGATAGATAAATAAAGAGATCTATAAGCACTCCAAAGGCCAAAGTTTATGGATTGTTGAGACAATTAAATATAGAAATAGTTTTAAACAAAAAAAGCAAATAAGGTATTTTCAGCTGGATTGTAAAATTTTGTTTTAAGTGGAAAAAACTACATTATAGCTTACTTTTATTTACATACAAAATTAAATATTTAATTTTCATTGGCTCAGATACAGGTGGAGTCAGGAAAAGATAAGTCAAAGCAGTCAAAGTGAACAGTATTAAAAGACATTCAGGAATAGGAGTCAGACTAACTCATATTTCTGCCACATAACAGCAAAATGTCCTCAGGCAAATTACTTAATCTCTTTAAACTCTGTATTTACATCAGAAGAATGGCAACAGGAGTGCCTAACCCATAGAACAACTTTAGGGATTAAGTGGACTTGCCCATCTGAGTCTACTTGTATCACTTACTAGGAACTGCCTGAACAAAGTACCACAACCTGGGTGCTTTAAATAGGGGAAATGTATTGTCTCACAATTGTAGGAACTAGAAGTGTGATATCCAGGTATGGCAGGGTTTCTGTTTTTTGTTTGTTTGTTTTTTTAACAGATAGGAGGGAAGGCTCTGTCCCAGGCCCTCATCTTGGCTGAGACGATCCTATCCCTGTAGTTTTGCCTTCTCTCTACATCTGCAATTACCTTAATTCTAAATAAAGTCACATCCTCAGGTATTGGAAGGTCAGGATTCCAACATACGAATTTCAATCCATAACACTGTTGGAAGGTTGCTTTCTCATAGAAATAGTGTTTGATCACCTTTTCTATGAATGCTCCTAGGCCTCCCCAACACACTCAGTCCCTTGCTTACATAGTATGTAAAAGTAAAGAAAAGTAAATAATATTCTTATTTATTTTCTTATTCCTTTTCTGTTGCCCACACTAGTCTGAAATCCCCATGGGTCCCATACCTTACCTGTCTTGTACATCTTTCTATACTGAGACACAGAACAGTGCCTGGCACAAAATAGATCCCCAATAAATATTTGTGGAGAAAAAAAAGATAAATGGTGTGGCTCAAGATCAGGGCCTAATCAATGATAGGTGCTATAATCAGAGTGCCATTTTCTATTCAAAATGGTAGTCCTTAGCCACATGTGAAAGAAAATGAAGTTGTGATTCTTTTTTAATAAATTTAATTTAAATAGCCACTTGCATCCAGGACTATTGTACTGGCTAGTGCACATATAGAACATTTCTGCTATTGCAGAATGCCCTGTGGGACACTGCTGTACACACAGAGAGAACCATGGAAGCCTGACGAGGGTATTAGGGATAAAACAGAACTGGGCCAATTCTGTCTGCTAGAATGCCATGACCCTGCACTGCTGTGCTCTTATGCCTCTGACCAGGTTCTCCTTTCTTTTTTCCTCCTTATGGTACAGGTATATTGCAAACATTCTTTTCTTCAGTTATTAAATTAAAACTATAACTTGAGGTTTTAAAAGGCTCTAGAGGGGTTGTCATGAGAATTACATTAACATAATTGCTGTGGATTCTGCAGCAGCAATTTTTTATTTTAATTTCCTTCCTCTTTGCTATTCAGATAAGTAAGAGGTAGGTGTAGATGATTAATCTACAGACTCTGTTTTGCAAAAGTTACAAGTGGCTCTTTGAGAAACAAAGTCTTTAAGGACACAGTACTGCGCTATTTCTTGCCTAAGGATAAAATATAGATGCAGGTGCAGGTGTGGCTAGCTGGGAGCCAGCAGGTGTCTGATGTGAGCTCATTTCTTCCCTCAACCCTTGGAAGTACAGATTTTCACCACCCTTCTTCAGCCTCTGCCATAGGTACAAGCAAATGCTGTGGTGATTTCATGTTCAGAAAACAACCCAAAGGCTAACGAACATCTTTCGTGGTTGGCGGTGAGAACCATTGCTATGAATAACAATCTACACAAAAAAGAGTTTTGTGAAAACTCTTCTGTCTTCATATAAAAATCTATCTGATGCTTCAGGGCAATAGTGTACTTTCATATACATTATTGACTCCCAGATCATGCTCCTTGATGATAGCTTCAGTGATACCACTTGCTAAATGAAAGGAAGAAGGGAGAGAGGACATAATTAATGCAAAGTCTGGTCACTAATCGAATGCATAGTGTTCAGTGCCTAGATAAGAATAGATACTAAATGTATACAACACTGAACTTATAATACACTTTTATATTAAAAAATAATCTTAGAATTTAGTACATTGTTAATAATTTCTATTTTTATTATTTTAATCCTTATTCCAACAGTAAAAATACCCATTCCACTTTCTTAGTGACCTTTCTTAGAATAATAGGTGGTCTCAGGGTATTTCCTCCTGTAATACCACTGACATCATCAAACTCATCATTATCCAGCTTAATTAATTAATTCCTTAATTAATGAGGAACATTAATTGATTGCCTCCAGTGACTTAGGCATATTTAGTGGAAAAAATATGTTTTTTTAAGGAACAAAAAAAGTACTACTGGAGGGCCTAGACTCCAAGTTGGTACATAACTGAGTTTTTATTACCTAAATGTGGTTGTAGAACGTTATCTTCTCTAGCAAATGGAAAGGAAAAGTGTGAAAAAAATATGTGTCCAAAATACAAAATGTTATGGTAAGTCTGTCAGGCCATTTTTCAAAAGAAGCAGAAGCTTCATTATTTGAGGATTGTGGAGTTTAAAAAAGCAACATTGGAAAATATTTATAAGAAATAATTCTTAAGATTTAGACTAAAGATCTTATTTAGATTTTTGGAAAAGAAAGCAATAAAAGTTCATGCAGTCACAGGCTCTTAAAATGCCTCCATTCCTCACTTCATTTTGGTATTTTAGCTCACTGCTCATTAAGGTTATTACCCTAATTTATTCAATCAAAATATTGATACTATTCTCCTGCTACAAATAACCTGTGACATGATTTGGATCTTAATATGTTTTCACTGCTGAAAGCTAAACAAACCAGTGCTCATCCTTTCAGCATCAAAATATTAATGTTTTGCTTATGTTTTTACTTTAGAGCATTTTTTTAAAATAAAAAACGCACTGTTTCTGTCCTTGCAAACTGCAAACTTTAAGTCTATTTAACTCAGGTTTATATAATAGACACTCCAAATTAAGAAAATAATGGAGTCATCCATTCGTTCTGTAAAGTAATAGCCATTAAGGAACATAGTCCATGAGTCCAGGTTACCATTTTGTTTTTACCATCTAAGTTTCCAGTAGACTTTTATTTGAGTGCTTGAGAAAAGTGAACCTCATCTCATTGAATAGTTCAGAATCCCTGTGTGACTTTATTCAACAAACAGTATTTTAATGCATTGGCAGACCCAAATAAGGACACTAGCCATTAGTTAAATAAATTACCTCATATTGGAATCCTATAAGGAATCCATGACTAACAAGGTAATCTAACTGATGTTTTAAAGAAACTGTTGCTGGAAACCCTGTTTTCTAACTAACCCTGAAGTGAGACTTCATTTTAAGAGAAAATTCACAAATTTATGTTTCAAAACTATGATATACAAGGCCCTCTTAACTAAGGATACAGGAGTGTAATTACAGAGAGTGTAACTCTGTATCCATAGTTAAGAGTATCTTGTATCTTAGCTAAGCATCTGGGCAATAAATTACCCAGATGCTTTTGGCTGTATTTGTTTTCTATTGCTGATAACAAATTACCACAAAATTAGCAGCTTAAATCAGCACCTTTTTTTTTTATCTCAGTTTTTAGGACCAAAACCCAGGTTGACTAGGCTGGGCTGGGCTCAGTGCCTTACAGGGGTGAAATTAAGGTATTAGGTAGCTGTGTCTTGTCTACAGCATGAAGTCATCTTCCAAACTCATTCCTATCATAGGAAGAATTCAGTTCCTTGTAGTAATAGGACTGAAGTCCCTATTTCCTTGTTGGCTGTTGATACAGGGACCCCTCTGATACAGGGGTTACTCAGGTGCTTGCCCCAGTGGTCATCCTCATGTCATCATTGGATGCCCTCATGCCAAATCTCTGACACATTTCTGTTCTCCCTCACTTCCTCTTCTGCTTCCATTAAAAAAAAAAAAAGCCTCTTTTAAAGAGCTCATGTGGATAGGCTAGACATACACCAAAAATATATGATAATGTCAACTGATTAATAACCTTAAGCACAGCTACAAACACTCTCTTTTCCATTTCCCTTAATATAATCATGGAGTAACACCAGGTCTGAAAGTAATGGTGCCATCTTAGGATTCTGCATTAGCCAAGATATATAATTCTTATCAAGAAATTTAAACAATGAAAAGAACATAGAAGGAAGGTGATTGTTGGAATGATTGACCACCTTATGTGTAACTGCTAAGACAAATATAAAATTTGGCCAAATGGTAATCTTTGAGGAATTACAATGTAGGGATCAGAACGAGTACAGACAGAAATCCAACAGTAATTCCTTAAAGGAATGCTGAAGGTTTTATTATTTGAGAAATGAAGAACTATCAAGTAAAATGAAGACATGACCAGGTAATTGAAATAATTCTTAAGTGTAAGATGTGGACTAGATGTCATGATGTTTGGATCAGGTGGCAGAGACCATGTAACACCTCTATCCAGCAATCTATGTGGACATTTTAGTTTGTTGCATATTAAAACTGAAAGCTACTGTTTTGATGCCCCCACATATCAATGGCCTCCTACCTCACTGCTGCCTGGGGTCGCCTTCCTGTATAGTCCCACACTAACCCTCCACTCTATAAACTCTGTAAGGCAGTTTGATGGTGTATGAAAGGAAAGAAAATGGAATAAGGGGGAGTGGAAGCAGGTGCACTTGAGAGAGAACTTGTGTGTGTTTTTTTTTAATGGGAATTTATAGATTAGAAAGAAAGAATCATTGTGGGCAGGGATGAGGGCATAGGAGGGAAGGGAAGGCACTGAAGGTGCCAGAGAAAGGAAGAGAAGGTCCCAAAGCATGATAGTGTGGATGGAAGCAAGAGAAAGGTCTTGAAAGATAGAAAGGGGAAAGAATTAAGAGCCTTTATGGATCAATTTGCTTTGGGAAGGAGAAGGATTATTTTTCTGAAATACAGGAAAAGGAAAGAGGATGAGTAGTGGTTTCAGATGAGAGATGTCAAGCCAGGTTGTGTGAGGTAGCTTTTATCCTTTCATTGTAATGAGAAAATTTTAATGTATTTTCTTCTCTGTAAAGTGACAAAAAATAGTAGGATCAATAGAACACAATCAAATAATATTTATGAGTAGCAAATAACATAATACATATAATGTGCTTGGAATAGTACATGCTGCATTATAAATGTTCAGAAATGCAAGATATTTTTAATATTGTTGTCATTACTTTCTACCAATAGTAAAGGAAAATGAGGTAAGGTTGTGAACTTAAAAATATAAAGATTTTTAATAACAAAAATTTTTTAACATTTATTTCTTATTGAGAAGCAGAGGGACAGAGCATGAGTGGGGAGGGGCAGGGAAAGGGGGAGACACAGAATCCAAAGCAGCTGTCAGCACAGAGCCCAATGCGGGGCTTGACCTCACAAACCACGAGATCATGACCTGAGCCGAAGTCAGACGCTCAACCGACTGAGCCACCCAGGTGCCCCAAAGATTTTTAATAACTTACTAAGTAATTGTTATTGCTGAAAAACACTGAGCCCTTGGTAAAAGTAAACAGCATTGTTCATGGAGCATCCAGTCACATGGTTTATCTCTTTTCTAACAATGCTTCACATTCTAGAAGGTATAAAGAAGGAATGGGTATCAAGGTTTATTAAAAAATCAGAGACAGGAGCTCTGGGATCTGGTTGTTGTTTTTTTAATTTTTTTAATGTTTTTATTTACTTTTGAGAGAGAGAGAGAGAGAGCCAGCGTGAGCAGGGGAGGGTCAGAGAGAGAGGGAGACACAGAATCTGAAGACAGGCTCCAGGTTCTGAACTAGCTGTCAGCAGAGAGGCCAACGCAGGGCTCGACCCCACAAACCGTGAGATCACGACCTAAGCCTAAGTTGAGCGCTTAACCCACTGAGCCACCCAGGCACCCCATGGGATCTAGTTGTTTTTATCAGGGTAAATCCAAAAATTCAGAGTGAACTAGGAGATTTAAAATAATACATTGAGTCAGAGATGGTAACTGTGGCAGTATTTTAAATTTTAAAATTTCAAAAATTTTAATGTCCAAATGCATTAAATACCTGAAGATAGAGAGGTAACTACAGAGTTTAAAATATTAGAAAGCACAGTTATAAATGACCATCTCTATAACTTTGGCTTTCCAATGTGAAGTGGACTGAATATAAAGAAATTGCCACCATGATAAAAGTTGTTATTGAGGGTAAGAGTACAAATTAGGACAAGAAGAAAAATTTTGACCCATGTATGAGATTCTTATGCAGTTGTTAGAAGGAGGTTCTGGATACCAGGAAACAGCAGATGGTGTGGACCTCAAAGCAGGCAGTTTTAGTTGAAAGATGAAGATGGAACGGAAGGCTGGAAGGGCAGTGGAGAGCCATATGATTGGTTAAGCACTCCTAAGTTACAGTAATATAAGAGCAGCAAATAATTCCATTTTTGAGAACTTTTGGAGAAGTAGTGACCACTTACTGGACCCTGAGGATGCTGGATCTGGAATCCAGAAATGTGCTAACCGATACCTGTAGCTATTAGCTGCTTGTGGTCATTTGCATGTTAAATTAAAATAAAGTAAAATGTTTTATTTCTCAGTTGAAACATTCAGCAACCACATGTAGTTCTATATATTGGACAGCACCAATTTTAGAACATTCCTGTCACCATAAGAAATTCTAATGGATAGTGCCTTACTAGAGGTATAGTGAAACTGAGAGTATAGGGCCTTACAGAACATACTGGAGCAGAAGAAAGCTATACCTCATAAGGATATAAGCAAGGACATTCTGTCTGTATTTGACAATTTTGAAGTATCCTTTTATTATTTTAACATTTCTGAAATTAGGATGACTCATACAATGGATGTGCACATTTAATAAGGTTGGGCTTTTTTCTTCTGAAAAGCTATTAACAAATTGATGATGCATCTCATAATCAGAGGCATCTTAATATCAGTGAAATATGGTGAGAGCAAAGTTAAAGGGATTTTCATCTTGGGTAGTGATCATAAAGATAAAGAATCAAGAGTGTTGACAGGAGGACTGGAGAGATGTGGTGATAATGGGAAATGAGGTAAATTTAGAAAGTACTAGCCCTAAGGTACTGGTTGGAGCTTTATAGTAATGGTGTATTGGCAGCAGTTTCAAGTACTTTCTCAGGTTCTAGTATCTGATTCAAGATTCTCAGTTCTCCTATTGACTTGAGAGTTGGGTTGATGGTGAGTCTCAGCCTAATGACTTCAGTCATGCTAAAGAACTCTTCCTGGATGGTGTTGAACTGGCTTTGACAACTATAGCATGGCTTCCTTAAGATTGGGTATGGGAGAGAGAAGGGTTGAAGGGATAGTCCTTTTCCTTTGGGTGGAAAAAAAAAACAATAGAAAGGGAGAGAAACAGAAGTGTGTCCAAAACAAAGGAAAAGCCATTGTGATACTTAATATTGATAGCTCTACATCAAGGTTTAGACTTGAGATCTGAACTTGGTTAGAAATGAGCTACACAGTACCAGTCTCAGCAGAGAGTCAGATTGGAACTGAATGATTTTGTTTGTTTGCTTTGTTGATTTTGTTTATTGATGCTATGATGACTCTGTCATGACTTTTTTTTGTAGAAAGTTAGAATTATGACCTTTTAAATTTATCCCACATGGTTATTGATACCTACTATAATAGAGTTTTTTTCTTCTGAAATGTTTGTCTTCTCTTAAAACATTTATGTATGTGTATATATATATATCCGTATATGGTTGTGTGAACATGCATATACATTTATATAAAAACAGTATAGCAGAAGGAGTTCTGTTTTCTGAATAAAAATGTCAGATTTTGAACTTGGACTCTAGCATGCCACTTAATTTCAGATTTAAGTTCAGGCAGGTTTCATCTTTTGAATTCATAGGTCCCTTTTTTTCGAAGTCTTTGTGTTTTTAGATCAGCTTTACGTTTACAACAAATTGAGAGGAAGGTACAGAGATTTCCTCGTACCTCCTACCCTCACACATAAACAGTTTCTCCCATTATCAACGTTACACAGAATGGTACATTGTTCACCAAGGGCAAACCTACATTTACATAGTATGATCACCCAAAATCCATAGTTTACCTTAGGGTTCACTTTTGGTTTTGTATATTCTTTGTGTTTAGACAAATGTTCACTCTTGGTTTTGTATATTCTTTGTGTTTAGACAAATGTATACTGACATATGGTCATTATTATAATACTTTTTACTGCCCTAAAAGTCCTTTGTTTGACTTCCACTGTTACACAGTCTAATTCAGCCTAATTTAGCAACATATCCTTATTCTTAGCTGATTTATTAAATTGGAAAAACAAATAAAATGATTTAGTTACCTGAGTCTAAGGAACTCTTCAATACATTCAAAACCAGACTAGGTAGTGACGACAGGCTACTAAGATTATGAGTGCTTTTGTTTATGACAAGATCTTTTGTCACCCTAGACCTCTCAGGGTAATGGCCTTGGCCTCTGTCACTCGGGGTAAAAGAACAAGGAGAAAAATATCCCTCAGATTTATTCAGCAAGAAACTGCTGTGATTTACCTATGATGACAAAGGATACCCATATTCTTTTGCTGCTTTAGTAAAATGAAGCATCATATATAGCCCTAGCAGATTTGCTTCTTGATCATATTTAAAGCCTTAATCTGGGTAAACTCCCATGAAAACCTATAATTCTGGGATACTGGGGTCACCATGGTGACAAGAGGAACTCAGCTATTTCCTATTCGGTGCATCTTGAATAAAGGTGCTCTCTCCAGAAATATTAAGAACATCTGATAATTGTGAGCTTTTATTTGCAAAGCAAAGGGTTATGCTCATATGCAACCTCTGGAAGGGGTCTGACCAATTCTCCAGTCTCTGGGACTGGGTGGTGATTGAGACACTAGCCAGTGCAGTCCTCAGTCTAAGAAACTAAATTCAAGACACCTCTGAAGTCAAGGATGGGAATTGCAGAATTGAGACTAGTAATGTTTTATAGGCTGGTTATTCTGTCTGATTGAATTTTTAAAGAGAAAGAAAGTGGGGATGTGTTTGATTTTCAAGTCTAGGGGAATGAGATTATAGGAAGTTTCTCTAGGTTCCTGTAAGAAAGAGGTTTAACAATACCATTCAAGTTGCATTTGTTTTTTAATATAAACCACAAAGTATTTAAGAGCTGTTGGAACTCTCTGTTCCTTCCCCATGCTGGCTATATTGCCATTTCCCTTATCTCCCTCAATGTTTTTCTAAGTAAGAGTTTTAAAACCAAAAGGACTCATCTTGAGTTCAATTTACCATCTTGCATGACTTTGGAACCCAGTTAGACAAAAAGGCAACAGCACTTGTTCTGTGATTCTCAACCTTTGTACCTTTAAAAAATAGCCATGCTTTGATCCTGTCCACAGTGATCCTGATTTCACTGGGGCCTGTGTTTTGAGAGATTTTGTAGCTCCCCAAGTGACTCTAATGCACAGCCAACGATGAAAACCAAAGCTGTACTCTCTCATCTTCAGCCTCCTGACATCCCTTGACCTTGGCCTTAGTTCTTCTCTGACTATCCACTCCCATGGTCACTTTCAAGCCTTGTGATCACCCAGAATTGCTCCATCCAACCTTGAAATCTTAAACTCAGATGTCGCATATCCCCAACACACCCTTCTTTTCTTCTAGCTCCTCTTAACATGGTAAAGACCCAGTAGCCTGTTTCAGCTGCTCCCCTGCTGAGCCCTTCATTGTTATTCTGCTGTCCCTGAATAGAAAAATTAAAAGCCAGGATTAATCTATCTGTGTGATCTTTCCATTTTTACCCATATGGTTTCCAGAGAAAATCATTGCCACATGTACTGGTGCCATGGCAAGTTTATGGTCTCTGATCCCAACTGGAGGAAGCTTCAATGGTATCAAAATCTGCAAATATTTTTTTCTAGTGAGCCTTGTGTCCATTTCTCCTACACTAAGACCCTTTCCCTTCTGTCACTTGGAAGCTTCCATCTCTTCTGTCTGAAGAAGAACCCCACACCTGTGCCTTGAATCCTTCCCTTTCTGCCTCCCGGGTGCACTTCCTCCTTCACCTGTCACTTCACTTGTATCTCTTGCATCAATGCACATGTTGACTCATGAACATCGGCAACTGTCACAACACAGATGAGGTTGAAGGACATCATGATAAGTGAAATAAATCAGACTCAGAAAAACAAAGACTGTATGATCTCACTTTTATGTGGAATATATATTTTAAAAGAAGTCAAAATCATAGTAATGAAGAATAGAATGGTGGTTACCAGAGGCTGGGCAGTAAGGCAAAGGGGGAAAGACCATGGTCAAAGGGTATAAAATTTCACTCAGAAAAATTCTGGAGACTTAATGCACATCATGATGACTGTAGTTAATGATACTATATTGTATACTTGAAGTTTGCTAAGAGAGTAGATCTCAAGTTTTCTCATCACACACACAAAAAAATGGTAACTATGTGAGATGATGGATATGCTAATTAGCTTGATTGTGGTAACTATTTGACAATATACATACATTAAACGTCACATTGATTCTTTATATGTAATTTTTATTTGTCAGTCATGCATCAGGAAAGCTGGGAAAAATTAAAAGAAATACACATGCTCAAAATACTCCTTTGAAAAACCAAAACAATGAAAAAAACCCCTTTAATTAGCCTTCCTTTCCCCTTCCACCTACTGTCCTCCTCATCTTTGCAGCCAAAGGATTTTGCATTTCTTTCTCCTGATTTTGCATTCCCCCCGCCCCCCCCCCCCGCAATAGATATGGAAGTTTTTAGTGCTAAATCCAGTGGATGTTTTCCCGTCTTTATTTCACTTGGACATCTTCAGTATTTACAGTGTTGACCACTGTCTATTTTTAAATAGTTTCTAGCCGTCTTCCTCAATTTATCCCTCTTCTTTGAAGTTTCTTCATCCTTTGTTCCTCTTGGAAATGACAGTGTTCCACTCTGTTTTCGTTCTCGGTCCCTGTGTTCTCACTCCAAATCTCAGAGGTACTTAACCATGCCATGTATCTGAATCACCTGTAAATCCTGTGGAAACAGCAGCCCATTCCTATGCTAACTCTCTGAGGCAGAATTACTAGAGTGTGGTAGGGCCTAGAAACCTGGATTTTTTAAAACCTTCACAGATGATTTCAAGAGCTTCAGAAGCAGCTACTAGTCTTCCACTTTCATCTGGATCCCTTCACTGAATGTGAGATTTGTTTTCTAGATTTATCTACACAACATCTCCAAACACAGTAATCCAAGACTGCCTTCCTGCCTCCAGCCCCTTCTTATCACGTCCAGATCTGCTCCTTGCCCTGTGTTTCTATCTCAGCGAATGATGTTAATCTTCACCAAATCTTAAAAGGAAAAATTTGGTCATTACTTTTGAATTTTTTCTCTCCTTTATCCTCCATGTCCAATCATTCATCATATCAGTTCCATCTGTAGTATCCTACAAGGTGAGCCAGTGCTTTGCATACACACAGGTGCTATCTCAGGCTAAGCCACCATCATCTCTCTTCTGAAATACTACAACCACATTCTAATGGCACCTCTGCTTTTGATGTCGTTTACTTCTGTATGTTCTATCCTCAAACAACACTCAGGATATTTATTTCTAAAAGATAAATATGATGATATATATTTTCTGAATAAATTTTTCATGGCTATCTCTTGATTTCAGAATCAAGTCCAAACTTTGTAACTTGATATATGCAGCCCATAAAGATACGACACCTGCTCTCTTCTCTGGCCAGGCCCATCTCTCCCTTGTACTCTGCACACATCTCTGATCACGGTTCTCACAGTTCATTGTACCCTCTTCTTGTGCACTCATTGTACTCTCTTGAAAGTCTTTTTTGTTCCTTGTGCCTAGAGCATCTCTTTCCTTTGGCCCAGCTCTCCCACTTTCCACTCCTTCCTTGGTAATCCCTTTTTATATTACAATTCATATGTCATTTTCTAAAAGGAACTTTGCCCAAACCTGCAGATTTGACCTAGGCGTACTGCCTACATATTCTTATGTCACAAGACTTCTTATAGTATAAGACTCTACTCAATGATTTACTTCTCTCACACACCTGACTTTATGTTCCTTAATGCAGAGACTCTTTTTTATTGCACAATGTATATTTTTTGGCATGACACATAGAAAACTGTCAATGACTGTTGAAGAAATGAAATGAGAAGAGGTGCTCAGAAATGTTAGCAAAATAAAAAAAAAAATAGAAATTAATGGTAAAGAGAGGTTCAAAGAGGGGTGATCAACAGGTCAGAAGCTACAAAAAGGAGGAGCTGAGTGACCTCAATAGAGGTGATTGCTTGGTGGAAAGCATTTCATTGGCATTGTAAGAGCTGAAGCGAGAATGCAGGAAATCGAGGATAGGGGGCATATTAGTTTGTTAGGGCTGCTGTAACAAAGTGCCACAAAGTTGAAAAATCCAAGATCTAGATGTTGTTGGGGCATGCTTCCGTTGAAGGTGCTAGAAAGGGATTCTTTTCTAGTATCTGAAAGCATAACTTCAGTCTTCTCACGGCATTCTCCCTGTTTGCAGGCCTGTCTCTTCACATAGTGTTCTTTTTACAGGAACCCCGGGCATATTGCATTCGTGGCCTCATCTTAATTACTTACACCTGCAATACCCCTATTTCCAAGTGGGGTCATGTTCTTAGGTACTGGGAATTAGAACTTAAATGTATACACTTTGAGGAGACACAGCTCAATCCATAACAAGTGGAAATTAGAGAATAATTGTCAGACTCTTCGATTTATTCATAGTTCTATGGTCAGACATTCATAGTTCAATACTAACTTTTAATCTGGTATTTAAGAGTCTGCATTATAGCATAATGTTCATTGTGGTGGTCATGAAAGAGAAGGACATAAATGTCTTGCACTCTGCAGGGCTGCAACACCCATTTCCACACTGCACTCTCCACAGTTGGACATAGAAGACGAGGAGGTCCTCAGCCACGGCACCTCTCTAGCTAAATCACCCACATGTAAAGACAATTTGAAATCTACCTATCTAAAATAAAGCTTGTGGGCATGTTGGAGGGTACATTTTTAGTCATACTGTTGACAGAAAATAAGAAGACAATGTATACCCTCAGCAGTGGGAGATATGAAAACTGATGGATAATTTTTTTAAAAGAGATTGAAAAAAGCAAAGCATAAAATCTTATGCACCTATATTATCTAGTACTTTAAAATCTTGGATAGATGTATTATTATTAGATCTAAGTAATACATTTATATTACCCTTGATCATCTTAAAGGGTATGTATGTGTGTGTGCATATATATATCTACATATACATAAACATAATAAAATAATGTATATAGAAGACTGCCCTATCCAAATGTCAGCTCTAGAAATTCATAGAATAGGAAAAAAAGAATTAAAATCTCCATGGGAGCAACATTATACCACAACCCGCAGGAGTAGTTCTGTTTGGAACCTGTTGGAAAACTAAATTTTAAATTAACTTTAGCAGTTTACTTAAATTTCACAGATAAGATTTGAAAAGACAAAGGCCAACTAATCATTCCATCGATTGGGAAGAATCTCTAGGGAGCATCTCCCTATTGCAGGGATAGACATATGGTGACTTGGAAATGTTTTTTGTAGGTAGCTCCTATTCTTAAATTCAACATGAGTTGCCAATTTGGAAAATTGGCATATTATATTTATCACACACTTGTAATTTCTAATGGTTTGAGGAGTCCTAGGACTGACCACATCAATACTTGGCACATTTTCAAAATGGAAGGAAAGTGCTGAGACTCCAAAATACCATGCTGAATTCTTTAAACTGAAAAATGACTGGTTTTTATATAAAGTAAAGTAAGAATCAAATGGGTGGAAATCACTGCATTTTTGAAATTCCATTGTAAATTATAGCCTAAAATATTGTTTTTAAAAAAACAGCATGTTTGCAAATACATTTGACTTGCCTTGGAAATTAGAAAGCCTTACTGCTTGGTTTACTATTGAGACAGATTGTGGATGCTGACAGAAAACGTAATTACTTTTTTTAAGCCTCAGAAGGCCATTTTGAGGACTTCTGTGATAACTTACTAAATACATTAGGAACTTCCCATACTTTGCTACATACTGGTCTAAATTAGATTGGTGTAAACCAGATCCTTCCTAAAGTACTATTAATCTCTTTATAAGATCATTTCACCCATTAGATGTTTTAAAATATCTCAAATACCCAATTCTGAATGGATCAAACATAAATAAATAAATAATCTTTTTTTTTTTAACTGATTATTGCTTTGAAGTATCGAGAGGGGAGAACTTCATAAAAAGTTGGAGATGCTCTATAAAATCTTAAATATTTCAATGATAGAATCCAGTGTAATTCACAAGACAGTCCATTTTGGGTCTTGACTCTATTTCTATTTAGCTAACTAGATCATTAAGAGAGTAAGATGGGCAGTCTAAATAATTTTAAACTTAAGTTCACATTAAGAATAATCCTATAGCAAAACAAGGAGGTCATGTTGCTCCAGCTCACAGAGACTATGCTGTCGAAGAGCTCCTTTTCCTCCCAGTTGACAGAGACAGGAAGACTGGTGACGTCCAAGCAAACGTGGGCACTTCTGGTCACTTTTATCTTGTTTTGAATATGCTGACTGAGCCTGTGTCCACTGAGTATCATGAAAATACTGAGGGGTCAGCAAAACATATTTGATCCCTAGCCAAAACCCTTTCCCTAAGGTGTCTCATAGCCAAGAGTAGTAGTAGTTCATGGGGAATTTAATCCATGTGCTTTTGATTCATTTACACTAGACTCATCAAAATGTCATAGGAAGATATTGAATGTCCAAGAACCTTTCAAGTTTATGAGGCCATTTAAGGCATTCATTTCTAAACCAGAAAGTCAAAGTATACCAGGAATACTGAGAATTTAAACATACTGGGGGTCAATTTTATTTTGTCTGATACATCCTGGGAAATCTTGGAGTTGATTCATAATGTCTGAAGTATAATGTTGTTCTAACATTTATATATACTAATGACGTCCATCCAAGGACTTCAGGGCTAGAACAAGAATGTTTAACATTAAAAATATCCAAAAACCACACATTAAATAACTCAATTTAATTGAGTATCTGCAGAGTGGGCTGAGGATGTGCAGATTTAAAGATAAGTTCTTTCCAAGTGACTGAAAAACAACTGGTGCTTTTAAAATTTTTACCCATCCAAAAAGAAGTCACACTGAATTAATCCTTTGACATTCTGTAATATTCTGTAGTTTGTTTGTTTGCAAATGCTTTAAAATACAGAGCCACATCTGATTAGGTGAGTGGGACTAGCATTATTATCTCTATTTTTAAAACGTGGAGATAAGGATTATATGTAACTTTGCATGTTGTTGCTTTAATTGCATATTCTACATCATTTTATAGCCTGAGCTGTAATTGCATGCAATAGGGCTAGTGCTGCCTTTATCCCACCCAGCTCTATTTTATCTGTAAATCTGTCTTTCCTACCCTTGCAAGAAATCTTTGGAGTTTTTATTAAAAAACAAGGAAAACAAAAATGCAATTCCTGTTATAACATGAACTTGGATATGATAATTGGCATAAAATTCCATTCTACTTTTTCTTAAAAAATAAGATGGGTAGTCCAGTATGATTGTCTTATTTCCTAATTCTATATATTTGCATTTTAAAATTGCCTTTTTGTGTGGAGTAATGCAAGTGTAGAGCAGTCTTTGAACTCACTATTAACTCCATGGTCACATCAGTCCCATTAGGGCAGAGACTAAGAAATGGGCCAGCACCTATTTAAATTATGTAGCTTCCTGGAAATAAGTTCAGCTTACACAAATAATATTGCAAAATGTAAATGGAGAATGTTTTTCTCCGTTAAAAATTATAACTCAAATCATTTTTCTTTAGAAAACTGAGCCAAGGATTAAGAAATTTTCACAGTGTGACATTATTAACATAAATTGATGGCTGCCTTAATATTAACATTCAGAGAAGAAATACTCTCTTCACTAGAGTTTCAGGGCATCTCATTCTCTTGGTTTTTCTCCTTCTGCTTTGGCCTCCCCTTCTCATTCTCCTTTGCTGCTTCATCCTCAGCAATTAGCATTGGTATGTCTCCAGCTTAGTCTGTGGACTCTTCTGTACTCTTTCTTTGTATCTCCTGCATGATCTTATCTAATCCCAAAGCCTTAAAATCTGTATGCCATCCGCAAATTTGTATCACCCATTCACACCTCTCTCCTAAAATCAGACCTTAATATTCAACTGCTTACCTGCCATTTCTCCCTGGTTGTCTGTTGTCTGCCTAAAACCCAACACTTCCAAAACCAAAGTCATGCTCTTCCCTGCCAAAGCACTCCTCCCATGGACTTCCCCATCTCAGGCCAAACTTTGCAGTTATCTTTGACTCTTCCCTGCTTCCTGTCCCCACCTTCCTCATCCAATCCAATCAGCAACTCCAGCCGGCTCTCTTTCCAAATACAAGCCAGAATCTGACCATTTCTGACCCCCTCCACTGCTGCCAACTTGCTCCTGGCCACCATTCTTCTCACCTGGATTGCAAGACAACTGTCCCTGACCAGCATCCCTGCTGCCCCCTTTCACACATCAGCAGAGTGGCACTTGTACTCCTGGGTTATGTTGGGTCACTCCTACGCCCAGGACCCTTTAGTGACTTCTGATCTTCATCACAATTAAAATCCATCCTCACAATAACCTACCACCTGCGGGTTCCTGTCACCTCTGATTCAGCTCCTACTACTGCTTTGGAACACTGACTTCCTTCTATTCTCCCAGCTCTCCAAGCACAGTCCTGCTTCAGGGGTCTGTTTTTTTCTGTTACTTCAGGCCAGAACCTGCATCTCCCCAGTACTCCTTTGTTTTACTTCCTCATATCTTTCACTCCTTTTTCAAGTATCTTCTTAATGAGGTCTTCCCTATCTACCTTTTTTGATATTTATATCCATACCATCCCTATTCCTGGAGTTCTCCATATCCCTTCCTTTTTAATTTTTCTTCCTAGAATTTATTACTATATACATGTTTATAGATTTTACTCATTCATTTTATTTTCTGACCCTCCTCTAGCTAGAACGAAACCCCTAGCCTGTTTTATAGTTCACTGTTATGCCCCCAGCCTCTCAGTTAGTTCCTAAAACATGGGGATAGTCAATAAATATTTGTTGAGTGAATAAATGAATGATTACTTGCCATCTTCCTTTCCTTAGTAGAATCATGAAACGTAAAAATATGAAAATATTTTCTAAATTATTACATAATTAGACTTGCCCATAGTCATGTGTGAATATAGTATATATAGTGTGGTTGTTGAAATGTGTAATTATACAAATATGCATTTTTAAAAGCTGGATCCAACACTGGTGTTTTTTTTTAAACACTGGCAATCAAGAAATCAGATTTATATTGAATTAGTTGTTTCTGGGTCATTAAGGAACTTGACTGTACCGTTGCTCTCAAAGCACTAAATATAGCTGATATCGAACCAAAGGTCCTTCACGATCCTTGAAACTTCTTTGAATTTCTAAAGAAATACTCAGGCTTCTGAAAAGAAGTTTTAATGAGACATTGTAATGTTCAGGAGAGAAGAAATCATAGTTTCTGACCTCAGGGGCATTGATGAAATAATAGAACAAAAGCTCTAGGGAAATTAGTTTTTAGGAAGTGGAATCGGGTGGCTCACTGCACATTCTAAATAGCATCAGAGTGAGAATGACAGTCTGCCTGATTGGGTTTAGTGATGTGGATAGATTTGGCTGCTATGTCATCCAAAGTACATTGAAAATCCCCACATATCAACGAGATCTTACAAAGGTACAAAGACTGCTGGACAACAATTGATTCTAGGACTTCATTTAAATGAGAACAGCAGATAGGCCAAAGAATGACTAGAACAATTCCAGTAGTAGAATTTTCATCAGTAAAGATGGATAACTTTAAGTTTATTTTTGTGCCTATCCTGATTTTTTCAGTCCATAAATATTTATGGAACATCCGTTGTATACCAGGGACTATGCCATGGAGGGTGACTATGACAGATAGGAAGCCTGGCCTCATGCCGCTTCTTTCCTAGTTGAAGTGGAGGCATGCAGCAGATAGATAAATATATAAGTGCAAATTGTGGTGAGTGCCAGAAGGGAAAAGTGGAGGAGTATTAGTATTAGTGGAGAGAATAACAGAGCCATGTGTATTAAACCAGGTTGTGATAAGAAGGACACTGAAGGTTCAGTCCCAGTCCATGGAGTATTTGAGGGAGCTTTGTATGACAATCCTCTATAAGGACATGCAGATTTATGGTCTAGGACCTACCTCTCTATGCTTTCTGAGAGACATTACCCCTAACACCTGTTTTCATTTACTGATACATTATGTTTTTCTCCACTAACTACCTACCCTTTGCTATTATCAAGCCTCTGCTATTTTAAAATAAAAACATCATATTTGAACTCTTCTTCCCAGCCATTCTGACCTCATTTCCTCAATGCTAAAGGCCTCCTTGCGTTCCCTCCTTCCCACTTGTTGGTTTTTTGCTTCACCAACGTATGTTTAAATGGGTTTCTGAGACAGATCTGTCAAGAAAATTAATGTACATATACTCAAAGTTTTGGTTCAGCTGAACTATTTACATCTTTGCTTCAAGTACCCATGTCTTTTTATACTAAGTTGTAAGCCACCATATCTTAAAATAATGACTAAGTTATCATGTTATTTATATACTGTTTTGTAAGAGGTGGCAGTTGAGAACAGATTAAACTATTCTAAACTCTAATGAGGCTCTTGGCAAAAAGATTTTAAGTTTTTAGGTTGAGATCTGATCAAGGTAGAACCATGTATTTGATTGATATATGACACAAGGTGGATATGGAATGGATATTGTAATAGAGTAAATAATAAATAACCAAATTAATAATATATGGAAATGGGTGGGTTTTTAGATGTTTAATTTCCATGCCAGTGGGCATGAATTAAGTCACAATCTAATGGAATTTCCACTCTCAGTAGCAGCATGGCTTCCCACTCTGTTGTATATCCCAGAGATTCACAGTCTCTCATTCATGTTTTTCCAAGACTCATGGGCGCCTAGCAATCACTTTGGCATGGATCTGCTTTAGATACCACTGTGTACTGACCTTGTTTCTACCAGTGACCTCAACTCATCTTCATCAGTGTTCAGATTGCCTGGCAGCATTCACCAGCAAATTTGTTCTACCTATTAATGCTCTCCCTTCCATCTAGGGTAGTGCTAGGACATTGTTCACTTGCAAGGTGGAAAGGAGAATCCATTCCCCCTTCTTGTTCTCTCAGGATGGTCCAACAGCAGTGCTTTTTTTTTAATCTCAAGCCTTAAGAATTTAGTGAAATTTGCCCTTATAGGATATGACTGGAAGAGTTCATATGCTAACCAACTAACCAACACAGCCTACCCAAAATTGTTACACCTTTTGAGAAACTTACGTTTTGTAGCTGAGTCTGGTTATTTGTAGTAGATTTCTCCTTTTAGAGTGGATTATACCTAGAGGCTTACTGTCTGTTACAGTCAGGACTGTCTAGATCATGCTACAACAAGCAACTCCAAAATCTCAGCGGCTTAATACGAAACAGGTTTATTCCTTACTTATGTTGTATGTTCATCATGGGTTGGGAGTGGAGAGAGGAGAATTCTGTTCTTTACTTAGGGACATGGATAATGGGAGACTACATCATTTGGAAAGTTTCCAGTGACTGTGGCAGAGGATAGGGGACATCATACACCACTTCTTAATGATTTTCCCCTGAAAGTGCCATGTATTACTTCTGCTCACGTTTCAGTGGCCAGAGTAAGTCAGGTGAGCAAGCCTAATTTCAAGGGACAGGAAATGTAATTCTGCTTGTGCCCTGAAGGAGGAGAACTGGGAATGTGGATAAACAGCACTAATGATTATACCTCCTTCCTTGAAATTTTGTTTCTATAACCTTTCCCCCCTCCTGATCCACCGCGCTCCTTACAGCATATCTCTATATGTATAAACTTGTGTCATATAAATGGCTCATGACTCCCCCGTATTAGCTAGTGGCTCTGGCTGAAGGTCTCTCTTGAGTTACTGGCTAAGGTTTCAATCATCTTAGGGCTCAATTTCCTTTAAGGTCACTTAGAAAGTTATCAGGCTGCAGGACCTAACTATGTTGGCTTCTCCATAGTTGCTGTTCATAATATGACAGCTTGCATCCGTCACAGTGAGAGATCAGAGAGAAAAAGATAATCTCAATATAGAAGCCACAGTATTTTATAATCTTATCTTGAAAAGGACATGTCATTACCTTTTGCCAGATGATCGAGCCTGGTACAATGTGGGAGGAGAGACTACACAAAGATGTGAATACCAGGAGGTGGGTGATTGGGAGCCGTCTTGGAATCTGACTACCATTCTCCTTTAAGAAGGATACTTGCCTCCTATGTAAACCATGGCTTCAGATAAATGCTTCCAGGATTTCAGCTTCTGCCAAGCAGCATACCCAATACAGAGCAAATATAATTTATAACTTCTCTCCAGGGGGTCATTCATTTAGACTAGTGTTAGTCTTCTTGTATGCAATTAAATGGTTCTTGTGTCTTATCATTTTCTCTGTCCTGTATCCAAGGAAGTACATTCACTCTTCCATAGAACATTTGCTTTCTTTATGATGTTTTAAATGCTATTTTTAATTAATTTGTATTTAGATGGTTGTACTTTAAATATAAGCAGACACAATACATAGCAAATAAATACTTGATAGTTTTTCCTGTCTCTTTCTATAGAAGCATGAGCTATGTGAGCTAAGTGTGACTTTAAATAGGATGCAGGGAGAAATTAAAAAGACTGGAATGGCCACACAAACCCCACATTAAAATTTACCCTTGTCAGCACTCCGTGATTCTACATCTCACATTCCTTTTGGGTTGATCAAGAAATCATTGAAATATATTAGATAGAAAACACAATTTTGTAAGGGAAAGGAATTTCATATGTGGAAGAAGGGGAATATGTATGACCACTATAAGAACAAATAAGAGAATGCATATGTGAACCTCCGTGCACTCATGGTTTTATTGAGCAGAAGTAGAAAGATTTGTTTTCTTTTCTTTGTTAATTGTTGCTACAGAAATAAACCCGACTGTGCAGGAAACTAGGCACTGCTCTCTACCTTCTCCTGATATTGAAAGAGTTTGATTTACTGAATTCCTCAAGTCAGCATCTGATCTTTGCACGAGTGATGTCTTTTGGATTAATTCAGTCAAACCGTGCAGTGTGACCAATGCAGACAGCCTGTTAGAAGCACATGGATAGTGTGTACCTTCTTCATTCCTTCTGCCTCTATTCTTTCTGCATTTGGTTTCTTTTATCCTACCATCTTGAATCTCTTATACCCCAAATTATAGTATGCTCACTATATGCAGTGTTTCTCCTCCCACTCACCTCCTCCTCCCTCTCCCAGTGACATCTCATCTCATTCCCAAGAAAAACATCACCCTCCCCTCTAAGCTCACTCTGTTTATGTTTCTCTGCTCTTTTCCTCTCTCCTTCTGGCATGCTGGTTTAATCAATTTTACCAAATGACTTTCCTGGCAGCTGCAAAAAGAAAACCCAGAGCAAGTTAATAGCAATCTAATACTGTACTTTTTGTCATTTCTCTGAAATGTACAGAAATGTTTGGTCATTGGATTGATTTTTAATGATCTAAATGATCAGATGTCTCAACGCTGCACTGCAGCAGCCTGATAATAAATAGGAAAGGGGAGGGGCTTGGGCACTGGATGCTCACTCAGTACTAGATGAATAATCCCCAAACACTAGCCAAGAAGACAATATAAAGTATCAGCCTTTGCCAAATCATGTATTAGAATTTTTAAACAAAGACACCTAGCTGTTTTAATTTTGTGTATGGATGAACTAAAACAAGATGTTTTAATGAGAGTTTAGAAAGTCAGTGATAGGGTTAGGAATCTCGAACTGCAGTCTTATTCTATGCGTGTCTGTTGACATAAGCAGGACGTCAGTAAAGTACCTCCCAATATCCCCAAATAGCATCTTGGCATCTCGAGGATGGCGGAAAACATTATTTTTTATCTGAAAGGTAGTAGAACTCCCAAATGGAAATGAAATCAGTAAACTGTAAAATGTCATTTTTTTCTCACTGTAAGAAAGAAATATGAAAAAAATATATACAGAAAAAAGAAACAGTGAGATATTATGATCACACCATAAGATTTATTAACTAGCTGCATTAAGTAGGAATAACTTGGTTAGCTATTCTGTGCTTTGGTCTCCTCACTGCAAATGGACAACTTGTAGGACTGATCTGGAAGATTACATGTGGAAAGGGCAAGTCAAGCGTTTAGCATAGCGTCTGGCATTTGCTAAATACATAGCTCATGATTATCATTACTCCAACTACTGTCTCTATAATGGCACCTCATTCACCACCAGTCCTTTCCAGCCATGTCTAACCCCACAGGGCAAGACTGCTCTCCCCAGTGTGGTGGGTAAAGTCGGTTTTGGAGTCCATTTGCAGCTCAGCCACTTACTTTCTGGGTCCATGAATGGTAAATAACTCCTCTAGGTTCTTCAGGTTCCTCATCTCTAAAGGGGAGGGGAGGAGGGGAGGATGTTAATACTCACTTATTACAAGTATTAAAACAAATAACTTGTGTAAAACTCAGCACACAAGACCTTCCCCAGAAAGGAGACTCAAAAAATAAATAAATAAAAAGGTTAGCTTTATTTTACCCTTCTCCCCTCATTTACAGTGTGCTATTGCATGTTTCTAAATGGTATGTGGAAAGAAGCTAATTAGTTTCATATTTTAATGTTCGATTCATACAATGCTCTTTTGAGAACCGCAGCTCAAATTATATAGTTAAGATATATAGATACATGGCTTATACCAGCCTAATGTGGGGCTCACACTGATAAAAGCAGTTTTATACATATTTCCTGTCTTATAGGAGAACTATAGTATAGTTCTCCTTACTATACTATACTACTATACTTACTATACTATAGTTCTCCTTAAGAAATAATGTACTATTTCATTTTATAATACTGTATCTTATTTATAATCATGAAGTTGAGCTGACTGACCACTGGTCTCATGAGTCTTTGTTGGATAAGTCCCATTAAGTCTGTTTCATGGCCTTGGCCAATCAGCTTATTAATGGATGATGCTTTTAACCATGCCGCGTTGGTCCAGATGATATAAATGAAGAGGCTCAATCCCACTGTTGGTAAAAGTGATCCAGAAGCAGTCTTTGCTGATAATATCAGAAGCATGGTCTTTGTGTTTGAAAGACACTATCTCCCCTCTCCCCATCCCATGTTGTAAGAAAATTAAATTTGAATTGAAAGAACAGAGCCCAGGAGTTGTAATAACAAGAACTCATTTGAGAAATTTTGTATCCTTGGGGTAAATGAGATCAATTTTGGCCCATTATGACAGTATTCCCAATGTTTTTCAGATGTTGGAGAAAATGTGGTAACAAAGCAAAGCTTTGTATATTCCATGGGTTTGGGTGGAGAATAAAACAAGAAAGCCAAACATAAAAACAGAATAGAGTTTTATAGGATGTTGTAATTTTTTAATATGTTAAGCCTTTAGAAATAAATTTTTAATCAAAAATATATATACATTTTATATATGGTTGGGAGCTGAGTTTCAATCACTTATATTACACAATATTCCCAAATTTTTAAATGGTTAGAAAAAAAAGAAAAAAACTTTTGGAATCCCATTTATTAAATACTTATTTTTATCTCTGGAAACAGCAAATATCCTACAAATTTTATAAATCTATGTTACTGTCTTTACGTATAATAAAAGTATTTTGATTACATGTTATTATTTTGATTTTGTTAGTATGCTTTTTTAAACATCTTCAACCTTGTTATATGTTTGAAGGCTTGAAAGTTACTAAGGAGGGTAAAAGTATGTTTCTTCTAGAACTCAGCATCTGATCAGAGAAACAGAAACAGGATTCTTATATTATTATAAACGATGACAAAAAGAACCTCTGTGTGTGTGTGTGTGTGTGCGCGCGCGCGCGCGCGTGTGCATGCACACATGAACAGTCACTTTTGTGGAATAGACTTTTTCCAAAGGTATTTGTGTTTTGCATTTTTAGAAGTCTATTAAAATATGCTCCAAGGAAACCTTTCTCAGTCCATGTTTCCACCAGTTTTGTATGGGTGTACCTTTTCCTAATCCCCTCACCATCTCTGGATATTTTCAGTCTTCAATTTTTCCCGATGTGTAGGCAAAAATATCTCATTATAATTTTATTCTTTGGTTATCAGTGAGATTGAATGTCTTTTCAAGAGGTTATCGGCTTTTTGTAGTTTTCCTTCTGGGATGCTTGCTCACATCCATTTCCAGTTTGCCTTTTGGGTTATTGGTCTTATTTTAATTAATTTATAGACTCTCCTTAAGGCAACAATACAAAAACTATATACCATGGCTACGTTTATAGTCCACTCTGCTAATTCACTTTTCATTAGTAATTGCTTGAGCGTCCTGTGTTATGTGGGCTCTTCATATTTCTACACTGCTGTTTTCCTTCTTTCCTAATTCTGCCAGCTTAGATGGCAAATGTTTGAGGGTGACAAGGGAAAACAAGGATGCATTTATTTCTTATATGTGCTATGTGGTTAACCTATACCTTTCAATGTAATCCTAACAAATCTAAGATATCTGTGCCATTGTTACTCTTCAGAGGGAAACATGAAGATTCTGTGAAGGTGAGGAAATGAGCCCAAGGTAAATGCAGTGATAGGAGACCTAAGGTCTGTCTGATGATACCAGCGCCCAGTACTCCCTCCAGCAGGTCATGCTTTCTTCAGTAAAACTTCTCTTAACCAAACAGCACACATTAGCTACATTCTAGTACTCTTGGGGGCTCTGGGGAGACATAGTGCCTACAGAACTGAAACTGGGGCTTCGGTTTATCCATCTCAAGCTTTGGTTGAGGACTAAAGTAGGTAGGATGAGGCTCATTTAAAGAGGGATAAAGCCATTACTCAATTGACTTTGGAAAGGAAAAAGAAAATGAAAAAGGCAGTCACAAAAGTTCTGAGGCTATGGTGTCTACATCAGTGAGCTGGAACATACAAACATAGAGAAAAACGAGACAGTTCAAATACAAAAATGAACACACCTTAGTGTTTATGAACTATCAAAGATATAACATCCAAACAACAATAACAGGATTGGAGAACAGTTAAGGTTGATGGTCCATCTTACGGAATGCCCTTCAGACAGTGGAGGTAGTTAAGTATCGCAAAATTGCACACACTCTGCCATAAGGCTCACCTGGCAACAAATATATTCAAACACCAGAGACCTGCCTTTGTGGGAAGAGGATTGGTTTTACCTTGGTCTGTTTATCCAAAAGCAAAAATATGGGTAGAAGATTTCTAGAAGTGTCTTCTTGGAGCGTTAAGGACGATTATGAGAGCTTAGGCCACCAGCTTTCAGTAAATTCCATCTGGTACTTTACAAATTAGCTCATTATTCTGCTGTTCTTATGAATGTGTTAGCCTGCAAACATATCATTGTCACAAATTAGTCACCTAGTGTTTCTCTGAAAGTGATTTAATATAAGCACACCCACATCATAATATGGAATAGGAAAGTAGGTTCTTGCTTGATCTCTAAATGGAATTCAGCATAAAGTATGATTCAGTTTCCAAGGGGCTTTTGGCACACACATCATCTTCTGATTTGCTAAGACTAGAATGTCATCATTGCCCTGAATATTGATAGTGTCTTGTAATATTAGAAATCTCTTTGTTTCCGCCATCAACTCCAGGAGGGAGCTAAGCCTACTGATAAATGATGGATTCACAAATTGAACATAGCTTTTGTTTTTATTTACAGTTTTTATCACAGGTGTTATCACAACTGTTGTTTCAGTTCAAGAATAGCATTAGTAATTTTCAGAATTATCTTGAACATCTGATCTTAAAGTGCTTTTTGTAGCAGATGAGTTCACTCCAACCCCCTCACCCCCCACCCACCTGCCGTGATTTAGAAAGAAAAAAAAGTGAGAAAACTGAAGTTTCCCATTACTATCTAACTTGAGAAGTGCTCTTGTTTGGATTACAACAAATATTTCATGGTGAAATTTCTCAGTGAAGATGCCTTTGGGCACAAATTTGGAGCTGCAGACTTAGTGATTGAACATGAACATGAAAATAGTTTCCTGTCTATGACAGGAAGTTTATAAGGTAGAGTGTGCCAACGATGGTTATTAAGAGTCTTGGGAATAACATGTAGGTTCTGCTGTGCATGTTAGCATGTTATCCTTTTACTCAGGTTGACTCTCCCCATTATCACAAGGTGATGGCCCTCGCCAGGCACAAGGTCCAAAGGTAGAAAATGAACTGGCCCTTCCTCGTGCTTCTTTTTTTATGAAACACTTTGTCCAGAAGTCACCTTAGGTAACTTCCCTTTTTGTCTCCTTACTAGCTTTGGTCTTAGGACATAAATGAATTGCTGGCCAACAAATGGAATTAGACTGTTTAGGATTTATCCCTAAACGTCATGAGCTGGAACCCCCTTCTTTGTGTACTTTGCTGCTTCAAAAAGTAGATTCTCACAAAAAATAATAGGGTTTCTTCAGGTAAGGAGGAAGGGAGGGTGGGTATTGAGTAGATTACCAGGAATGGTAAAGGAACCATAATGTTAATCACACGGTTACAAATGTTAACACTGAAGTTTCAGCAAAGGCAGTGAGATAAAATAGAAGCTGCATCTCAAAGTGTGGTCCCAATCCTAAATTCCAGTTTTCAAAATAGGTGGCCAAGAATCAGTTTCATGACATTTGGGCCCCTCACACAAATGCCCTTAGCTTAGACTGACACTTTAAAAGATTTCAGGGAGGGGAAAAGGAGCAGTAATTTATAAAAAGGTGTTTTTTGTGTGTTTGTCTGTTTTTCTTTTTAGGCAAGAGAGAACTGGGCATTGCTGTGAGTGTTGCCGCCTCCCCCCCATCAAAGGGGGCTACTGTCCTCTCATTCACATCAAACCCAGAGAGAGGGTTCAGTGGTGGGAAGCTTTCCCACAGACCAGATGTACACCACACTAGAGAGACAGCTGGCCTCATGCCATTTTATGTCTTTTCCAAGAAAACTATCTGGAAAAGGCACTTGGACTCCAACAGCAAGAGTTTGTAGGGACTGGACCACTAGAAAACCAGGGGCTTGGTGGGGGGCTGATTAACGAAGAGCACTTTGAAAGCAAAGCTCTGCCTGAGTCATAGGGCTTGCAGCCAGGGGGCCCAGGAGGGATGTAGCTGATGAACCCACAAAAGTGCCCACGAGACAAGGAGGCAGCTCTCGACATCTGCCAGGCCCCCAGTGCAAGATGCCATCTTATAACAGTGCCAGTTCAATGAGAAAAACCTTCCCCTTCCTTTTAGTGCCTCTCCCCTTGCTCTTTCGACCCCAGACTATTCACTATCAACAGCTGACAATTCAGGATAGCTGGGAAGGGGGAGGATAAGCCCCTTCCTGCCCCGCCCACTCACCTTATTGCCAGCAGTTATAATAGGAAAGAAAATCTGAGTTGAATCATGTTTAGATTTTTGGATTACGGTTTGGAATGGCCATTCTAATTTCTGAATAGAATCTGGGTCGATGGTTTAAAAAGTGAATATAAAGCTCTCTATTGCCTGAGTGCCCTCAAAAGTCATAAGACTTTCTCCATAAATAAAACTTAAAAGGGTAGTAAGAAACTAAAATAAAATGTCTTTAATACATATCAAGTGTCCTTATCTTCAGTGACTTTGTTATAATATTGGTGCTCTTTTAGATGTATTTTTTAAATATCCTGACAATGCCACAATACTTTTGTATCTCTACTTATTTATCCTCTAGTATTTGAGAAGAAAATCAAGGAAAGTTATTTACACCATCCAGTAAATGTTCTGACCTTTAAAACACCTGTGCTCCAGTAGAAAGCTCTCAGTGTGGATCTGCAGGAAAGGTGTTGGAAGCAGTAAAACATTTGGGAAATAAGGGCAATGGGAAAGTTAGTATAGTGTAGTGGTACCCTCCCGTCCCACTCAACCTTCTATCACTTTCTCTTGTCCTTCTTCAACCTTGCCTCCCTTCAGACTCTTTTATGCCGGGAGGTTACGGCTGGCATTTGCTCATTATAGCCACAGTCTATGAGGAGAGGCCACCAGGGATTCAGGCTGCAACAGTCCCTTGGTCCTTCTCCTTCTGCAACAAAAATATTCAATCCTGACATACATCCCTAATGGCCTGTACCTGTAATCAGTGGGTAATTACTGAGGAGAGGGAGAAAAGTGAGTTTTTATTTTCATTAACTTTTTTCCTGTTTCCTGTATATCTTTCATCCTTTTAAAAACGAGGCAGGAATTTCAGGGCACCTGGGTGGCTCATTCGGTTAAGTGTTCAGTTCTTGATTTCCGCTCAGGTCATGACCTCACAGCTTCTTGAATTCAAGTCCCACATCGGGCTGTGCACATACCCTACAGAGCCTGCTTGGGATTCTCTCTCTCTCCCCCCTGCTCATGCTCTCTCTGTCTCTCTAAAAATAAATAAATAAACTTTTAAAAATATATGTTATAAAAAAGAAGCTGGAATGGAAAAAACAAAACAAAACAAGGAAGTTTGCTTTAAGTCCTGACAACATACCAGATGCTCATCTATCCACTTTCTGCTTTAGACTTTTGGCCTGCCCCCTGTTGTGTCACCAGGCTGAAGGGGATGAGTAAAGGAGGAAAGAGGAGAAATCCTTACAGTAAATTTACTATTTGATCACTTTTGCTACTTGGTTTTGTGGAAAATTTTAAGGTGTGTTTGGGTCTTCGTCCCTTTTCTATATGTTGTAACTAAGAACAGCAGATAAAATCATGTTATATTGCACTTTGAATTCTTTCCTACTCGTTACATGATTCCTGTAGAGAAAAGTAGAAGATATATTGCTGGGCAATTGGATTTCATATTAATAGCTTTCTGTCTCATTCACTTTGGGACCTGTGTTATGTTTGCCCATTTGTATCTATTAAGTGATTTGTATAGTTTCTGATAATGTTTTTAGGGGTGAAATATGGCAATTATAGATAAAGGTAAGCTAGTTGATAGTTTCAAGTACTGAGGGTTATGAATTCATCCCCGAGTCAGAATTAAAATCAGGGATAAAATGCTAAGTGAGGGAGAGTGGATATGTCTAAAATGGGCACCTAGTATTTAATAACAGTCCTTGAATATAGTTTGTGCTCAAATGCACAAAATGTTTTACTTAGTTATATCAAAATGGCTTCACAACTATTGTTCCAAAATACTGAGTTCTGGTTTTCATACACTTTAATATTTTAAAACTTTTAAATGATTATGTTAAAATAATCATATATATATGTATATATATATATATATGTCTTTTCCCTCTTAAAAAGGAATTATGCCTTTCAAGTACTAAATTTTCCTATTCCATAAGCTAATGAAAATCACAGTACTTTCCCCTTCCTTAATCTCTCTCTCTCTCTGTCTTTTGCCTCCTTATCTGAAACAAATTAACATTCCGTGAAGAAAATGGTGAAAGGAGTTTGAGAAAAAGAAGAAGCTGATATTTTGACTGGGAGTGTACTAGACGTCAGTCATAGAAAAAGAATGCTCTCTCCAGAACCTCTGGATGTGGATATAGATGAAGATACACTAATTATTAGTTCTTCAGGGTGTATTTTAATTCAAGCCTCTTGATCCAGTAACCATTCATTCAATGTCAAGCTGATTCACTATGGCTATTCAGTATTACAATAGAGTACTAATTTTAAATTGCTTTATTTTTGGAGGGAAGGAAAGGATTTACGAACAGAAGAATTACATTTCTTATGTGGTGACTGGTCTAGTTTAGATTTTGACTGCAAGGAAAGAAACCGACTCAGACAAGACTCTGTTAAAAAGGAAGAAATAGTTACTATTAAGACACTGAAATCCACAGGAGCAATGTGTGACTGGGCCTTGCTGGATTTATAAAACTGGAGAACAGAGGCAGATACTCTTTTTGTGGTCACATTGTCCTCTTTTCCTGTTTGTCTATTTATTTCTGCTCTTTGCCTGTTTTCTCTGTAGTTGCCACAATTTCCTTAGTCATCAGTTTGCACTTAACCCAAAATGGGAACTTCAGACCCCAAGTCCACATGATATTTTAGTTCGAGCCCACCTGGAACTGATTAGAGTCTCTGATTTTCTTATGGCAACCTACATTCCAAAGATAGAATATTAATATTTGCTACCCAGCGAATGCATCAGGTGGCATTGGGTCAAGTTTTCACATGGTTTTATAAGGGTAGGGAAGCAGGCTTTTTAGAAGGAGCTGTAGGCAGACGTAAATAACCATGTGTGGTGTATTGATTGATCTATTTGTGATAATCATTGAGTCAACCAATATTTCATTGAGCAGTTACTGTATACCAGACACTTTTTGAGACACTGAGGATATAGCAGGGACAAAACAGACCAAAAAAAATCCCAGGCCCGCTGTGGTATTTACTTTTTAATGGTAATCTTTAGCCATCTATTTTAAAGATAGCTGGAATAAAAAATGAAGTATTAATGTCTCCATACAGATGGATGAATACAAGATATTGAAAAAACAATATATGTGTATGTGTCTGTGTATGTATAGTATCTATATAATAAACACAGTTATTTTATAAATATCATAGTTACAGTTGCTTTTATTTAATTCTCTTAAGTATCCGTGATGTGTGAGTGTACATGTGCATGTACATTGGGAGCAGTAGTTGAGGTCTGCCTTTTAAATAGCATCTGGCTTGCACACATTGATCCAGTCTTTAACTTCCTATTAAAATGACTATGAAAATATGCCCTCCAAAAAATACAATTAAGAAGTTACTAAAACCCAGGATTGATGGTGATTCATTGCTAGAGTATTAAAGAACCAATAAATTAGTTGGATACACACACACAAACACACATACACACACACAGTATAAGCTGTCAGCACAGAGCCCTACGTGGGACTTCAACCCATGAACTGTGAGATCATGACCTAAGCTAAAGTCATACACATAACCCACTGAGCCACCCAGATGCCCCACTACCTTAAGTTTTCTGAAGTAAATATGCCAGCAGACACAAAGGTGGATCAAAATTACAAAATTAGGGTTTGTACATACTCACATACTTGAGCTGGAGTAAAATAAATACAAACTATATCAAGATGTATGATCACAAGTTTCATTATGCAGGTAGATATGGCTTTAGTGTTGATAGTTCTTATTCTAAATGAGTACTGCTTCTGGCCCCAGCTACAGTGTTCCTTTGGATATGGAAAAAGAATGAATCAGTTATTCGTTTCCGGTTTTAACACTTAATATTGATTCACCTATGGGTTGAGCATCCAACTTGAGCTCATGTCATGATCTCACAATCTATGGGTTCAAGCCCCACATCAAGCTCTGTGCTGACAGCTCAGAGCCTGGAGCCTGCTTCAGATTCTGTGTCTCCCTCTCTCTCTATTCCTCCCCTGCTCATGCTCTGTCTCTCTCTCTCTCTCTCAAAAAAATAAATAAATAAACATTAAAAAATTTAAAAAAATATATTGATTCACCTAATAATACTGATGCTATTTTTGAACTCTTGAATATATATTTTGAATTTGACTATTTAGGTCCAAGTTTGGAGATTCTATCTGACAAATATTAGCTCTGAGAAGTCTATCAGATATTCTATCTGACAAATATTAGAAACTTGGGTTTTATTTTTCAGTGAGTAGATATTAACTACAAATGACTGTTCTTCTTTAATTAATACTAAACATATTTTTTCTGTTCATTGGTGTTTTCATTATGCAAATATTACATGGAAGTATTCTCATTGAGAAGATTAATCAATTTAAAAACATGTAAAGTAAAAAGTAAAGTTATTTTTTAATGAGGTCCACTTTGACTTCCCTATCTCAGAGGTAGTTTGCCAGTAGTTTGATATATATCCTTCTTGTCCTTTTCTTCTACAGTGGCATAAATCTATATTTATATATACCTGTACATTTAAAATTATTTTAACTGTGCTAAATAATTCATATTAAAGATATTATTCTGAAAACCTGAGGGTTTTTTTTTTTTTTTACCTACCAATATTTCAGATATTTTTACAAGTCATTCTTTGGAATCTATAATATCCCTTAAACATGGGTATATTTTGAATCTTTCCTTTGAATTTTGAAACAAATATGATATAAAGCCTTTACAAAAGTTAAAGGTAGAAATAAAATATGATTCCATTTCACAAGGCACTTCCAATATGATCTCATTGTTGCTATTTTTTTTTCCATTTCAATTTAAGTAAGTTGCAGACCCAATAAAGCGTCCATATTTTATTACATTTTCTAATGATTGAATTTAAAGTAGATGTGAACAGCATTTAAAAAGCTCTCTTCTCATTACAAAGCATTTTTCTGTAATTTACCTGAGTAAGTTAAATTACAATAGCCTATGAATTTGCTATTATTTCTGTGTTACAGATAAGGAAATTGAGTCTCACAGAGGTTTAGTGAGTTGTTCAAAATTAAACAAAAAGTAAAAAGCAAAACCTGAAATTAAGGGCTCATGGTTTGAGACCTTAAGACAGAATGCAAATTCAACTTTTTCTTTACAAAGTTGCTGTGGATTTTTTCCCACATTTGACTTTTGAATAATAAATATTAAGTGCTTCTTTGTATTCCAGCATTTGGTATCCTAATGCTTCTACTTGAAAAATATTAAGAATGGAATTTAGCAAGCATTCTAGATACTCCAATTATGAAATATGTTGTGTTGGATATGAGAATTTTTTCCTGCAAATGTATTTATTTATCATTTAAGATGAGAAGATGACTATGTGATTCAAACTGACTTGTGTTAGTTAAATTATGAAAGTTTCTACCAAAGTACCTGTTGCTTTTAGGTGATCAAAATAAGTGTTTAATGATTTTTTTTTTCACTTTTCAATTAGTGGCTGTATCCTCGGTTATAGAATACGTAGAAATTGAATGTACCAGCAACTTGTTGCAACATGACGCAGTTCCCTGACTCTTAGCTATCGAAACCATGGCTTCACGAAGAGCTCCTCTTATTCCAGTTATAAATGTGCTGAAGTTATAAATGCCTTCAGACTTTGCTACCACTTGCCAGAAGTAGGAAGTTCTCACACTCAACATGGTCATTAGTTAACATTTACTGAGTGCCAGCTATGTTTTTGGTCTTATAAATACACAGAGGAAGATGCTGTTTCTTTCCAAAGAGACAGTTTTTCTGTAAGCGTGGGAGAGAGACGTGGGTCTTGAATGTTTTCTCTACTGGGAGGTAGAGGTGGGGAACGTGCAATCATCGTGCATGTTATTCCATGTATTGGAATGCCACTCTCACCTGTGTATTAATTGGTAGTATATGTAATACAGAGGACATATATATACACATATATTTATATTTATATATGCCTATTTAAGAAGTACACATAAATTTCATTTTTATTGGACAGTTTTAAAAAGTATATTATTTTTCTGATGTTAGGTGAAAAAGCCCTATCCCCCAAGATATCCAATGACTGTAGCTTCTATTTCCTAAGGTATAATATTTTTATATTATATAGATATAATATAGATAATGGGCTTGAAAAAAGTTTATAGAGGTATATACATATGGGTATATTTTTATACAAAATCAAATATGTAGAAAAGAGGAATAATTTTGTTTTTCATTTGACAACTAAGAGACAGAAATGATCCAGCCTTTTGAAAAAATGGGACACTTCCCTGAAATATCTGAACTCGTAATTAGTATTCATAAAAGATTAAGAAGAGATCACCTTTTGGGTTTGTTTTGTTTTGTTTTGTTTTTTAATTTTTTAATATTTTATTTATTTTTGAGAGAGAGAGAGAGAGAGACAGCATGAGCAGGGGAGGATCAGAGAGAGAGGGAGACACAGAATCCGAAGACAGTCTCCAGGCTCTGAGCTAGCTGTCAGCACAGAGCCCTTTGCGAGGCTCGAACCCACAAACCGTGAGGTCACGACCTGAGCCGAAGTCGGAAGCTTAACCGACTGAGCCACCCAGGCGCCCCAAGAGATCCCCTTTTGGACCCTTGAGATTTCATATCTAAATCTAGAGTTGTTTTATTTCAACTAACTTAATTAAGACACAGTCATTGATATTAGCCAATAGTTAGAGCAGAATGCTATAGTGGCAGATAGATATACTTTAGCAACTGGAAATGTAGTCACATTCTGAAAGTGAAACTCAGGGAAATCAGTGAGGTAGGTTATTGCACCCTCCCTATTAGATAAGTGACTGGAGATTTTAAGAAACACCCAGGTTCAGAAACTGGGGTGTGTCAATGTTATGTTATGCTTGTATTAGCATAAAGGTCAAGCTTAATCTTTTGTATTATACTCATTGTCAGAGAAGCCTATCAATGGAAGGGGTCGCAAGAGGATGGAGCCTTGAAACTGACAATAGAAAGATAAGAATTTGCCTAGAAAGTGTTAATTTTGTATTCTTACCCCTTATGTTTCTGTAAACATTTTTTAAGAACCAGATTCCCATTAATAAACCAAACCTTGAAATAAAACAGATAGAAGCAAAGGGGCTTTCGTTGAAATCTGTACTCCCCTGTGCCCTGTCGTTACCCTGAGTTTGCAAAACCACAAGGCTCCCAGGAATTTAGTTCAAAAATCATCACCCTTGCAAGCATAATACCCTAGCTAGGGCAGGAGAGGACTATAATTAATGGAAAAGAGCATGGAGACACTAGCTAGTAAATACTTCTCTGATTCTGAGGGCAATAAACAATCTTTCATGAAAATGCTAATTAGAGTATTGTGGTTTACACTGAGTTTGTAGTTTACAATTTATCAATAAATTGACATTTTTAAATTTACTCTTACATCAGCCTCATATGAGGATGGTTAATGTGAGTCATTCCCGGAAAGACTGATTACTCTTGTATTTGGTGTGGGATTAAGACTAAAAAAGGGAGAAAGAGAGAGACAGAGAGAGAGAGACCAGCCTTTGTGCCAGTAAAGCTAAGCATGCACCAGTTCTGTAAGGATCTCACCAAGTTTGTGCGAGTCTTTGATGCTGTGCTAATAACTAGCTCTCCTTTAGGTGACTCGAATCAGCCATAAAAGTAACCTTTTATGTATGTTCCTGGTATTTCTTAGAAGTTCCATGAAAGGATGACTACTTTTCACAAGGGAAAAAAACAGAACAAAACAAAACAGATTTAGATTATTCTGCCAGTGTTATTCATTAGTGAAAATTTGTTTTTAAATTACAAACCTATTAGTTCTACCCATATGCTGTTTCTTGAAAGCTACACATTTGTAAAATAGTGAGTCTTGTGAAGTATCTGTTTGTAAAATAGTAGTCCTAACTCTGAACACCCTGTTTCTAATATACATGGAATAAAAATCCTGGAAATAAGCTATTACTACTCTCTAAGTAAGTCCATTCTGCCATATATATTGCCTTGAGTTTTCAAAATACTCAATTTAGGGTTGTTTATTAATGTGTAGTCTTGGTTCTCAGTACTGTGAAATAAATTACATTTTTTTCTTTGTTATTCCTCAAGCAGAAATTTGGCTTTTCTACTATTTATCAAAGCTTCTCAGTTGTGTGCCCTTTTGTTCTAATTTGCTATACCTTATTCTAGAGAATTGTGTTTATGAAAATAGAAATAAAAAGCCCAGAAAAGTCCACTTGAAAAATATTCAGTTGAAATTTCCTCTTGGTTTACATATATTTTAATTTTACATGTCCTGTAGTCATCTGAGGGGTAAATCGTATGTGTGTTTTTTATTTCTAAAGTGCTTTGTGTATACCATTCCCCACAAATGGAAATATAGCTAACAAGTACAGAATGTTTAACTGTGTGGTAATTGAGAAAGATTCAGAGATATTTGGGATATCCTATGGATCATGGGCATTAGTCTGGCATACAAACAAAGTAGAGTAGGATGAACTAAAAAAATTAAAGAAATTTCAAATAGATGTTATCTATTATAAGGAAAACTCAATTCCTATGTCATTTTTCACATAATTGTACTTTCCCCCTTCCACAGAGACCTACTTTTCACATACTGTGAGGATTAAGTATTGGTTTTGAAATAAGTTAGTCTTATTTCATCATATCATCATCATCATCATCATCATCAAACAAAACAAAACGAAACAAAACAAAGCACTGACCTATCTATCTGAATTCCCTTCCAGATCTACTGCAAACATGATATGTGATGATGAAGAAACACTATCCTTTTGGAGACTCATCTCCAAAATTGTTCATAAAAAATATCATACTCTCCTCAGCATGCTTCTGTGAGGCTAAAATAACACCTATGAAAAAAAAATTTTTTAACTTTAAAACTAATGCAAAGTGATATTATTCTTATTATAGAGGACCTAATATAGTAGTACTTCCTGCAGGCTCTGGAGCCAAACTTTCTTGGTTCACATCACGACTCTTACTAGATATTTGACCTTAGGCATGTTACTTAATATCAGAGTGCCTCAATTTCTTCACCTGTAGAATGAGGCTAACAGTTCTTACCTAATAGTGTTGTGAGGATTAAATGAAATAATATGGTAAAGTCTGTAGTATAGGGCCCCAGGGCAGGGTCAGGGAGGGCATCCTAAATTTTCCTTGTTCTGAAATAGTAATATTTAAATATCTCATATAATATCAAGTTTTTAATTACTCTGTAATGCTTGATTCAGAGCATTCAAACCTTGTCAAAAAAAACTTTAGATGGGGGGAACCTGGTAGTTCAGTTGGTTGAGTGTTGGACTCTTTCTTGATTTCAGCTCAGGTCATGATCCCAGGGTTCCTGAGCTTGAGCCCTGTGTTGGGCTCTGTGCTGACAGTGCAGGGCCTGCTTGGAATTCTCTCTCTTCCTCTTTTTGCTCTCTCCCCCCCCACACACACATGCTCTCTCTCAAAATAAATGAATAAACATTAAAAAAAAATAAACAATTTAGATGGAAGTTTTCTGGTTCAGATCACAAATGACCTAATGGAAGAGATTTATTGCCTTTAGAAAAAGGAGGTCATGAAGACACTGCATAGCTACAAGAAACTCCCAAATATATTCTCAAGTTTGTTTCAAGCTGTGGTACCATCTGAACCTATAAGTCCAAACTGCTTTTAAAGGGACCCCTCAGTTCTTCCTCATACCACAGATACTTCCATGAGGATCATCATTTGATCAAAATGAAAGCTCCCAAAACATGGCAGTTTTCAAGACAAAATTTATACCTGGTTTTGAATTTGTGGGAAATATCTCTGCTTCCCCCAACTCTGGGTAATATTTTCTGCAATGACAGGGCCTCACTAGGGAAATCCTAACTGAAGATAATGGCATGATGTGTTAAATGCTGCCAATATTCCATTTAATATTAAGCAATTACATAACAGCTTTTTTAAATGCCTAAGATAAAACTGATACATTTATATTGAGTGCCCTGCTCCTTGTAAGGTCCATTCTTTTACTGATCTTCAACAAACACCATTTAAGTGCCAACCTACTATTACAAGAGTTTACTATTTTATTCTTGTTCCAAAATGGCATCAACAGTGATGGGGTGCTTTCAGGGGATTGTTGAAGAATTTTTGCAACAAAGGATAAGCTTGAGGAAATATCAGCCGTAGACATTGCAATGCTTTATCTCAGCACTCCTCAAATCTACACACCCCCTAATCAAACAAGCAGCTTTTATGGCATGCGCAATTGCAACTGAAGTATAACTGACTTCTGCAGAACTGGCTTCCACAGGATTTCCTGTCCAAAAATCACCCCGTGGTCATCTGTAGCTAAATGGTTACAAATCATTAAAGTTGGCAAGACACTCCTAGCCCAATATATATATTTTTAAAGAAGATGAAGTGACTAAACCCCATCATTTGCAAATCCCCCCGGACTTCTTTTATTCCCATTCTTTGCGCTGGGTAAGGAGGGAAAAACAAAAACAGGCAAACAAAAACCCTCCCTTCATAATATCTGTTTGTTCAAGGTGTCATTTCCCTGGAAGGTTATTTACAGATTTCTTAGCGCTGAGCTTGCCTTGCCTGATAATTACTTACTGAAAGAAATGTGCTCTTTAGGGCGAACTGTTCCTTTAACCCCTTTGGCTCCCTCTTCGTTGGAGGCAAGCAGGGCGTGCTGCAGTGTCTGGGAACCCACCTAGAGGGCCCCCTTGACGCCAGCACATCCCTTGTCAGGCAGCAGTCTCCGCAGCCGAGCGGGCTGCTGCAGAGTTAATGTACAGTACCACGGAGCCTGCAAGTGTCCTGAGCTGCTCAGAGCCGGGCGTGCGGCACAGCCCAGGGCAGACAAGGCGACTGCGACGATTCCAAAGGTTCTGCTGGAAATTCGGAGCTGGGAGACCCCAGCAGGAGCCTGTTGCCTTTGTGTTTTAAAAGCATGCAAGGTCTGTATAGCTTGGGCATGAGAATCTTTCAGAAGATGTCAGCGCATCAGAGTAAATGACACCTATTGGGGAATTGAATTTGGGATAAAAACGAAAGAGACAGAGACAGAGACAGAGAGAGAGAGAGAGAGAGAGAGAGAAGAGAAAAGAAAGACAGCGGGGGAAGAAATTCTTAGACAACGTCTGACTTGCAGCCGTGAAATTCATTTTCTTTCCAAGGCAACATATGAAAAGCCCGCACATGGTTTTGATAACAAATTAAAGGGGTTTCTGCAGTGAAAGGATCAATAGCTTAGTCATTTTACCTAAAGAGAGCAGACAGCCTTATTATGGGGTTAGGCAGCAGAAATGAATTTCCTCATGACAGCACCTTCTGAAGTCATGATGGTAGCTAATGGTAATCCTGTCTTGCAAAGCAGAAATTGCTCATTGCCTTCCTACTTTTACTGTTGAAAACCAGCAATTCTGTGATTTGGGAAAGAAGTTGGCTTTGATGATACATGGTTTCTAGCCCCTCTGCCCACGTCTTTGTCCGACGTGTCTCAGAAGGCAGCGCTGCGTTAAAGTGACCACACATGAATATGTGCCTAAGAAAGAAGAAAAAGCAATATTCATTTCTAAAGGACAGCATGGCAAAGCAACCTGAAGTTTTCCATTTCCCTTCTCACACTTCTTTAACAAGGATAACAAGAAACTGTCTTTTGACTCCTTTTTTCCCACATTCCAGAGTCCTTCCTGAGAGGATGCATTAATTTACACTCTAGGCCAGTTGCATTTTACCAGGACAATATCTGCCACCATTTAGGATTAGCGATTGAACTGGTTATTATAGTGTGTCGACTAACTAGTGGAACCTAAATGGATGGACCCATACCTGCAGTGCTCTGTGATCTTTCTTTTTGCCAAATCCTGGAAGGGCTTTTGTTGTTGCTATTTGTTTCTGGGGGGCATTTTTTTGGAATTCAATACTTGTTGCAATAATTGCCCATGATAGCTGCTCCAACAGGAGAGTTGGAATTCATCTATGAAAATCACTCCATATAACAGATGAGACAAGGAAAATATTAATGACAGAAGATCTGCAAACATGATGCATGTGAATAACTTCCCCTTTAGAAGGCATTCCTGGATATGGTGAGTAATCGATCCCCCCTTCAGTTCGTAAAACTCAGGGTTATGAAATTCCATGATAGGTACCAAAGGTGGATTTTTCTTGAAGAAGAATATTAGTATCAAGTGAGGATGAAAAGTAAAACATGTTTAAAGCCAAATGTTGTCTGGGAAAGTCGTGGTTATGCAATAACAAATTACTTATTAATATAAAAACATCCCCAAATAAGAAGACATTTACAGTTGCTAACATTTCATAGAGGAAAAAAAAACAGTAATTTTGAGAATGGCAGATATTTAACTCATAAATAAAAGAAAAAGGGAGGTTTGGATTTTTTTTCTGTTTTCTTTGATTTGCAAATTCCCTGGGGAAGGACACACACACACACACACACACACACACACACACACACACGTATTTCTGACACTGAAAGTCAACTTGCTTGGCCTTAGTTCTTTCTGAATTTCCAAAAGGAGGTTAAGGGGAAACTTAGAACGTGGATTCAGTTTTAAAATAATACTAAGATGTGTTGGTACCTCACATTTAAGGAATATTTTAACTGTTTAGAGATATTTCTACTGGAATGAAATAATCTAATAGAATTCTAACACGTGAATCATGAAGTGTTCAGACTCTTAAAGCATTTGCTTACTACATTGACATTTTGTTGTGTATTAAGGTTAAATGCAATGCATTTAAGGTCCCAGGTGATGTGACATCATGTACCATTTCTTATTAGAGTTGCTGAGGGTGGTATAAGGGCAGAGCTCCTTATTTTAAAATTGCATGATTTTACCATACCTTTTGGGTTGACTGGATTTAAATCTCTTCGCAAAAACTTTGTCAGTACTTGAGGGCACATTTTAAGGTTCTGTGTAACATGGTTTGTTTTGGAAACTGCAGTGTGTCTGATTTTGAACGTATATTTTCCAGGTAAATTTTTTGGCTGGTGTTAGGATACGTAAAAAAAAAAAAAAAATCAAAATAGAGGTTTCTAAGGGTTTTTCTAGCTGCTTTCATGACAGTGTCTCAAATGAAAGCTTTCTGGTATCTTAAGCCTTTGCCAGCATCATCTTCTAGTTTGTTATAGACGTTTGAACTTGTTAGCTGAAAGTCAGTTGTAGAGAAGGGTGGGTGACATCCTCTGTCACTCTGGGAAGGTACTCATTTTCTATCAATACCAGATACGTCCAGAACTGACGCTGTGGCGTATCTTCCTTCTCTGCTTTCCAGAGCCACCGTCCCCAGTCTCTAATATGGGAGGGAGTCTGGGTGACATGCCTGCAAACCTTAATGGCCCCCTTCCAAATGCATCACCAGAGCTCCCAACTGAGTGGGAGCTTTGGACCCATGGCCTTACTGATCCTGATGATGAGGTTCTGCTATCAGCAGTAAGGTCCCTGTCATTCTCACAGAATCATTCACATAAATAGTCTTTAACCTTAAGATAAAAAGGTCTTGGAAATGGTCCCTGGCACATAGTAGGCATTTGTCAAATATTTATTTTTTTTTCTTCTGTTCCTTTGCCTTTCTTCAAGGTTAAATTTGTAGCTATTACAACTTGTTTAGGGGGAAAACTCTCATTCTCATTTCTAAAAAGTGTACCTTGCTATAAAGCAACAGTTTTTGTTCTGCCTAAGCCCTGATGTTTGGACCCATTTGTTTATGTTGCAATAGGTAGGGTACAGGTGCTCTTTGAATACCTAATGTTCATTATAACCACCTCTTATTTTGTTACATTTACCTCACCTCTACTTTTAACAGGAAAGACATGAGCTATTCAACTGTATAGTTTTTGAAAGAATGCAAATGTGCTTATTCATGCTCCTCTAGATCTGTAATATATATGTTTGAAAGCTGTAAAAAAGAAGTTAGAGTCCTGGTGGTTTTCCTTTGTGCCTGAAGCTACGTAGCCCTTCATATACTTCACTGCATCATGTGCCAATCTCTTGTTGTTTCTGTTTTTGTTGTTGTTGTTGTTGTTGTTGTTGTTGTTGCAAACTGAGCCAATGTGGAGTGTGAGTGTTCTGTATATCTATTCTTGCCTGGGCCCTCTAGAAGGATTCTAAGACGTTGACCTCAAAGGAAGAAGGTGGTGTTTTTTTCCAGGTGACCCAATTAGTGTTGTGCTTGTTTCTCAACTTGCCCGGTTGTTGTTTTCCTCTTATTTTTAACCTCACATTTCAATACTGCAGTAAGAGATTCTAGGTGTTGGTTGACAGAAAACCTTCTTTCCCTTTGTCCTGCTGTAAGAGTCCCTATTGGATTGGATTCCGTGCTCATGAATTACTGTGCTATGAATAAAGGATTTGCCAAGTTGTTCTCCTCTTCACGTCCAAAGACTCTTTTTCCTCCTTCTCACATGCATGTCTTTTTTTTTTCTCTTCTTTTCTTTTCTTTTCTTTTCTTTTCCTTTATTTTCTTTTTTTTGACAAAGGGGCAGATCAGAAGTTGGCAACAGATCAGTGCCAGGGACTAATACACATTTTAAAGGAGATATGTACTTTAGTTTGATGATCTCTGGCTCATCTCTGTGAAGGCTTTCAACCTTTGGATAAGCAGGACAAAGAGGTGCGCGCTCTTTGTCTCTTCTGCTTTTTGAGGTGCAAGAAGGAGGGAAAATTGAGATCTAGAGTGGTCTTCAAAAATTCATTGGAACCATTAGATTCAAATAGAAGCCCCTGTCTAGTGCTCGTACTTGGACTGTCATCCTCCCGCCCTAAGGCTATTGTGTTGAGAATTGAGCAATAGTATTACAAATTCATTGTTTATTGGTTGCAAGTTAAAGTTAGTAAGTGGTCTTATTACTTATCTTAATAGAACACTAACCCTTAAGTGCTAAGAGAGTGATATGAAGAATGTGCTTTTCTTGTTTAAAGCACCATTAGAAATATTTGCTGGAGAATTTTATTGCAAAGCCTTCTTTCCATTACACTTATTGACCTTTTTACTTCCAGGCCAAACAAAGATTAAGGTTTGCCTCACTAGGTAAATAAGTACTATATATCACTTCTTATTTTTTGTTCTGGTGAGCTGTGAGAATAGAGTGATAGTCTGGCAATTCAGGAGTGGGTCTTCTTGCATGGTTGGAAGAAGGAAATACAAGTCAGCTTTCTAGGAATTTAAATTTCATTTAGCAGCAATTAAGAGTACTCTTCAGAAGCATCGTGCCATAGAATCATACACAGGGATCTAACAAGAGTGACATAATGTAGTGTGCTTAGCATATGTCTGTAGATTTTTGCCTTAGGTAAAAGTATAACAAGTTTGTGTAATCTGATTTATAAAAATGCTATAATTTTATGGCAGAAACACCAGGCCAAGTCGGATGCAACTGAATTGTATACTTACAAGATTTAGGAGGGTATTCAATATCTTTACCTCCTTTTTATGATGGACTCAGATGACTCTGAGCGAAAAGAGTGGGAAACAGAAACCAAAGGGCCCTGCCACGGGAGGTTGCACAGTGCTGCTCTTGGCGTGCTCCTTTGAGGAAACCTGAGGAAGATCTGGGATTAGTGACTGTGGATGGTGATTAACTATTTTACTTATTTTGTGCTTAGGATTTTAAATGCTTTCATCAAATTTTCTTTATGTGGCTGAGAGGTGACTCCAATCAAAAGGCAGAATAGGGTGACTGTGGTAACTTGAATCACCCATGAGGTTTCTTTCCCCTTTTTTCTAGGCCCCCTCATCCTTTCATCAGTCTTACCCTCCCTGGTTCCTAGTAAGGTTTACTCTAGCAAGTCATACTTTGGTTGTTCTTCTATAAACCAAGGGTTAGACTCGCATACCAACTCATTTTGTTTTCTTTCAATCAAATCCTTTATGGACTGAAACAAGATATAAATCATTGTATCAGTAATATCAGAGAAAGGCATGATGGCCTGATTCTTAATGTAAGGATCATCCTTATTATCTAGCCTCTTACTGTCTTATCTTTTAAGTTTTCCTTTCCTTCATTTATTGAAACTATAGAAACTCAACCAAGAATTGCATTTTCCAGAGTTTAGATTTTGGCCAAAATAATAATATCACTTGTCTGATGAGAATTTTAGTGAGTGGGAGAAACTGTGTATGCGTTGAAGGACAAAATGCATGAAGTCTCACGCAAGACAATGGAGCTCTACTCAATTTTAGTTAACCTACAATTTCTGCCAGTGTTTGTTTGTCTTCTAATGAGATTTCAGGTCATTGCTTCTCTCATTTCAATACCATCTCTATCCCGGAGTGACAAAACTACTCATAAATTCTAGAATCCTAATATGAAACTTTCAGATTGATTCTGAATTCCTGTTGTGGCCAAATAAAATTTATGGCCAGTAGAGTTTAGGTAGAGATCATAATTTTACAAACTTATCTGGTTCACAAATCTCCGTGGCTCAATCGCAAAGTCAGCCATTGTTTAAGGCAGAAATTCAGGTTTAGGTATAATAGAGCAAAGTCTTTCCTTTGGATGAAGTGTTGATCCTATTAAACACATAATTTTTCTCTAGGTTTTCTATTTTATTCTCTTTTATTGTCTCTAGCTGAATTCTCTTTAGTGTCTGTTAGCAGTATCTTATACTTATAAAATAAAAATTATAAGTCATATTTTTTGTAGAAATCAATTTTGGGATTGTACAATAGAGGAGTAAAGTGGCCATCAGTCATATCAGCATGCCCACAACTTATGGAAATTAAATGTAATTTTTAGTCTTGGCAGACCTTACACTGTAGTAAAATACTGCATTTTAAACTGACAGGTTACATCCTCAGTGGGTCAAGAGGGTGGCCCTTGTCAGAAAGGCTTTAGACAATCCCTACAAAAGAAAGAAAGGGAGAAAATATTCCCCATCATGGGAAAATGAATAGCTTTGAATTTGGGATATTTTGATTCTATTAAATTCTTCACTTCCCACTCTCCTTCATAGTTTCTGTATCCCTTTTAGCTAACTATTACTGAGTTCCATTCACTAATGTTTAGGTATCTGGGTTCAGAGAAAAACAGGCAAGTAAGGAAAAGAAGAATAGTTCAGAATTCTGAGAGGAAGAAAATCCCAAGGAGGGAACTTAACCAGTTCCTCACTTGCTGCAGGTTAGAAGCCTCTTCCTCCCTCCCTCCCTCCCTCTCTCCCTCCCTCCCTCCCTTCCTTCCTTCCTTCCTTCCTTCCTTCCTTCCTTCCTTCCTTCCGTAGTAACCACACATTACCTTTTCCTCTTCTCCTTTGGTCATACCCCACAACCATGAATGCTCATTCATACCTTGTCTAGCTGTAGCATCATTCCCATCTTTTTTACAATAGCTTCTAATGACCCTGAGCCATAGATTAACTGCTGTAGCTATTTCTCACTTGATGGACTCTTGGGTGGTGTTTCCAATTGTTAGAGAAGCCAGCCTGTAAACATATTTAAGGTTTTCAACTAGAGATTATATTGTATGAAATTGTGGGATACATATTTGTTTCAAGGGTGGATAATTGAGATTTTATATAGTCAGGTTATTGGCTAGGGAAAAACAGAACCAAAACCCCTCAGGTTTCTGCCTGTAAATTCTATTGTTAATGGTTTATATGACCTGGTGAAAGCTGTTTGAGTTCTTCATCACGTGTGGAAAGTGAGTCCAGCAGATTTTCCCTGCTTGTGTAGAAGAGTAGACTATTAAAAAAAAACTCCCATAGCACATAGGTAATAATAACTTATTAGACTTCTAAACAATGATGTTCTAAAACCTCTTGAGTGAATTTCCTAAAATATAGGTAACAATTATAACCACTGGATACTTCATAGAAGAACACTGATTGAACACCATTTCCCAACAACCCATTTCTGCACATGCCACCTGTTTTCACATAAATTACATCATTTAATGACAATGATAACTTTTAGAGGGGGGTCTTATTTGAATCCCTCTTTGCAGATGAGGAAAGTAATGCTCAGAGAAGGCAAATAACTTGCCCAAGGTCCTGTATCTATTACTTAGGGTTGCTGATCCACTCAAAACCCAAGTTCGGCCTCACTTTAAATCCCACTGTATTTTTATCACCATATGTTGTTCTGTGGCAGATGCCTTAGCACTCTGTCTATGGACCTTCTGGAAAGCAGATTAGCAGTAAGAGCAGAGAAAATAAGCAATTTCACTCAGTTAGCAAGTGGGGTGAGTAAATGGGATGCCTAGTGAATGTCAGCAGCCTTTCCCCGAGAAACCCTTCCTGGTCATGTTAGCATATGACCTATACTTCAACCATGTCAGCAGCTCTTTTTGTGTTTTCTCAGAATGAGAAATTTTACAAGGAGTTTGAGGTGAATCATGTTCCCAGGGGTACTCTGGTCTGCGGGGTCCTTTTTTGTGGATTAGAGAAAGGTGCTTCTCTGGGCAGATATTTTAGGAAAGATGCCCCACTTCAGGCAGATGAATTAGAAATGCAGAGTGTGGTGTTTCATGAATGGATAGAGCCTCTGTGCAAAGCAAAAGACATGCCTTCCTCTGGGCACCTCTTCGGCAAGTGGAGCAAGCATGAGTTGAACTTGGCTTGCTGTGCTGTTGGGCAGTGATCAAACTGCACCAGCCGTCACCCTGCTTTGACATGGGCTCCACCTCCACCTTGAAGGGCAGTTTTGACAGTCAGATGAAATGCTTTTGACAGTGCTTTGCTGACAGTAAAAGATCATTTAAGTTTTGGATTTTGTTACATCATTATTATTTTCTTAAAAGTCTTCTAATTACAAGTTGTTAACATAAATATTTTTTTGCACAGGTAAAGAATATTAACATTTATTGAAATTCGAGCCAGTGTAGAACTGACCAAAAAAATATTTTTATCATGAATTTGCCCAATATCTTAGCTTCCAAAAAATGTCATTCTGGCTCAATTGGATTAGAACATGTGGAACATACTACTGATTCATTTAAGCACAGGGGACTCCCAGGTACATGCGATAACAGTCCTGCCTTGAAGATACTCAAAGACTATTGAGAAGAACAGCCACAGAAACAAATAAGTACAGAGCAGTAGAGAACATATTAGGATATACAAAGGTGTATACAAAGTGTAATAGGAATTCAAAGGGAGAAACAAATGGCTGGTCCAAATACTTTAAAGAAGTCTAGAAATGAGGAACTAAAAATATACTTGACAGATTTGAGAATTAGTAGTTATTGGCAACAGTTTGGAGAGTGATTTAAGGGAACATCTCAGAGTGAGTTCTATTTCAAAGGTTATAAAAGAAAAGAAAATTAATGCACACTACTTGCAAAATTTTGGACAAGGACAAAAAGAAGGAGAGAGAATGGAGAGCAAAGTAGTTAGTGAGGGATACCAGGAATTTTAAGGATCAAGGGGGACACCCCACAGGAAGTGTCCAGGGAGAGGATCAGCATGGTGAAGGACATGATTTCCTCCCAGACAACAGAGAGAAAAAGGAGGGTGAATACAAGTAACAGAATTTAAGGAGGTGGAAGGAGAAGCTGAGGGAGTTTTGGTCTCATGCCTTCTGTTTTCTTTGGGAAGTGGATTTTAAGATTGTATCTCAGAGGAAGGACCATGGGGAGACAAGTGAAGGAGCTTGGCCATGTTGTGGAAAAGTTTCTGTAGACAGTTGGAAAGGCTGCTGAAGAGGGAAGTGTATGATATCAAGCAGGTTGAAAAAAGTCGGTGATAATGAATGTATAAAGTCACTAACAATCTTGTCAGGAAAATGGGCAGATATGTGATGGAAATCTGCAATTCTTGATGACTAAATTGGGAAACTGTTTTGTCATTAGAATTTCTCCTGTTGATTATGTTCTTGGGGATTCCACAGAATGCAGAATTGATTTCGTTGTTGGTGTTTTCTACCTGGTAGCAGTGGAGGCTGTTGTTTGAACATATTAATTAGATTGCAATTCCAGTGTCATGACCTAATTTTGGAAATGTGAGATTTCCTAGGCTTCCTGGAAATAACTCTTGAGTGACAAATGGAAACTCTAAGGTGTTTGCTTTGAATTTTATCTTCAAATACATAAAAATCACAGGGGGAAGAGAAGGCAAATGATTCAGCTTTGTTCGATTTTTAATAGGAACCTTTCTGTGGTTTATGTTGGGATGTGACAAACCCGTGTGTGTGTGTGTGTGTGTGTGTGTGTGTGTGTGTGTATGACCTGCTTTTACAAAGATTTCTTCAAAAATCTTCTGAAGTTTACTTGCAAGTGTCACCCATCTCTGAGAAACTTACTGAAAATGACAAAACATAATATGACTTTAGCCAGAACTGGCATAACCTATTTTAAATATTTATAAATTTACATGATCTTTTATGTTTCCATGATATTTAGGGGAAAGAATGTCAAATATACATTGCAAATTAAAGGAACTTGTTGAATAGGTTTCTTAGGCTGTTAATTCTAAACCCTATAGTGTATAGTGAGTTGAGAAGATATTACGAATTCCTTTCATCTTTTCTAATCATCAGCACTCTTTCTGAGGTCACTAGAGCTTCCTCCTTAATATTCTTGATGTTCTGTGCACATAATTACTTTGCATGGGCTTTTTTTGTGAGATTTCTGCTGAAGCTCTAAACGTCTAAATAAGGTCCCAGCCAGTCCCAGTCACTTATAAGGGAGTTTCATTATTCCCTTCCTTGGAGTTGCCATGTTTTCCTTTTAATTGAAAGATGAGGAGATTGAACTAAATGATCACTAATGATGCTCTAAACACCTGAGATTCTATATCCTACCTGATTAATTACTCATTCCTGTATTGTTTCGGCTTAACTGTCCTTTGAAGGGGGTGCTGAGAAATAATTCAGTGATCAACAAACTATGCAGAGACTACACCCTGATGCCTTCCTGAAGTATTTGCTCTCCCACTCCCCGCCGCTGCCCAGAAAGGCCCTTCATCTTTCAGCCTTAGGCATTTGGCATAATTCCTTCTTCACAAAGCTCCACTTTAAACATCAGCCTTATTCATCATCTGGATCAGATGGCAACTTGCTGCCCATTACTGCTGATATTCACAGTAGCTTAGAAAATATTTCTCACATACCATTTATGTGTCCCTTATGTCTACTCCACTCTTCTCTTAGTCAAAGATCTCAGGATCCTCCTCAACTAGCTCCCATCCAGTCTAAAGAAATAACATGAAATGAAGTTCTCAGTATCAGAAATCTTGCCACTGGCATGTTTGTGTTTGCATATTTGCTCAGTAAATTTAAAACCAACAGTTTACTTAATTACGGAGAAGCCCTTCATGTTTTAGAGAGGAAAAGGAAGCTGGCAGTGGACAGTGTGCACATTGAAACCCATGTCATCGAGAGTAGTGGAAGAGACTTCACAAGTCGGAGTTAGATGTGGAGTCCTTGGTATTCAAGTTTTAATAGAAGAAAATACTTGTTGAAAATTCCCATTTGCTGGCAAGTAATCCACACAGGTTTAATTTTTGAGATGGGATGAATGCTAAGGTATATCGATCGGGGTGTCACCATGTTAAAGATGACCACATTTTTTTGCTCAGCCTTCGCTGCATATCTTTTTGCTTCAGGGAACTTTCTGTGAATAAGCTAACCTTTAAGACTTCATAGTAGCCAATCATATTGCATTCTATTCATGAGTAGCTGTGACTACTTTGTTCTATTTTAGAGATCTAGCACTTGGCACAGTGTCACATATACACAGTGTCACATATAGTAGGTGCTCTGTAAAGTTGCCCTCAAAAAATGAGTATGTGCAATGAAAAAGATCAGTAACAAAAATTACATGGTTGGAGTATTAATTATTTTTTGCGTTGTTCAAATTGGATTATCGCGCCATGGTTTGAGATGAAACAAGCAAACTTATGCTATACATACAATAAAGAGAATAATAAATATCACCTTTGAAAGGTTCTTTAATGCCAGGAAGGTACTAAGCTTTTTATATAATTATCTAATTTGGGGAAGATTCTCCTTAAATCCATGCCTGAGGGTGTGCTGTTTCCTAAGGGTACAACCTCTGGTAAGTTACCTAACTTCTCTGTGCTTCAGTTTACCTCTCATCAACTAGGGGCAATAAATAGTTCTCACTTCATAGGTTTGCTGTGAAAAGTAAACGAGAAAACCTGTCACATGCCTGGAAGGGCACCTACCACCCTAGGGTAGCCAGATTGCCTAGGGTAATCTGGTTGCTCAGTTACAGGTCCCTCCAGCCTCGGGCTGCCCACCAGCTCTAGATCACTTGGAGGACAAAACTGCTTCTTCTGTATATCACCTTCTTGGAACATTTCCACATATACCAGAGGCATTGCCTTGGGTTGCACTTGAATTATGGGGAATAACGCATTCCTCCTCATCTCTCTTATCTCAACAAGAATCACCTACCCTTGGAAAGCTGCTGTGCTCTCCTGTTTTTAAGAAGTTCCTATTTCCTAAAGGATGAACTTTCACCTTAGGGGTTGGGTTGTCTTACTCATGCCCTTCATCATTAGATTCGCTCTTCCTAGCACAGTGCCTGGCACATAGGAAGTGCTTGATTGGTGCTTAGGGTGCAAAAGTACATTTACAAATGTGTGTACCTGGAATTTAGTGCTCTCAAGATTCATTTTTTATCTTACAGGAAACAATCCAGGTCTTTGGATAAGTAAAATTTCTATAAAAATTGTCATCTTGAGCATAAATAATTCCCACACATCTTGCTTTCTGATACTGGGGAGAGTCTAACAGCATCTGCAGAGGTAGCCATCCCACTGAATTTTGTTTATCTGCAAAATCCAAATGCTATTTCTCTGAATCACCTCCTTTGCTAAGACTTTAATTATTTCTGTAAAACTTATAACAAGCTCTTTTGCTTTTATTTACAAGAATCTTTCTTTTCTTGAAGAGATTGGTGTTTTACATTTTTGGCCAGAAAAAAATTGTGTAACTTAATTCTGCAGCTGGCCCATTTCTTCATTTATAACATATGTCTATTTCTTCATTTATAACACTTATGTTACATTTTAATTATTTTTTTTTCAAAAGACAGTATACAGTTCTTAGATAGAGACCAGACTCCACCTGTGGCTCTTCCTTTGCTCGTCCATCTCATCCATCAGATCACATTCTGAAAAAATCATCTCCTTTGATCTCTTCTCTTGCCTAGAAAATGTATTGGCTCTACATGGCATACAGGACAGCAAGCATAATGCCTTGTCTCCTTGACCTCTGCCTTTCTAACTTTATGTATAAATGATTAGTTCCATTAGTATTGGTGTTATTCCCCTCATTATTCCACAGAACATATTGTATATGTATGTTTTTAGGTATACACATTCTTCCTTTTTTAAAAAAAAATCTATTTATTTTGAGAGAGAGAGAGCATGGGGGAGGGACAGAGAGAGAGGGATAGAGAGAATCCCAAGCGGGTCCCACACTGTCAGCATGGAGACCGATGTTGGTTTCAAACCCATGAACTGTGATACCATGATCTGAGCCGAAACCAAGACTTGGATGCTTAACTGACTGAGCCACCCAGTCACCCCTAGGTATACATATTCTTTAGCAGAGAGACTACAAACATGTATTTTTAAGTCACAGAAACCTTCCATGGAGTAAAATCTTCAGCAGTGACCTAATATTTAATAGAGATATAACAAGTGTCCAGGAGCAGCTTTACATAAATGCTTCACTTTTGAAGAAGGACTGGGCAAGCTGGAGCCTGGCTAGTCAATACCCCTGCCATGCCTCCCTCTACCCTTTGCTCTAGCATCCTTGATGGGGCTCCTTGGTGTCAGAAGACAGTGCCCTATAGTGTGATGGACCTTTTGTTGGAAGGCACTTACACCCTCTTGCCTTTTGCCATAGCAAACCCTCTAATCCATCAGAATTTGGTTTTCTTGGCCTTTCCCGAACTTGAGGTAGAGTGAAGCCCCCCTTCTGTTCCTCTAGAGACCCGGCACTTCCTACTGCATAATTTGTGTTGCTATACAGTAGTTCATGTCCATATACAGAGAGGCAGCTAACTTAGTGGCTAAGAGCACTGATTCTTGATCCAGAGTGCTTTATTCAAACCTGGATCCAAACTTCCTAACTGTGTGACCCTGGGTAAGTTGAGCAACCTCTCTCTGCCTCAGTTTCTTCATTTGTAAAGTGGAAGGAATAATAGTTTGTACCTCAGAGGCTGCCGATAGGATGGGATGTACCCTATATAAAGAGCTTATAAAGGTACCTGGCACACTGGTGCCCTTCCAGGTGGGCTGTTACTAGAGCTATTGTGTCTCAGTACTGGGTTAGGTTGCCTCAGAAGCAGCGCCAAGAGAAGGATTCAGGTACACATGTCTTATTCAGGAGTTGATCTAAGGAAAACTAGTGGGAAAGTGGGGAAGTGAGACAGATAATGGGGGGGAGGAAGGCCATAAGGGTACATTAATGCTCAAGTAACTGAGGTGAGCAACTGGGCTTAATCCTATTAGGACCTCTGGGAGATGATGTAGAGCTTGCTTCAGAATTGCCCTATCCAAGAAACAAAGGCACTGGAGAATTTATGATCCAACTTTCATCTTCACGGCACCCATGGCTCCTTCTAGGAATTAATTCCTGGCATTTCCAGCCTGGCCTACATGCAGGCAAAACCTTATGTGGAGTACTGCCCATGCTTAGACTAGGATTCCATCAGGATGGTATTGCCAAAGGGATATGGACAGGCCTCTGATAGTGATTCCTCCAGGACTGTGAACAGAAACTCTTCAGAGCTTTCTGCGTTATTCTGTTCTCTCTATTTTTTTCTGGCCCATGTACTAGATCTTTATGGAATGAGTAAATGATATAACACATGGATTTTTTTTTCTACTTGATCTTCAAAGCTCTCTATAATTGAGTCTCACCCACTTCACCCAGTCTATCTTTTTTTTTTTAGTTTATTTATTTATTTTTGAAAGAGAGAGAGGAGGTAGCAGGGGAGGGGGCAGAGAGAGGGAGAGGGAGACACAGAATCTGAAGGAGGCTCCAGGCTCCAAGCTATCAGCATGGAGCCCAACACGGAGTTCGAATCCATCAACCATAAGCTCATGGCCTGAGACAAAGTCAGATGCTTAACTGACTGAGCCACCCAGGCACCCCACCCCCCAAATCTATCTTTAAATCTCATGATTCCTGAACTAGATTTCTCTTTTTTAATTATGTCAGTCTCTCCACTGTTCTCAAAGAAAACCATCTGATCTCCTTACATGGGATGCTCTGCACTCTGCTCTTCCTATCGAAACCCAACCTGTCCTTCCAAGTCCTCCTGTTTCTACCAGTTCATCTCTTCCATGAAACCTTTTTTGACCTCAGACATTTCACTTCTTTAAAGTGCCATTAACATAAAGAAGACTTCACAGTTTAGTGTTTGATTATCTGCTCACTGGTGAGATTCCATAATTGAGATGTTTTAATGCTAAATAGAAATATTTATGTCTCATATATTATTTGTCTTTTTCACAGACTTGGCCACATCATCCATAGTAAGCAGTATTAAACAATGAGAGGCAGTGGTCGGTGAGCTCTGGAGTTAAACAACCATGGTTGCATCCTTGTTCTTCCACTGAGGAGCTTTGTGACCTTGAGCAACTCTATAACTTACTTGCATCGCTTTTTTCCTCATCTAAAAAATATGGCTTAGAACCCTATCTCATCATATTGCTGTGAGGATTAAATGAGATAGTTATCTACAATGCTTAGTACAGTTCTCCTCAGAAAGTAGGTGCTCAATCAACAGGATTTGCCAGATTTTCAATTCTGAAATACTCAATATCATCTCAAATTTTTGTTCTTCTTTAGTTTCTGATTTTGCTATTGTTTTCATGTTAGTTGTTGTTAAAAGTAGACATTAAATGACATCTCAAGAAAAATACTGACATTTGAAATATTGAAAATATTGGCATTTTATATGGAAAATAACTTGTCAATTGAACCTTTAAATATGTCGTATTTTTCATATTTCACTTAAAATATCAACCATATCTACCAGATAAATGATGATTAAAAACTTGAAATCTCTTTACACATTAGAATAAGGTTTTACTCTTATTTTATTGTGAAAGAAAAGAACTATTTTATATATTTATGTATTTTTCAGTAAGAGCATATCCTGGAATGTTAACTCAAACTTCAGCATTTTAAGGATATAGAAACTGAGCTGAAACCAAGAGTCATATGCTCAACCAGCTGAGCTACCCAGGCACCACAGGAGAAGATGTTTTAAACTGAAGTAGTTGTATCATATATCAGAAATGGCTGCAAGAGATTGTGCAAAAAAACCCATCCAGCCCTCATTTTCCCATCCCAATAGCAAGGAGTATGAGAATCTGGGCACAAAGAGGAGAGAGGAAAAGGAGACAGCACGTGTATTGTGACAAAGCATTTGAGAGGTCTCATACCCATGTCTTTTAGCAGATAAGTAGTATGATAGAAGGGAAGGAGCCCATGCTATATAGCCATACTGAGCTAAGTTCACATTTAAGTCTAATGTTATCTGGTTGGTTTTGAGAAAATTACCTAACCTTCATGAGCATCACTTTCCTCATTCATGAAAGCAAAATTCAACAGTACCAATCAGCCAGATTTGCTGTGAGGATTCAGTGAGATAATTTATTATTTATTTGTTTGTTTAAACCTTGCCTTTTTCCAGGCAGCATTTAAGGCAGCCAGCAAAGATATATAGCTGTAACTTTTAGGGAAGAATGATGAGGGAAGGGAAGAAGGAAACAAGACATAATGTTAATACTCACATGCCTATGTAATGAGGAGAAGAAATTTATATCACCTTAACAAATGGCACCAAAATCTTGGGGACGAGAAATGCCTGCTCCGTAAGAGATACTTTGAGGTTGCCATTGGCCTAGGAAAAGAGTCCCATGAGAATTTGGCTTCAGGTAGGTGCTCAGGTGAATTGAGGGTGAAAGCCACTCTCTGTATGAGAGGGGGTCTTTGGTCTGACAGAGCCACCTAGAATGGTGGAGATGAGGAACAGAGATTACAAGACAGGAGAGGCTGAGAGGATGCCTAAGGAAGGATGAAAACTCTGTTCTGAGTCCATAAACAACCCTCCCCAGCAAGGAGAGATAGAGACAGAGATAGAGATAAGATAGAGACAGAGATAGATAGAGATAGCAAATCTAAAAGGAGTCATGTTAAGTTAGCAAGAGAGTCTATGAGCCCTTCCTACAGGAGATTATCACAGATCAAGTGCTGAGTTTTGGGACTCTTACTGGTCATGAATTTGGAAGTCCAAACCAATTTTGTTTAAATCTCAAGGGAGACGGAAAAGCCTCCAGCTTCTGGGAGTTTAGCAGGCCATGTAATTTAAGGGTATACCAGATGAAATATAAAGTTCTCTCTTAAAAAAATAATAAATAAAACAAAAATAAAAAATAAAATAAATTTTCCTTAAGCTTTCTAGAAGCTAGTGTAAATTAGGAAGCTTACGCACAAATCCCAGTGGCTGTTAGGTATACGTAGCTCACTGGCTCAGGGAAAGCACACCTTGTGATACTGACTGGGAGGAAATTTATCCTGTGAAAGCACATAAAGAGGAATGAGATATATAAAAATCTTAGCACCTGACACTTAAGGTGTTTGATAGGTTTTACTTCCCCTCCTATTCCTTTACTTCCCCACAGGTTTCTATGAAGGTCATAGTATATTTGAAAGCTATGGAAATTATAAAAGCTATTGTAAGTTAATAATCAAAGGAAATTCCATGTATCAGATTTTATTAAAATGTTATTAAATACCATTGAAAACATTGAGATATTCATAAAAGAATAATCTGAATAAAGATATGTTTCTTACAGAAAAATGCTCGAATTTTTTGTTTCTGTCTTGGAGTTAAAAGCACTCTCCCATACTTGCCTCTCATGGCCCATCATGCCACAGGGTTTTAGAATCCTCACTCCTCCATTTGTAATGACAACAGTAGTATACAGTGATGCAGCCTGGTGGGACTTTTAAGGGACCCACCTCTTAGAGGCAGATGTTCTTGAGTCTGTATGTGGATTTTTGTTGTGCAAGAAAGGAAATGTAAGTCAAACGTCTGAGGGAGGCTGCTCCCACTTGGATCTGCCAATTCTAGTCAGTTAACCAGATTGTTTCCCTGTGCTTGAAATGTTTCAAGCATAAATTCATATAATAAGGATAGTGGAAATCATGAAAATGATTATAAAATGACAAGCAGTCTGGAAAAAAATATATAGACAAAGGCTAAGTCTTCTGGAAAATTTTAAATCCTTTACATTTATTAGGTCAGTTTATATAAGTTTTTTTATTTAAGAATGTGTGATAGGACTGTTATTTATTTTCCCTCCAAAACACTGCCTTTGATAGTTTTAAAAATACTATAAAACCAAAAAGAATGGAATTCTAGATTATAGTATATAAAGGCTCTATGCAGTTTTCTCTTTTCCTATCATTTTCTTAATTTCTCTCTCCCAGTTAGATGAATTGGCTGTTGCGTATTGACACTAAGAATTTGATTGTAATATTAGAATAGACAAGTGTTTCACTGGGCTATGAGTAAAAAAAAACAAAAAAACAACAAAAAAAACTTTGATTGGCAGATGAGTTCATTTGTATCAAACAGCTTTAGTTGGAGAAAATCCACTACTTTGAAAGCAATAACACATCAGAAGAATTTTAAAGATTCCCCCATGGCCCCCTTCCTTTCTTCAGAATCTATTTTCATTCAGACTGGTCGTGAATCTGAGCTTCATGCTTTCCCCACACCTTCTGTAGCCCTGGTTTCTTCAGAGCTTCTGTCAAGACAGGCACACATAAAGGGGGGGGTGGGTGGAGAAAAAGGTTTCATTTAAAAAAATAGCTTTTCATAACCTGGTTCTTTGCACTTATTCATCAATAAGTGCTCCAGAATGGCTGAGTACACTGTTCAGGAAGCAACTAGCACATCAGTCTCCTGTCTATTGTTCTTAAATTAAGGTCCCTACTGCCTTTTACTTGTGCTTTGCCTCAACAAAGTGGTATGTGTAGGAACCTTGTGTCTAGCATGGAAAGAATCTCCTTCATTCCCATATTTCTTTTAAAAAAATCTCAAATAAAAATTCTTTAGGGAGAAGCAGATTGTTGTTTCATATATACTACAGTACATATGAAGAGTAGGATTGAGTACTTATTTCTTGGACATTTGTATGAATTAGTCTACAAACAGACCCTTCTTTTGAAAGGAACTAAAACCTAGATATTTTTATGGATATATTTTTCCTCTGCCAGTTTATTCAAATGTAGTCTTGGCTAATCTCTTATTTTGTTAACATGTCTACTTGATTAATATGTTTTTCCTCTCCTGTGATACTGATCTACAAATTCTATAGCTGTTACTTGTATTATTTAATCTAAGTCTACTATAAACAAACTTCTAAGACTAATGTCATTTGTCTTTCTAGATTAAAGATACCAGTACTATCACTGAGTAGCTTACTTAGTTGGAAATTTAGCTGGCATTCATTACTTATTTTTTCCTTGGATACTTTTCATTTTTGGCATATATATTAGTATTGTATATTCCTGAATGCATTAATGTTTAAAATATCTGTATCTTGGTTAGTAGAATTGATGGGGCTGAAGTGGATGGATCAATAACAGGACTTTAAGTGCATTTCAAGGAAACGTATCATCTGCATTAAGTCATTTTCTTCCAACATAGTTTTCACAATTTACAAATGAAATTTGTACGATTTTACCTATTTTCTTTAAAAAATTAGACAAAAATATTCTTTGGCCCTGCAACTTTAAAGTGTTTTTAAATTATTAATTTTGTATGAAATCATTGTTTATTGACAGGCAGTATATTTCTCATGGGAATACACGTACTTTATGATGTTCAGAAAATACCAGTAGATTAAGCACTGAGGTTAAAGAGTGCTCGCTTTCCACCATTACGTTCGGTTCTGATTTTATATCTGCATAGCTAGAACAAAGAAGAAGGTGGATTTTTTTTTTATATATATGAAAGCACCTCTGGCTGTGTCATCATAGGAGGGCTGTGATACATGAATACTTGACACCTCCAGGAAGCCAAGTATGGCATTTACAACCAAAGAATAATGTGCCAGCCTCATTCACAGTAATCACAGATAGTGTAGTAATTTGTATCTACCATCCAGTTTTGAAGGTAAAGTATGGAAGCTATTTTGGAGATTTCACATAACAACTGGGCTACATTCATAGAACTCAAATGACCCAAAATAAAGAGGTAATGAATGCACACTTGTCCCTGAATCTTTCAGACGCCAGCTGGAGGATTGTGCTCACTTTGGGGCTTTACACCTATTGGAGATGTCTCCAAGGAGTGACAAGGATGGAAGCAAACTCACTCCTTGTCACATATAAAGTGGCTGAAGGACTGTAATTGTTAGATGGAAGAAAGAAAACAATGCAGCAATTGAAGGACTGGTACTTGGATGATGCTGGTTCTTTGTGGCTGCTACTCTGAAATGGAACTAGCGAGTCCACCTGCAGTAAGAGAGATTTAACCCTAGAATGGGTCTGGATTGCTTTCATGGTCAGAAGCATTTCATGAGACACAGTTTGAATGGGTCCATTTGGGTTTGTAGGGATAGGCAAACATGCATTGTTTGCTAGAATCAAAAACCATGAGTAAATGATAGCATCTTCTCAGTTTGCTCAAATCTATCCTTTTTCTGGATGGTTTAAAACTTTGTATTTCTTCCCCGGTTTGTGCTGGGTTTTTGTTTTTTTTCGTGTGTGTGTGTGTGTGTGTGTGTGTGTGTGTGTCTTAGAACACTTAACTTTTCTTTACTCTTCTCTGTCCTTTTGAAAGATATATTCATGTAGATAATGCATATCACATGTAAATATTTTCTGCCTTTTAAAAGAATCATATGAGTCATATATTCTTTAAATGAGTCAGAAGTTCAGCAGTTTCCTAACATTCTAACCTGGCTTTAACTGATGATGTCTAACTTGAGCTAATATTTTCTCAAGAAATGTAGAGAAAGCAATTTGTCTTAGAGGTTAATATATGAGGAATACTATGTCTTTTTGTTTAAAATACTTAAATATCAGCTTATATCAGTAAGATTAGATCTTACTATTTAATTCGCCCAGTTTAAATTAAATGTATAGACTTATAGGATTTCTTTAAAATAAACTTCCTATTTTAAAAGTTTTAGAGTTATGGAAAAATTGCAATGAGAGCACATGTATACCACACCCACTTTCCTCTATTGTTAGTATCTTATATGAATATAGTACTTTTGTTACAGTTAATGAATCAATATTAACATAGTATTATTAACTGAAGTCCACACTTTATTTATAATTCCTTAGTTTTACCTGATACCCTTTCTCTATACTTTTTTTTTTATAATTTTTTAATGTGTATTTATTTTTGAGAGAGAGAGAGAGAGAGACAGAGCATGAGCTGGGGGAGGGTCAGAGAGAGAGGGAGACACAGAATCCAAAGCTGTCTCCAGGCTCCAAGCTGTCAGCACTTAACTTTTTGCCCGATATGGGGCTTGAACCCAAAGACCCCAAGGTCATGACCAGAGAGGAAGTCAGATGTTTAACCAACTGAGCCACCCAGGTGCCCCTCCTTTTTCTATTCTGAGCAAAGAATACACATTATGTTTAGTTGTCATATTTCCATAGAGTCCTCTTGGCTGTGGCAGAGTCTCAGATTTTCTTTGTTTTTGATGACCTTGACAATTTTGAGGACTACTGATCAGGTATTTTGTAGAATATCCCTCAGTTTGGATTTTTGGATGTTTTTCTCACCTTTGAGGAGGAAGACCCCAGGGTAAAGTGTGATCTCCATCACACTATCAAAATGACTTATTGCTATTGATGTCACTGATCACCTGGATGAGGTGGATTTTTGTCATGGTTTTCTACTGTAGACTTACTGTTTTCATTTTCATATTATATTGTTCAGAAAAGAAAGTTATTATGAACAGTCTAGACTTTGAGAAGGAAGGAGTTATGCTCAACCTCCTTGAAGGCAGAATATCTACATAAAGTATTTGGAATTCTTCTCTATTTATTCTGTTCTCTTCCATTTATTTATTTATCCAGTCATTTGTGAATATTAGTATGGGCCAATGGATATTGATTCTTTACTTTAGGTCAATAATATATCATTGCTCACATTCTTTCAGCTTTAGCCATTGGGAGTTTTTTCAGTTGGCTCTTGTGTCGCTTTGACATATTTTGTGTGATATTTTTTAAGCACTCTTTTTACTTTCTGGCATTACAAGATGTAGGCTCATCTTGTACTTTTCTTCCCCAGTCCTAGATTCAGCCATTTTTCCAAGGATCTCCGATTTATTCATTGGAAAATGATATTAAAAACCAACATTTGGGTGCTAGGCATGCTCATTTCTACTGCTTGTCATTGCTTCTAGGCCATCTTGCTTGGCAGAGCAAAGGAATACATGTGTATATAGTCAGGTTAGTATGGACACATATCTGTAAATATGTCTATATGTACTATCTTTATATATTGATTGATAGATAAAAAAGCATGAGTTCATTCTGGTGTTTCCAACTTTAATCCATTACTACATGGATTATTATAGCTTATTCTCCTTGATTATCTGTGACTTTCTACGTCAACAGTGAGAAACCTGGCTCTTGCCATTTGCCATTGTTCAGGTCCAGTGGGATTGTTCCATTTACTCCTGCTCAAGTTGGAATAGATAAATAAAAGCTAAATTTTTCTCAAAGTCTTAGGAAAATTAATAGTTTTATTAAATATTTTTTCCAAAAAAAATTTTTTTTTATTCTGCAAACTCTTATGACTTTAAAATAGTGTCTGGGTCCCAGACATTTTTCACTATGTTAAGATTGGTATAGTCAGCTTTATATTGTACATAGTAATGTGAGTTATAGATAATGTAAATTCTCCTGTATTTCCACAACTTAAGTGTATCTATTGCTTTAACTGTCTTTTCTAACAAGCATGCTTTTTACATAATAACTATAGCTGTAATAAGAAAAGTGACTAATATGCATTATATCTTCTTGACCTGTAAATCTGTGTATTCCCTGACAGATGTCAAAGAACTGCATGCTGTAGGTAGCTTGAGGAGAAGAGTAACTTTCAGGACCCACCTTTAGTAATCGGACATTGGCGATGCTCTGATTTACTGAAAGTTCTTGTATTCACAAAAGAAAGCAGGAATTTGGCTTTAGACTTTAAATCAAGTCTTTTTTTGGTGGTTAAGACAAACACACTGAGGAATGGACTTTCAATAATGAACCATACTTCCATGACTGTCCTGAAGGAAATAGTGTTACAATCTTGCATGAAATAGTTAAGATAGAAAATCTGTAATATAACAATTATATGACTCATGAACACCTACTCCCCCTTGGGCTCTAATAAAAGTGTACTACCCAGCAGTGCCTTTGTGTGTAGTCTAAGATTTTAGGAAACTAAATAATAATTAATAATAATAATAATAATAATAATAAAGTAAAACTTTAAATAGCCATATTTTCCCACTCAGGAAAAAGAAATACAGTGTGAACAGGGGTAGGCAAAATGGTCAATAGATTAAGTTGCTCATTGACACCGCTTTTCAGCTCCAGCTCCCTCAACTTCTTACCCAATTCTGACATTATCTTCCCATGCCCCCACATGCTGATTTCAAGTTAGCACTCATTTGTAGACATTGAGGGCAAAATGGTGTGCAAAACCAGACACAGTTCCTGCCCACATGAAAGTTACAATCAAGTAGAGCAGAGAAGCATTAATTAAATTCCCCCCCCCCTCTCGCTCACACACACACACACACACACAAACAGACATGCATGAAAGTAGACCTAGGGCAGATGCTTTGTAAGAGAAGCAGGCAGGTTTCAGAGACTCTATTAGGGGGTATCTGACCTGCTCAGGGATATCAGAAATGGCTTCCCTGAGGAAGACTTGTTTCAACTGTCATTTGAAGAATCAATAAAAATTAACCAGGGGAAGAAAGACAAGAAAGAGCCTGGTGTGGTAAATGAACAAGTGGTGAGTGGTGAATGTAAAGGAAGTCAAAGAGTGCCCCCCGCCCCCCACAACTGTAGAGCAGGACAGAGAAGTAGTAAATGCCCCCCCCCAACCATGGCGGGGGCACAGAGGTGGTAGATGCCCCCCGCCCCACCCTGGAGCAGGGCACAGAAGTAGGAGATGCAGTCAAGCAGATGGGCAGGCCCAGCCCATCCAGGTATCCTTGGCCAAGCGGAAGTCCTTGTAGGATCCAGAGAGGGACGGGCAGCCACCGCGTTCCCCAGATCAGGAATGCATTCTCACCTGTGTTCCTCTAAAAGTCAAAATATATCGCATCTTTCAAAGGGGAAGCTAAATGCCACCCATCCAAGTCTCTAACACCTCCATTTCTCCGTATGTTAGAAAATATCATTCTGGCCAAGAGGGGACATCATTGTTTAATCCACACACACAGGCATGTGTGTGTATTTATAGATAATATCTATTTTCATATTTCATTTTCTTAGTGACACTAGCAAAAGACTGTCCGTCTCCTTGAATCTCTCTTGGTTTATTTCCTTCTTTCTCTGTATTGCCCCCTGCTGTTTGGGTTGTCTCTCCAGGACTCTTGCCCTCCACTTGCATTTCCCTGTTAAGGTTAAGGAGAGGAATCCCAAAGGGAGAAGGACAATGTGGTGGAGTACAGGAGAGAGAGCAGTAGGGAGGGTCAGCTGCGCTGAGCGTTCTGAGGCTTTACTCATCCTGAGCATCTGTCTAGGGCCTTCGTCTTCCCTATCACTTTGCCACCTTTACTTGAGCTAAGGAGAATGTGGTAATCTACCTTTCTTCATTAGGCTTATGTCATAGTTTATCAGTTGAGTCCCTCTTTTTGTCACCCGGTGACACTGAAAGTATATCTCACCTGAGCTCCATGCAATAACCACCTACCCCATTCTCCTTCTTGGGGGTGGAGGAGCTCTCTAAAGGAGAAAGCCAAGCCCATTCCTCTCCTACATATTCTTCCATGGGTCTTCAGAGACTTTACAACTAGATTTCTCAACCTTGTGTGCTGCATCCCAATTGTACCCTGTCCATGGGAAGTGTTTTCAGCTCCTTAAATATGTCCTCTTATTTCACGTCAGCTTTTTTTCCTGCTGTTCATTCTGATCAGGATGTCTTCCACCCTTCCCCTATCTGCTTGGTGAGACCTGTCCCTTCCTGTGAGACTCAGTGTCAGGCTATCTCTTCTTAGAAGTGTTTTCCACCCACCCCTTGTGCTGTGGCCCAAATTTCTGTGCACTCACCCACCTCCTGCAGCTCGTACATTGCTTTTTGTTTGGGTTCCTAAATAGAGCTGTGCATGTTGTTTTAGTGTTTGTCTCCCTCCCAAGAATGAGTTTTATGGGGCTCCTAGTCATCTCTACCTCATTCATTGCTTACCCTAACAGCCTGATAGAGACTGGCACCTGCTTGGTATCTGACAAATGTTTCTTTGATTAAGGACTGAATCCTTAGTTTCTGCTCTTCTGGTCAGTCATTCCATTTTCTCCAGGCTCCAGTCTGTATCACCACAAATAAAATAGGTTTCCCTTATACCTCTTCTCCTATACTCACAGATTTGCACAAAGCACATCGTGCTTATTAGTCAACCACATGCAATTCTTCACATCTTTGGGACCCCCTAGTGAATGTCCAATGCGGTTTCTTTCTTACTTCTAAGCTCAAGTCAAACACCTAATCTGGCTAGTCAGCTTGAACTGAGCTGATGGAAGTTCTACTTCTGGCTTTTACAGGTTTCCTTTAAACGGTTTTCTCCCTTATCTGAAATCCTCTTCCCATCAACTCTCAACTGGAGAATAATAAATATATTAAATGTTCACCCTGTGCCAGGCACCATGCTAAGACATATACTTAACAGATCTTGGTTAATCTTCATGAAGATTGTTTGCAATAAATTTTCCTGTCCTTACAGACAGGGGAACTAAAGAGCAAAGAACCAAGTAACTGACCCGGGTGCGCACAGCTTACAGGTGGTGAAGCTGGGATCTGAACGCATGTGCTTTGGTGACTAGCACCCACATTTTCTCTCCTTACCACGCGGTCCCTACTTACTCAAATCCTATTCAAGGATCCACTTCTCAAGTTTTGCTTCTTCTTACCTCTTTTTCTATGGACTTATTTTAACAACTAGATATTTCTTGGCACTCATTTGGCATCTGTCATTTTCTGTAATCTCATAGTTGTTATCTTTTCATGTATATAACTTGTGTCTCCTCTTGGAAGCAAAAAGTGGGGATTTTCTGCTTTGTAATTTCCTCTCTGATGGCTGGTAAAGTTTTGTGGTTAAAAGTGAGGGTTCTGGAGGCAGCTTCTTAAGAGGTTTATATTAGGGCTCTCCTCAGTATGACGTGTATCAACTTAGGCAAGTTCCTTCATTTTTCTGTGCCTCTCATTCTGCATGTGCGCAATGGGGCAAGTTATAATACTTACCACAGAACGTGGTTGTGAAGACTGAATGAGCTAATGCCTAAAAAGCCCTAACAGCAATGTCTGGTACATAATGACTACACAGTAAGTGTCACGTACTGTAACTCCCTCACAGCTAGATACCCTTTGCATCTAAGTGACATCCCTAAATCGCAGTTGAGTGACTGTTTCAGGGTATTGTGGCTGCCAGGGATTGCATTTTTATCAGAGAGTTATGTTAACTAACAGGTCTTTTATTTGCTTCTCTATCAATAAGCCTTGTTGCTCCAACCCTGGGGAACTGAAATGTTGTGAAACCTTTTTTCCTCAAAATTTTTTGACTCTGAGATTCCTGTGGGTCTCACCTAAGCACTTCATGTGACAGCCTTTCTCTTCTGCCCTCAGACCTGCTGAGATCCTCTGCTCAGCAGCATGTCTGACACCTACTGCCACCAGGCACAGCCACTTCCCCCGTGACCTGGCAACGCCCAGAGGGGCCACGCCAGCTTGGACCCCTCGGGCAGCGCAGTCTGGAATCAGAAAACCGACAGCTTCTTTCTCTGAATTGGGCAACTAGATCATGCATTTTAATATTTATCAATAGCAAAACACCACTGAAAAGGAAATGGGGAAAATCCTCTGGGCTAATCACTATCTGTGATTTTACAAAACGGTTAAGCCAAGTGTAAAATATCTCATAATGACATGCCCTATTGTCCTGAGGACTTAGCTTTCCTAAAATATAGTTACCATGTGAGAGTGAGAAATAGATTTTGCTTCCTTTTCCAATACACAGAAGATCTAAAATCAAATGCTTTCCTTGGCCAGTAATATCAATTTCATGTTAAGATGCTTCTTTGTTTGAAGTAGTATATTTTTCAAAAACAAAACAAAACAACTCTAAGAGATTTTTCTAAATGAGGACTCAAACCTAAGTATGTTTTGTGCTTTATGCAAAGCACACATCTGAAATTAATTGTGAGTGACAGAGAGAAAAAATAGCTTTAAAAAATAGCTTCCTTTCTAGTGATTTCCATCCCAGTGGTTTATTTGAAAATGAATTTCCATCCATGACATCTTCATTTGTCTTCTAATTTTCATGCAATTTGGAAGGGTTAGATTCCTTACCCAAGGGATCATCCTGACCAAATCTCAAAGGATTAGCTAAGGCATGCTGATTTTACAGGCAAATTTATATCTTGCCATTTCAGGAAGTGTTTCCTGAACTACCATCTTTTCAGAAATACCTTATTTGTATAGTACATGGACATAGCATATTCCTCTCCTGAGACCAAACCCATGTAACATTTTAAATGGGGTAAATTATCTGATTCTATAAGTGTAACAATGAGCAATTCCCCCTTTGTCATCCAAAAATAAATCCCCATTGGTACAAAATGTTTAAAACCATTTCTGAAGAGTGACTTATTGGTGAATTTTCCCACTTTTAAATGAGATGTTTAGATGCATCCCCTAGAAAGAAGACTTCTGGCTTCCCCTACATTCTCCAATGTTTCTAAACATTTTTTGACTTATGAGGTAGAGACCAATTAGTGCTAAGAAGCAGGCAGTAAGCAAGCAGCAGTCAGAAATTACAAGGAATAAAATGTATACACACATGTATAATACTCACTTTTAGAAGCTAATCCATTCTTCTAATATATTGTAATACTGTAACCATATTACCACTATCTGGGTCTAAAAGTTACTATAATAAATATACAGCCTCTTCTTTGTACTATGCTTTTTTAAACAAAAACTAATCATAAGTAAATAAATAAACAAAACCTCTATCAACTGCCAGTTCCAGAATCTAGCAGGAGGTATTTGGTTTAGCAGTATAGGAAACTTACTTTTGACAGGTGAGCAGTTCTAAGAAAGAACATATTTAACTGGTTTTCATTGAACAAATTGCAAAATAGGGATAATAGTGTGTTCATTATAAGACTATCCCTATTACTCAGGTAGGTGTATTAGTCAGGGTAGGCAGAATTATACTCTAGGAACAAGCAGTCCCGCTGTGAATCTGGGTACCTGTCAGGACAGCAGTCTATGGGATCCCCTAGGGCAGCACCTCCATATCAACCACAGGCATCTATAATCCCCACAACAGAAGAAAGGCTTAGAGATCCAAGCAAATGCAATTAAATACTTCCACCCAGAAAACAGGAGTACTATTTTATTTTTCAAAGCAATGCAACTTTGTTAACTTCAAGGACACCAGGAAGCACAGGTCTCCTGTGGGGTCAAGAGAAGAAAACTGGAAACTGGCCAACTGTTGAAAATGTCTGCCTTAGTTTATAAATGAGGATGATAGTGTTATTTTACACTGTCATGTTTTTCAAAATTATTTTGCTTAAAATCTTTCACCAGCTTCCCAGAGCCCTGAAGATAAAATACAGATTCTTGAGCTGGGCCTTTGGGTTATAACGGAAGTAACCAGTGACCCAGCGCCTGCCTCTCTCACAAGTGATCTCTCTCTGTGTTTGCCATGTCCCATAAGACTCCCTGTAGGAACAAGGAACTCCTTGTTCTCTGTTTCCTGCTTGTTTCTCCTACCTTTGCAAAGCCAGCTTCATCTGCGGGGATCACCCTTCCCTAAGCAGCCTCACATCCATCTCCTTTAGTAATTCTTCTTTTAAAATGCCACCTGCCTCCTTCAGGCTCCAGATCTGAGGATTAGATTATTGCTGTGGCTGCTCCTCTGAGCTTCATTAGCAAATTTTAACACAATTCTTACTGTTTACCTATCTCTCCTCCCTGCTGATGATAAAAAGCACTAGAGAACAAGAACCAAATCTCACTTGTCTTGATATCACTCCAAGAGTATCTAACATTGAGGAGGGGCTCAATGTATACTTACTTGTTCAATGAATGAATAAGTAAATGAATGGGTTTTAAAACTGACTTACTCTACTTGACTGCTTGACTGCTCGACTGCTCATCTTCTTCAGGAAATATGTTTTTCTTCTTTGTAGAGCCTGCAGGACCTTCAATGGGTATTTCATAGAATAGTACACAAAAATTGGTAAAATTAATTGCAATTACCTCATTCTGTCATTCAGCAATAGATTTCCGCTATTACGGTTAGCCTTTATATGCTAGATATGTTTAAGAGGAGGGAATCGCCCATAAGCCACATCTCGGACTCATTTTCACAAATTTATTAGACTTTACATTTCTACAGAGTATTCACTGCCAAAGCCTCTCGTGTCATATCCTAACCCAAATATTTAGAAACATTGTCTGCAAAACAAGGCAACCCATATGCTTTGGAAACCGTTTCTTAAATAACATGTCATTTATTTAACCTTGAATCTATTAAAGCCTTAAAATTGTAGCAATTCATTGGACTGTGTGTCAAGAAAATGACATTTTGAAATGGTGGCATATTTCTTCATTTATATGTAAATTATTCTCATGTGCTTTGGATTGAAAGAAAATGGATATTTTGGGAATATACTTAGCCTTTAAAGAATGTGATTGATCCATGAGGACATCATTCCAGAAAACAAGAACACAGAGACAGAAATTCTTCTTGAGTGCTAGAAGCAACTTTTCAAAACATCCAATATAATCCTAGGAAAGTTCAAATTTCACATTCAAAGTTTAAATTTTAGCTTTCCTAATCAGAAAGACTTGAAAGTGTATTTTAACAATGGGTTCAGTATTGTCAGAATATTTTCAAGAGCTATCAGCTATAGCTGACCTTTGACATTACAGGTGAACTTTGAGAATGATTTCATGAAATATTCCCACCCCAGAACAGTCTGCGTCACTCACACTCATATCTGCAGCTCAGGTCTAAGAGGGTCGATGGAGTTGCTTTGAAGTTAATGGCATGAAATCTCTCCAGGACAAACATTTAAATTTTTTTCTTCTAATTTCCTTAAACAACATTCATATAATAAATGAAATCATCTCTTTTGAACAATACTGTAATGGATCACACCTATCAATGGATCCAAAATTACTGAAAATCATAACATGACTCGTTTGAACTAAGAATTACATTATCTTTAATTTTATATTTAATTTTAAAACTATAATAATAAATAGGAAAATAGTTACATATATTCAGGCTTTTTTTTTTCAATGAGCGCCTTTATTTTTTATCTTTTTTTATTTAAAAATTTTTTTAATGTTTATTCATTTTTGAGAGACAGAGACTGAGGATGAGCAGGGAGGGGCAGAAAGGGAGGCACAGAATCTGAAGCAGGCTCCAGGCTCTGATCTGTCAGCACAGAGCCTGTTACAGGTCTCAAACTCACAAACTGTGAGATTATGACCTGAGCTGAAGTCAGACTCTTAACTGACTGAACCACCCAGGGCTCCCAAACACCTTTCTTTAAAATATATTAAACCATTAGTCTCCTAAGATGAAAGATGGATAGGTACCATATTATGAGTTTACAAGTATTATTGGTCCATAACTCATTTAAAATGAAGTATCTGAAATTAAGTGGTTTCCTCATGACCCCAGAGGACAGAGCCAGTCTTTTATTTGAATATGGGTCCTTTTGGCTCATGTTCTCTTTTCCTCCACTGCCATCAGTCAAGAATGCACTAGTTTAACAAAAAAAAAAAAAAAACCTAACTTGTAGTCCTTATAGTCCTTAGGTTCACAACCTTCCCACTCCATTCACTGATTTCACCACCTATTTAGTGTAGCTTAGATCTATGTAAAATCCAAGCATATGACTTGTGAGATTAGAAGCAGTCCACATGTTGTATCCATGATGTCTTGCACATAGTATGAACTCAGTGAATATTAGTGACTTTGAATTCCCCTAAACTCAGTCATCACCCTAACATGACTTTTGCAGCAGTGAGATGAGGGCTTCTCTAACTCTTACACTAAAACTTTTCATTCCAGAAGAAACTGAACATGTGCGCCTGGTGTCCGGGGGAGTAGCCTGGAATTATGGTGTCAAATATAATTTTTTAACGCCTCCATTTTTATCATAAAAATCTATGTGTTCTGATCCTTTACTTTTCTCTATTTTTTTCAACATAAAAATGTGTTCTTTTTCTTCTACTTGTTGGCTTTGATTCCCCTTCCTACTATTCTGTCATCTGTATGCTGATGCTTGAGAGGCATGGTCTAGGTGTATAGAAAATACTTTCTTCCCCCAGCACATTTTTATTTAAATGAAGACATGGTTTCCTTTCTACCTGATATGTATATGATTCACTCCCTTCGAGTCTTCACTCAAAAGTCACTTCAGCGTAGCACTTTTTTTAACCGACAGACTGAGAGCTATAGTCTCCATCCCTGACTCCTACCCTTGTAGACTTTTCTGTTATATTTTTCTCTAACATACTTACTTCTTTCTAATATACCTAATAATTACTTGTTTATTTTATTTTATAATTTTTTTAAGTTTATTTATTTTTGAGAGACAGAGTGTGAACAGGGGAGGGCCAGAGAGAGAGGTAGAGAGAGAATCCCTAGCAGGGTCCACACCACCAGCACAGAGCTCAATGTGGGGCTTGAACTCACGAAACCGTGAGATCATGACTTGAGCCAAAACCTAGAGTATGACGCCTAGCCAGCTTTGCTACCCAGGCACCCCTACTGATTTATTCTAATGTTTATATTTCTCCAACTAGAATATGAACTCCATAAGAAAAGACATTTGATCTGTTTTGTTTCCTATTAGATCCCTGAGCCTAGAACAGCACTTAGTATATAGTAGATACTCAATTAAGATTTGTAGGAAAAATGGATACATTTCTTCTGTTGTAAATCTGCAGAGCATTCACTGTTTAGTCATATCCCTAACATTTGTGGTTTCTGCACAGCCAAGTATATGCCCTCTATAGCTACCAATAATGTCTCATATTAAATGTACATTTTTTAACGTTTATTTATTTTTGATAGAGACACAGAGTGTGAGCGGGGGAGGTTTCAGAGAGAGAAGGAGACACAGAATCAGAAGCAGGCTCCAGGCTCTGAGCTGTCAGCACAGAGCCTGATGCGGCGCTTGAACCCACAAACTGTGAGATCATGACCTGAGCTGAAGTCGGCGGCTTAACCGACTAAGCCACCCAGGCACCCCAAATGTACATCGTTTTATAAGGAGGTGGAAGGTACTTCTAGGTTCTTTCCTTCCCCAGTTTCTCATTTTACCTCATGCATGCATTGCCTTGTAAGTTTATACTTTCCTTCCTTTAGCTGATTTCATTTGCAAATATAGCAGTGCTGATCTGTGTTTAGCATTGTGTGGCTTCAATGTTTATTTTCCTTATTCTCACATTGCTATTTTAGCTCATCTTTAATTAAATAAAATGCCTTGTTCTCTCAGAATGTCTGTGACTAAAAGAAGGGTACACCAACTACAATGGTTAGTGTACAATGCTTATATTAACTCACAAGATATACATTAATAGACACAATCTACTGACAAACATTATTTCTAAAATATATTCTACAAACTTTCATTGTACTTGAAACATTTCACAAAGTGAGAAAGGCTCCTGCAATCTTCAGCTCTGTTCAATATCTCATGATAACTGACCTATGGTCAGTTATCAAAGATGGCAGCACTGGGCATGTGAAGGTTCTCAATCCCAAGATGCTGACATGACCAGGAAAGAACATTCACTGTGTGTTACAGTTGCCACAGTTATCTAACAGTGTAGGAGGATGGAAGGTTAACCCGAATTGCAAACTGGTGTAAAATCAGACCATGCAGTGTTTTCAATTGTTATTACAACAGTGCTTACAATAGTCTAAAGGATTGCCATGATGAGAGTGTAAGTCATAGTCATCCATTTTATTTTACTATAGTGCTTATCATAGGACTAGATTGAGCAAAAATCCTCACAGTTTATGTTTACTCTTGGGGAATCTTTAGCTGTAGTGAACAAGGAACATTAGATCAAAGACTCCTCTGCTTACAAAAAGTTCATTTCTTTCAGCACTCCGCTCTTACTCATTTTATTATTTGACACAGCTTTAAATTGGGTTTCCTAGAGATAGTGGTTCTGCACTGCATTTCATTAAGATTTCATCTTTCCATCATTTAAAAACTATAAATGGCAGCTGTTTTATATGTTTGCCTCTTTGATTGGTTGTCTCCCTCCCTCCCTCCCTTCCTTTATTCATGCCCTGCCTATTTACAAAAGGGACTTGAAGTATCTTAACAAAAAGTACAAAGGCGATATTTAGAGTTTGAAAAAGAAAAGTGAATGAAAAGAAAGTGAATATTCCAATAATACAGGTCATTGTGTTTCCTCTGAAGGGGCCCAGAAATCTTTCGCATAGCTACAGAGTGACCAAAGAACAGTAAAACAGGACAAATATTAGATGAGAAGAACACAATATCCATTTCTTGAGGAAGACAAAGTTTTCCTTGTATCAAACCCTGCAATGTATTATCTCCTGGCATACTATTTGGATAAAGAATCAGTGCTGTGATAGCCAGCATCTTCAGCATGACCTCGTAGCAAAGCAGAATTCCCAAGTCATGGCCATGGCCATGTGCAAGTCACTCAACCTTTCTCCACTTCCCATCTCCCTGCTCTGGTATTTGGAAACCAAAAATGTCTTTCTTAGAGGCTTGTTGTGCTGGTTAAACAAGAAGCACTTAGCACGGTGGACACCTAGTGTAAAATAAATATATAGAGAATAGGAAATAATTTGAATAAAATGTCAAAATCAGAACATTAGGATGTAGGTTAGAAGCTCCATCGCAGTTCTGCCACGTGCTCAAGAGGTAGTCTGTCTCAGGTGTGCAGGCCTCTCGTAGTGTAGTGTGACATCCACTGCCCCTCAAGAGGACTCGGCATAGTCAGAAAAGGGATGAAAAAGTACTTATATTATCTAGAAAGCTCATTTCTAAAAAAAAATTTATCAAGGATAGGGTTCATAAATTTTGGAAACCAACAAGAAAGTACATAAAACATTGGAATACATTCAGAAAAATTATGGAAACCTGAGTTATATATTTATTCACCTGAAGGAAGACCAGTCCACCTCCTCCAGCAAATACCTTGCAGTGACCAGGGTTTCACAGAACACAGTCACATTCTAATGAAGCCCTTGCTCTTCCCAGCACTAGCTGGAAACAAGGTCAGGGTGCTTCATCTTTTCTCATGAAGAGTGCGAATTCTGAGATATCCTCATTTGCCTTGGAATATTCGCATTACAGTTGAGAGAGAAGTGGTGGAAGAGGCCATGATGAATTAGCATATCCACCTCAGCAGTCCCTGGTGCCAGGGACTTCATGGCTTCAGTCACCAGAGGGCTGAATGGAGAGTTCAGAGGGTCAAAACTCTTAAGGTTTTGTAACAAGTTAGGGATGAGAAGTGAAGAGCAGGAAGACCTTAAGAAAAGAGTCCAGGGACCAGTGTTTCCTTTTGCTCTTTTCCCTATACTTTTTCACCAGTAAATTTCCCTTTGCCATGTGTGTTTCATCCTCTTCCCTTCCCCCACCCCCTCTGAAGTTTAGAATGGAAACACATTTACTCAGACACTTATCTACCCTTTGTTTTTCTTATCTTTACTGCCTCATTCTAAATTACTCTGTTGAAAGCAGAAACTGGATCCTAGAATCTTTGTACTCAGGCGTAACATAACTGACCTCTTGGAAAAGTGAGTCCTGTTTCTGACTTAGATCCCTACAGTTATTTTATGGCCTGCTGTCCTGTCACCATTTCAATGGTATTTCATTGTGTTCCTTCCTCAGTGGAAAGTCAGCATATAGTTACCATCTAAGGAAAACTGCCCATTCATCGACTTAGAAATCATAGACTTCTCTTCTGAATGCTAATTTATTCATGTTCCTTTAGATTTTATAAATAGTATTCCCCAAATTCAGCCATCTTTCGTGGTGAGCATTTCTGAAAGTATAGTGATCAATAGCTTGGAATCTGGAATTAAGTAGTCTGGGTGCATATACTGGCTGTGGCACTCACCACCTATGTGACCTTAGGCAGGTCATCCTAAGTCTCAGATTCCCTTCTCTATTAAGTCGGAATTGCAGGGTCCTTCATAGGCCCTATTTTTTAATGTGGCTGTGAAGATTTAAGAAGGGGATGCACTTAGAACAGTGCCTGGCATGTTCTAAGTCCCTACCAAGTTAGCCATTGTTCTCAGAAAGAAGTTGAGTCAAACCTGAAACTGATACAGTGTTAACTAGTGTGGACTTGGTCTTATTAATTGTCACTTACGAGCTCTATGACTTTGGGATCTTAGACTCAGTTTTCTCACCTTCAAAATGGGGACAATGATAGCTGTCCTACAGGTTGGTTGCAGAAATATGATGAGATGATTCCTACAGAGAATTCACTAGTCCAGTGTCCAGCACTTAGGAAACCTAGGGAATGTCCGCTCTCCTCTGCTATGCTTCCTTATGGTTATGTCTCGGGGGTAGAGCTAGTTCATATAGCACTCAGCATTATGCCAGTATGTGGCAAGTACTCACGTCACCCTAGCTATTATTATTTTCCATACTTTGTTCCATTTTTTACCAACTCAGTAAATAACGGAGCATTCTGTGAGGGTCTGCTAGAGGGAAGGTTTAATTATTTGAAAAGCTTTGGTTCCTCCAGGTTTCACTTTGTAATGCTTACCTTGACTTTTAGTTTTTAAACAGTAGTTTACTACACTGGTTCCTGAAATATTAAGTATGGCTTGTTTTGCTCTATTAACCTTTCTTAGTAACATAAGAATATTTTAAATTTCTATTTGAAAACTCTCACTGCACATTCATTTAAATGTTGCTCAAAATGTTATACAATATGAAAAAAAGTACATGTTCTTTCCGAAATTAGGCCTAACGAACTCCCTGTATTCAGAGCCAGGATATAAGAATGGAGACAGTTGAGAAGTGTTTCTGTTATAAATCTCACTCCCGCTTTTGACTTTATGAAATACCTATTAAATCACTTAGCAGCTAAATTATCAGGAGAAGGATCCCTGTTCACTCTTTTAAAAAGGAAAGTGGAAAATTACTCCCAGATGATTAGGGAAAATGATCACAGAGGTATGCACTGTTGGCAGGGAGAACCATATGTGAGACAACAATGTTTCTCTTGGGAGATGGTAGAAAGTTGAGAGAGGATGCTTTATTTTCTCACCTCCTAAAATGTCTTTCCCAGTTTTCTATGGCGAGAGCAAATGAGACACAGTAATACCTAACAGTTGTTGAAAGTTACATATATGTGTGTGTGTGTGTGTGTGTGTGTGTGTATACTTAACGTATATATAACTGTTTATACACACACACATACACACACACAGAGGAAATTTTATTAGTTATACATGATAGAATAATATTTACCAGAAAGTCTTGATTAAATGATATCTGTATATTTTTAAAGACTATTTTTGTGTATATATACACATATATTTCAAAAATTCACAAAAATTGAAGTACATTACCTTGATGAAGCAATATCTGCTGGAAAAAAAATGGAAAAAGTTGCTTTTGAAAAATAGCCATGCAAAAGACATCAGGTTGAGTGAATTTCTTTGAAAGTATTTACATTCTTTGAAGAATAAAAAGGTAGTATTTTATTTAAATTTTTCTATGAAAAGAAGCAACTTTACAGTTCATTATGTGAACTAAAACTGAGCGTAATAAGAAATCTCTCAACCCATCTTACCATTACTAATTGCTTATAATTAATTAATTAATTACTATTCCTAATTACTAATAAAGAGACAAAATTCTAGGTGCAATATAGGTAAATTGAATCCTACATTTTGTTAAACAAATAATGCTCATGTCCAATAAGTTTGATTCTCTAACTGCACACCTGGCCCATTGTATGGGAATGACACATGTCAGAATGGTGTTTGATTAGAATTTAATATCCGTTTATTGTTAAAAACAGCATAGAAGTTTTTAACCCAGATGCGCCAATCCGTTAAACGTCCGACTTCAGCTCAGGTCATGATGTCACAGTCTGTGAGTTCGAGCCCACATGGGGCTCTGTGCTGTCAGTTAAGAGCCTAGAGCCTACTTCAGATTCTGTGTTTCCCTCTCTCTCTCTGCCCCTTCCCCACTCACGCTCTGTCTCTCTCTGTCTCTCAAAAAAGGAATACACGTTAAAAAAAATAAAAAACCAGCACAGAAGTGAAAGAATAGTTGAAAAGAGTTGTAAATGTGAGTCAATTGTCTGAAAATCAGCTTACGTATAAGTGCTATTATGTAATATTAAAATATTTTATGTAATATTGTTTGGGAAGTTCTAATTAATACAATTATTTGAAACATAGAATATAAAATAAAAAGTGATTTTATAACTATCTGGGTATTTATGGGGAAAGAGCCAAAGGAATTATTTGAAATATTATTAAATAATGTTGAGACTCAGTAAGGTGGTCAAATACAAAACACATATAGGGAAATATGTATTAGATTTCTGTAAAAGAATAATAATTAGTTAGAAATTGTAATGGGAAATATCTTTTATATAGCCCACGATTTCGGTCACAAAACACATTGTACTTATGAATGAAAATAATAAGAAATCAGAAAGATTTTTTTTAATGAAGGAAATATTTGTAACTAAAGAAAACTTAAAGGCATCATAATCATATTTCATACTAATTAAGGATTTAAGTGTCTTGCACATTGCATATTAAGTCATCTGTAAATTTTATACAATCCTATCAAGGAGCCAGTGTTATTTTTCCAATTTTACATGTGTGGTAGCTAGGATTCAGGGGAATTAAAGCTCCTTGCCCCAGATCACAAAGCTAGCAAAAGCTGAAGCTAGGACCGAATCTATGCAGACTATTTCTGAACTTCATTCTTACTCACTATGCCACTGGAAGACCTATTTAAGAAGCTTAAAAGGCTAGTTCTGTCCAATTACACAATTTATTTAGTTACACTCAATACCAATAAGATACATTCCTTATTTTGATGAAATGTTGCAAAAGTTCATCTAGGGCACCTGGGTGGCTCAGTCGGTTAAGCTTCTGACTCTCAGTTTCAGCTCAGGTCATGATCTCACGGTTCGTGAGCTTGAGCCCTTCATTGGGCTCTGTGCTGGCAGCCTGCTTGGGATTCTCTCTCTCTCTCTCTCTCTCTGTCTCTCTCTCTTTGTCTCTCTCTCTCTCTGTCTCTCTCTCTTTTCACCCTCACTCACGTACCTGCTCGCTCTTTCTCTCTCTCTCTCTCTCAAAATACATAAACTTAAAAAAAAAGTAAAAAAATGTTCATCTAAAGGAACATATACATGAGAATTCCAAGAAGAACTTGAAAAGAAGCACAGCACAATGGTTGGAGGGTGGAAAGATGGAGAACTCACCATTGCAGAAATTATAACATGTTATAAAACTGTAAGAATTAGGACAGTGGTTCAGGTGAAGAACTAGATAAAGATCACATGGAAAGGCTATAGATCCCTAATTAGACTTCATGTGTGAATGTGTGTGTGTGTCTGTATATTCATAGATATAAATATACATATACACCTACTCCATGACTAAAGTAGCATTTTAGCATTTTATTCAGTGAGAAAAGGGATGGTTATTCAATAAGTTGTGTTGAGACAATAGCTAATAATTTGGGAAAATAATATAAACAATTTTCCCTACATCTTCCATAAATAAATATATGTATATATTTATATTATATTATAATTATATATACATATATATGGTAAAGTTTTAATTAAAAAATAATAATAAAATAAAATATGCACTGTTGGTGGGAAGTAAATTGGTGTACCCAGAATTGAAAACAGTATGAAGATTGCTCAAAAAATAAAAAATAGAAATACCATATAACCCAGTGATTCCACTTTTGGGTATTTACCCAAAGAAAACACAAAGACTAATATGAAAAGATATATGCATCTGTATTATTTACAATAGCTAAAATACGGAAGGAGCCCAAGTGTCCATCAATGAATGAATGGATAAAGAAGCCAGGGTATATACACATATATAAGGATTATTACTCAGGAGTAAAAAAAAAAAATGAAATATTGCCATTTGAAACACCATAGATAAACTTAGAGGGTATTATGCTAAGTGAAATAAGTCAGATAGAAAAAAAGACAAATACCATGTGATTTTACTTATATGTAGAATCTAACAAAACAAAACAGAAATAGACTCATAAATACAGAGCACAAACTGGTAGTTGCTAGAAGGCAGACGGGTGGGGGAATGGGCAAAGTGAGTAAAGGGGATAAATAGATACAAATTTCAAGTTATGAAATAAATAAGTCACAGGAATAAAAATACAGCATAGGAAATATACTCAATAATACTGTAATAACCTTGTATGGTGACCAAGGATAACTACACTTATTGTAGTAAGCAAGTAGCAATGAATATAATTGTTGAATCACTATGTTATATACCTGAAATTAATAAAATATTGTATATCAACTATACTTTAGTAAAAATAAAGATTAGGGGTACCTTGGTAGTTCAGTAGGTTGAGTGTCCCACTTTTGATTTCCACTCAGATCATGATTTCATTGTCATGGGATTGAGCCCCCAGACTAGGCTCCACACTAAGGGTAGAGCCTGCTTGGGATTCTCTCTCTTTCTCTCTCTGCCCCTTCCCCTTGCATTCGTTTGTTCTCTCTCTCTCTCTCTCTCTCTCCCTCTCCCTCTCCCTCTCTCTCTCTCTCTCTCTTTCTCTCCCTGTCTCCCTCTCTCTCTCAAAATAAATAGGCATTAAAAAATTAAAAAAGAAATACTCTTTATTAATATATAATATATAACCATTAATGTAACAACTAAAAAGTGTAAAATTCCTATAATCTAAACATGGATGAATATTTAATTTCAAAGTGGGGAGGTATTTCTTTTTTAATTTAAAAAAATTTTTGGGGGCACCTGGGTGGCTCAGTCGGTTAAGCGGCCGACTTCGGCTCAGGTCACGATCTCACGGTTAGTGGGTTCGAGCCCCGCATCAGGCTCTGTGCTGACAGCTCGGAGCCTGGAGCCTGCTTCGGATTCTGTGTCTCCCTCTCTCTCTGACCCTCCTACGCTCATGCTCTGTTTCTCTCTGTCTCAATAATAAACATTAAAAAATTAAAAAAAAATTTTTTAACATTTTTTTTTAATTTTTGAGAGTGCGTGCGTGTGCACATATGCATGGATGAGGGAGGCAGTGGATCTGAAGCAGACTTAGCACTGTGAGCTGTGAGCACAGAGCCTTATGTGGGGCTTGAACTCAGGAACATTGAGATCAAGATCTGAGGTGAAATGCGGTTGGCCACTTAACCAACTGAGCCACCCAGGTGCCCCAAAGTGGGGAGGTATTTCTAAGCATATCACCAGAGCTAGAAATGTGAAGCAGTGTCTAATAAATGTGTACATAAAAAATCAAATATTTTCATGGATGGAGCTAGAAAGTATAATGCTAAGCAAAATAAGTCAGAGAAACACAAATACCATATGGTTTCATTCATATGTGAAATCTAAGAAACAAAAGAGCAAAGGGAAAAAAAAAGAGAGGGAGAGAGACAAACCAAGAAACAGACTTTAACTGTAGAGAACAAATTGATGGTCACCAGAGAGGAGCTGAGTGGGCAGATGGGTAAAATGGTTGATGAGGATTAAGGAGAATACTTGTGATGATGAGGACCTGGTGATATACGGAATTGTTGAATCACTATATCGTACACGTAAAGTTAATGTAACATTGTGTGCTATCTAACTGGAATTAAAATAAATCTTTTAAATAATCAAATATTTCTTCACATTAAAAAATATCACAAATCAAATGTAAAGGCACATGACAAGCCAGGGTATCAATTTCTAACACTGCTAAAAGGACATTAAGCTTAATGTATTAAAAAGTCCTTAGAAATTAGTAACAAAAATGGTGAACATCCTTACAGAAAAATCAACACACAAACAATGCATAAGAAAAGAAACTCAATTTGTCAGTAAAGTGAATTAAAGCCCAAAATTAAAGATAAGTAAAAATTAAACAATAGGAGGGCAACATTTTGTCTAATGAAAGTTTAAAGATTAAAAGAACAAATCCAGATAAAACCAAATACTGATTCAAATTGGGACATTCTTAATCACCAACAGTGAAAGTGAAAATTTGATTAGCTTTTCTAAAAGGCAATTCAAAAATTGCCAAAAACCTAAAAAAAATCCACAATCCATGAAAGCAATTTCTGTTTTAAGAATTAATCCTAAGGAAATAATTAAGAATGTATAACATGATTTAGCTACATCTTTGTATATTATAGTTAAAAATTGCAAATTAGTCTAATATCCATCCCACAGAGAGGATTAATATATCAAAGTGAATGCACATGGTGGAATACTGATGTACAAGGAAAATTTTTAACATGGTAGATATTCATGGTATGTTAAAGGAAAATAATACAAAAACAATTTGTAAAATGAGAGACTGTTTTTAATAAGGACTAATATATAGTAATTTGCAGGACAACATCTTTGAAGGACATCCTAAAAGACTAAACAGTAGCTATGGCTCAAGGTATGATTGTTGATTTTTATATTCCTAGAGAAGTGACCCCTCTGAGATTTAGTCTCTGCATCTGTGAAATAAAAGTCATACTAGACTGAAGTCTTTCAGCAAAAATGCCTCATAAGTCTTAGAGTAATGATAGTTTATTAACTTCAAGGCTTTTTTTTCCATTGAAATTCGTAGTTAATAGAGTAAAACCAGGTTATTCTGAGCTGTCCCTTGCTAAGTTAAAATTCAGATCTCATTGCTGGTTTATAAGTTGTGTATGTATGCGTATGTGGCTGTGTGTGTGTGTGTGTGTGTGTGTGTGTGTGTGTATTGCCCTTTCTCTTTTATGCATGTCTGTTTTTGTGTAGAGTAGGGTAGAGTGAGTAAAGAATTGCACAGAAATTAGGTACATTTCCCTATAGAATTCTTAGAAACACAAAGACATCTTGTTAATGTGTTATATACATTTTTAGAGTTTCATCTATCATTTAGAACCCTACCAGCTGTAGTTGTTTTTAGAATTTTTCTTTAATCAAAATTCATATTGAGAAATTATGAGAGATGCAATGCTTTAAAAAGTGCTTTTGCTAAATAGAGATTTGTATGTGCTCTAAAAATTGGTGGAAAATGATTCTGCTTTTGTCTAATGAATATTGCTCTGCTCTTATTTCTGACTAATAGTGAAGTTGCCTGGAAAATGAAAAGACCTAATATTTCAAGTGGTTATTCAGTACCTTATTTTGATAGAGAAATAAAAAAATTCTCGGTTTTAATTTGCTGTTAAATACTCAACATTTCACAGTGGTTGTTGGGAGGCTGTATACAATGGTGGCAAAAGTGCCTCTCTAAAAATGCTCTGCCTCTTACTTGCTTCATCTGGGTTGCCAAGTGGTAAACCTGGCAGACGTCATGAACTTCCAAGAGGGAACATATTTTATTTGCCTTACACCACGGGAGGATTTGCCCAATTATTGCTATTTGTTTAATGTTGGTATTGACATAGCGCCTTTGCCCTGAGGAGCCCCAGGTGCTTTATAAAATTAGTCAGCAATTCACATCACAGCCTTTACGCCTGAGAGTACACACTGAACATAACAATGATTCATGGAACCTACAGCCATCCCTAAGTCATACTTCTGTTTGCCCAGTGAAACAAAACAAATATGTCCGTTCCCTCAGAGCCCTAGCAGCTAAAGGTTCTAGTGGGGTATCAATGGGAGTCTCTCCCTTGTGTAAATAGGTCACCTCCTGGAAGAAAAATTTGCCATCCACCCTACTGAGTTGATCCTTACTATGTTCTGTTCCCAGAGTCACACGTTCCTCAGTAAAGAACTAACTCTTTCTTGAGGTCTTTGCTCATATATCAGTTTCTTAATGAGACCTTCCCTATCTAAGATACAACAAAACAAAACAAAAGCCATCATCATTCTGTGTTCTCTTTCCTGCATTATTTTTCTCTGTACCACATGTAGCTATCCAATATATATACATGGTCCATCTCTTTGTTAAGTGCCCGCTCCTTTCCACAAGACTGTAAATTTTATGAAAGTAGGCCATTTGTCTGTTTTGTTCAACTATGAATCTTCATTGGTTAAGTGGCACATAATAGATGTGCAGTGAGCATTTGTTGAATTTAGGAATGAACTGATGAATTTACTTCAATGGTGCAACAAACAATTATATTCTCATATTGTCAACCAGATACAATGGCAACAAAGAAAGGGATAAGTAGCAAGAGTAGATTTACATCACATCAAGATTTCTGTCATATTCCTTAACACTGAAAACAGATCCATGTGGTGAAATAATTGTATTAGTCAGAGTTTTCTCCCCCATTAGCTGCAAGTAATCCATTTCAATGGATTTAAACAAGTAGAAAGGCAGTTTATGGGATCTTGAAACTGGGAAATCCAAGGAGCGGAGCTGGTTTTCATGGGTTTAGGATTTGTTTCTTGTGATGTGATTAGGACATCAGCCTCTGTCTTTCTCTCCACCCCCCACCCCCCGCCACCTCTGCAGTACTGTTTTTCTCAGGTTTTCCCTATGTGGTGGTAAAGAAAGCTAAGGCAACACCAGTCATCATTCTGCCTGGAGATATTCCAGGGGCATAAGAACATATATTTTGCAGTGATTCTAATAGAGACTCAGAGTTGGTTTGTAATGGATGAAGTGCCAGACTTGAACCAGTCATGTGACTGGCCAGGCCTCTGTGCCTCCCATCATAGAGGTCTGCCCCATTCTTTGGAGGGACATACAGTGTTCTAGCAGTTCGTCTTGATTTATATCTATGAAATTGTGACTATTTCTAAGTTGTTGCTTTCCAGGTAAAAGATGTGAGATAGGGAAAGGGAAGTCTTTCTTAGGAAATCCTTTGCTTTCATGACCCCACTGAATTGGATTTGTGGCTGATATTCATTACAATACCATCCATATCCAGGGGCGCCTGGGTGGCTCAGTCAGTTAAGTGCCTGTCTGACCCTTGGTTTCTTTTGACTCAGGTCCTGATCTCTCAGTTCATGGGTTTGACCCCCCACATCGGGCTCTGCGCTGACAATGCAGAGCCTGCTTGGGATTCTCTCTCTCCCGCTCTCTCTTTGCCTATCCCCTCACTCATGCTTTCTCTCTCTCTGTGTCAAAATAAGTAAATTTTAGAAAGTCCTATTTATATCCAATCCAATTGATAAGAGTTTCTAACATTTTTTGAGGCTTTCACTTTTATAGTGGAGAGAAGAAATAGAAGGCAAACAACATTAATTTGTCCCTATCATCTCAACAAATAATGATATTGTAAAAAATTTATACCAATTAAAAATAGCCTAGCTGAGGGGCATACTGTGACTTTTTTGGGCTTTATTCACCTCAATGTCCTGGGCCTCTTGTTCCATTAAAAAATACTAAAAATTATTGGGGCTCCTGGGTGGATCTGTAGGTTAAGCATCTGACTTTGGCACAGATTGTGATCTCATGGCTGTGAGTTTGAGGCCCACATCATGCTCTATGCTGACAGCTCAGAGCCTGGAGCCTGCTGCAGATTCTGAGTCTCCCTTTCTCTCTGCCCTTCCCCCACTTGTGTTCTGTCTCTCTTTCTCAAAAGTAAATAAACATTAAAAATTTTTTTAAATACTAAAAATTATAATTTACAACTACTTTGGTATAAAACAAATATAATTTAACCTGGATCATGTTTATTTTTTAAAAGATATTAAAAGATTTTCATGGATTTCTAATAGAACCCTGGGCAAGGTACCTACTGTGCCTACTAGAGAAGTTAAACTGACCTTTTCATAGTTAAATTGGTTACATTTTAAGGCAAACAACTGTTTTCTACCTATTGTATTGTCTTCTGTTTATCTTTTGTTAAATGTATTTTTATTGTCATTTTGTTAAATGTATTTTTATTTTTAACGTTAGTTATAAGGAGGGTAGCAGGAAGGGGAGCCAGCATTTGGCAAGGAAGCTGATATAAGCTGGTATTATGCTCCCTCAGCAAAGCTGCCCCTGAAAATCCTTCTCAGGTTTTGTGCCTGCAGTTTCTTTTCACAGGATTTAAAGCTATTTTACTTAGTTTGTCAAAATCCTTGTTCTTCAAAGGTTTGTGTTTTTAAATGATGCTGTAAAAGGAAATGCCAATGAGATTATATTGCAAATTTGTATAGTAAGGAGAAACTAGAATTTTTCATGCAGAGAACACTTTGGGTTTTACTCAATATAATTCTCCAAAGTAAAGTTGATGGTGGAGTATTTTTGCTGTAATCCAGGTGAAAAGCCAACCTATGATTTAACAAAGTAAGTGTTCATTCCTATGTTCTCTTCTTGACTTCTGTTCCTTCCTTGAGTCTGACCCTTACCTGAATGTTTAGTTTCCAGTTACCTTTGGTTTTGGGAAACAGAGCTAACCTGGACACATGAATTCTGTCAATGTTTATGTCTTGAGAATGTCTTGGTTGTGAACTATCTAGAATGAAACTGGATAAACTGATTTCAACACCTATTCTCAGCGCAACATTACTGATAAACTCCAACATTTTTTACTTGGTAGGTGTTGGAATCAGACACTTCTAGATTGAAAGCCCTGTGCTGTTGCTTACTGGCCACATGGCTTACACCTACTCCTGGCATCTGTGAAGGTCTCCCAGCTGTCAGGGCACTGGGGGTGAAAAGAAGAGCAAGAGGCAGTCCTACCTCCAGGGAAATCACCATTTAAAAGGAAGACGAGTAAATTAAGGACTTATAAAAATAATGATGGGATAGACCAAGAGTGTCAGAACATCTCTTGTGTGTGTATTGAGGGGGGTGCAGAAACAGAGAGCATGAGTGGGTGAGGGGCAGGGAGAGAGGGAGTCAGAGAATCCCAAGCAGGCTCTGTGAGGTCAGCAAGCAGAGTCTGACATGGAGCTCCAACTCATGAACCTGTGAGATCATGACCTGAGCCAAAATTAAGAGTCAGATGCTTAGCTGACTGAACCACCCAGGTGCCCCTCTCTGAACATCTCTTAAATCAGGTCATTTCATCTGATGAACCTTGGAGGAAGTGATGTTTTGGTGCATCTCTCTTCCACTGAACTTCTTTTGCTCTATATGTAGTTGGATATTACTCTCAGAAGGGTAGGTTTGAAGACAAAATGCATAAATGTTATCTAGCATCAAGCCAGGGACATGCTTTTTGCACAGTACTTTCCATTTCTTTCATTTCTTCTTCTTCTTTTTTTATAAGGAAACGATAGAGATGATGAATCACTGATGAGATAATCAGGCCCTGAATGATAGCACTAAGACTATCTAGAATTATGTTTCATGAACTATATATGTTTGTGTTTTAGTCAGAGATTCTGTTAATTCAGCCACACATATCATTTATCCCAGGTATAGGGATTATCCCAGAAATAGAGTCTCTCCTCCATCTGAAGATTATGGAAGCAAAACAAAGTTCTTAAACAGGAATGATTGGAATTTTCTGTTTCCAGTTATACATTTGGTTGTGATGTAGAGGGAGCTAGAAAATAACATGTTTCATGTTACAAGAAAGAAGTAAGGTAACACTTGGGAAACAGTGTCATGCAATACTCATACCTAGAAATTTTGCCTGTATTCTGGCTCAAAATTGCTGACTTGGAAGGGAGTTACACTAGGGTGCCTATCGCCACTTTGCACGGCAGTTGAGGGAAGGGGTTGTTAAATCAGCTTAAGAACAGCTTACCTCCCCCCTGGAACCACCGTGAAGATAGTTTTTGGTTAATGGCTCAGTCTCCCAGACTAACCAACCACTGATAGGACCAGGTGGTTGTAGACATCACTCTCTGCTGCTCTGAATGTCACTAGTAGCGATGGTTTTCTTGTTTTGCTCTTTTCGTTCTGTGTTTCCAGTAACAAAGACTGTTTCTCATTAGTCTCACGTGGCCAAATTAGGGTTCTCTCTTCTGATGACAGAGATAGAGTCAAATCCTTGGAGAAGGTCCCGAGTCCTTCTCTAAACTCCCTATCAGAATAGAAGTGCACATGACCACAGTAGAGACCAAGTGATTCTGCCTAAATCCAAAGAAACTCTGGCCTTTCACAGTCTTGTAACTCTCCCCCCTGGCATGGGTAGAAATAGCGTCAACAGGGTAATTCAATCCTTGAGGTCCTTCTTCATTGAATGAGAGAATCCAGGAATGGGCTGCCAGTGGCCTTTTGCTTGTGCCCAGTGTTCTTTGGTGCAGGGTGCTGACCAGCGATGTCCATTTCCGTACCTCCGTCCTGCCACCACAGGATTTATGGTCTGAGTGCCCCAGTTGTGAAGCTGGCCTGTGGCATTTTGCCACCGCAGGCCTGTGAATGTTTAGAATTGCATGTTTATATTTCCAGGGCTACAGTTTGAAAACTGAGGGAGCATACAGATAGCAAAGAATTCAGAGGCCAAGCTGCTACTGCTTTCTCATTCGGAGGGTTTATTTTATGTCTGTATATTCCATACCTAGATTACTCTGTAGCTTCTGTTTCTCTGACCTTCATCTCTTTGGTTAGATGTTTTCAAGTGTTTTTTTTCTTTTTTTCCTGTAAGAAATCTCCATAGAAGAGGTGTTTACATGAAGTGATGGGTAACCGAAGTTTGTCTGACACATGGAACCTCAGAAACTTCCCTGTAATGAAAAGGTCTGGCTTGTGGGTGGGCACTTTTCCATCCAGACAGACGGGAATGTGGCTAGGCAGCCAGAAGACACATGGACCTGTGACCACCAGGACAGACACCTCGATAGAAAAGTCCCAGCAGCTGGGCCTGTTAATCTCTTCTGAATGTACTAGCAGGCCTTTGACTGCTTTAAATCTTATACTGGATTTCTTTTACATCACTGTAGTCATCATTTTCACCCCCTCAACCATCCCCTCAAATGAATATCCTCACTAAAACCCTTTTTGCCTCTTCCAGCCCTTGACCATGTGACTTGAATGTGAATATGGATTTCACTAATGGTGAAAGAGATCAACATGACCTTGGTGAGGCCAGTTCTCTCCTCTTTAGTTTATCTCTTCTATGAATCTGGTGACCCAAACATGTAATTGAGCCTCTGTGGATCCATTTGGACATTTTAGTAGTTAACATGAACTCAGTTACTTTTTAAAACAGTTGCCAAAATACACTCATAAAATTCAGTTGGCATAACCCCTCCCCCTCTCCCTCCTCCACCTGTGGATGGACGATGGGATGGGACGATGCATCCCAGCCAGCACCGAGTACAGAGTGATTTATTTTGGTGTCACTTCATGACGAAAGCCCAGCTGGCATTAGCTCAAGTTATGCAGCTGGCAGTTAACTGAAGACAACTCCTCTGTCACTCCTCAGTCAAATGTGATCAGATCCAGCAGGTCCTGTTCACTCTCACCCTTCTATTATACCAGAAGAACAAACGTAAATTGCTGTCACTTGGTGCTGCTTGTCATGGATTGTAAATTAGCTGGCAGCATGCACACTGATTGCCTTAATGCTTTCGGGGCTGCTCTTCTCAATTGATTTTTATTTCTAGAGGAGGTTTGGACCTCTCCTTTCTCAGGCTTTCATGTTGTGCAGAAGAAGGAACTATTCTAGCCTGCCTTTGTTCTTGTATACTATACACCTAATTTTCCAAGCGTTTCAACGAAATTTCAAAGTATTAGACCTGTAGTACAGGTGCTGGTCTTCTGTGAGTTGTTCTGTGTTTCTATCATACATTACTGTGCCACTGGTTGTTGTTGTTTTTTTTTAAAAAGAATCTCAAGAGAGATTTGTTAAGGATTTTTTAAAATATATAAACACGTAATACATAGCACATGGTGTGTCAAATTTTTGATGAGTGCATTTTATAATTCTTAAACTATGAAATTACTTGGCATGAAGAGGTGATACAGTATGCTAAAAAGCGTGGAACTTTTCCATAAAATAAAAGTCTGTGCAGAAATGACATAGGAAAATTCTTGTGGGAGTGCTAAAATAGTACATTCCTTTGATCATCACTGGACAGAAGAATTCACCAATTACATTATTCTCTGGAAATATGAGCATGTAGGGCCTCATCTATGATCTCCCTCCACCCATTTTCTGCCCTGTCTGTCCACTCTGCTTGTTGGATGCTGACTGACTGGTCATTGCTATACCCTGGGACCTGAAAATGAACTCAAGATAGCAACATTGTACCTTGCCAGGACTTAGGGTGTCTGTGAAGGGTTCAATGGTATTTCAGCAACTGGAAATGGGGAAGAAATGAGAAGTTACAGAGAAAAATTAGAACTTAGGTGCTCGAAGAGATTCAGGAGAACGTGCTTGTGACTCATTAGGGGAAGAGTATCCAAAGGGCATTAGAGAAACTGGCTTGGATTAAGTGGTATTGGATTACAGGAGATCCAAGGCTAGAAAGGGCAGTAAAGTGTTGCGGTGTGAGGCTCTCCCAATTTGGGCATCTGACGCAGGGTCTAGTGTCCATGAAGCAGACCTCATGGGTTGAATAATCTGGAAAGAAGAGTAGATGATTCAGGAGCCAGCAGTCAAGGCTGACCTCTAGGTCCACATCTGAATATCTGAGTGGCATGACCTAGTTGTAGCTGATGTTCTTGTAATGGACTCCTCCCTGGCTGCTGGATTCGTATTCTTTTCTGTTCTTTCTTCTTCTTGTTCTTGTCCTTCTTCCTTTTCTTCCTCTTCCTCCTCCTCTTCCTCCTCCTCTTCTTCTTCTTCTTCTTCTTCTTCTTCTTCTTCTTCTTCTTCTATTTTAGAGGTGAGGAGAAAGAGAAGGAAAAGGAGAGAGAGAGAGAGAGAGAGAAAGAGTTTGAACTGGGAAGAGGTGCAAAGGAGAGAAAGAATTGCAAACAGGCCCCATACTCAGTATAGAGCCCACCTTGTGGCTTGATCCCACAACCCTGGGATCAGGACCTGAGCTGAAGTCTAGAGTGGGACACTTAACCAACTGAGCCACTCAGGTATCCCCTGGCTGGATTCTTTCATGAACATAGAGAGGCTGAATCTATAGAAAGCAGAATGGGCTATAAAGAGAGATACGCTGATATAGCTACAAAATGGAGCAGAAGCCTTGAGGACACCATTGGTGTTAAAGAAATGATCATCACATTTGTCTCCCTAATAAATATATGCCCTTTCTACACAACTGAAAAAGTATTTAGCCAAAACTGTATTCCCTATGTAAAGGGTGGGAGGGTCCTATGTGGAAATCCTTTCCATTTATAAACTGAAAGACAATTTAGAGTGAAAAATAAAAATGTGTTACTAGTTTGGGCACTTTCTGAATACAGAACCATTTTATTCAGTTTATTTCATTTTTAAAATGTTTTTAATAATTTTTTTTTAAGCAGGCTCCATGCCCAGCATGGAACCCAATGTGAGCATGAACTCATGATCCTGAGACTGAGACCTGAGCTGAGATCAAAAGTTAGATGCTTAACTGACTGAGCCACCCAGGCACCCCATGGAGGAATTATTTTAAAATATAGGCATATAGCAGTGAACAACACAAAGATGCCCCACTCTGAAAGAGCCTTTGAGTGGGAACTTACATAGTGCCTTGTAATGGCCACAGCATGGTGTGCCTGATTTCTTCAGAGGCCCTTACTCAGGGCATCACTTTCTTTAAATCCTGAGACCTTTTACTTGATTCAGCTTATGCCAGAACTGATGAGAATCAGTACTTCCTAAAAAATTTTAAGAAGATTAAAATAAAAGAAGTCTGTAAGACAAAAATAACCTTCCTAACAAGCTCGACTCAAGATAGGCTGTTTATCTTGCTCTTCTCAGCACAGTGTTACTGCTGAGGAAGACAGAGGTAATCGAAAAAGCCTTTGCAGTGAAGAGATTCCAAAGTGCCACTTTGTTGGTGGACTTTGCAATAAGCTCTGTGGTTTAAAAAGGATTAATTAAGGTTGCTCCTATAAGTTAAGGCTATAAACTAGTTTAAATGGGGGAGCATGTGACAGGATCCAACATCTTCCCCTACCTTTGTGGTTCTGAGAATTCAGAATGGGCAGCACCATGTAGGTAGCAAGAGGGGAGGAGGAGCTAGAGCTACAGATGAGTTTATGTGTGGGCTCTCATTGTTCCAGGGCTTATAAGGGCTATACTGTCATCATATTAAACACACGGCTTCTATTCATGTGCCAGCTTAATTGCCAGCTTGGCTCCCGAACAAAGAAATCACAACAGAGGCAAAACATGTTTGTGGTTGAATGTAAAACCCCCTTACTTTGGGTTTTCATTTCATTTTTTAAGCTTGCGAAAAGAGCCCTCTTCTGTTTAGGAAAGTGATGTGCCCTTGTGCTGTTAAGTTTCAGCAGTGAGCACATGTTTCACACTTTTTAGACAGCAAAACCCATTTAGATACTGATGACCAAAAATTTTAAAAGGGTGGGGGTGGTGGTGCCTGGGTGGCTCAGTCAGTTGAGCATCCGACTCTTGATTTCAGCTCAGGTCATGATCCCAGGGCCATGGGATAGAGCCCTGCATGGGGCTCTGCACTGAATGTGGAGCCTACTTAAGATTCTCTCTCTGGTCCTCTGTCATTTTCCCCCACACTTGTGGGCTCTCTCCTCCCCTCTCTCAATAATAATAATAATAATAATAATAAATAAAGGAAGTGAGAATGGCATAGTGTGTGTCAAAATGCCATGATATAACTACAAAGAGACACAATGTGCTTCTCTACCATAAATTGCTTGTGTAAGTTAAATCTCCAAGTGTGGTCTCCAGACCAGCTGCATCAAAATCACCTGGGAACTTGTTAGAAATGAAAATTTTCTGGTTGTGTCTCAGTCCTAATGAGTCAGAAACTCTGGGGGGTGTTCCCAGAAACATGCATTTAAAAAAAAACCCTCCAGGAGATTCTGATGCATGTTCAAGTCTGAGAACTGCTACTATAAAAATATGACAAGGCAAACTGGTTTGACACCTCTCCAAATGAATGATGATAATATTTAGAAATTGGGAGAGTGGTATATAAATCCACAGTGGGTTTGTTGTTGTTTTGTTTTGTTTTTTAAGCAGAATTCTATGTTTGGAGATATGAGTTAGAATTTCTTTCACTTTTTTTTAAATTAAGAAGAGGTACAGTGAACTATTTATGTAGTTGTGTGGAAATAATGGAGTTTGTTCTAATGGAAAGGGTATCATAAAAAATGTTAATATTATGTCTAGACACATATTCTTTTTGAGGCAGGAAACACAAAAGAAAATTGGCTGCTTCATCAAGTTCAAGGAAATGGTGTTTTAATTCTGTAGAGAAGTAATTTCATTTTCTTGGAGAAATGGTAGACCAATATTCGTAACTTAATTTTCTTAAATATAACGATGGTTGCTACGGTTCTTACCAAGCCTTCAAGAAGGGCAATAGATTTAAATCTAGCTGTCTATTGGATTTTGGAGGGTGTTGGGAGCAGGGTGGTGAAACTTTGTAGTAGGGAGGTAACTTTTTAAAAGCAGACAGCTAAGTATCATGTACTATTTCCTGTAGTACTTTGACCAGATAGCTAAGGGCATAAACAGAAATCTTAACTCTGAGGCATTTGTAGGTAACTCCGTTCAGATTCATTCATTTCACAAATATCTGTGGAACATGTACTATGAAGTTCTCACTGTAATGCACAGGGCTGGACAAGTGAGCAAGACAAACATAGACATGGTTTTTGTGAAGCCAGAGGTCCAATGGTAAAGCTAGATGAGTAAACAAACAATAACAAGGAAGTCTAGTACTTTCAGATGAGGCCAGTGCTATGAGAGCAGCTCTCCTGGACTTGAGGGCATGGATCTGGGGTTATCTGAAAGAATTCATGGAGGAATTTACAGGCTGAGAAGAAATTAGCCAGATGAAGCAAGGCCAGACTGAGAAGAACAAATGCAAAGTCCAAAGACAATGAGTTTCTAGTTCCTTCAAGTGACTGACCATAGCCCCATCTGGTGGAGATGGGGGCAGGTGGTGACTGCACAGGTTCTGGAGAAGAGGGATGACACTGGCAAAGAATGCAGGGAACAGGAAACATTTTAAAAAATAAAATAACAGAAAGCCTTGCTAGCCATGCTAAGTTCAGGAGTTTATTCCAACAAAATGGAAAGCCTTTGAGGTTGTAGGACTTGACTGCACTCTGTAGAGACTGGGAAGCATGGTGCTGGAGGAAGGAAGACAGTGGAGACCCTGTTATAATAATTCAGACAACAAATATTCATAGCTTGGACCAGCAGTAAGGTGGGAATGCAGAGAGATAAAAAGATTTAGAAATAGCTAGTTAGAAAGTAGATTTGTTGGGACCTGGTGATTTGTTAGGTGTGGAAGTGAGGGAGAAGGAGACACCTTGAGCAAAACTAGTGGGCTATTCATTGAGTTTAGGGCTCAGGGCAGCTGGCAGGTTTTAGAGTAAAATGATATATCCATTTGGATATGCTGAGTCTGAGTATTCTGTGGTTGCCCATGACATACTGTTGGAAATGCACTGTAGGGTAGGTCTGGAGCTCAAGTGATCTGGGCTCTTCTCTTAGGCCAGTTTGTAGTCATAAATATTTTCTAAGCTTTATCATGCAGAAACTTAAACCAAGGAACTCTCTTTGTGTCCTTGATTGCCCCCATGGTAATTGGGGATCACTTTTGCTGCCAGGTTTAGGTGCTGAGTGAATTTTTAGTGTGCAGAGTTTTTGTGCAGGAAATCCTAGAAAGCAATTTGATTTACTCAATGAAACATGCTGACCAACTAACCATATATATTATCTTTCGCTTGGTATTTTATTTCAATAATGGAATATATGTATGAACTAGAACGGTCTAACCCCTACTTAAATATTGTTATCCTCATTTACATCACAGATTATCTCTCTGTATCAGGAAAATGTAAATACATCTCCTATACATTTGTTGCTTGGTGCGAGCACCACTAAAAAAATGAGAAGGTGAATATAACAGCTAAAGAATACAGCAAGTATTCTTATTTTGAGAAGGAACTGTGATTATCACACACCTGTCCTTAGTTTTATAGTGATGTTGTAGCAGTGCATTTTCAAATCAAATATTTAAATTAGAATGTTAGAAGCTTTCTTTTGTCATGTCAAAAATGAAGTTGAGGGCATCTTATTTACTGAATATTTGCATGTCCAAGTAAATGGCTGTCAAAAACTAAAGAAAAGCCTCATATAAATTAACTACTCTATTTTTTTACCCAAAATTCTCTCCATAATGATGGAAGTTTGAAGTTATTTTATTTTGGAGACACCACAAGTTGTCAGACAAATTAACATGCAGACACATAAATTTCAACTAGCCTTCAGAATAATGAGAGCAAATGTCCTCAACAAAATTTAGAATAGTAAAATCTTATTAATGTTACCAAATTAGAAAAAGTTAAGAAGCATGTAGAATATTATTTCTGATGATGCATTCTGTTTAATACCTGCATTACTGTAATCAATTAGGTAGACAATTCAGCCTACCTCTTTGATGTACTCCATGTAAACCTTTTCTGATTAATAATTAATTTAAATTTTCTGATTAATAATTCTATCTGAAATACAAAATCCCTGTCATACATAATGTAGATTAAAGCCTGACAGGTTGGGAGCTGGTCAAAACTGTTAAAGCAGTCCCATTTTCCCCCCTGAGTTCTTTGTCGTCATTTAGGTCATTTAAACCTTTATTCTCACTAATAAATACTTTATTCCAGCCAAGACAATGTTCATCCTCATGTTCTATCACCATGACTTTGTCTTAGCCATTCAGTAAAATACGTATATATATGCGTATGAGTACTTTTTTTTACGTAGTGGATGCTATTATATTTAAGAGCAAATATAAGATAAAGGGGATGGTATTATATTTAAGAGAAAATATATGATAAAGTCAGCAAGATAGCTTTAAACAAATCTACTTACAGGTAAAAGTGTGCTTGCTTTAGAAAAGGAATTGCTCTGAGGAGAATTTTTTTTCTCTGTTTAATTATTTTTAGCAGTATTTTCCCTTGCTGTTCACAGACTTACAAGTGAGAGGGAAGGAGTATTATCTATTGCCGTGATCAATTAACTTATGTTAAAATATGAAGTATGGATTAGGGTGAAATTTTTCAATTAAAATTAAATTAAACCACATACATGCTAGCTATTTGAAACCTCTTTATAGCAGCATGTATGCCACACTATATTTGATTTCTTGTCACTCAATCCCAGGATTCATTTCCAAGCATAACAAACAAATGTCTTTGGAATGCTACAATTCCCTTATTGAACTTAAAGAGTTAGAACAGACAGACCCATCCTCACTTAATTTTCACTTACAGAATTTATCTAAATTATTCTTTTTTTTGACATTTACTTTTTTTTTAATGTTATTTAAATCCAAGTTTGGGGGCACCTGGGTGGCTCAGTCACTTAAGCATCCGACTTCAGCTCAGGTCATGATCTCATGGTTCATGAGTTCCAGCCCTGTGTCAGGCTCTGTGCTGACAGCTCAGAGCCTAGAGCCTGCTTGGGATTCTGTGTCTCCCTCTCTCTCCGCCCCTCCCCCACTCGTGCTCACTCTCTCAACAATAAATAAACATTAAAAATGAATAAATAAATCCAAGTTTGTTAAAATATAGTACAATAATGGTTTCAGGAGTAGAATTTAGTGACTCATCAGTTACATATAACATCCTGTGCTCATCCCAAAAAGTACCCTCCTTAATGCCCATCACCCATTTAGCCCATCGCTCCACCTACCTCCCCTCCAGCAACCCTCAGTTGGTTCTCTGTGTTTAAGAGTCTCTTATGGCTTGTCTCCATCTCTTTTTATCTTATTTTCCTTCCCTTCCCTTACGTAGGTCACTTCACTGGTATATTTAATAAATGTTTATAGCACCTACACACAAGGCACAATGGGGAATATAAGATGTCACAGATTTGACCAACTGCTGAAAGATTTATCGTAGGCAAAATAGAGCAGCAGCCCCCAACTCAGAGCCATCTGCCCACACCTCATCATAAAGTGCTGGCTGGAGGTGGTTAACCAATCTGGAGGCCCATTTCAGTCCAGTAGGTGAAAATAAACATTTCAGGTCCTACCTCTTTCAGACAACTCTCCCATAGATTTCTGTCAAACAAGCTGTTTCCCAGCCTACAATGAGAAGAGAATTCATCTCAGCCAGACTCTGTGTCTTCTCACACAAGATGACGCATGGTGGTCAATAAAGCCCCAGCCCAGTTTCTGGTCAGGAAGGGCTCCAGGGTGGCTTCAGTTCGATGAGGAATGAGCACCGACTCTGGCATGTATGACATGGGGCACTGTGATAGGACCTTTTTTCCCCGACATGGCTCCTCTAATGTTGAACAAGGTATGAAGTTCGTGTGAAGCCTTTCCCACATGTGTCACACTGATAGGGTTTCTCACCTGTGTGGGTTTTCTGATGTTCAGTAAGGCTTCTATTCTGAGTGAAACTTCTCTCACATTCATTGTATTTGTGAGACATGGGAGGCTTGACATTTTCACACTGGCCTTCCCCTCCCTGGACTCTCTCAGGTCTCTTCATGTTCAGGATCCTGCACATTTTTATCACCATGGATCCTCTGGTGTCTCAGGAGGTGTGAATTCTGCCTAAAAACATTACCACACATGTTGCACTGTTATGGTTTCATCCCTGTGTGGAATTTGTGATGTTTAAGGAGGCCGCAGCTCTTGCCGAAGGTTTTCCCACACTCCTCACACTCATATGGTTTCTCACCAGTGTGGACTCTTTGATGAATGAGGATGGCAGAGCTCGCGATGAAGCTCTTGCCACAGACTTCACATTCATATGGTTTCTCCCTCGGTGGATTCTCCTGTGTTTAGTCAGGCCTGAACTCTGCGCAGCACACTTGCCACGTTCATGACAATAGTGCCGCCTACTTCCTGTGGGATTTTTCTGCTTTCTTGGTAACCTGCCCTCCTGTTCGTTCACTGGCTGCTGCACCTGCAGGCATCTGCGCACTGCCTTCACCCAAGTGCCATGGTATTTCTCTGGGCTCTTGTACTGGGTGTTCCTTGTCTGGAGCCTGGTCCCTGATCTTAGCCTGTATTTCACCACCCAGGGAGGTCAGGTCGCCACAGTTTTCCTGTCTTTAATCTCTGTGGAAGCGCCTCTGAGATGAACCCAGCTGTGTCCACTCAGGGGTGAAAGCCAGGGCCACATCTTCCATTTTTAGCCAGCCCCGGAGCTTTGGGGGCACTCTGGCAGCCACCACTGCATCGCCTCTGGAGCGCCGTCCCTGGTCAAGCCCAGGGACCTGGAGAACTCCGTCTGGTAAGACCTGTGATAGCAGAGATTCATGCTTGAGCAGAGCCTTCATTGAGCCCAAATAAATACCAGCTCAATGTACTTTCACGCATATTATCCTATGTGTTTTGGCATTATCCCTAGGAGGTAAATATATGACACTCGTGTTTCATTAGCATCACAACAGATTATTAGGCAAATCAACAGAATGAAATTTTAAAGCTACATTATCTAACTGAAATGTCTTTGCTTACATTTTCAAGCAGTATTTCTCACCCACCTAAATCATTTGGGAAACTTTTAAAAATCTCATGCCCAGGCCAGATACCCAGAGCAATGATATCAGAATTTCTGGGGAAAGGACCCAGGACACAGCATATTTAACTCCTCCACTGACTGCACTGTTTTAAAGACTCAACAACCGGTACCCATAGAAGTGCTGGTTAAGAAATGCATCCAGCACACCTGCTCTGCCTCCCAGTGTTACTACTTTCCATCTGTTCCTGTCATTTTGATGAGTGATCATCTGAACCAGGTGGATACATGAGAGGAGGACTTCCTCCCTCCCCCATTCCAATATAAGCATAAAAATCTTATTGAGTCTCCAACAACTCTCATGAAAAACTAATGCAAAATAAGCATCACAATTAATATTAAGAAATACTTCATAAGAAGTTTAAAATTCCACTTTGTTTTCCCCATCCCCACCTCCCAGACCATCACAGTCACACCCAGCTCAAATGTTTCTCAGGTTCTTGCCTTTATCTCTACCACTCCTACATTGACCTGGTCTTTTGTCAAGTTAGAAATTGCCAGGATTATCTGACAACAGTCTGTGTGAGATTCAGTCTAGAGCTCATGCTTTTGCCAGAACCCATCTTCCTAAAAGATACTGTGTTTTATAGATCTACTGCCTAGAAACTCTCATTGGCTCCACACTGCCTTCACATAAACCCCTTAACTCAGGAGGACTTGTGTGCTACAACTCCATTGCTAGCAGATTCACCCCACCACTTCATGATGGGGTGTTCTTGTGTGCATGCTGTTTTGTGGAAAAAGTCTTAAGTCCCATTCTGTACCCTGGAAACTCACCATCTGATAGCTTAATAGTACCTCTTCTGGGCCCCTGTCCCTGGCTCTCCAGGAAGAATTAGCTGCTACCTGCTCTGGAATTCTCTCAACAGTTGGCTTCACCTTTATTATAACAGCAGTTATACAACTAAAGTGGTATTTTCAGTTACTAAAATAAAACCATAGACAATACAGTATATATATGTGTGTGTGTGTGTGTGTGTGTGTATAGTGCTTATTTAAATCACAAAGGAAAATACCCATATTTTTTAAGACTCCAGACTTTTTAAAATATGGTTGCATGTAATAGAATTTCATTTAATGGGGAGCCTGGGTGGCTCACTTGGTTAATCGTCCACCTTCGGCTCAGGTCATGATCTGGGAGTCAGTGAGTTCGAGCCCCACATCAGGCTGTGTGCTGACAGCTCAGAGCCCGGAGCCTGCTTCAGATTCTGTGGGCCTCCCCTCTCTCTGCCCCTACCCCATTCATGCTCTGTCTTGCTCTGTCTCTCAAAAATAAATAAATGTAAAGAAAAATTTTTAAATAGAATTGTGTTTATTTGTTTTTGCTTTTTCATGTTTCACCCCTAGATTCTTATTGAGGGAGAAAAACAATCTGGAAAATATGTCTAAAGTATGAGAGAAGCATTCAAATAAAATTTGTCAGATCTCTATTTATGCCTAAAAAGCACTTGAAAATATAACTTATTTTGCATGAGTGATTTATGTTAACTGTTAAAGAACAAATGAGACTTTCAGATTTGGATTGTGGGGAGCTCTTACCATGTTTTCAGCAGATTCAAATATCTAGCTTTCAAAATAATCTGCCCACATGATTTAGATATAACAGCCCAAACAGCTAATTATTGACTCCAATTTTTACCTTTTAACAAGCAGTTGCACTTTTCCATATATACCATCAAAGAAGACTATTGTGCATAACAGTAAGACACAGCATTTTAGAATTAGAAAATAAAAAGGCATTCACTATGACTTCAACCAAGGGTTTCTCCAAATTTAGTGAGCATTGAAATCACCTGGAGGAGCTACCAAACTGCATGCTGCTAGGCCTCCTCTCTACAGTTTCTGATCCTATAGGTCTGTGGTAAACCCTCAGTTGTGCTCATCTAATAAGTCCCCAAGTGGCTCTGGTGTTGCTGGGCTGGAGACCACAGTGTGAGAACAACTGGATTATCTTTATAATTTAGCAACTGGGCTTGTGCTACAATGCATATATACCTGTTGACTAACAGTGACTGCTTGATGGTCACCAGATATCCTAATGTTTCCAGATACCCATATATAGTCACAGACTCATAGAAGCAAACCATATCTATATTAAGAGTGTTTTGCTGTTGTTGCTGTTTTGGCCTACTTTAGTATGTTTAATTAAATCACTCATGGAGAAAAATAAATGTTTTCTAATCTTAGCATAGCAGATATTTTTTTGAAACAACAGAAGATTCTATCTTAAGCGTTTTCATTTTCAATATTCTCGTAAACATAAGCATGTGAGTTTCAGGCAACCACTGTCTTTTAAAAGCATATTTATTTTTTAAAATTAATAAAATTTGCAAGTCTTGTTAATAAAGTTGGAGAGACCCATTTCTTTGCATAGACATCCTACAAATAAATGATAAAAGTTTCACCTGCTGTTTTTGGAAAAATCAGCAACAAAAATTCTACCAGTATTTGCTGGCATATTATTATCTTTACTGTGATATCAGTTATATACTTGTGTTACCTGAAGCCAGTTTGTTGTATAAATCATATCCTAGTTCTGTCACAAGGAAATAAACATAAGGCTGGTAGTGTACCTTTGTACTATTTACCAGCATCTTTTAGTAACATGTGAATGGAAAGATAGACCAGAAGGGAAGGGAAGATTGGAGAGGTTTGTTGACATGCTCAAATTGGTCAAAAATCTGGAGTCGACTGAGATTTGGGGACCCCCTACAACCTGCTGCTGCTCCACCAGCCCCAAGGATGGTCCGAGTATACTGCACTCTGTCTAGGGCTGTGGCCCTCAGGACGGCTTGTTTAGCAGGAAGAAAAATCAAAGAACGATACAGCTTCCCTGGAGGATCTTCCAAAGAATCAATTTTAGCCTCTTTGATGGGGTTTCCCGAAGTCTGGAGAGAGAACCTCGGACCGGAATTGCTGATACTCTGAGCTCACAGAAATTTATATTTTTGAGGTAATGATATTAAGACCAACTTAAAAACTATGATGTTTGTTAGTACTTTACATTTCTTAAGAATTTTCTAACCATTTCAATGTAAATCATATTGGCTCTGTGAATTGGACAAAATGATCACATCATTTTTCAAATGAGGGCTAAGATTTATTTAATTCAAATGACGCACTCTTCAAATGTAGCTAGTGGAGGCTGGTGTTCTAGCTCCTACACTTCAAATATGTGTTCATCATCAACTAAATCTGTGTTTCATTAATGCATTCATTCGTTCATTGAAAAAATATTTATTGAGTACATACTATATTTGAGATGCCGTTCTAAGTGCTTAGGATACACAAAACAAACAAAATGTCTTGACCTCATGAAGCTTGCGTTCCAGGGAAGAGATGGTAGATAGAATAATGGCTCCCATAAAGACTTTACTGTCTAATGACAGAACCCATGGATGTGTTGTCTTTCATGGAGAAGGACACTTTGCAGATGTGACTGAGACCTTGAGATGTAGATTGTCCTAGATTATCCTGGTGGGCCCAGTCCAATCACATGAGTCCTTAAAAGCAGAAACTTTTGTGACTGTGAAAGAAAAAAATATGATGATACAAGAAGAGTCAGAAAGATACAATGTTGCTGGCTTTGAGGATGGAGGAAGGGGCCCATGAGGCAAGGAGTGTGGGTGACCTCTAGAATCTGGCAAAAGAGAAGACACAGATTCTACAGCAGGGCCTCCAGAAAGGAAAGCAGCCCTGCCAATATTTTGATTTTAGGCCAGTAAGACCTGTGTTAGACTTTCGACCTAATAAATTTTCATTGTTGAACCACTGAGTTTGTGGAAATTTGTTGAACCAGCAATAGAGGACTAATATAGAGGAAGACAAAAAATTTGCGAGAAAAATAAGTAAAGTATATTGCATGTTGGATAGTGATAAGTGCTAAGGAGAAAAGTAGGTCAGGGACATATGAGGAAGGAATGCGGTTTGGGGTACAGCAACCTTCCACATTAACATCGGGTAAAGGTTTGAAGGAGGTGAGAGAGGGAAAAGGATATTTCAGACAGAAAGAACAGGAGGCCAGACAGAGTCTCTCACTCTAGGACAACGACCCTGCATAACTAGATGCTGAATATCAGCATCAAGAGAGTGATTATCATTCCAGAATAGCCCAGCTTCCCCCAGTGACCATGTATTTAAGATAAAAGCTCAAAACTCAAAAGATAACGTTCTGATTTTTCTACAAGGAGGTAAACATCCTGGTTTAAGTAACATCATTCACTTTTTCATATTTTCTGGAGAATACATGAAAAATTCAGTAGTAAAAAATAAATTCAGTAGTATTTAATTTGCACTGTCTTAAAAAAAAAGTTGTCTTAAAACTTGGTCTCGCAAAAGAGTTGGGGACCATCAGACATGAGTCCTTTGGACTATTTTGGATATTGGATAATATTATTGGATATTGGATAAATGTTATCAATTGACAGTTTATAGCCCTGTAAAGAGACTTCAGACAATATGTGACCCTGAATTGTTGCTACAATAAATTGAGTGCCTGGGCGGGGAGGGGTGGAAGCTATTGTAATTATTTTATTATCAAAATTAGTATGTCTTTCACATACTAAATAAATAAAAATAAAATCAGACTTATAATTCTGTGCAATATTGATCATTAATCTTGCTGGAATTCTCCATTAATACCTTAAAATAATCGGATTGCAGAAACCAAGTCAATAGTTTTGTATAACCATCCTCTTAAGTACCTGGGAAAAAAGAAGAACTGAATGTCTGATTTTTGTTGTTTTATTATAGCATATATTTTAATTTTCAAAGGAAGAATAGAAATTCTGTGATCTGTGTCAGTGGAAATATTAATATATAAAGCAAATAAATGTCCATGTAATTACTGGCATCATAATAGACATTCTACAATAATATTTCACAGGAAATATGCCTTACCTTGCTACTCAAAGTGTGGTCCATGAACCAGCAGCCTGAGAAATTGGTAGAAACCTAAATTCTTAGACCCCACCCCAGACCTATGGGGTCACAATCTGCAGCTTAACAAAATCCCAGGTGATCTGTATGCACATTAAGTATAAAAGGTATCACACTGAGGCAGTACCTTGAACTTTCATCATGAATCTTGCTACTAAGTATTTTATGTTCTTTAGATGTTGGCAGGTGCACATGATCTTACATTATCTGAATTCAGTGGTCTAGCATATCATATTTTGTGAAGCTATTTTCATCAGGAAGCTTAGTGTCTTACAGCTCTAGAAATAGGTGTGTGGAAGTAGGTAGTTAGTGTTAGGCTTTTTGAGAATAAGCAAACCTGGGCACGAATTGTTTATATTTCAGAACCTTAAATTGGCTAATATATGTTTAAAGTTTATAACAGTTTAAGTTGAGGGATAAAGATCTTTAATTGTTTTAGAGGTAGATAAATTGAAAATACAGAGGATAAGAGAGAAGAGTACAAACTTCTTGTTGAATCAGAATTTTCAAGTTGCAAGAGGAAGCCAATGCCTCCTCGCTCAGCTAATGCAAGCTATTACTTGATGTGTCAAAGACCAATGCTTGATGCTCCTATCCATGCTCAAACAGGGAACTCACCTTTCTCCCAGGCAGTTCGTATGTGTTGTTGACCAGCTCTGTGTTGTTGCCTTGCTCTCTTGCTTTCACTGAATCCACTTCTGTCTCCATGAAGCTTCCAAGGAGCATTGCTCCTATTGCTGAAGCTTGGAGACACACAAGACAAATGAAATTCTACTTTTACTTGACACTGTTTTGTACTTTTAATCATAAGCTCTGTCCCCACTTGTTCTAGGCCTTAAATTAACAACCCTGATACTATTGTTTTCATATTCTAATGACTCTCCTTTAGATTGACTCCTATCTTACAGCCTTTCTTTTTTCAATTTGTGGCCCAGAAATAAGCAAATTATTTCACATGTAACCCAAGATTCTCAGAGCCTCAGAAAGACTATCTTTTATGTTATGACCTTATCCGGACATCACCAATGAATGTGACTTTAAATCAGACTCTTTTGCTACCACATCCTATCGTTGTCACATATTGACAGACACTTCACTAAACATTCTCAACTTAGCAACCATCTCCTTCCCCATTAGTAACTGCTCAATTAGATGGTTTTGTTCTAACCAAAGGGCAGGACTTCAAAAGTGTCCCTATTTAATTCCAGATGGTTACATTTGGGCCATTAAGCTTTTTTTATATCCTGATTCTATCATGCATTCTATTAGCTATTCTTCCCAGCTTGACATCATCGAATCCATTCCCCAAACCAGATCCCTCTCCTTAATAAAGTCTGTAACTGCTCCCTTAATCCTTTTTAAATAAGCTTTAATCATATGTCTGTTAGGATCTTTGTAAGTAATGTTACTAAGTAGGAATTTATTTCCTGGCACACGTGCATGTGCATGTGTTCTTAGATATGTCAATTAATTGTAATTCCTCTATTAGATTACAAACTCCTGTTTTCAAGGGTCTTCTGTTTTTACAGTTTTGCTTACCTTTAAGTACACAGTTTATATTATTGACTCTGACTGGATGATGGTTGATGGTTAACTAATAAAAAAGGGTGAGCTGGGGAGTTGGTGTTTCAGATATACAAGATGGATGCTTAGAAAATGCCTTTTACTGAATAAAACTCTAACTTTTGTTAGCAAAACATAAAGTTGAAATGAAGTTAGGGGTGCATCAAAGAAAGCTATAATTGGTTTATTCTTTTCAGTTCCTAGCCCATGGTGATTGATCTTGCATTTGATTTTAAAACAAATCAGAAGTAGATGACTCAGAAATGGGTGACTCAATCAAATTATAGACAAACCCCTTGCTGCGGTGACTCTTACTAATTAAATGTCTGTGACAGCAGAATCAAAACAGGAGGAATTATATAAAATTTAGAAGACCATAAAATTATTTCTTTCAGAGGTGCCTAGGTGGCTCAGTCTGTTAAGCATCTGACTCTTGATTTCAGCTCAGGTTATGGTCTCATGGTTTGTTGGTTTGAACCCCACTTCGGGTTGTATACTGACATTATGGAGCCTGCTTGGGATTCTCTCTCTCCTTCCCTCTCTGCCCTTCCCCCACTCCAGCTCTCTTCCCTTCAAAACAAATAAATAAAATTAAAAAAAAATATCCCTTTCAGCTGGGGACACCTTAACTCATTAATCATGTAACATTTTTGAAGGAATAAGAATGGGTTGGATTCTACTTTATGAAAAAGACTTGAATATTTGAAGTTAGATTTCACTCTATCTCATTTAAATCAAGTACATCATGCCTTATCTGTGCTAGTTCTCTCAGTTGTTAGGAGGATAATTTTAAAGTAAGCTTTTCTTTGCCCACTGTAATATACTTTTCTTTGGTGGTTAGAATATTGCAAATTTTGTGAATATATTGCTAGAAAATGGATGCTGTTTCAGATACTTAAGAAGCCTCACAGGATTAAAAATCAGCATGTTATAAGAAGTATGTTTAGTACCATCTAAACTTTATAAGTTCATGCATTTGTCTATTTACATATATTTAATTTTCAAATTTGCATATATGCTTAGACTCAGTAAAGGAAAAAGTATGAACACACTCATACACACACACCACCAAACTGTTTAGGGATTATTTCAGAGTAAGTAGGATTGTAGATGCTTCTAAATATTCACATTTTTGCTTTGCTGTATTTTCTCCTATAAGCTTTCATCTTGGCCTAAGAAGAAAGATATAAATTTTTTAATTAAAAATTTCTCCAAAGCATACTTAGTAATAGTGAAAAGTAGAAATGAATAAAATATGTATCAATAGGGGAATGGCTATGTTAACAAAAAAGGAAAATTAAGAAATAAAATTAAGCAATGTGAAAATTCTTGTGGTCATCTTAAAGGCTGATGTGCATTCAGATTTCCTGTGGTATTCGGTAACAAGATAAGCTAACTTCCGGAAATAGTAACTATTACAAAGAATGAGAATGAATAAATGTTTACCTTTCCCTAGCTTTAAAATAAATGTGGAGAGAAAAAAGTGGATTGAAAAAAACACACACTTTCTTTTTTAATAACAGCTCTCAGTTTCAATGTTCTCCCATCAAACCATTGAGAGAACGGTGAGTAGCAGGCATCAGTCTGTGTGTTCCCTGCCTGGTCCCACAGCTGTCATCGATGCGTGTCTACAAAGAACCAGCTAGAGATTTGAGGGCTTACAAGAAACATTCTTTGATATTGACAGTGGTAGGAAGTTTCTCCTTATTGCCTCATTGTGGTTTGTGTATCAGGCTGTGGCATATCCTTTTTTGAAGCTTTGCAGTCAGTTTCCGTGGGACTGTTTGCCCTGTGACGTTACTGGAACACATTTATCTGGAGATGAGTACCTCAGTGCCTCAGCAAGCACAACAGACTCTACTGTGTAGCACAGGGCCCAGGAAACAATGATAGGGAATTTTTGCTGCACATCTATTTTTCATAGTGCTTCGAAATGGAAATGTTTGCGACTGCAAGAATAGTTTGTTTTCATTCAAGAGAAGTGTATCTTTTTTTTTCTTTTTTCTAAACAAAGCAGCTTAATAAAGTTAGTACATTTTCTTAGGAGCAGAGTTTTCTACTTTCTGTATTAGTGAGTGATCCTCTCTGATGTTAATACAACTAATTATACAACTGGTAATACAGCTGAGGTGTTTCAAGAGAGAAGGTGGCACAAAACAAGGTACATCATCTAATCCCGTAAGAAATCTTATGCAAGGAACCAGGACAGATATGGAGCACTGTCAGAGACTATATTGGAAATTCAGATGTGTGAAATTCAAATGGAAACAGGAAACTGAATGTAGAAATCAGTTTGTATAAATACCCTAAGAATGTTTCATGGTTCAAAACTGATATTTGAGAGGCACCTGGGTGGCTCAGTCAGTTGAGCATCTGTCTCTTGATTTCAGCTCAGGTAATGGTTCCAAGGTTGTGGGATTGAGCCCTGTGTCAGGCTCTTTGCTGAGCATGGAGCTTGCTTAAGATTCTCTCTCTGTCGCTCTCTCTCTGTCTCTCTCTCCCTCTGCCACTTCCTTCACCTCACATGAATGTGCTCTCTCTCTGAAAACAGAACAAAACAAAAAACCTGATATTTGACCACTGTATAAATATGTGCTAGATAATCTATAAATATTCAAGAATATGTTAATAATCTTCAGGTATAAAACAATATTATGGATTTTAAAGTTTTGTGTTGACCACAAGATTTGTGCTTTTACAGGTACACCTTGATTTTTTCGTCTTTTCAGTGAGATAAAACTGAGGGGGGGGTATGGTGAGTGAAATATTTGAATAAGGTAAAAGAGGGGAAAAACGTGAAAAAGGGCCAAATGATAGATAGAGAGCCACTGACAATGGTATTGGTTGGCATCAATTTCAGAGCCAACTACCCCAATTTAGAGGATTTGCATTTAGGACTAATTAAATTATAAGCTGATTGGACAGGAACTGAGTTAAGCCTACTGATGGTGCTTCATAAATATTCATATTAACATTGATAGAAGAGGCTCTCTTTCAAGGCTACATATTTACAAACCATATGCCTTATGAATGTTGTTCTGCTCCTGAGCTCTCCTATCCTCTTTAAAGGTAGTTTTTACTCAGTTTAAAAGAAATTCATCCCTGCCGCAGTGGAGTCCTTCTGTGAGTTGAGAAATTTCTCCATGTGCAATGCTCTGAGAATGACAGGCATTTTAGAATCACATTCTGTAGATTGTTAATGTCAAATAACATAAGCAACTTCACTGAACCATAAGGCTTTTTTGCCCAGAATTTACACTTTAATAAGAGCAAGTGCTAAAATGGTTTGGCCATTTCTCCAGTTCTCTTGAAGATAAAATAGTCTTCTTAAATTATAGCTTCAGTGCCTTAAGTGTTACTCTGGTAGCCTAAAAGAGTTAGTTAATGTGCAGATTAAACATCTGATACACACCAGGAAGTAACTCAGGACTGGGGAATCACTCTCTCTTGCTACGTGATTGCTGCTTGTGTAAAACAGTTAATAGTGAAGCTGTTTATATGTAGCTAGCAACTGTATCTAAGACATGGGTTTATAGGAGAATAAAGTGCACTCCAGTCCCATGAGCACATGTGTATGAGTATTGACCTTGACTCATAGGACTTGCTTTAAGACTACATTCCAAATAAAAACCCTCTTAAATTTAATTTTTCCTACATTTCTCCATACTTAGTCTCAGTTCAAGAACAAATATTTAAATGATTGCCACACAATGACCATTCCAGGTAATTTTTTTTCCTGTAAGAATCTAAATTGATTCTCAAACATACTTTACACAAACCTTATTTTGGTTAAATCGTACTGTATTTATTTGTTTTAATTTTTGAATGTGGGAGATTATATAATGTTCTGTAACGATCCCAAACCTAGGCTTCCTTTTCTTTTAGTCTCAGTGAAAGCTTGTTCCTATTCGTTCAGCACTCTTTTTAATATATCTGAGAACCAGCTGCACCTTATCTGAAATGTAAATGGATATAAAAAACCTTTTACATTCTTAGTAAATGATCATCTACTCTCCTCATATCTTCATGTTCATCAATAGTCAACATTCAACCCTCAATGGTTAACAAACATTTAAGTGCTTACGTTTCTACCTTCTGGGGAAGACAGATGTGGAATTGCAAGTGAATCAAATATTATAAAAGAGATGTGGGGGGGGTACCTCAGGATCAAGCAAATAGTGAACATAAATGTAAGTCTAGATGTGGGTGGGGAAGAGGCAGGGGGATGGTGTTAGGACAGGTAACCTTTGTAAAATTTATCAGGAAGTTATGTAATTTCAGGAGTTGGGGAGTGGGAAAAAGTAGAATATTAGGAAATGAGGCAGAGCCAGATTATATAGGGTTTTGTATTTAGTGAAGGAGCACTCAGCCACCATTGTGTTGGCTGGTGAAAAATGTAGTGTAGGGGGCAAGTGCAGAGATGCAAGGCCAATTAGGACGTCATGTCTATAGGAAAGGCAGGGGATGAGGATGACTTGGGTTAGGAAACTGAAACCATTGTCTTTTACCTGTAAAATGATTGTTGGCCCTGTCCTCCTCCATGTCAGTCTTGGGTTCCCTGTGCTACAGACAGGAGACGGGACATTCATCCATGTATTTCTCCTTTCACTTGAACTTGGTTGCCTTCTGCAATATCGACCACATCTCTCTGATTCATCCTCAGGAATGCATTTATGTAAAGTCAAGGTACCTCCTGCTCCAACCAGCCATCCTTCCTCCTGATTCCCATGGCTTACTTCCTCTTTCTTCATTCTCAGCTGCACATCATTCACTATTGCTGTCCCAGGCCTACTTAGGTCCCATTAGTTTTATTTGGCAGTGGAGTTTTTTGTAGGTATGATCCCCTATTTTTCCTTTGGATCCCTTGAAATACCCTTGAAGTTAACATTGGTGAACCTCATGATGCCAGCATACCTGTAAACCTCAGGGATATCAGGTTCCTTGTATATCTAAAGAAGCAATTCCATGGCAGTCTTTGAAAGTGTACGTACACGCACACACGCACTAACACATACATACACATTTCATTGGTTATAAGCACTTCTTTTTTCTGTCTTAAAAGCCAGCAAAATAATAAAAATATTGACATTATTTAGTGAATTACTCTGTGAAACCTTAGGATTTAAGAGGGTTTTACTGGCTTAAAAATAAAAGCTATGTAGTAAATCCTGAACCCTTTTATGCCTCCTTACCCATATTGTATTTTTCTTTGAATGCAAGTTTCCCTGCAACTGTCCCTCTTTTCTACCGTTTTAAATCTACTTTTCTCTTAGGCTCCTCTTAGTTCTCCTTCTTTTGTGGAAAATGCATTCCTCTGAGCTTCAGTTTCCCTGAGAGGCTCTTCTCCCCGGTGTTCATGCTCTCTCCTCTTTCCATGTGGGTCTTGTCCCACATACCTACTGTGACTCTTCTTGCCTGTGTGTGTTTCATTATTTCACTCATTTGAAATTCAGTTCTACAAACCTTTTAAGCACTTTTGTGAGGCACCTTGATCAGCACTAAAAATTACAGATCTTAATAAGGTGTGATTGCTGGTCCCTGGTAACAGCCATGGGACAGGGAAAATAGACCTATAAATACATAAGTGCTAAAAGAGACATTGTTTTTTATATAGTGGGGAAGGGAGAATGAGAGTGGGTTCACTTTGCCACACAAATCTAGTTTTTCCTGTGCTTCCCCCAGGACAGTATTTATCATTTCTCTCTTAGATTATTGCAACACTTCTACCCCTGCCAACCAATTTCCTTCCTTAGATTTTTGCTCCCTCCAGTCCAGTCTGTACAGAGTGGAATTATTCTACAAAACCAACAATTAGGTTATTGCCTGGCTTTCTGCTCAAAGCAATCCAGTGGTTCCCCATATCATTTAGAGTCAAATTCAACATTATTGTGGTGTCTTTTAAAAGTTGGTATGATGTGATCTCTACCATCCACCTCCCTGTGATCCAAGCTATTCTCAAGCCCCCTCCCTACCCACCTCGCTTCCACCACTCTGTCTTCATTGTTGTTCCCTGAATGTACCAGGTGTATCCTGCACCACAGTCTTTGCACTTACTGTTCCACCGCTGGGTAATCCCTTACATTAAGTATGTGCATGGCTAGTTCCATCTTGTCTTTCAGATCCCTGCTTATTTGTCACTTTTACAGTGACTCCTTCCCTGTCCACACCATTTCTGCCACCCTCAAACTCTTGCTCTCTTTTTCTTCACCTATGATCTACTATACCTTTTGTTGTTTCTTTATTTATTGACTATCCTTCTCCAACGAAAATGTAAGCTGAATGAAGGCAAGGACTTTTGCATCTTTCTTCACCATTGCAACCTCAGTGCCTAGAATGACACCTGGCACATATGTGCTCAGTAGGGGTGCCTGGGTGGCTCAGTTAGTTAAGCGTCCCATTAAGCTCAGGTCATGAACTCACTGTCCCTGAGGTCGAGCCCCATGTTGGGCTTTGTGTCTACAATGTAGACAGAACAACCGTTTTAGTTTCTATATGGAGAATCCTACTTTCCAAAGGCTCAGGGCTAGAGGCCAGTTTTTGTCTTTGTTTAAAAGAGATATTAAGCAAATATTAAGAAGTGTTTGAGACAGTAACACTAACATGAGACTTTTTGCAGTCCTTTATCCTCCCTATCAACCTTCTTCCTTTCCTCTCTTCTTTCCAACTTCCTCCTTCTCTCCTTCCCTTTCTCTTTCTGTCCTCTCTTCCCCTTCCGTCCTCCATATTCTCCCTCCCTCCCTCAACTCCTTCCTTCTTTTCACATTTACTGAGCACATATTATTATTATTATTATTATTATTCTTTATCTTTGAGAGAGAGCAAGAGAGAGCAAGCGAGCAGGGGAGGAACAGAAAGAGAGGGAGACACAAAATCTAAAGCAGGCTTATGTCAAATACCTTCCTCTTTATATGGCAAGAGATATTGACTTTCCATTTATGAAGTACTATAACGTTTCCCTGCAGATAGAAATATTTAGGGTTTTCAAAATATTTTCTGTTTCAGAATTTTAAAAATAAGTAATGGCATGGGAAAACTCAGATACACCAAAAATCATGAAGAAATGTGGATATGGCAAAATATGAGTTAATAGTCTAATGCCTGAAGTCAGGGGTAACTGACCTTCACCTATTCTACTTTTCTTCAAAGTCCATTGCAATTCCCATTTCATCCATGAAACCTTCCTTGACTACTGCCCTCCTCAACTCTTTTTCTTATTTTTATTAGACCCCTGTACACTATCATAGGTTGACCTGAAACTATTCGATATGGCTCACTGTTGTTTGGGGTCTTTGAGTTCTGTCCTAAGATCCCCGATTTGAGTAACTATGACCTGCTCCCCCTTTTGAAGCAGCCACCACATTGCACACCCTTATCACTGATATAACAGACATCTAATAATAGATATTTGTTATTTCATCATGACTCACCTGTACAATAAGGGATGCGATTAGAGTGTTCAGACAGCCAAAGCACCTAGGCATGCTTTATCATTACATATTTTTTAAGCTAAAGAATTATCATAGGGAGCAAACATTATTTCGTCTTAAAAAATTGAAATCATTATTTTGCCACTAGTAAAAATAATATGTATATTTATTTAATCTGATGAGAGAAATTAATCCCTAGGGCAAAATCATGAGATAATCAGGGCCGAAGTGCAGCACATCTAATTTGAATGCTTGAGAACATCTGCTAAAAATATGAACCAGAATAGGATGCCGCTCACGGGTAATATTAATGGAAATAAGAAACCAAAGTTAATTAATTTCTTTAATATATTTAGATATTCTGGTTGTCAAAGGAAGATCTTATTACACTGTTTTACTATTATAAATGGAGTTAGCATTATATATTTACTGGAAACTTTTAAGTAGAAAATACTGTCAAGAGCAAAAGCCACTTAGATTGCCTGACATGGCAAATAATTTGATGCCATGCCATTTTCTGCAGCGTGATCTATTATTAAATGTGAATAGTGTGAATAACAATAGCTAACACACATAGATCACTTGCTGTTCCAAGCACTGCTTAAGCCCTTTGTGTGTTTTAACTCCAGTAAATGCCATAGCCCTATGAGGTAGGTGCTCCAGTAACCCTCATTTAACTCATGAGGAATCAAAACTTAGGAAGACACAGTGACTTACCCAAGGTCATCCAGCTGGTATTTGAATGCTGCTCAGTCCCTCAGGAAACCATGGTCCAAGTAGATAAAATGAGTCCCAGGGCCTAAAACACAGTTTGAAAGGTAACGTAAAAGTAAGCATTTGATCCTTAAAAATAGTGAACTTGACTTGTTTTCTTGATAGTATTTGCAATCAGAATATTGTGATTTATGTTAAAATCCTGGTATTCTCCTTTTACAAAAAGAGAATTTCAAAGAGTATCAATGCATTTTCTACAAAGTTAAAGAACTTTATAATGAAGGACTGGTAAAATGGAGGTGAAATGCCTTTTCTGTAATACACTTTTAATTGATATAATATTAAAATAAGAAAATTCCATGGCTAACAATTTTTCCCCTTATAAACAATATGAAAAATACTAAATTAAGAAAGTTTTTTTCTCACTTCTCAGTAACAACTAAGTGCACACGTTGAAAAGGAGTTTAACATTTTAGATTAAAATCAACACACAATAATTTTTAAGTGACTTGGGATATGTTACCATATTTTAACCTTGAATGACTGTGTGTATGTGTGTGTGTGTGTGTGTGTGTGTGTGTCTACATGAGTGTGTACGTGTGTGTGTAGCATATAGAGATTCTCAATGAGTGTTAGAGCAAGTGGGATGTGGTCATATGCAATTCGTCAAAGAATTCTAATGTAATTCTTTTTTTGTCAGACTTAAATATTCTTTTAAACTAATAGTTATAAAATGAAATTGTGTAATTAATTTTAGTTTCCTTGATAACTAATAAACTTGAGCATTTAAAAGTATATTATTAGTCATTCATGTTTCCTCCTCCATAAGATTTCTACACAAGTCTTTTGCTAATTTTTCTCCTGAGCTGTCTTTTTCTGATCAATTTTTAGGATTCTTTATATAGTCTGCAATTCCTTGTTGATGGTAAGTGCTGGTAATATCTTCTCTCAGAAAGTTACTGTTGGAGGCTTCTGAGAAGTAGGAGTTTTCATTTTTGGCAAGAATTTCTCATAAAAAGTTTTCAAGTTCTGCCTTTTACATTAAAGTCATTAGACATATTGAATGGAATTTTGCATATGGTGTGAGAAGGAATCTAATTTTATGTACATTTTCTACACATCTAACCACTGATGGACTGCTCTATCACTTCCTACTGACTAGTAGTGCTACCTCTGACATGTATTGAGTTTCTTAACCTTGCTCCCTCCTTTCTTGGGTTTCTATTCTGTTTCATTTGACTATTTTTTTTCTCTATCTGTTCCAAATTCCCGTGGCCCTAATTTCTACAAGATTGCAATAATGAATATTAGGTGAAGAATCCCCCCTACTTACTTTTGTTTTTCTTCAATTGTGTGTTGGCTGTTCTTTACCTTTATAACCTCCATAGAAAATTTTTGAATCAGCATATCAAATCCCCTGCAGCCAACTATTATGCTATTGCTTGAAACTCAGTTAATCTGTAGATCAATTTAAGAAAACATTATGGGGGCGCCTGGGTGGCTCAGTTAGTTGAGCGTCCAACTTTGGCTCAGGTCATAATCTCACTGCTCGTGGGTTTGAACATCGCTTCGGACTTTGTGCTGACAGCTCAAAGCCTGGAGCCTGCTTCAGATTCTGTATCTCCCCCTCTCTATGCCCCTCCCATGCTCGCGCTCTGTCTCTCTCTGTTTCTCAATAATAAATGTTAAAAAATATTAAAAAGATAAAATAAAAAATTATGTATTCTGAATATTCCATTTCTTTTTTTAATGTTTATTTATTTATTTTGAGAGAGAGAACAGGAACAAGAGAGTGGGAGAAGGGCAGAGAGAGATGAGAGAATCCCAAGTAGGCTCTGCATTGTCAACACAGAGCCCGACTCAGGGCTCAAACTCATGAACTGTGGGATCATGACCTGACCTGAAATCAGGAGTTAGACACTTAACAAACTGAGCCACCCAGGCACCCCCAGAATGTAAATTTCTATTTATAATTTCAGCCTATTTGCCATTGGTTCTTATTTAGTGTTCTTCAGTAAGTTTTATAATTTTGCTCTAAAGAGTTTGTACATCTTTTATTCATTTGCACTCTATACTTCTGTTGTCGTTGCAAAAGGGCAACAGTTTTCAAAATACATTTTTTAAATGCTTTCTGCAATTACATAAACATACATAATTTTTATATTTTCCAAATATCCAGAAAATTTCTTAAATTTTGCTATACCTTTAATCATTTTTCTCCTGATTCTTTTAAGTGTTCTATATAGACAATCAGATAATCTGTGAATAATAAAAAGGATTTGTTTCTTCTATTGCAATTTTTATACTTTGTATTTTATGCCATTGTTAAAAGGATTTATTTTCTTGCTCCCCAAATTAGGCCAGTACTTCTAAAACTTTAAAATGCATGGAAGCCATCTGGAGGATACATGAAAAATAAAGATCCTGGTTTAGTAGTGGATTAGGGCCCAAGAGTTTGCAGTTCTAACATGTTCCCAGGTGATGATGATTTTGGTGTTAGTTGAAGATACTAGACTTTCAGTAAATTGTTAAATAAAAATAGAGATAGCAAGCATTATTTTCTTGCTTCTAAATTGGAAAGGCATACTTCACCTCTACATGTTTTAGTAATTTCTCCAGTTTTAGTAATTTCCCTGTCTTTCAAAATTGCTATAATGTTTTATCATGGATGATTGTTGAATTTTGCCAAAGGATTTTCAGCATTTATTGAGATAATGTTTATGTTTTTTTCTTTAATCTTTCAGTGTCATAAATCATTAGAACTTGTAATGTTTATAGTTTTCCATATTATTCATGCACACCTATTTCTATACATATATATTTATGTATACAAATATGTCTTTATTGCTGTTTTATTTCCTAACATTTGGTTTAGAGTTTTTAACCTGTCTTTGTGATTTTGACTGACTATATGCAATCCTTGCTGATTTTTATTTTTTAAAAAATATCATTATAAAGTGAATTAAGTGTATGCCTTCTTATTCTTAAGCTCTTTGTATTTAATTCATTCCTTATAATAATGTTTTGAGATACATTTTATTATTGCCAGCACTTTATTGATTTAGAAACTGGGATGCATAGAGGTTCCACAATTTAGTCAGTCACACAGATAGTAAAATGGAAGCCACCGTTCAATGATTTATGTACGGTGAACAATGAAAGTAATGATAAAGAAAAAAAGTTCATTTTAGTCACTGATTCATTCCTTCAGTTTGAATTCATTAATTCAGTTCCAAACACAGTTTTCAAGGCTGTGAAAAGCAGATCTAGATCCTCATGGGGGGTAAAAATATCAGGTCACCAACAAAAATGGGTTCCTTTGTAATTTGTAACAGTTTCCCAACCCCTGTCAAGCAGTGGTGCTAGACTCTGGATTCTAGACTGAAGAATACACTTTCCTTGGCTTTGTAGCTCAATGGCCTATGCCAAAAGTTAATGGTTTTGTTAAATGTGTAGACTTTCTTGAATTCAGCAGTGATTTAGCATAATTAAGTAATAGGTAGGCATCTATCCTTATTTATAACTTTTCTTACTGCTAACATACTAACTGCAACTTTAAGAAGTTCCTTTGTAAATGAATCTCAGCCCCTCGTTCTGATACTAAAACTGTCATTTCACAACCAACCTCAGAATGATGGAAGAACCCATCATAATCCTTCAGGAAATCCTATTATACTCATTGATATGCATTTAACTCTGTTACTACTCAGTGTTTGATTGTTCAGGTTTTCTTATCAGTGTTTTTTCTTAAATTCTTGTGTACTTGTTGACACATTAGTACAAATGCAAAGATTTTTGCTTTTTGCCATACAGATATTACACAGGAGAAAAGGGAGGAGATATCGTGCCCATGAAGTGTATGAGCTGCATAAATTATTTAATCTCTTAAAAATTCAGTTGCCTCATCTGAGAAAGGAGTTTGAACTAGACAGTCTCTCACCTGTCTATTAGCTCTACCATTTTGGATTTTGTTCATCCTTACCCAGTATTTTCTCATTAAAGCACAGATATGCATAATTAATGCGATGTATCATTTTCCTAGAAGGTTGGGAAATCCTTTATCCAGATGATTGGCAGACTGATTTTTGGCAGTATCAGTGTTGAATACACTTTTTTTTTTTTTTTTACCTCATTAATATTTTTAATAGGTATAGAGTTGCTGAATATAGTTGTAAACCTTGATCATTCTTTTGGGTATATTCCCAGTGACAATTGTGAGAGGCTAGATTTAGTGAAGTACAAAAATAATATTAATTTATTCTAACAAAAAGTAAAATGATATAGGCATGAGAAACCTCTGTATTTTCATCATATTCTTGAGGTGAATACTTTGCCTTTCATATTCATCATTGATCTTTTAAAATCACATTTAGACTTTGGAAGTTACATGTAGTATGTTTGGATGACAGTGAGAAAAGCAACCTAAATTGTATGGCCAAATAAAATGTCTAAATTTTATACTTTGGTATGTTTTCCTTTTTAAAATAAACATCACGTAACTTATTTTCAAAAATAGAATTAACTTTCTCTCTTTGTCCTTGGTGCTACTTCACACTTGTTTGGTGAGATTGTTATTCTGTGAAACAAAATTTTGTTAGCAAAAGTCTCCCTATTTGTATTTGAACATTAGTTTCTTTTTTTACAAATTCCTTTGATTTGACTTACATAAACTTACTTCTGAATGAAAACTATCTTCTTGACTTCCATTCCTTTGAAATGGAAAATCTGAAGGTAAACCATGTAATCATGTTGAGGTCTAGACTGTGAATCCAGAATTTTTGGTTTACCAGTTCAATGGGATTGAATGTTCTTGCAGTGAAATTGGAGAAACATTTCAAAGCATTCACCTCATGTTCATTCATCTAGTCATCTTCTCTTTAATTAGATTTGTTTGAAAATTGTTTTCATTGATTGATAGTGGCTTCCTGGAATATGCCTTTATAAAGATTATGAGCCATGTGGGGTTCTGAGACTCAGCAGAAAAGAGTGTTTTGATAGATGAGTGATTTTGCAATAGACATACACATACAGAGATTAGTATTACTGACTCAGACAGAGATGTAACCTTAAAGATAGAAACAAAGGCAGAGAAAACATTTTTAGGTTATTTGACTGAACTTGCTCCTTCCAGGAGATAAATAACCACATCATCAAAAAGGGAGTTGTCTAGGAACATTTTTAAAAATTCTAATTCTAATCTAAGATACTCAAAAGTTTAGACATCCACACCAGTTTTATGTTTTGTTTATATCATGGAACTTAAAAGTATCTAATATCCTTGAATTTGATTTAGAACTCAAATTACCACATTTTTTAAGAAAGACTTATTAGGAATATCTCATGGAGATCTGAGTCCATCGGACAGAAATTCAGTGTTCCCATACTGGCTAATGAGTATATCATGTGGGAAAGTTCCCAAAGTCACATTATCCAACTGGCTCTAACTTGGCCTGTTATTATATCATCTAAGGACATTGAATTAATTGGACATATTTGTTCATTATAAATCTGCAAGTTAAAGATACTGCTTTAACTTGTGCTTTTCTATATATTTGAAAATTACTGTTCATTTTTGTATTTATTTCAATAAAATTGGAAAGCAACAACATAATGATTGCATTTTTTGGATCTCCTGTTTAAGAATTTTATACTTTTTCCCCTAGTTTTGTGAATTTCCTGTGAATTTATAAAAATACAAACTAATGGTCTTTCTTTCAAAAAAAAGTCTTTATTTATTTTGAGAGAGAAAAGGGGGCAGGGGCAGAGAGGGAGGGAGAGAGAGAGTTGCAAGCGGGCTCTGCACGGTCAGCACGGAGCACCACGTGGGGCTCAGTGTCACAAACTGTGAGATCGTGACCTGAACCAACATCAAGAGTAGGATGCTTAACTGACTGAGCCACCCTGGAGCCCCTAACCAATGGTCTTTCTGTCCATAGTACAATTATGCATTTAGTCAACAAGCAGAAGTAAAAATTTTTAAGAAAATATATTAGTCTCCAAATATATGTAAAGTATAGATTTTTCAAACTACTTAGCCATAAATACACCACTACAATGCAACAATTTTCATTTCTTCTTTCCCTTCCAAATGTTCTTTACTGCTATACAGATTTTATGTGGATATAATCATGTATGAGTTTTTATCCTACTTTTTAAATCTAACATTATAACTTAAACACTTTTCTTTCATCTCACATAATCTTTACACATATCATTTTGATTGCCACGTAATTTGACTTGACTGAAATTTTCTGTTTTCCCCTCATTTACTAGTATTACAAATAATGATTCTGGACATACCTTTTGAAGGTTTTTTCATCTTATTTTTTTAGGATAAATTCTGAGTGGTAGAATCATTACGTCAAAATCTCTGGTCATAGTCATACCTCTTGCCATTACGTAACCAAAAAAATGCTGTTGACTGAGTAAGACCTGCTTGTTAACTTACTTTTCAGTCTTCCTTTGTTTTTGATCATAGATGAGTCAAATTCTTTTTCTCATTAAATCTTATTAAAACTTAGATTTAAGTTCTATAGTAAAAAAAAGAAAAGACTTTAAAAAGAGAAAGAAAAAAAGACTTGAGTGGTAGAAATTGTAGTTATATATTTCGGTCCCCCCTCACCACATCTGTTGGAATCTGTGGTGCCACCACTTTTTACTGTGTTCCTTTTGTCTTGCTCAGCAGTTTTCACTGAGAACTCTTTATCTGGATGCATTGCTTTTTCTTCCATTTTCCCAAATATTTGCAAACTGGTTCTTTTATCTACATTTCCTGTTCTCTATTTTTCTGGGTAAGTTATGCCTCTTTTACGTTTTTACTTTAATTGATATGTCTGTCCCTTTCTCTGTCTATCCATCTATCTGTGTGCCTACCCTACCATCTACCTATCTCTGTCTCTCATATTTTGCCCTTTTTCTTTCCAAATTTTATTTCCAAACATAAAAATAAAAAGTTATTGTTTTCTCTCTTCCTCTATTCTCTTTTTGTCTATTTGTCAAACTACTTTGTTAGTTTACTCAAAGGGCTTTCAATTTTTTAAATTTCTATTACTACAGTTTTTCTACATTATGATTATTTTTTCCTTACCATTACTGTTTTTCTCCTTCTACTTTCTTTGGGTTTATTTTTCTATCTTTCTATATTCTTAAGTAAGTTGCCTTGTGCATTGATTTTTAGCTTTTATTTATTTCTAATTGTTAATTATTTCTAATTTTACTCCTTTATTGGCATCCCATGTATTTGATACACAATATATTTATAATTCAGTTGTAAGTATTTCCTAAATATGTTGTGATATTGTCTCTGACTCAAACATTTTTTAGAATTGCTTTTAAATTTCTTTCCGAATGAAAAGTTTTTTATATTTATATTGTTAATCATTTCTAACTTGGTTTCACTGTTGTCAAAGGAGATATCTCTGACGTGTGTAGAAATTTGCTTTAACTGGAAGTATTAGTTGATACATGAACATTCGGTAATTTATAATTATAATAGGTAAATATATCACTTTAGGCCTCCTATTTATCTTATTTTATATTTGCTTTCTTTTCACTTCCTTTTTTTAAAAATTTTTTTTAAATTTTTTTCTAATGTTTTAGTTATTTTTGAGAGAGAGAGAGAGACAGTTTGAGCAAGGAAGGGTCAGAGAGAGAGGGAGACACAGAATCTGAAGCAGGCTCCAGGCTCTGAGCTAGCTGTCAGCACAGAGCCTGACGCAGGGCTCAAATCCACAAACCGCAAGATCATGACCTGAGCCGAAGCCGCAGGCTCAACCGACTCAGCCACCAGGCGCCCCTCACTTCCTTTTTTTCTTATATCATTTTGGATCAAAGTGACCTCTATCATTTTCTCATTGTACTTTCCTTCTAATTTTAATTTTTTCTTTATTTTAATAATAACCCTAAAAATGTCCTTGTATATTGCATGTATTAAAGGCTAAAATTAGTGTGTTTACCCTTCCCCTCAGTAATACAAGAAAAATGGATTTTAGCTCTCTTCACGTTTATCTCATAATTTAGACATTATTGTTATTTTGATAACTCTACTTTTCTGAATAGTTACTGATGTGTATTTTTTTATCACCACTGTTCTTGGCATCTCAGATCTTCCTTATTCTTAAAATATGTTTTCTTGGAAGTTCCTCTAGTGCCCCATAGTAGAGACGTTTATTAATGTTGGGTTTTCTTAAAATCTTTTTTTTATCTTTTTATCTTTGTTGCACAGTGTCAACTAATGGGTCCAGATATTGATTTTATTAAAATTTACCCTATTTAAGATTGGCTGGCCTTCTGGGGCACCTGGCTGGCCCAATCGGTGGAGCATGTGTCTCTTGATTTTGATCTTGTAAGTTTGAGACCCATGTTGGGTGTAGAGATTACTAAAAAATAAAATGTCAAAAAAAATTTTTTTAAAAAGACTCACTGGCCTTCCTACATATGAGTATGGGTGTCTTTTATTGCTTGTGGACAATTCTTAGCCATTACTTTTTCAAATATTAACTCACTACCATTCCCTTTAATCATCCTTCTGAAACCACAGTAAGATGTATGTTGATCTTCTGACTCTATCTTTTGCTTCTCTTAACCTCTCTTTAATATTTTTATTTCTTTTTCCTCTGTATTTCTTTCTGAATATTTAATTAATTTATGTTTTCTGGTTTACTACTCCAACCTTCATCTCTGCCTACTCTGTAGCTTAATCTGTTTATTGAATTTCTAATTTCAGTTTGTAGATGTTCAATTTGAGAAATTCTATTTGTTTGTACTTTAAATATGCCTGATGATTTTTAATGGTTTTCTGCTCATCAGATAAATTTTCTATCATTTCTGGTAATCCTTTAAATAGATTAAATATATTTTCTTAAAGTTATTTGGTAATCCCACATCTGTAATCTTTGTAGTCTATTCCTATAGTGTGTTATTTCTGTTGATTGTTTCACATGAGAGTTTACTTCTTCATGCATTTCAGTGATTTTTTTCTTTGATAACTCCTTAGTATTTTATCTACGGGAATTATTTGTTTTTAAAGTGAATTTTTTCCAGAGGGAATTTGCTTACATCAAGTAACTGCATAATTTATCAGCTGTAGACCTACTTTGAACTACATGTTCAACTTCCAGGCCAAACAAGTATCCAACCCCATTATGAGTACACACTTGTGATTAGAAATTTTCAAGAGACATTTTTGTTCCTTAGTATGCTACCTGGAACCAAGATACATCTTGTTCTGCCTGAAAGTTTTCATCTAGTACACTCACTCTGGGTATTTACTTTTAGGTGTGAGATTTCATGTGGAGAAGAAGGTTCTGAATGTAACCTTCTTCTCTTTGTAGGCCCCAGCTTTGATTCTTTCCCTAACACAGAAAGCGTGGGAAGATGCCTTCAGGGTAAACATCAACTCTAGTGCTTAGTTATCTCTGTAGAACTATTCTTTCTTAATTTCAGGCTTCAAATTTTAACTTTTAAGTTAATACTTTAAAACAATGATCTAGCATAAAATTTAGCAGATTTTGATGACTTATATCATTATAGAGAAAGGCACACAAATCTAAATTTGTAGCATGATGAATGTTCATGAAGTGAACCAGCCCACATAACTAGCAACTCGTTCAAGAAGCAGAACATTACCAAATCGCATAAGCTCCCTTGGTGCCCTCTTCCGGATATGATCTCCCAGGAGGAAATGCAACCTGACTTCAAACACCATCCATGACATTATTCACTTAAGGGAGTGTGGACCCTTTAAGTGTCTAGCTTATCAGGTACTACTAGTGTCTGATTTTTTTTCTTTCTCACCGTTATAGTTGGAAAATTCATATGTCTTTATATATGTAGTTCTATTTCATTTTCATCCTCATAGGAGTATGCTATATATTATTTATTGTTGATAAGCATTTATTTTGTTTTTATTTGAAGTTATTACAAATCATGTTACTATGAACATTATTATACATTTCTTTTTGTGTATATAACTTTACATTTCTGTTAGGTGGAAGTGGAATTGCTTGATCATGAGTCCTTAGTTTTTTCACTTTTAGAAGATACTGCTAACAGCTTTCTCAAGTAATTTTTCAAATTTAGATGCCAAGCAGTATCGTCTCCATTTTCTAATTGCTCCACATTCTTGCCAAGCTTGTTAGTATATGTCTTTTTTCATTTTAACCATTCTGATGGGTATGTAGTGGTATGTCATTATAGTTATATTTTGCATTTTCCTGACGTCTGGTGATTTTGTTCAAGTTAAATTTTTTTTCTTAGCCATTTTTATTTGGCCTTTTGAAGTGTTCCCTATTGGAAAGGGTTCCTCTGTGTAGCTAATTTACTATTTTGGTAGGATTTATTTTAGCCTGAATAAAATGTCATCTAATAATTTCATTGTGCACTTGTATTCTTAATTTCTCTTTCTTCTCTTCCAAACTGTCTTACAATAATTGTTTCTGTATTCTTGAAGTCAACCTTTAATTTGTCCAACTTGTCTTTGAGCTCCCCCTGCTGTTTTCCACTTAAATCATATGGCTGTTGATTATTCATAACTACCTTTAAAACGATGACTTCTTGGATAATAAGCTATTTTAAACAGAAATGTTTCCTTTTTCTAAAGGCAGAGGGTGTCAATCAATTTAGGTACTGACTGAGGAGAAAAGAAATTTAAAAGTAATACTTACAAACTGGTACTTTGAAAACTGTGCTTGTCATGTAAAACTATTTGTATTAATATAATACAGTAACACTTTGAATTATTAAAAACTAGACAAATTATGGAGTCATATGTCATCTCCTCAGGTATACTGTAAACATACAGTATATGTTAAGGTCAACAGCATGACTTGTACCTTTCTCTACTTTATCACAGTTCCCAGAATATTTGCTTTGACATAATTCAGTAATTAGCCATTGAAAAAAAATCTAAATGCATTTATTCACCTGTCTGGCTATGTCCAAATTCATGGTGGAGATGTATTTAGGGCAGTGTAGATGAAATGAATATAGCATACCATGCAGCGTTTATATCTGTTTCATCAGCTGTGACAGATAATGTCTCCCTACATTATGTTATAAAAAAGACACTCCTTCCTCAAGCTTGGCAGTCGATTAGCTTCATAAAGACCTATTGTCGTGTAAAAATTGTCAGGAAACAAGAAAATTCACAGCCTTCACAGTGTAGATTTGGAAACATGTACTGAGTATGTGAGATTATGGACTTTGGGTATGAATCTCAGTAATAATAAGATCTCATATCTAGGATTTTTATGAGACTGAAAACAATAATATGTATAAAATGCTTAGCACAGTACTTGGCACATAATGAATTCTAAGCAGTATTTTAAACAGTTACTGTGTTATGAATAAGCCATAAGTGGGCATTTGCCTCTTGAAAATGTGCTATTTAGTGTTGAAGATTTGCTTTTCTTCTGTCCATGATAATTTCCTTAACATTCGTTTTGGAAATGGTACTACATACCCTTATATTAATGCACTGCAAGAGGCCAATCAATTGTAGGTGGTAAATGAGTAATTTGCTGCTCTTCTCAGCACCCTCTACTAATAATGCTGTTTGAACATATTCTACAAAGATTGTTGATGCCAGAGCCAATTGAGAATTAGGCAGGTGGATGTTTTTAAGTTCTGCTAATAATAATATCACTTTTGCACTTCTCCCTAAGTTCTTGCTGTATTAAAGCTGCAGTTCCCTTTGGCCAGCTTCTGAGTGTAACCTGGGGATCCATATGATTTGAGCTTTTTGCTCCCCTTCTAAGGGGAGGAGCAGAGAAGAATAACTAAATAACCGAAATCTAGGAGATTAGATTGTTGTAGCCATGGTGCAGTTTTAGATGAACTCCAACCCAAAATTTGGTTTGAATGTTGAAACTAATGATACCCCTCCAACACACACACAGAGTGGTTATGAAAATATTTATTACCTACATAAGTGAGACTTTTTTGGAGAGAGCAGGGCAAGTTGACTGCCTTGGAGATTTTGTGGGTTTTAGAGATAGAGCCCTAGCTGAGGGTGTGGCTTGGTAGAGAGGCTTGTGTGGTTTGAATCTTTAACCAACACCAACGGAAGAGCTGGTTCTTTGAAAGAAAAGGATGCAGAAGCAAACAAACAACAACAAAACATTAGAACAGATCAACAAAACTAAGAGCTGGTTCTTTGAAAGAAAACGGTATGAAGACAACAACAATAAGAGTAGTGCTGAATCCCTTACCAACACCAAAGGAGAGAACAACTAGGTTTTCTTATCAGGTTACCCAGATGTGGGGCAGAGATGAGGAGGGAAGGGTAAGATGTAAGAACTATCAGCCAACATCAAAAAATGGAATCAGACTCCTTTAACAGAGATCAAGACGTATGAGAACAGAGAAATGGACCGCAGTGATACACAACCAGTGTTTCCTAGGAATGAGAACTGGAGTAACTTTTTAGAAGCATGTGTTTCTATTGATGACACACATTACTTAACCAAATTGTATTACATAGGTATGTTGAGTTTTCCCTCTGATCTTCAGTTATACAAGTAGGATTAATTCTGTTTTGAGTTACTTAAGATAATATACTTTTTCTTACTGATAAATGCAAAATGCATTGTGTTCAAATATGTAAATGTTTATAACTCATACTTGGCTCAATTATATTAAGAAATCATATAGCATGTAACTTTCTGAAAAAAATTATGATGAGAAACCAGTATTGGGATTCATACGGGCTCTACATAACTCTTATTTTTCATGGCATGATGTCAAGTCTGGTATACATTGATCACATGTCATTGTATTTACTGATTGCTTATCTTTTATTCAGTATTTGTTTTGTTCATTCAGTGATTATTTTACTATTCCCCCAACATGCTTCAGATACAGTATTTTTTTAATTTAAAATAAATTTTTTTTGAGAGAAAGAGCATGTACACGTGCACAAGCAGGGGAGGGGCAGAGAGAGAATCCCAAGCTGTCAGCACAGAGCCCTACATTAGGCTTGATCCCATGAACTGTGAGCTGAAATTGAGTCAGATGCTCAACCAACTGAGCCACCCAAGTGCCCCAGATCCAGTATTTAAAAAATTAGTATTGGGGCACCTAGGTGGCTCAGTCGGTTAAGCGTCTGACTTTGGCTCAGGTCATGATCTCACGGTTCTTGGGTTCGAGCCCCGCATCAGGTTCTGTGCTGACAGCTCAGAGCCTGAATCCTGTTTCAGATTCTGTGTCTCCCTCTCTCTCTGCCCCTCCCTTGCTCGCACTCTGTCTCTCTCTGTCTCAAAAATAAAATAAACATTAAAAAAATTAGTATTTTGTCTTTGTCTTAAGTTCACAGTCTTTTGGAAAACTAAGAATACAGAATACTAACAGATATGCAATGTTATAAGGTCTCTAGTAGAAAAGTATACTTATTATCCTGGATATGTTGTTTGAGACTTCCAGAACCTTTATAAACAAATATATTTTAATAGGATAGATGCATTATGATAGTGAGGAAAGCCATCAATTCCTTATTTGTTTCTTGGTTTATCTTCTATCACATACTGTTTGTAGACTCCTGACTCAGCAAAAGTATTTGCTCATATCAAGAGAGTAAATAACATTCTGCTTCAGGTGAGCTGGCCTACAGCACTTGGAGCCATATTGCTGCTTTGGCTCACTGAAAGGTCATAATCCAGGATGAAACCAAGCTTGAAAATCACAACAAAACATGGTGAAAAAATTTTGAGAACATCTATTCTGAAGTTTTTAGAAAGTGAGGAGGTAAAACCTCAAGTTCATTGAACTTGAAATAAACCCTGCTCTGTGCATTCCTTTCTACTTGGTAGTTGTCATTTATAGATAGCCATGAACCATAGCACCTAAGTACTTTAGATGACGTGTCTTTGTACAGTTATATTACTGGCAGAATCACTGGATGTACAGCACTAGCACTGCCTTGTGCAGTCTTGGTTTTTATGAGATCCTGTGTTATGTACTTAGAGTAAGGGCACTTCTACGGAGATGAACCTGCCCCTAGACATCCATCACTGCATTGAGTAATTTTACTGTCTTAATTTTCCTTTTGCTTGAAAGCACATGTTTCTAAGAATCCAATTGTAGTTTCTCCTCAAATTTTCCAGGAGTGGTCATAGATGATGGACCTATTTTACTTTCATCACTCTGGACCCTCCGTAAAATTACCTTAGCGCTCCAGAACATGAAATTAACATTAAGGGATATTGCAGTCTAACTTCCTTTTTTCTTACCCTGAAGTATACTCAAATGAAGGTCTCCACAGCAGAACCTTCTTTAAATTAAACTTTTGAATGCTATTCACTTGTCTGTGGGTCCTTCTGGATTATTTTCTCCTAATGTAGAATTTACATCATATATAAATGACAGTTAAAAGACTGAGACCAACCTCTTAAAAATGATCAAATTAAAGCCATCGCAGCCAAGAATAAGTAGGTAAATAAATAAATACAATAAGGGCTTTTAATCTCCTATAAAATACCTACATCTCATCAAGATACTGCAATTTAGGTTTAGAAATAGTGTGGGATCAGATGCTAGTTTGTCCTTTTCACTTGAATGTCTCCATTTTTAGTTTCTATATCAATGTAAAGAAAAATTAGTCTTGCAATATTTTCCTAAAAGGTGTCTTACAAGATAAAAACAAAACCAAAAACAAAACACCAACCAAAAATAAAAATAATAACTGTACCCAAAACACCTCTACAGATAAAGAAGTGATCTAAGCGGAAAATAATGATGCTTTCAGTTTTCCTAATTGCATTCAAATAATTATCCAGGCCTACTCTGTCTTGTTCCCAAAGTGAACAAAATGTTTCTCTCTTTTCTAGTTTTATTTGGAAGCATATTGAGGAAACTCCTTTGCTCAGAGCTCAAGTTTATAGTTTTCTGAATCTGAATCACATTATTTGAGACAGACCCAACTCCCACAGGTTAGAGATGATTGAATAAATATCTAATAATTCTTGTAGGCAACTATTTGGGTGGGTGTTTCATCTTTGAAAGTCATGTAATGAAAGTCTGACCTCTTTCTCTTTGCTTTGGGTTACAGTCTCAAATGGACTTATCTATTAATAGAACAGATGCATGTAGGCATTTTGTTATCCTTTGGTACCCCATATAAATTTAATCCAGTCATCAGTTATGTCTTCCATGGACCGAAATGGTATTCTGTGCTATTAAGAACCTTTTAATTTAATAAACAGTCATTGGGTGATTGTTTTTTTCTAAGAGTAATATACTGTGCTGGGAGTTAGAAGGCATATAGAGATGGAGTAAGTATAGCCCAAATCCTCAGGAAAATATAACACTGAGGGGAAAACCAAAAAAAAGAGAGAGAGGTTAGTAGAACAAGACAGCTTTTCCAGGTCTACAAAGGCAGTTTAATTTCTTTGGGAAGCTTCAGGTGATTTCAGAAGCTTAGCTGTTCATGCTTCTTCAGGCTTTATTCCATCCCAAAACTCTCCCTTAGAATTTAGACTACCTATTCCCCTTGACATTTCCAATTAGCAACTCAACCTCCACCTCTCAAAACATTAAATCATATTACTCCCCTGACCTCTTGCTGCCAAAGTACTGTATTTCCCCAGTACAGTTAGTGAGTGCATCCAGTCATTCACTGCAATATGCTGATTTTAAATGCTGTATATTTCTCAGGCACCGCCCTTCTTATCAATTCTGTCATGACTGAACCCATTGAGATCCTGATCAGCCCGCTTGGGACCCTTGTAACGGCTTTCTAACTGGTTTCCATTCCTCTAATCTTCTGTTCTGTTCTTTTAAATGCATTGCTCATACAGGCATGGGAGAAACCTATCAAAAATGTAAATCTAACCAGACAACGTTTCTACTTACAGCTCTTCAGGGATTTTAGAAACTACAGAATAGGGTTGCCAAACTATAGGAAGGTTTGCAGTAACTTCTCAAATCAAATTCCTTCAGCTTTTCCCTTTGAATACTGACAATGTGATTTAATGTATTGTTGAAACAGGGACCTTTTGAGAATAAATTAGGAAGCTATTAATTCTTATCTTGGGGATACAGATTCAGAAGGTGACAGGACATATGGCCACCCTAATCTTTGTTCATACTAGGTACTTCCATTGTCTTATATGCATCCTGCTGTTGTCTCTTTGTGGAACATTTAACCTTCTTTCTTCCACAGATGCCTCTTGCTGACTTTTTGAGATTTCAACTTAAATTCCATCTATCTCTGGATGCATACTATCAAATTCTTGCTTTCCAAGAGGCATTTGATGCCTCCTTCGTACTCCTTTTATATGCTGACACTCTTCTCTCATTGCACTTGCTCTGTAATATTGAAATTTGCTTCTGTGTTTATGTGCCCCCAAGATTGCAAGCTCCTTAAGACCAAGAACTGTTACTATTTTCCTTATCCACTCTTCCTAGTGTATTTGTATTTAATAAATGTTTGTTGAAGTGACTAGATTTGAACTTCAAGTTCATCTATGTACTCTCCATGTTCCCAGCATAGGTAGATATGCCACTGATATTTTTTTTAATTAGGAATAAAAGGCTTACAGTTTAGGCTGCCCAATGTAAAACAACAGCAACAATAAGAAAAACAACAACAACAGTTATATGAACAAATATAATCCAAAAAAAGACTTTTTTTATTTTAATAACTGGGAAGAATGCTATAATGAGAGAAGGTGCAAGTTTCACAACGTGAGACTTCTGGAGACCAAGGATAAGATTCAAGAGTGCTAGTGTGCATATGGTTGGAAAATTGAATTCTGGAATTTGAGGTAAATAAGGAAGAAAGTAAGTTGGTCTAGGACCTGAGGCTCTATTATGGCACAATAGAACAGAAAGAAATACAGTCTTGGAAGTTACATTGGGTAAGGAAAGATCAGAAGGGATGAACAAGAGGAGAAAGGGAACAATTAAAATTTACTAACTTCATCCTTAGAAGTGATACAGTGACCAATCAGATCAGGGTGGGAGAGACATCTTTACTTCTGAAGGATGGAAATGGAAGGGAAATTTGGAGGTGAGAATATGTGATGAGGCTTTTTGAGCTTGGATGATAAATTTTACCATGAAAGCAAAAGATCCAGAGGCTGATGGATGATAAGCACAGAGAGAGTGGCAGAGGTAGATGTGATGTGCTTGCTAAGCAAGGCTTCTTGAAGAGTAGAGGCTGACTAATGGATTCCAAGAAGCATAACAGAGAAGGAAACCACTTCTGGTAGCAAACGTTTTGGAAGTTAATGTCATCAGGGAAAGCTTGATGTCAGTATGGTCAAGGGCCTGAGCAAATTATCTTCAGAATTCATCAGGGACATATGTGAGTTTACTTACAATATCACAAAGGCTAGAGAAGACAGACAGAAGGCTCTTTGGGTGGTAACTGTTGGTGAAGGAGATAAGCCTACGATGGTCTGGATATGGCAAACAGAACACACTGACCAAAGTAGCAGCCAGAGGGATTTCTGCCTTAGGTGGTAATTGCAGAGTTGCCTTAAGGGGGTTTGAACACAGGATCTTGTGTTAGAACCTGGTTTTTTGTTATAGAAATATATAGAAAAAAACTCATTATTCCAATTGGGGCTCCCAGTGAGGAATAAAATTTGGGCACACCTCTAAGTCTCTTTATCACTGAGTGAAGTTTTCTGGGTTTGTTGGGATATGCAGCTTGCTGATGGGGCTGCTTCAAACTTCTAATGCAGGTGCAAGAGATCTCTTAGATGTTGAGAACTTTCTCTGATGTTTTGGAAGACTGAGATCGGGATAGTTAATAATAGTTTAAAAGATTGTTGTGCAACCTTTGTCACTTTTTATTTTTTTGCAATAATTAATGAAAATCACAAAAAAAATGCAGAGGCTTATGCCTAGAAGAACTGAAAACAACCTAATGAAGTGAAAATTATGACTAACATTTCAACTTTTTCCTGATGTCTCATTTTCTATAAGAATTAATGTGGACCAGGAAAGAAGTTTCCAGGTTTTTTGTTTGGGTTCACAGATCCGACATTTGTGTCAAATTAGGATGCTTAATTTTGCTAACAGATGTTCAGGAGCTGAATTTGTATCTTAATTCTAGCTAGTATTTCTTTTTGGAATCTATAATCCATCATTTTACCAACATGGTAATACCTTAAAAGTTTTTAATGGCTACATAACTTTTAGAAAACCCCTTTGTTACATATCTGACACATTGTGATGTTCACAAGTGGAGCACAAAAAATTCTGGTAGCTTAGATGATATTTTCCCTGTTGTTGGTCTGAACTCACCAGGTAGTAACACTCAGAACATCACATTGTCTATCATACTAGGTCATGTTGCATTTTCAATATCATACCAGGTGGTAACAGTCAGAGCATTACATTGTCTTACTGGGTTGCAGTGCGGTTTTGACAGCACACCTTCAGACTGTTAAAGGAAATATTTCTCTAGTCTTAATTGAGGTTACTAGGGCCAAAGTCAAGTCTACAAAGCTCATGTTGTTTCTAATCCTATTTCCATGCGTGTATATTGAGCCATTTAATTTTTGAAGTAGTCCTTAATATAACTGAGAAAAAAGAGACCTGTTTTTTAATGTGGTCAAATGTGATCCTATCACTGTCTCATGTGCAGACACATGTGCCCCACATTGTTCCATAATGCTCCAGTATTCAGGTATGCTGCACTTCCTTCCGAAATTGTGTGGCCTCATGAACCTAACTTAAACAATTATATATTTTCACAAATAAATAGAATCAGTCCTCCCATTACCATGGATCCTATAATACCTTGCCACATCAATCAATAGTTAATCATTCCGTTTCTGTCCTAGTAATTTATCTACACATTCAAACACCGCAATTATATACTTAAATTATATACCAGGACACCTATCATTTGGGCTCCATAACTTGAGTTACTGGTTTATTAGATAAAAAAAATACTTAATTTCTATTTATAACTGGTCATCTAATAGGCAATGTGAGAAAGAGAAGATGAGGAAAAATGAGGCCTTATCATGTTGCAACAACTTTACGTTAATCTTTGAATCTTTACCAAGGATTTTAGCCACATACAAAAAAAATTATTCTTCTTCAGAATAGTCTTTTTTTGTTTATGTGCCCAATGCATGTTTTGCATTTTTGCCAAAATGCCTGAAATCCATTGTTGAAGGAAAAAACAAAATAATAGTATGGAAGTGATCTGAAATTTAACTTTTTAATATCTTGTTCATGATATTTAAGTATTGAAATTATTGTTAATAATAAGATAAAGAAATAAGGTATCTGAGTTCCTTTTTGGATCTGTATGGTTGTATATGTATTTCAACAGTGAGAATAAAAGTGCTTTAGGTTTTTATTTCATCTTTCCAGAAAATACTGAGAAAAATATTTGATTTTACATAACTAGTTAACAGTTACTGTCACAATAAGAGTATGGAGGTTTTCTGAAAATTTTAAATAAAATTTGCTTTCAATGTTATGTGACTTTTCCTATGTAGTAGATACTTAATTAGCATTTTATGAGTCACTACTGACATCACTACTGAGTTGTTTTTACTGGAAAGTCCGTGTTCTTGTTTCTGGTTGAAATTAGTGATGTAGAAAGTCATGGTGTATTGCCAGAAAATGTTGTAAATGGGAGGGGAGCTAGTATTTGAGAGGTACCTGCTCTGTGTTATCAACTTCAGCTATGATTTCTGACTTAAAGTTTACCTCAATCCTCCACCCAGAAGGAAATTCTATCAGTTGTAATGTTATTTATACATTCATTTGACTCTTTTAAACAGTGGAGACATTTCAAACATGGAAAAGTGCAGAAAGCAATACAAACTCATACCATCTAGCTACTGTATAGAAGTAACTGATTTGAACCATCTCATCAAAGGGCAGATCTGCTTCAGATGACTTTCAGAAATATATAAAATATTATTGTTACCCTGGAAATACCTTTTAGTCCCTACATGTTCAAGGTGAGGAAAGATAAGTTGAGAAAGAGATGAAGTACCTTGCACAAATTCACTCCTTTAATATGTAGAACGGAGATTGGATCTGCTGTTAATGGGCTCTTGATTTCCTCCTCCTTCCCTCCACTATACAGACTTTCTCTGTTCTCCCGAAAGGACTCACAGCCGCACTAGAAACATATCTTGTAGAAACGCTTTATGGTGGGAGAGGTGATCGAGCCTTTTACTTTTGCAGTACCATATCGGTTTCCAATTAATTTTGGCACTTAATAAAATATTGCATGTTCACCTGTTCAATTATTTTCTGTACCACAGCAAAGGAACAAGATAATTGAGTCATATTAGCTTCATTTGTTTTAATATGATTAGTTATTATCAGGTACAAATGCAGGTGAACATTAGAGTGCACAAAAATGACAAATGTTGTCTATAGAATATAAACAACACTGCATTTCTAACTGGTTTACATTCAGTGCTTGGCAAATATTCCTTGAATGGCATATTTTTTAAGTTAAGAAGCCATTTTTAATTGGTTTTGTTTCTTTTCCACATTTGTTGTTTAGCTGTCCAATGTCGCCTGTAAAATGGGGATCATGATATGCAGTCCCTGGTCCCCCTATAAAGATCTGAGATGATGCATATGAAGGCATTTGACACAATGATTGGCATGGAGGAAACACTCCATGCTTACTTGCTATGGTCACTTGGAAAACAAAAAAACTATTTTGCTGTGGTGGTGGGGTTGGTAACAGCCAATATGTTAAATATTTTTAAACAATTTTGTTTGACCGAGTTCAACCAGCTGGTATTAAAAAAATCTTTTGGCACATTGAAATCTATTTAAAGAAGGTACTTCCTCCAATGTTGATTTAGAAAAGAGAGGGAAAAAAATCAATCGACTTTACTTGTAAGGGTATCTCATTTTTGTGGGCAAGGAGATAAACAAATATTTGAAAAATGATCTTCTTGCTACACAGGCGGTACTAACCAATTAAAATGTTATTGTTGTTTTATTAAGGCCATGCTGTTTTATAATTTCATGGTCTCCAGAGAAATACCAGGGATTTTATTAAACACATACTTTTAAAAAGTTGAAATCTTAGATCCTATTATCACCACTATCTATGTGAGAAAACAATTGCATGGGGAAAAGAAGAGTTGGTAGGTATTAAAATATAATGGGGCACCTGGGCAGCTAAGTTGGTTAAGCATCCAACTTCAGATCAGGTCATGATCTCGTGGTTCGTGGGTTCTAGCCCCGCGTCAGGCTCTGTGCTCATAGCTCAGAGCCTGGAGCCTGCTTCAGATTCCATGTCTCCCCTGCTCTCTGCTCCTCACTCTGTTTCTCTCTCTCTGAAAAATAAATAAAAGTATTAAAATATAAAGAAATAAGGAGAAAACAAAATTTCATGATATTGTCAAATCCCCTTGAAACACAACCATGACACAATTCTTTGATTTTAAGATTTCTTTCCCACTAATCAGTAATTTTGTGACCTTTTTTTCTGGGTGCATAGAAATGAATAAAAATTCATCCCACTGCTAAAGCACCCCATTTCTTATTAATTAATTGTTGAGAGTCTTGAAGCAGTGAAGAAAAAAATACTGAAATTCCATATACTTGTTTTCATTAAAGTAACAAATATATCTGATTCTTATGCCAAGCAAGTGTGTATTTTCCAGGCAAGTTTCTATGTCATTCTCCCTAGGAGTATAGATGTCTGAAAAACAATGTAATTCCATTTATCAACTAAAATTGCATGAATTAAAGAATAGTTCGGCATATCAAGAGAGAAACTCATTAATATTTTGAAGTCATGTGCTTTTGTAAAAAACAAGAGTCTAAGTAAGTATAAGCCTCAGGAGGAGAACAACAGTATTGCAGAAGGAACAGCAGCAATGGTTGTTATTAATATTAAAATAAAGAAATTAGCTTAGATTGGAAAACAGCCCCCAGCTTGTTTTCCAGAGAAGTTTGTCATTTTTCTCCTTTTTTGACTCATCTCAGTTGGAAAGCACAGATGTGCTCTACATCTGTCTCTCTCCCACTCACCCTTAAATTTTACTTACCAGCTGAACCATCAATCCTAATATATCCAAAAACATTTTATCATGGTGATAATTCAACTGTTGTATTTGAGTGCATACAAATTTCCTGAAACCATGGATATCCCAACCCTGTTTTGAAAGCTCTCTGAAGACTCCTCAAAAAAAAAAAAAAAAATTATCCCAGTGATTACATTTCTTTAAAAAGTTTATTGTTCTGCTAAATATATGTCTAGTTATTTTTATCTGAATGCATATCTTGGCGTTAAGTAACTGTTTGCTAAGCAGTATGCACAGCTAGCACATGCTAATGCCACTGTTACCAATTGTATTTAAAAACCACAATACATAGCAGAGATGTTCCTGCTAATGGTATTTCAAATGCATATTTAAGCAGCTTATCTATTCTAAATTCATTTCTGATAGATTAAATAGCTGTATTCCAAATCTTACAAGATGCACATCTCTTTGCTGTTTTTTTTTCCTCAGCTTGCATCATCTGAATAGCTCAAATTATTTGGTACTAGTAAAGCGTGAAAATGTGAGATTAAAAAAAGGGAAATGAAAGCTATAGACTCAGTGGCCTCCAGGCCTTAAAAATTGTAGCACTTCTGAATCTGTTACATTTTACTTTGTTTTAACAGTTAAACTTTATTAATTAATTAATTCATTTATTTATTTATTTACTCTTGCTGATATCGTAAGTTTTGTCTGAGATGTCTAAACCATGAGAGAGCCAGGGGCACTCAGAGCCAAGTCTAAGTAATTAGCTCAAGAATCCTTCCCACAGAAGGGCAAGGGCAGTGTGGGTGGAAAAGCAATGCCCCCTATGTATCCACACAGTGAGGCTCTGACTTACAGAGAGAGAGAGAAGTGGCAAGTGGAGTGGCAGGAAGGACCTTGTGCTTGTTCCTAAAGGGCTGGTCTTGGCAGGCTTCCTTTCTTAGCTGCTCCAGGACCACATGCCATTGCATACAGCAAAGGAGGGATACAGAAGTGGACTTTTGTTGTTGCAGGATCTCACTGATCTTGCCTGCAATGCTATGAGGCAGGTATTTCTCCTCTGGAGTTGTGCAACTCACCAGGTTTCACTTGTTCAATGATTGCCTTAAAGCTTTGAACCAAGTTCATAGCCAGGGTCTAATTCTTCAAGACATGCCTTTTCATAGTGGCCTCATTTCTGGCACTTTTTCATGATACCTCCCCTTCCTGATCTACCTTTTAAAAATCTTTGAATGTATATGTCCTTAAAAACTGCTTTAAACCCTTTCTGCAAAATAAGAACATGTATATGTAAATAGAAAATAACGAGTAAAAGGACATAACTAATAGAATCATTTAAACCATAAGGAAGCTAAATTTAAGTAGCTTGCCCAATGTCACACAGTGAATTTCTTGTGTGAGTGGCGTGCATGGCCTGATCCTGACCCTAGCCTTCCTGTCTACACCTTGCTGTCATATTTACTCATTTTTTCTTGGTCTCAGCTTAACTGAGTACACATGAAAATTTTAAATAACTCAACAGCTATGGGCATATGTTTCTTCACCTACAAAATCAGGAAAATAAAAATATCTATCTTTTAATGATTATTTATTTCTGAGAGACAGAGGAGACAGTGTGAGCAGGGGAGAGGCAGAGAGAGAGGGAGACACAGAATCCAAACCAGGCTCCGGGCTCTGAGCTGTCAGCACAGCGCAGGGCTGGAACCCAGAAACCATGAGATAATGACCTGAGCTGAAGTCGGAAACTCAACTGGCAGAGCCACCCAGCCACGCCTATAATATCTATCTTTTAAAGGTGTTATAAGGGCTAACCTAAGTAATACATTTGTATAAAGCATACAGTAGAGCACATCATAATATTTCATACGTGTTAGCTATTATTATTAATTTGTTAATAATTAATTTAAGATAGCACAAGAAAGTATCTTTGGTAATTAAGATGAAAAGTTTACAGCTTTAGTGGGCAAATAATTGTGATAATATTTCAAATATTTGAAAGCCTATTTCCATTTCTGAAGAACAACCATGAAGAGTCTATTGTGATCTTGCATACTGACAGAGAAAAGACTAAGGAAGGTGGTAAGGATGGGAAATGAGAGGTGGGGAGCAAATGATTCACATAATATGGTTTCCTAAGCAACACTGCATTCAGAATCCTGGACGTGGCATGTGCATTAGAGAGCCCACAACCAAATCATATCCATGAACCCGTGTGAGGTCAATTTTAACAGGATGCCCATTGTTTCTCCTCCAAATCAAACAATGGAATCCAGAAAAAAAACTTATATAATGGTTGTGATCTTAAATGAAGGGAATAGGAAAGAGTTGATCATCTTTTTTTCTTTTTCAGGCTTGCTTTTGTGGATAGGGGAAAGGCATCCGAAAAGGCTTAAATCCTTTTGCAAGTATTTCAAAGTAGTTTTGATGGTGTTTAGATGGCAACCTCATTTTAAAGAGAATTGTGTACTCACAGAACCTGGGAGAATCAAGCAGTTGGCATAACACTTTATTTCAGTTTGATCTGAATTGACATCAGGGAGCTGGGAATGCCCAAGGCAATTCTGCATTCTACCTCTTTGTGGACTACTTAGACAGCAAGTGAGGATGTCTGAGTGTTAATCATTTTCTGATAGCTTTAGCTCTTTTCTTATGCAAAAATAAAAGCACTCAGAAATTTTGCCTTCTTAGTCTTTGGTCAGGGCATTTCTTATAGTAAAGCTGTTCTGCAGTTAAGATTGTATTAGCTGTATAGTACATATATGTACCTATTTAACGAATCTAAAAATTTAATAGAAGTCTTTCTTCAAGGCATCATACTTGGAAACAGAGGTTATTTTGTAAAACCTTATTGGTAGGGACTTAAAAAAAATTAAACCAGCCTTTTATGTCCAAGTATCCACGTTAATTTTCTGTGTATATCTTTTTAAAAAACTTTCAGTGTGGGTATATAGGCAGGGCCAGATGTCTCTGTCTTAATTATTCATACTCTTTAATAAATTGCAATGACATACAGTGAAAATAAAGCCCAGATGGCTGACACATTGCAGAAAGCATTGGATGTACTGTATAGTCATTCCTTGGTTTCCTGAATATTAAGAGATGATACAGACCATCTTTCTACCCATCAATCAAATAACAAGTAACTACTGTGTCTTCTATGAACTAAGCACTGTATTGCTGCCCAGGTGGATTCTAAAAACATTCACCATATACTACTATAACATCATTTCCTTTTATTTCTATTATCCTTGGGCTCTAGAACTTCCTAGGTTTCTAGCATTTACTTTCAAGAGTGATCCGTGGGGCACCTGGGTGGCATAATCAGTTTAAGAGTCTGACCCTTAATTTAGGCTCAGGTTGATGAGGGAGCATAAGGCAAGGTGAACACAAAGTACAAGCTAGCAACCCTCTCCACTCCCCGAAGTAGGATATGTATGACATTCCTCAGGCACGCCTGGCTGTCTAAGAACAAAGGAAAAAAGAAAAACCATTGATTAACTGATAGAGATCACAGTCATGCCTGATGTGAGTCTCTTGCAGTTGACAAATGTCTTAATAAATTACAAGAAAGTCTTATCAATAGCCTGGTCTCCAGAAACCTATAGACTGAGTTTCCTGGAGCCCTACATCACCCTCCTCTCCATCGTGATGTGAGAAAAAAAGGCAAGAAGAAAATGTAAATAACATTAAATTTCTTTGTAACCTGCAGCCCATTGACAAATATTTGAGACAGGCAGAGTAAAACATTCCTCCAGTAAACTCTGTCTTGTCTTAATGTTAACTCTTTACTAGAGGGAAAACAACCTTACCTTGACAATAGCAAGACCTCCAGTATCTTTGGAGTCCACCTTCAATTAGCATATGAAATTCCTTTTGGGAAATTCCCTTTTTCCTTACCTCCCCCAACTCCCAGGTATATAATCAGTCATCCCTCACACTTATAACTCAGCTCTTTCTGCTCACAGGTCCTGTCCCTGTGCTTTAATAAACTCACCTTTTTGCACCAAAGACATCTCAAGAATTCTTTCTTGGCTGTCAGCTCCAGACCCCTACTACCACTCCAGAACCCCATCAAAGGTCATGATTTCACTGTTCCTGAGTTTGAGCCCTGCCTCTGTGCCAACAGTGCAGAACCTGCTTGGGATTCTTTCTCTCTTTCTCTTCCTCTCTTTCAGCACTTACCCCACCCCGTGCACACTCTAAACAAACAAACAAACAAACAAACAAACAAACAAACAAACAACAAAACAGTGATCCAAGGCCAGAGCTGAGTTTGCTGTGGTTACTGGCTTACTAGCTTCAGTGCCTTGCATCATGGTGTATATTACTAGTTTTCAAGCAGTGGTTGATGAATCATAAAATCAAGGAGTTTCAGAACTCAGAGAAATTTAGAGCTGGCTCAAGTTACATTTTATACAAGAGAACATGTGAAATAAATGACCAAGTGATTTCACCAGTGTGAGGCAACTGGTTAGTGTTAAAACTGAGGCTTCAACTATAGGCTGCAGAGATCTGATGTTCTTTCTAGTGTTACTGTGTCACAAAAATGGGATTAAAAGTGCCAGCATGGGAATGGAGGCACAGTATCTTGGGTTTGCTGTTGCCATTGACAGAGGATGGGAAAAAGGAACACAAATATCACAGTGTACCTAGTTCATGTATTTGTTCTAGAATGATGATGGAGGTGTGGAAAATTAGAAAATAAGATCTGGTTCCACAAATCTTAGTGGGATTTCTGACTGGTGTAGGATTACCTAGACTTTCTCAATGTACAGAACCCCATAGTCATCAAGTCTTGCATTACAGGAATGTCATTTTCCTAGACATAATATTTATAGGACCAGTGTGGGAAAATAAAGATATGTTAATTGGTCGGCTTTAGACAACCACCGTACATTACATGTTGGGCATGAAAACAAAAACATTACTTATCAGCCACTAAATCACTAGTTAGCACTGGTATTAAGAGAAATACATTTGGCTTGGACTATGCAGTTGTGACACCCCTGGAGAACCACAGTTTTAACTTGCCTTCCAAGAACCTTGCAGTCATGGAAAAGCCTGGATGCCAGTGGAATTATCCAGAGATGTTTTACTTAGTTGGAATTCTCTGTAGCTGATGCTATCAGGGAGAAGGGCATAACCAGGGGAGACAGCAGAGGTGGGAGTGGGAGTCAGGAGTGCCCCATAAGGGGAAGAGACCCAAGTAAAAACCAGGATGTGCCACTCCCCAAACCCTGATAAACTGTGCTCTTCCTGTTGAAATGTAGCTACGTTGCCCCTTGAACAGAAACCATAATATTGTTCACCACATTGGTTCAGTTTCAGTGTTTATACTGTGAATGTTTGCCCACCTAGTTAATGATCATTAACATTATTAGCCTGAATAAGGAAGAAGAGAGCATGGCCTTTTCAAGTAAAGACTCAGCCTTAGAGATAAGGGAGATGTAAGTGTGTCACTAAACACTATTTTGCATCCTCAGTACAGTTTGGGGAGAGGCCGCTGTTGCCAGGCACCCAGCCTTAACGGGACATACAGGCTAGTGAGCGTTATGTATGGTCTTTTTGGCACCAACTGAAATACCTGTTCCACTGTCTTCTCTAGTCCCTGGTTGATATGAGTCACTCAGATAAAAGGAGCCAGGGAAGAGTACCGTTCAGCAACTCTGGTGCTCTAGGCAAGCCCTCAAGAATAGTAAAATAGTTTAAAGATTATGGATATTTTTATCAATGGAATTTCAAGAAGGCAGTGGACTTCAGGTAATACATGTGATATGCTCATATATTTTTATATTTAAAAGATAAAAATTGTTTACAAGTATATACATTTATGTGTACATAATGATTGAATTCCTAAGGGATATAGCAAAATGTGGGGTTTTATTAGAGAGAAGCATAAGAAGGTAATTGTCAATTGGGAGATGTCTTTGCTGATGATCATTAAGCAAGAGTCAGAAAGGTTTGTACTGTTATGATAATGATTTATGCACACTTTTAAAGCTGGTCCTTACTAACTAGTATGTCATTTAATTTTTTGTCTTTGATTTGGATATTTTTAAAATTTATTTTGATATGTGTTTATGAAAAATCTTGTGTTTCCAAGAACATATTTGCTAAGTACTGTAAAGATGATTTTGTCTCAGTATATTTGAAATGGCATTGCCAAATGAATTTTTCTAGAGCCCATCACTGTAGCAGAGGTCATTTTGAAGAGTGTATTTTAAAGAACGTGCCAAACTAAATGCTGCCTCTCTTTTCCCTTAACATTCCCTGGAATTCCCATCTCATTCCCTAGAAAGTAGACAGTATTGAACAATAGTTGAACCAGCATGTATATTTCAATAAACACATCATTACTGGAGCAGTTTTCCAAAATTATGTTTCAATGAATCAAAACATGTAATGCTATAGAATATAAGAAGACTCAAACAAATCCAGCTTTGAAGAAATGTTTGTCATTTGTTAGTTGACAACCTGGAGAGAGTATGAATATTGAGGGGATGTTGGATGACTGGAAGTTTATTGTTTTAAGTCTGATGTGTGGACTGAAGGGATGAGAGTTACAGTCCTTTTTGGTATGTTGTTATTTTTCCTGTGAAATGTATTTCATATGCACAAAGAATATAAAGAGAATCATGCCCACTAAATCAGGAATAGTTTTGACAAAGAGGGCATGTTAATAGTGACAGTGATGGGAACACCACAGTGACCAAGGGCTTTACTTCCAAAAAAAAAGTCAAGTCATAGAATCTTAATGTTGGGAGAGTCCACAGTATTCTAGGGAGTTTTCAAACTGTGTCCTTGGGATACCCCTTCCCCACCCCTATGCAGAAGCACCTACACAGCAGAGAAGAGGAGCCAGAGCATTCCACAGGCTTTATTCAATCCCATTTTAGAGATGAAGCCAGTGTGTCTCAGAGGAGCTAGTGATATTCAGAGATATAGAGCTAGTTGGTGCCAGTCCTAGATTATATTTTCTGATTCATGCTTTTTTTTTTTTTAACCAACAATATATTACTTCTCAATTTATTAGAAAATACAACTACAGGGGCTCCTGGGTGGCTCAGTCAGTTACGTGTCTGACTTCGGCTCAGGTCATGATGTCACCGCTCATGAGTTTGAGCCCCACATTGGGCTCTGTCCTGACAGCTTAGAGCCTAGAGCCTGCTTTGGATTCTTTGTCTCCCTCTCTCTTTGTCCCTTCCCCACTTGTACTCTGTCTCTCTGTCAAATATAAGTAAACATTAAAAAAATAAAGTATGACTAATCCTATTGAACAAGGAGTACTCATGAAACACAGTCAGAAAGCACTTATCTTTTCCTCCAGTGCCTTTAAAACCCAGTGGAATGGTGAGACTCAAAATGCCTATAACTCTTTCAAAAGAAATCCTCTCTTGAATTTCTTGGGTCTTCTTTATAGGTTCTTCTGGCTTCTTTTAAAAGCTGGATGCAGAATGTAGAATAAGTGCACCTTTGCAAATCCTACAAGATCCCCTAGCAAGGATTATTTGCCTTCTACTGCTTTGTCTTTAGCTTTTTGAGGACCTCTGGTAAAATGGGAGAAAAAGAGTCCCTGCAAACACCGTGATATACAAACAGCTATTGAGTTCAAGTATACCATGTGCATGGTGCTGCCTGGTCATTGCTATCCTGGTTACTCTGCAAACACTAAAGCATATAAGACTTGACTTTAAGTCTCTTTCAAGGGAGGAGAATGATTTCATTATTTTAGTAGGAGCACTTTTCTTATAAGGAAATAGACTCCAAAAAAGCAGGGACCATTTTGCCATGTTGACTATTATTACCAGTATGGCACACAGTAGTGCTCAGTAAGTGAATAAGTGAACAGAAATCTATTAAAATTAGCTCATGTAAAAAGATTTATTGGAATAATACAAAGTAATTTTAATGAAATCACATGCTGATAAAAGCCTAGCTTCACAAGGTACCCCATCCTAGTATGTTGGTTCCATTGACTTTGCTGCTGATGAATCTCAGTGACCCAACATGCCTATGCACCCTGATAGTACAACTACACTGCCCATTATGAATGAAAAAAAAAAAAAAATAGAAAGGTTCTTGAATACCTTAGACTGGATCAGAACCTGGGTGTTGGGCAAAAGTGGGAAATAAAATAAGGAAGGTCATCTGTGACACTGACAGACAATGTATATCTTAGACCCTTCAGAGAACATAGGAAAGCATTATCTCCCTGTTAACACCATACATCCTGAGAGGACAGGTTTTTTTTAAAAGAGCTTTGCATACTTTCCATGTACATGAACAATAATATTGCCAAAAGCAACATCATTTTCTCTTATGTAAATTATCGCACCCTTTTTTGATAACTTTGAAAATTTAAAAATATCACTGAATAGTTAACTAAAAAACTCCTAAAATATTCGTGAAAAAAATCTTGGAGAATTTCTCCTTTAATGAAGTTATTGAAATGTTCAAAACTTATAAAAATCTTCACTATTATAAAAACAGAAAATTAAAAACACAGCTGCCAAAAATATCCCTTGTGAGTAGGAAGACCGTTTTGTTTGCTGCAAGTCATTAGTGAAATATTTAGAGAAAAAGAGAATAAAATCCTTAGCAGTGATTAGAAATTAATTTGCATGGTCTCCCTACCCCAGTCTGAATTTACAGGATATATGCCATGGTTATGCTACTAAAAGATTTTTTTAAGCTTATTTATTTTGAGAAAGAGTGTGCAATTAGAGGAGGAGCAGAGAGAGAGGGAGAGAAAGAATTCCAAGCAGTGTTCGCACTGTCAGTGCAGAGCCTGATGCGGGGCCTGATCTCAGGAACAGTGAGATCATGACCTAAGCTGAAATCAAGAGTCAGATGCTTAACCAGTTGAGCCGCCCAGCTGCCCCTTAGAAGATATTTTTAGTTCAGTCCTGCTTTGATTAAAATTATGACTGGATAAACTACTAATTTTCATGAAATTAGAGAAGTGTATCAATTTTCTAAAAGTAGATAACTGGAATTGGCTGAGAGCCAAACAGAATACATGTATTTACCCACCCAGCATATGCATTCACACACATTGATATGTAAATTTGGCTGGGAGTAAAGTTTTTTTCACAAAGTCATCCTTACTCTTACCACATGTCTTGAATCTAATCTATTCTGTTGGTTTTAAAATTTGTCACAGCCATGTCATTAGTTTCACAACCTTAAAAAATTTTTTTAATCCTTATTTATTTTTGAGAAAGAGACAGATTACAAGCAGGGGAGGAACACAGAGAGAGGGACACAGAGTATCCAAAGCAGGCTTTAGGCTCTGAGCTGTCAGCACAGAGCTTGACATGGGGCTCGAACCCACTAACTACAAGTTTATGACCTGAGCCGAAGTCTGACGCTTAACCAACTGAGCCACCCAGGTGCCCTGAAAGTTGTATTGTTTTATCTCTCTTTCTTCTGAGGACAGATCAGAGGAAACTAGTCTAAAATGTAATTAGATACATGGAATCGTTAGACTTAACTGTAGCTGGTAAGGGCAGACTATGGTCTTAGTACAGTATCTGCCTAAAAGTTGTTGTGGAGTTGGACTTTCCAGCCCAAGCAGTGCTTTGGAATCACCTGGGGAACATTGAAAAATGAAGAAATCCCGGCCAGTTGAATCAGAATCTCTGAGCACCAGGCCTGGTATCAGTATTATTCGGAAGCTCCCCAATTAATACGTAGTTAGGGTTTAGATCATCAGTGGTCATTCTGAGTTCATGATTTTGCCTTGTGTGTTGAATACGGTTGCCATTCTATCAATTCTTTTTTCTGTGTTGTTTTTTGAGGTGCATCATATCAGTCACCCAAGAGCAATAAATATTTAAAAATTACTGAGGTTAGATTGAGTAAACAATTATGCACATCGTTAAACTTTACACTTTAAGGTCTGTATTACTAAGGTATTATATCTAGTTATTTAAAATCTCATAAAAAATCCATTGAGCAGGATAAGTTAAGTACTATTTTGCCAGTTGAATATGGCTCAGGAGAAACCTAACTAACTAATTACATAAAATGGATGGTTCTGAGAATTCATATTTATTCAGATAATTTATTTAAATAATCCTCAGATAAGTTATCTATTATCTTTCAAAATTAAAAAAAAATGAATTCTATAACTTTGTCATAGATTTTAGGTAAAATTGTTCCACAAACACACATACACTGTAGCTTTTAATCTCTTTGGTAATGCTTTCCACAGTTTCTTGAACATTTAGTATACTGATTTAGAATTTTAATTTTTTTAATGTTTATTTATTTTTGAGAGACTGAGAGAGACAGAGAGGGAGCAGGTGAGGGGCAGAGAGAGAGGGAGACACAGAATCCAAAGCAGGCTTCAGGCTCTGAACTGTCAGCACAAAGCCTGACACAGGGCTGGAACCCACAAAACGCGAGATCATGACCTGAGCCGAAGTTGGACGCTTAACCTACTGAGCCGCCCAGGCGCCCCTGATTTAGAGTGTTAAAGTATTGTCAAATAGAAGATCTTCCTATACCCAACTTAATAAGAAAATAAAATGATTTGTAGTTCGCATATCCATTTTTCACATATAAATGGACACTTAAGTTCTTAAAAACAGGTGGTTCTTTTAGGTAATTTCAACGTTGCCTTTGGAATCTTTTCCCCAAATTTAGTTTAGATGTTTTCAATCTATCTGAGAAAAAAGTTGTCTGGCTGCAAACCTCAGCTCTGTGCTTACATAGATTGTTAACATTTCTAATTAGCAACACTGGCAAAAATACTAATGCCTAAAAGAAAACACGATATGGAATGTTCCTGTATGGTAAGTACTAAATGTTCTAAACTAAATCCAGTGCTTTTAATTCTCTAGGAGTTTGTTACTTGAACCTGCCTGAATCTATTTCTGTTCGTCTCATTATAGTATATACATTGTCAGCCTTTATTGATTGGTTTTGTTGAACAGTGAGCATAATTGTTCCTTAATATTTTTATACATCAATTACCTGTCTCTTTGTTTTTGCTTTTCAAAAATAAAAGATATTGAATCATATGAATATAATTATATTCATATTTTATGTGATTAAAATCAATTTAGTAGCCACTATTGCTCAGTGAAATAAGCAAGTGATAGAAATGTTTCTCTTAATATCACTATCAAGTTCTTTTTCTAAAGCAAAATTAGTATTCTCATTTTAATTTCTGTAGGTGATTTTTACAGCTGCCTTAGAATATTCCCTGTCAATTGTGAATAGAAATTCAAATTACTGAATCTGATAATAGTGAAATGTTTGTTCCCTAGCTTGTTTTTATAGACTGCTTGTCTTATTGTTCTTTTTTATGTGTTACTGTTACCTTTAAATATTTGTCTGTAGACTGTTGAAATTTATTGTGAGATTTAATTTAATTATCTTCTAAAATGATCTATTGTTACATGTTTTAATGCATTAAGAAGGGTAGTTTGCAAGCAATAGTTCAAAGTTTGTTTATTTAAAGTGTAGTACAGGATATTTATTTTGTAAATACAGACTACCTAGACTCTATATAAAATATCCTCCTTTTCCAACATGAAACTGATGTTGAATTGATGTTGTGCTGAGTTATGGGAATAGGGAGAGATAGATGTTTGACTCTATACAATGTGGTTTTTCAAAGTATGTAACCCAAAACCCTATTTGAAGCAAATGCAGTGCCCAATGGACAGTGCTTTATACAAGATTATGTTACGCATGAACTTGCCAACCAAAGACTATTTTATTTCAGACTTATGTAAAAGTGCCAGAGAAGAATAATTCCAATGGGGGTAAATTTTAACACATTCAGCAAAAAGGCCAAAATTTAAGGCCCTCGGTGAAAATATGCATATGCCTACATGTTGCTAATAATGTATTTCCAGGCATTCACCAGGCCTATTACAATCAGTTAACCTATTTGTTTATTCATTCATTCATTCATTCATTCATTTTTAATGTTTATTTCTTTTTGAGACAGAGAGAGAGAGAGAGAGAGAGAAGGAGGGAGGGAGAGGGAGAGAGGGAGGGAGAGAGCTGAGGAGGGGCAGGGAGAAAGGGAGACACAGAAGCTCTGAGCTGTTAGCACAGAGCCCAACATAGGGGTCCAACTCACAAACTGTGAGATCATGACCTGAGCTGAAATAAAGAGTCGGACACTTAACCTACAGAGCCACCCAGGTATCCCATAATCAGTTAACATTTTAAAAAAATATGTTGCTGAAAGAAAACCTACATAAAATCACCCAGTTGTAAGTGCACAGCTTAATGAATATCCACAAAATGAACATAGGATGTAACCATCATCCAGATCCAGAAATAGAATAGTAGCAGGTCTTCCAGAAATCTCTGGTACTGTACTTCAATTACAAAGTCCCTACCTCACCATGCAAGGGTAACCAAAATCCTGCCTTCCATCACATTAGATTATATTTTGTCTTTTTTTTTTTTTAACAATTATATGTTCTTGATTGGAATGGGTTTTTTTTTTGTAAGATATTTTGTCATAGTCAGAAACAGAACTCAGATTTTAATTTTACCATTTTCTCCGTAAAATGGAGGGAAAAGAAGAAGAATAGGTTGCCAGGAAGAAATTCCTACTTCTCATTCATTCTCTACAAAATGACATACATAACCAAGACTTTATGAGCCTTGCTTTGTGTCTTTTGCTGACGTGGTTGGTGAAGTTTTTGAAAATGTTTAGTTTGGCTACTTTACACATTCATTGTAGACCTTTATTTTGTATAGTTTTAAAGATAAAATGGCAATAGAAATGTAGGGGGATGAAGACTCTTTTCAAAGGACTCTCCTGACCCATAATTTCCTCTTGGGCTTGGGTGGCCAGTGGGGACACCCTAGAAGCCTGGCGACATTGAGACATGTGGCTGGTGATCAGCAAGCTCAGCCCCGTAGCTAATGTGCTTGGAAATCTTAGATTCTGACAGTCAAACAACAACAACAATAACAACAACAACAAGTGTTGTATAAAAAAAAGCAGTGTGCCAACCTTTCTTTGTCTTTTTAGAGGGAGACACAAGTAGACCGAGTAGACTGTAGAGATAAGATAGAAAATGGAGATTTCTCAGCCCCACTAAGACACCTTCTACAAACCCTTTGAAGTTAATTCTAAATAACATCCTGGTTAGAATTCCTGCTTTGCAAGTTAGGGTTCCTGCTTTGCTAATCTAACTTGAGGTTTAAGGCGGCGGTGCTCCACACTGATTTGAGGGTGAAAGGACAGCTACAGATTTGCCATATCCTAGAGAGGTGTAGAATGAAACTATGATTATGCCTTATAATTTTCCTACTTTAAGTAGGGCCTGTATCCAGCCTTGGTTTTTAGCCTTATTTTGTATTAGAGACCCCTCTCAGAATCTGATTAAAGTTACAGCCTTCTCTGAAAGTCATACAGAGCCACACACACTGGCTTAGTCAAGGTCACAGATCCTCTTAAAATAATTCATGAACCCCTATGAAGATCTCTAAACCTATCTTGAAGTTCTTTTTCTGATGAGTTCCCAAATTCTGAAGCCCATCACTGGAAAAATTCTGGGAGTGAAGGAAATACATCTCTTATTACATTTCTAAAAGAAGGAGACTTCATTATTTACCCTTCCTCAGTTTCATCCTCTTCCATCATGACCTGAAGACTATTTTATTATAATATTTATTATCTATATTTTAATTATTATTTATTTTATTATTTATTTATTTATTTTAGTATATTAATTATATATTTTTATTATCAAACCAAAATCATCCTCCTTCAAATTAGGTGGTTTTTTTTGGTGGTGTTGTTAAACAGGAGTATATTTCCTTAGAAAAAAATGTTAATACCTTTCTAGTGGAAAGAAAGAGAAAACACAACACTGTTTCTATACTTGAAAGCTGGAATTAAGTCCATCTTCAGTTGCTTCTCATTTTTGAACTTAAATACTGGGCATTAATAAACCCCATTTTTGGCATAAAACTCTCTATGGCTGTATGGAGTGTATTTTATTATTTTCATTACTCTTTGTACAAGACAGGATAGGCTAGATTATTCTGTAGCAAACCAAAATTTCCATAGTTTAATACAACAGTAGTTTATTTCTTATCCTTCCTACGTATCCAATATAGAAGGGGGCTCTGCTCATTGTAGCCAATCTGAGACCCAAGGTGCCCCTTCTCAAAACAGACTTACATAGCCACCTTAACAGAGAATAAGAATGTAGCGAATCAGGCACAGCATCTTAAAGCCTTCACCCAGAAGTGACACCTACTACTTTTGCTTAAATCCATTAGTCAAAGTATATCCTATGACCTTGCCTGACATAAAAGAGGGGAGGGAGCATAAGGGCAATCCTACCATTCATCCAGAAAGAGAAGAGCTAAGAATATTTGGTCGACACATTAATTATGATATTTCTTTTTTCTGGACTCCCTCCATTTTTTCCTAACTTTTTGGAGATCTGGTTACAGTTAAGTAGGAAGTAAAGGGCTTAACTCATGTTTTTGGTGAATAAAAACCCAAAAAACTGCAGGGGAGCTATACTATATAATGAACCTGAACTTAAAATAAGCACGTACACAATGGCCTGTAATAAACTCAAAAGAAATAAAATAGAAGCAGGAATTTAAAAACAAAACTGAGCATAACACTAAATCATTCTTATTAGTATTATTTCACCGTAGGTGATGGATAGTCTAGCCCTTACAATATCACATGCACTGTGATTTGAATTATGTAGGAACATGTCCCTCTCTATTTAACTTTAAAATTCTCTGGCAAGGGGTGCCTGGGTGGCTCAGCAGGTAAAGCAGCCAGCTCTTGATTTCAGCTCAGGTCATGCTCTCACAGTTTGTAGGATCGAGCCCCATTTAGGGCTCTGTGCCCAAAGCGCGGGGCCTGCTTGGGATTCTCCCTCTCCCACTCTCTCTCCCCTCCCCCACTCACACTGTGTCTCAAAAATAAATAAATAAACATTTTAAAATATGTAAATAAAATTCTCAGTCAAGACCAACTTTAATGGAAAAGTTAAACTAAGAATGATACAGCATCCACAATACATTCTAGTTTATCTCTAAATTCTAAGCTAAGCTCTATATGGAAGCTGTCAAAGGAACAATTACAGAATTGCTCTGTTTTTTATTCAGCAGAACTGACTTCTCTTGTCCCACCTGGAGTGACATGTTGAGTGATAAGAAACTTGGCAAATCTTCTTGGTCATTTTCCTCTCACAGCTCACTTTAGGGTGCCCTTAGTAGTCTGCACTGTTTTTTCAGCCTGACCATTTGCTGGATGGTGATGAGGAGTGATAGTGACAGGTTGGATGAGCTCTAGCTTCACAAATTTCTTAAACACATATGAAATCAATGCAGATACATTGTCAGGAATAATAACATCTGGAAATTTGGGTGTTGAAAAGCCCTAGCACAGAGCTCTTTTGGTTGAAGTAGAAGTATTTTAAGAAGGTAGCCACAACAAGCAAGTAATTCTTGTCCTTGCAAAATAAATAGGAATTCTGACCAAGGCTTTTTGACCATTTGCCAGAAAAGGGAAAGGTGTCATTGGCAGGTTTGATGGAATGGTCTGGCATTGGCTACAATCTTTTAACTAGCACAACTAATTATAGGCTTTAGATGTGATTATTAATGCATATCTATCCGTTGAAAAATTCCTGGTTAAAGTGCATGTATTATTATTATAATAGCTTGATGAATTATGTGATATTTCTTCTCTGGCCACTGGAAATTAAAGAACAGAGCTTTGATTTGAAATTAGGGTCGGGGAGCCTGGGTGGCTCAGTCAGTTGAGCATGTGACTCTTGATTTTGACTCAGGTCATTGTGTCATGGTTCATGGGTTCAAGGCCGACATCAGGCTCTACACTGACAGCACAGAGCCTGCTTGGGATTCTGTCTCACAGTTTCTCTGCCCCTCCTCCACTCACTGTTTAGCTCTCAAAATAAATAAATAAACATAAAAAAAATAAATTAAGGTCTGTAGGGCATTGGATGACTCAGTCAAAGCGTTGGGCTCTTGATTTCAGCTCAGATCATGATCTCTTGGTTTTTGAGATTGAGCCCAGTGTCGGGCTCTGCACTAATAGTGCAGATTCTTTTAGAGGGATTCTCTCTCCCTCTCTATCTGCCTCTCCTGCACTCATGTGTGCTCTTGCTCTCTCTCAAAAATTTATAAAGAAACTTAAAAAAGAAAAATTAGGGTCTGAACTGCATATGTGGAAGACATTGTGTAGTTAAAAACATGAGTGTGAATCCGTTTGCTGAGCTAGTTCATGTGATAAAATGAAAGATCTAGAACAATCTTGAGAATATCTTCAGTTAAGAAGCTAAAGAAGAAACAAGAGAAAGAAAAGAATTCAAAGTGCACTTTCCACAAGTAATGAAACAGTAGAACCAACTCTCATACTATGGGCATGCATAGCTTGTGAGGAAGTACTCTCACACTGGGACAACTAACAGTGAAGGGATGCATGTTCTTAAGCGGTAAATTCTAAAGTATTGGAAAGTAATTACTTGTCAGAGAAGAGATTTAGCATGGGGTTTATTTGTATTTCAGATTAGGGCCAATATCCAATGGCCTAAAAAGAGTCCTTCCAAGTTACATCAACCTGCCTGGGTTTTACAGATTTCTTTTATGAGAAACTAGTTTTAAACAGAGCAGGGGTGATCAGGCTCTTTACAGAATGTTGTCCTTACTTAAAAAGACTAAGGTTTTACTCTTTGGACTAGTTTTAGACCAATTTTGGACTAATTTTGTACTTTGAACTAATTTTGACCCTAATCACTTTAACAAACACAATCTGTTCTATATATACACCGTGTTCTAGGCTTTCTTCTAAGGTTTTCTTTCCTTCTTTCTTTCTTTCTTTCTTTCTTTCTTTCTTCCTTCCTTCCTTCCTTTCTTTCTTTTTTTCTTTCTTTCTGTCTTTCTTATCTTTCTTGTCTTTCTGTCATTCTGTCTTTCTTTCTCTCTCCTTCCCTCTATTTCTTTCTCTCCTTCCCTCTCTCTTTCTTTCTCTCTCTTCTTTTCTTTCCTTTATTTCTTTTCTTTCTCTCTCTCCTTTTCTTTCCTTTCTTTTCTTTCTTTCTTTCCTATATTTCTCTCCCCACCTCCATTTTTTATGAGAAAATAGAGTGATTGAAACTAGATAATGAGTAGGTTAAGGAACATGAATGTATCTGTCTCTGATAAGACAAACTGTGCTCTTGTTGCTCGACTAAATGCACTCCTATTTACAGTGCCTGGTGGGTCTAAGAGGCAGGTGTGGAGGAAGGTGCATGTGAGCAAGAACATAATCCTCCTACAATCTGCTTTTAGTCTTTATTTTCCATGTATGTTGAGAGCATTTCTAGTCAGAGTTCTTTCTGTTTCTTTAAAGCCGTTAAGTAGGAATACTCAGCCTCCAGTAATTTTTCAATCAATTTGTAAAATATTAGCCCTTTAATGAGGCCTAGTATAGCTAGCCTGGAGTCTTCAGCATAGGTTTCAGTTAGGCATTAGTGTGAAAATATGAAACTGGCTTATAATCTTAATTTTTAAAGCACATGAAAAGACAAGTTTTATGACTTGTGTTGAAAGACCTATATGACCTGTCAAAACAATTCATAAGATTCCTATTTGAAGGGGAAATTAAAAGTCACAGTGACAGAAAGTTTATATCCATGCATTTGCAGGAGATGAAGGGCACAGATAAGATGTCTTTGAAAGCTAATGAGAAAGCTATTTGTCAGGCAAGATGTTCAAGAGCAATGTCGGCAAGTGAAATGGGCTGTTGCCTTTGGGGAAATGATTTACAGCGTATGAAAGTATGAAAACCATCTTGGTTTTGGAGCCAGGTTGACTGTGGCACATCTCTCTTCTGGCGTTTTGGCTCTTTCTCCTTTCCTGTTTCAGTGCAAAATCAGCCTTTGTATATGAAAAACACTGTCTGGACTTGGCTTCTAGTCATGTGTGTTCTTGGTATGATTTTCACTAATGCGGTGGGGATTGGATGCTTCGGTCGACAGGCCTATTTGCTTTAGGTGTATATTTACTTAATCTTTGTAGTTTAACTGGCTAAACTTGAACAAAGTCTGCTTAATTTGAGCCTGATAAAGTATCGTGCTTTCAAAGACAGTATGCAGAATTAAAAGAATATGCAATTGCTCTTTCTGAAAACATTAGCCCTTCCCTTCTCCTTGCCTGTTTTCCTTATCCCCCTGCTGTCTGACCTATCTCTGGTAGGGATACTTCCATCATATCCCTAGTTATTATGTGTGTGTTAAACTATTTTCATGTAGAATAAAGCAAGTTATGGTTTTTTAACATAAATATTTTTAACAATTTTAACACTTATTTTTTCACAAACACAAAAATGAAATCTGTGCTGCCAACAAATTATTTTGAACACAGTGTAGCTACCTCTGAAAGCTTGGCTACTTGTGATAGGTTTAGGCTTGTAATATGTGTTCTGTATACCACCGTAAAAGTGAGGAAAGGGAGACAAAACTCTGTGTGCTTCTAGAAAAAGGCCACAATCAGAGCCAAACTGTATGTCGCTTTATATTCTTCAGGCCATTCTAACCATCTTTCTTTGCATGATGCATTTTGTAGCTGTTGCCACTTGGGCAATTGAAAAGGGAAAAGAAAGAGAATAACGTGATTTGGAGGACTATAGAGGGATATGAGTCTTAGGATGATCCTTGGGATTTACAGTAGACTTCAGAGCTACTTTGTGCTGCTTTGTGGTGCTTTGTGTCCTGTGTCAGTTAATATTTCATCTTTACTCCACTTTTATGTTCTAAAACGTAGGAGATATTTTCAAAATTATTCCACTGACCTCTACCCCCAAGTGTTCTAGCTCCAGGCAACCTATTCACTTCTTAGATTGAATATTCATTGTCTTTTCAATTGTGTAAGCAATACAAAATGAATGCTTATATGCCATGACAGACACATAGAAGAGCTTTTAAAATCTCACTCCAGGTTCAACTGCAAATATGAAACATAAATCCATTTCCATTTAGCCTTTGATGAATATAAGTATTAATATTGAGGTCAGTTCACAGTTTGCTGGTATTATGACTATTTTTTTTCCCTTAGCGGCAGAGCACCTTAGTCTGGAAAAAGCATCTCTTTGGATATAGTATGAAATTTGATATACTCCTGTGAAGCAGTGTTTCATCCTTTTAAATATGCCAGAACATCCTGGAAGTGAAATCAGGATTTCTAAATGTCAAAAGCAAAGAAATATTAGAATGCAATCAAAACATTTTCTGAAAAAACGAAACTGGCTTCTCATTTTGCATTAGTAGATAAAAATAGCTAGTGAAAATGGAAGCATACCAGGTCTAGAGAATCTAGTTAAAGGATGCTACAGTCCACTCAGGCTCATGGGAGTGTGCGCTAAAGAGATTTTGCTGTGTATTCTGTAACATTCAGAACTAGTTCTTGGATCAGCTCCCTGGTGACATTTCGGAAGGGTTTTGTTTGTTTTGTTTGTTATTGTTACCTACTGCCTGCAACAGAATGAACCAGTAAGAAAGTAGTGCCCTCTATGGGTGGGAGTGCAGAATGCATCTTATTAGCAAGAAGCGGTATTTTGCAGGAAGAGGAAAGAACACTGATTTGTGGCATAGACCACTATTAACTATTAAAATAATAAGTTATGCTAGGTTTTTTTTTTCTTTTCAGCAGTTTGTTGGTGAACACAAATAAAGAAGAAACAGAGTCTCTGTCTCTGTAACTGATGTTTCGTGAAATCAGGACGTTTTATTAAATTCTGACACAGTGATCTAGCTCAGTCACCTCAGAGAATGATCTCTGATAAGCAGCACTTAAAAAAGGAGAAGGGCCCACACCTTTTAGTTTGTAGTTCCTAAAACTATGTGTGTTGATTGGCACCTGGCTGGCTAGATAAAATCCACTTGGGGAGCTTATTTAAAATGGGAGGTGCAGTGTATCACCTTCAGAGACAGTTTCACTAGGTCTAGGTAAGTCCTAGGAATGTCATGTTTCATTGGGAAACAGGTGTCAGGTGATTGGGAGACACTGCAGCCTTGGGAAGCGATGCCTTTTTGTGCCTCTGCCCTCTGCATCAGTTTACCAGCCAGCACCAGAGTGCACAGTTCTAACTGGGTGCCATGTCCTGATTGTAAATGTAAGCTCTTCTGCTCCTCTCTCAAAAGTCCCGTTTTCTCTAGAGCTCTTTCCTTTGCTTGGGTCTTGTCTGTTAAGGAAAGAATAGGAAAATCATTACTTCTGAAGAAACTGTTCCTTTAGCTTTTGGTAACTGACAGAGCGAATACATTTCTTCCCACTTGGTATGTCCTGTGCCTTCTATCAATCATTCCAGAGCTGTCACTCACTGAAGCTCTGGCAAGCACATTTCCTGCTTTCCTGGTGTGGAGGGCTTTCTGTGATCAGCATATTGTCAAAAGTATCATACATACACAAAGCTAACACACTGATGGAAACCACAGATATTTGCCTTTTAGGATTTAAATGTAGCTTTTTCTAAATACATATAAAACCTGCCCTTCTTTGCTGTATGCTGCATCTGATTTTGTGTGTTAGTTTGGATATCACCTATGCTAATCCTGCAACAAAATCTCATAAAGGGACCCTTCTCCCAACGTCACAACAGCTCATATTAAAGGAAGCCTCATAGCCATGAAGATAACTGTTAGCAAAGGCTTTGTTTCTGTCACAACCTATCAATGTCCAACATGTCCCTGTCCTCTCTTCCTGGTGCTGTTGGGAGATACAGCACTGAAGCTCTGATTTAGAGTAGACTAAAGGTCTATGGTCAAGGCCTTCTGGCTTATAATGGTAAAAGCATTATTATAAGCAGTTAACAAAACCTGTTACAGAACAGAGAGAGAGATCGTAAACACAGGGTGGAGTCTGTGATAATCTAAGTTATTTAGAAAATTGAATAGAATATCAAATGAAATATATGCTTTACATATGTATATATATATATATATATATATATATATATATATAAAATGAAGAATGCACCTTTATTTGTTCACTTTCAGAATAGTGTGCATCTTCTGTGTACATTCCTGTGTACAAAGTACTTCACGTGCTTTGTTTGCTGGAGGGCTCAGCGTGTTAGATACTTTCAGTGTCTTTACCCCCAACCTCAGTGCTTTGTCAAGCAATCAAGTGGTCCCAGGAATTCACTTGAATCTTTCTTTTTTGTGTTTTGTTTTTTAGGTAAGTACTTTTCGTTTTCCTCCTCCTTAATGCTGAGAGAAAATGCACCTGCCTGATGTAGAACCAATGGCTTGTAAACACAAAAACCAAAAGATAAAAAAATGACACGACCAGTAAAGCATGACACGCTACCTGATACCGGTAAGAACTGTAAGTGGCATTCAAATATTCTTCTCTTTTCTAAAGAAGGGGAGTAACAGTACAGAAAGATAGGGCTGTTTCTGTGAGAGTTAAAAGATTATAAGGAAAGTTCATGAAATATTTATTTTCACCTGCTTTTTGGGTAGAAGAACAGCTGATGGTTCTGAGCTGGCTTGCCATTCCCCAGTTGAAAACTATTCACCTAAATGCTGCTTTGAAACATTTTTTTGAAAATTGCAAATGTAAACAGATGTGGGCAATGCTTGCAAGATTTTGTCTATCTCTCTGTCTGTCAGTTTGTTTCTAAAAGGGAGTCAAGAATAGAAAAAAGTATTTTAACATCTAATTTTTATTTGAATTGGCACGAAACTATCTACTTAAATGCTTCAGTAACATATGATCATGAATATATGTATAAACTTCGTCTAGAAAAAAAATTCTTAAAGTTTTGGATGATAAATGAATATAATGTGGATAATTCAAGGCAAACACCAGTCAACTCAAAGATCGTTTCCTTCTTTCTTTTTTTCATGTCATGGATTTCAGGGATCCTCTCTTTCTCTTTTTACATGTATAGCTCCCAAGTACATATGAAATAACATATACAATACAGATGAATTGATAATGCTTCAATACTATTTTGCCTGTACAGTCATTCTTTAATTGGTTGTATATTTTAAGATTTAAATATGCATGATGAAAGTATATGTTTATATTAATGTCAGTATAGCCCTTTTAATAATGTATAATGTTTAGTATAAATTGAAATTTTCTATTCAATATAAGTAACAAAATTGTTAATAGAAATACATTAGTACTTAATATGAACAAATAGCAAAGATCCAAAAATGTTACAGACTGTTGCCAATGACGAAATTAACTTCTCTACCAATTACTCAACCTAACTCATGGAGTTTCTGATCGCCTGAAATGTCATCTCTCTGTCCCTCCTTCACTTGGCTTTGCCTGTATTCATTTTTCACCCCCTATCCTGCCCAAAACCTCCCTCAAGTGCTCCAACATATCCTGGTTCATCCGTGTCCTAAATTATTCTTTAGTAGGGTCTGTGTATATCGGCTCAGGATGGCATAACAAAGTATCACAGACTGGTGGATTAAAGAGTAGGGATTTATTTCCTCATTGTTCTGGAAGCTGGAAATCTGAGATCAAGATGTCAGCTGCATTGGTTTCTTCTGAAGCCTGTCTCTTTGGCTTTGTAGATGGCTATTTTCTACCTATATCTTCATGCTCTTCCCTCTGCATGTGTCCTAATCTCCTCCTGTTAAAGGACACTAGTCATATTTGAGTAGGGCTCATGCTAAAAAATTAATTTTAACTTAATACCGCCTTAAAGACACTGTGCAGTCACATTTTGAGATACAAGGAGTTTAGGCTTTCAACTATGAATTTTTAGGGGTGGTGGGGGAGACACATTTCAGCCCATAACCATTCGTAATCCAGTTTTTCATTTAAATTTTCTAATCCTTCCATGTACATTACTTCTATCTTCCCCACTTAGAACATGAGTCTCAAAAATAAGTACTGATAATATTTTAATTTTATTTACTTCATTCATAGTGCCTAGAGGGCCAGACATATAATGTTAAATAATAAATATTTGTTGTTTGGAAATGTTGGAAAGACTAGGATAAGAGAACCAAGAGAGGGTCCTTTTGTCATTTTTTGATGACTTCAGTTCCCTTGTGTTGGCAGAAGGAAACCAGTGCCGTAGGTTTCAGGTCAAGGAGAGGGCAAATGCAGGATGTCTGTTTCATTCCTGGGGGCTCCGTCAGCCTTCTGGTCAGCAGAGACAAGCCACTGAAGGGAAATGCTGACTTCTGCCAATGGGTGAAAGTGTAAAGGGTGTTGAACCTGGGCACATACCAAAGAGGACGATTTGGGTTTGTGGAAAAATAATTACCTTATTAAGAGTCTTTGGAACTAGGGGCAGGTTTCTGGAGGGTAAAACTGTGAACACATTAATGGTTACAAGGTGGCAAATTGAGTGTTCTAGAACTAAAATAAAGTTTAGTTCTTGAAATCATATGTAAATTCTGAAATCCTTCTTAACTCTTTACTAATAATTCTAAATGTATGCATTCTAACTTCTATGTAAGATGATTACCTCATTAAAGTTCCAACACTAAAATGTTGGTTTTGTTTGTATACTTCAGTTTTTGTTAAACTCCATTTTCCATAATTTCTAGAGCTGACATTAAAAAGTATTTTCAGTGCTTTAAAATAGAATTATCCTAAATTCAAATTATGCAAATGCTCATTCAATGTAGTTATAACCATAACTCTACAGTTTATACAAAATCATAAGAAAATACAAAACCCACCACCCTTCAGCATAGCCATGTTGCTTTCTCTTACTAGATGTGTGTCCTTGGGCAAGTTACTAAACTCAAGTGAGGTTAGGATTCTCCATCTGTAAAAAGAAAATCAGAATATCTACTTTACTGGGTGGTTGCTGGTACTAAATTAAAAGACGCATAGCAGTTAGCCCAGTCCTCGCAAAATAGTGGTGCTTAACAAATGTTCCTTTTTAAATCACTCCTTTAGGTTGAATTTTGTCCAGTGAATTAAATATCTGTCCTAGAAAGGGGGTGCAGATTTGAGTGGTCCATTGATTTACTCATTCTCATGTTTCAACAGTATTTAGTATTAGTATCTACTCTACTCTGTTTTCATGTTGGATGCTGGTTACATAATGATTAGAAGACGCAGAGTTTCACTTCTCATGGAGAGGTGGATTTTAACTAAAAGGTCCAAAGATACATGTAAAATTAAAACAATATTAAATGTTATGCAGTGCTAGGAGATTTTGTAATGGGAAGACCTGATTTTTTGGTTTTGTTTGGGTTGGGTTTTGGATTTTTTTTGAGAGTATGTGGAAGATGTTGGAAAATATTTCTTAGAATATAACACATGAGCTAAGTTGGAAGGTATGTGTTTCTGTGTGTGTGTGTGTGTGTGTGTGTGTGTGTGTATTCCAGTAGTACTAGGGGTTATGTTGATGGTGGTAGTAGCGGTGGTGGAAAGGAGAGGCAGAAAGAGAAAATAAATAAAAGATAAGTATTCAGAAAGTCTTCCCCCCATCCATATATCCAAAGACATATTTTTGGTATACGAGTCCAGGTTCCTTTTCTTTGCTTTCTGCCCCATTTAGTAGATTTCATGCAAGATGTTGACCTAAACAACCCAAACATATGCAAGTGAATTCCATCCATGGACAAAAAAAATGCTGTGGTGTTAAATGTTTGATGTTTAAAGAGAAAAATGCATCTGTGTAGCAGACTGACTTTTGTATATGTGAAAGAAAAAGTGATAAGATAATATGGGACTGTTCTCATCTGACTCTTGCAAAATCTCAGGATGCTCAGAATGGTTCTGACTTGGGGGAGGTGCTCATTTGTAAGTTAGAGGAGCAGCGTGCCCATCATCTGGCTGATATATGCCTCTCTGCGTGAACCCAGACACTTGGCATATCTTGGTACCATCTATAGATACTAGCTAATCTTTCCAGGCTAAACCGCAGAATCCAAGAAAAAGTTTTTGTCAAGTGACACAATTAGTCAGGTGATACAATAATATAATGAAGACTAAAATAACTTGGGAAAGATATATGGAGATAATTTAGGTTAAATTGTTATACTTGGTTTTCTCAGAGTATTTTTTTCAGCTTTAAATAAAGAACAGTTGCCTATTAAATAATTGCCTTAACTGATGAGTTAAATGCTCATTCAAAACAATTTATGAATGCTGTCTTTTGTTATTCACTTCTATTACTTAACCTGACCATTGTAGCATAGCTAACCTCTTAAGAATGAGAGCTTGCAGGGGCACCTGGGTGGCTCAGTCGGTTAAGTGTCTGACTTCAGATCAGGTCATGATCTCACGGTTTGTGGGTTGAAGCCCCGCATCGGGCTCTGTGCGGACAGCTCAGAGCCTGGAGCCTGCCTTGGATTCTGTGTCTCCCTCTCTCTCTTTTCCTCCCCCACTCACACTCTGTGTCTCTCTCAAGAAAAAAAAAACATTAAAAAAAAAAATGAGAGCTTGCAAATACCAACCACATAGGCCAGTACCTTGGTTAACAAAATACTATACTCGTGAATTTTACATGAAATCATAAACAACCTATTTTTCCATTAAGAACTTCTAAAATGGACAAGACATAGGGACCAGATATGACCATGAGTGGGAGATTTTACTGAGAGTCTGTGGAAAAGGTCACCAGATTCTAGAAAAATCTGTTTAATTTACAAAGTGGCAGATTAGAAAAACAAATTAGATATCTAAAGAAAAATCATTTTGGAAAGGTCTAATTCTCTATGAAGCAGTGATAAATTCAGGTCTACACAAATATACCAGTTAAAACAGTTTGACTGGGGCGCCCAGGTGGTTCAGTCAGTTAAGCTTCCAATTTCGGTTCAGATCATGATCTCATAGTTCATAAGAACTATGGATTAGAGCCCCAAATAGGGCTCTGTGCTGACAGCTCAGAGCCTTGAGCCTGCTTTGGATTCTCTCTCTCTCTCTCTCTCTCTCTCTCTCTCTCTCTCTGTCTCTCTTTCTGCCCCCACCCTGCTTGTGCATGCTCTCTGTATCTCTCTCTCTCTCAAGAATAAATAAGTAAACATTATAAAACAAACAAATAAATAAATAAAACATTTTGAATGAGCTGGTAAATCAAGCAAATGTCCAACTTTTGGAATGTGGAAAAAAATATAAAGTTTAGTCTGTAAGTTTTTTTTAGACTTTTATCACTTTCCATTGTTTATAGCTGAACTGAATGTAGGCAAAACGGCTAAATAAAACATTTTGGCCTAGTAGGCATCCAGAATGGTTTAGAGAGTAATTTATTAATTACCAAATCACTCTATTTTGTGTCATCATATAGGATACTTAACTTTCAAAATTCTGTCTCATATAAACTTAAGGGGATTCTGGGTGGCTCAGTCAGTTGAGTGTCCAACTCTTGATTTAGGCTCAGGTCATGATTCCAGTATTGTGGGATCAAGCCCCATGTCAGGCTCCATGCTGAGCGTGGATCCTGCTTGAGATTTTCTCTCTCTCTCCCTCTGCCCCTCCCTCTCACTCTCTCTCTCCCTGTAAAATAAAAATGAAAACTAAATAAATAAACCCAAGAAGTTTTAATTTTTGATGTTCATTTTGTCTTGATTATATATGTATTATAATCTTTCTGTAAAACATCCAAACGTTGCAGAAATGTAAGACTTAGGTAAAAAATCCATGTTTGTCATCTTCCCTCCCCTCTTGTTAAATAACTATTTATAAGAGCTTTTGTGTGTGTATACTTTTTTTGTATATGTAAATATATATATATATTTTTACTGAATGGAAATTCACAACAGGCTTTTCAACAAACTTTTTTTAACATAAAATTTTTAGAATAGTGTGTATTGATGTAGATAAATAGCTTTCTATGAAGCTTTTTAAGTAGAACAAAAGCAGTACACTCTCTGAGAGAAACCCTGGGTATCTGAGAGTAGTCCAGAAATTTTGGGTCAACCTATGCCTGGCTTTGCCTGAGAAAGCTACTGTCCTCCCCAACCCACTTGCCCAACCACCTGGACAGGTGGATTCCTCCATGGTTGCTACATGTCCTATCAGAGCTGATGTGCCCCAACAGTAGGTTGCAGTAGTTACGGAACAGGCTTTGAGTACCTTACTATTCAAATGTTGATATGAAGAGAGGAAGCTATGGTCCATTTTCTTTTCATCATCCCTCCAGCTGACCCATTTTTTAGGACACCTGTAGAGAAGAACTTTATCAGGGGGATACAGATAACCTGTTCAGTTGCTGAATTGTCTTGGTGTAGATGCCAGCTCTTTAAAGGAGTTGTGCAGGAAGGCCGGCTGCCCAGCCCTAGAGACCTCAGAGAAGTATAGGAAGTCGTAGCCCCTTCAGCTGGGAAAAGATAGCTACTGGTCTCATGGGAAGCTGAGTATGGATGAAACCGCTCTAGCTGAGAGAATGGGGAAGCTGCCAACAGCTAGTTCATTTTTCAAACAACCCCGTGTGACCTATCAAGGTCATTTTTGGACAGTGCCATATATGGTGTTCTCCTGGTTAAATCATTATTCCTAGACAGTCTTGAATAGTAGCAAAACTGGCATCTTGGCACTGCTTCCTGGTTTGGTGACCCCTGTTTAATTTTCTAACACTCTTGGTTGCTGCATCCCTTTCTTCCAAGTAATTTGGTGTTGTTTAATCCTGCCCTGTCTTCCACAAAGGCAAGATTATAAAAGTCATCCTTTTAAGTAGCGTAGCAACTTGTTAAAATTTTTATAGAAAATGTAATTTTATTAAAAGCATTTTACAATAAAATGTTAGTTGATTTCTTATGGTTCTTCTTATTTTTTCCAATTTAATACCTTTGTAATATTATATTGTGGGGCAACTGTAATTGCTATAAACTCTCATTTGTGCCAATTTGAAGTTTGCCTGATTTTAAGTTAGTTATGTTCTTAGCTTTGTGTGTTAAAAAAATAGGTGGCTGGTTTCACACATCTGAGGAGGCTGAAATTGTACAGAAAATTTTGTACAAACATGCAGTATTCTGGAGAGTGTATCTCTAACTTCATCAGATGGTCAGAAATCTATGATAAATTAAGAACACACAGGACTGCGGCAACTCTCCTTCCATAGCTAAAAGAGCAAAATAAATTAAGTAAGTTAAGTGAGTGCCTAATTACCACTGTAAAGTTTGGATTTTTGGACTCCTACAACTTGGTAGCCACCTTTGGTATGTTGTTGTTTGTATGATTTCAGTATCATAGGATCATCTGACCAGCCAGATTGTTAGATTGAAATCTTAGCTATCCATTATGTTTCACCTGGGTAATGTTAAAAATATTGATGCCTAGTCTTCTCTGTCTGGTAGATTTTGATTCTGTTAATGGTCGGGGTTGGGGTCAAGCCAAGGTGTGGCCAGAGTTGAGAACCACTGGACTTGAAGCCTGAATGAATAGAACATGAAACAGATAAGTGCTATTGGAACAATCAAGATAGAAAAAGAAAAAAAAATCCAAGAACTCACCTCTATCTTACCTGTATGAGAATATTTTACCTATCATAAAGATACCACATGACCCCAAACAGATCTTTTAAAAATTAACCTGGTCTTTTGAAATGCCAGTGTTTAAACGTTAACACAATTTTTCCTTCCAATTACTTAGGGATGAAGTAAGCAATCATTCTGCTTTGCTAACAGCAAAACTAAAGCGGGTCCAACTCAGAGGGTCCCTGAGAACAGTTCTTATTCTCAAGGAACAAATTAAGCATTGACTATTTATTCATTACAAATTCAATCATGAAAGAAAATATGCATTCATTATTTATATTAAGATAAATATCAGCTATAATAAATAAACAACTTTGTAGTTTTTCTAATTTACTACTTTCTGAATGTCATGTAAATTATATCTTTTCTCATTACCAATAAACTATAAGGTTGGTGAACGAAACTGATCTCAATAACAAGTTTCATGGAAGTGAAAGAAATCAAATCTCACTGCAGATCTAACACATTAAAACAGACAGGACTATGTCAGTTAAACTTTCTGCATTCTTTTTATGCATGAAATTTTATTTGGCAGGAGAAAGATTAAGGATTTACTATGTCTAAAAATAGTTATAGATTAACAAGTTACCAATATGACTTTTTTCTTTCCCTGGCTTATTTAACTGTCCCCTGATATTTCTTCTTAACTTTTTTTAATGTTTATTTTTGAGAGAGAGAGACACAAAGTGTGAGCAGGGGAGGGTCAGAGAGAGAGGGAGACCCAGAATCTGAAGCAGGCTCCAGGCCTCAAGCTGTCAGCAAAGAGCCCGACGTGGGGCTCGAATCCATGAACCGTGAGGTCATGACCTGAGCCGAAGTCGGCCGCTTAACTGACTGAGCCACCCAGGCACCCCATAATTTTTTTTTCTGTTAAAGAAAAGTCCTTAATCCTCAGTTTCATGGAACAATTTTAGTCTTATTTTCCCAGTCAGGAAATGGGATATTATGTTCAGTTACACAGCACTATAGTTGATTCTTACAATTTTATAAATTTATTTTTAATTTTTATGAAATTATTTTAACTAAATTGATTATTATCTTTAAACCTATAAGATTATCAGTACAATGAAAAATAATGATAAAGTGGAAAATTCCAATCAAGTTATTTTAGAGGTCATAGGGATACCAAAAGAGAATACTACAATTACATCTGATTTTTACCTAATAGATTTATAATTCTTTGTTTAGAGTCAGCCCATCTGTCTCTTGGTGCCTGTCTGAGATAGTTAGACCTTGATAATCATGGTTTAAAATCACTCATTTATTGATTGTGTGATTCTTTTCCAGAATGTATTTTCTTTAATTAAAAAAAAAAATCTTTATTTATTTATTTTTTTTTTGAGAGAGAGCGTGTGAGAACACCTAAGTGGGGGAGTGGCAGAGAGAGAGGGAGACACAGAATCTGAAGCAGGCTCCAGGCTCCAGGATGTCAGTACAGACCCTGTCACGGGTCTGGAACCCATGAACTGCGAGATCATGACCCGAGCTAAAGTCCCAACTGAGCCATCCAGGCACTTCTGTTTCTTTCTTTCTTTCTTTCTTTCTTTCTTTCTTTCTTTCTTTCTTTCTTCTCTTCTTTCTTTTTTTCTTTCATGGAGAAATCAGTTTAGTAAGTGTGGAGGGGTTTGGGAACCCACCTCAGACAGAGCCCAGAGAACATATGGAGCAGTTTGACCTCAGGAGGCTGGCAGGTGGGGCCTGCTCTGTTTCAGAGAAAAATCCTCTGAAGTTAAATATCCTTCAGTATCCTTCACTATCCTTCATAGGCCCTTTCCAGTGAAGTTTTCCCATGAGTTCCTAATGTCAGGAGCTGTCTTTCTGAGTCTTCAGCAGGTGGTGTTAAAATCTACTTATGTAATATCTAATTCACCAAATATACGTAATGGAATCCCTTCTGTGCTTCTTAAGTGCTAAGGCATTGTCCCAAGGTCTGCCAAGACAGTGATAAACACAACTGATAATTTCTTTCCACACTGAGTTTTTGGTTTAGCCAAACCTATTAGATATTTACTGAATCTTTGAGTGGACAAATGAATAAGTAAAAGAATGAAAGAAACAATCTCAGTGATATGAATCACAGCCACCATAAAATGGCTGTGTGTTCATTTTCATCAGTGTATTGTGAAAACTAAATCAGAGTGCAAAATAATGATAATAACAATACCAAAAAAATAATAAAGCAGCTCATAGAGTCAATATAGTGTCATTCTAAGAGTATGGTCTCAGATACACTAGACTCAAATTGAAGTTTCACCTCTTAGTAACTGTGTTTCCCTCTCTGGACTTTATTCTTCCCATCTGAAAATATGACCAGTGGTGCTGCCTTCATTTTAATGAGCTCAGCCATTTTTTCTGGAACACCACTTGAATATCTCTTACATTGTTAGAACAAAGGGAAAGCATGATAAACCAAATCTGCCAGAGTTCTCGCCCTTATGGCCCTTGAAGTTTGTAGTGGAAGAAAAATTTTAGTGAGCAATGACATTAAATACAATGAATGTTTTTGTGCTGGCATTGCCTAATCTCAGATCCATTTCTTGCTTCACACCCCCCTTCTGCTGCCTGCCCTTCTCTGTTCTTTGTAACGGGAGGCTACACCCTGAAGGCTGCTGTTTCCAGGCTTCAGTCTTGGTTGTGCAGCATCTCAAGCAGTAGCTGTGCCTCAACGAAGTGACCTGAAGCCCTGGGAGCATCAGCTCTTCTTCTGTTCCTTCATATCAGGGGTGGTAGTGGCCTCCTATTGCTTCAAGCCTTTCAAACCTATGGAACGCCTCACAGTCCCTCTGTGGCATCTTACTCTTCTATCCCCTTGTGTAGTAAATGATACTAAATTCACCCTTTTGAAATATGTACAGTGTTTCTATTTTCTTAGTCAGGTGCTATTTGATAAAGCTTCGGTCAGAGCAACAGGGTAAGAAAGACCCTACATTAGAAGTAGTCAATAAAGGTGTATCTGAAAAAGTAAAAATGAGGCCAAAACCGCAAGTATGAGTAGGAATCTATCAGTGGAGATGGGGAGAAATACTGTAGATCATGTGGTGAAAGGAGAGAAAATGAGGCACATTTTGAGAACTAAAAACATGTGGGTAACTGGAGTGTGGGATATAAGAGAAAGGGAGGAAGGGTGGGAATCTTAGAAGGCTTTCAAGTTTTAAGGATTTCAAATTCAAGTCAGTTGGAAAGCATTGCAGTAGAGTGATAAGGGCATTATTGTTTTCTAAAGTCAGTGGCCAGCGTGTATAGAATTGTTTGAAAGGGAAGCAAAGAACCATTTAAGACAGATGCAGGTGGTGGTGGTGGAGTGGAACACAATGATGGCATGGCAACAGAGAATAGTGAACCAATTTGAGGGACAGAGATAAAGGTAGAGTCTGCATGTCTTGGTAATTGATAGGCTCCAGGAAATAAGGTTTAGGATCGAGTTAGAATTGTTCCCAGGATTCAAAATAGGGCAACTATTTTGATACATAATATTTTATAAATAAATAGGGTGCTAGTCACAACAAGAGGGAATACTTACTGGAGAAGGAAGAGTTCTAAGGTTGAACTTGAAGTATGTGTGAGACGTGGCCACGTGGAGATGTCAGGTATGATAGGTGTGCCTGAAGCTCAGGAGACAGATCTGAACTAGAGAAATGGACTGGGAGTTGTCCATCCGTAGATGTTCATGGGGGTTATTTGAGTCAATAAGATCAACCGACCAGCATGCAAGATGAGGAGAACAAGAGGGCCCTCTCTGAGTCCTGAAAAACACCAACATTAGAATGGAGGGTAAGGAAGAGGCTAAAAAATAAACTGAAGTATGAGCAGAGAGTTAAGAAAATGAAGAAAATTAGGTGTGTGTGGTGGAAGCCAAGAGAAGTAAGTGTTTCAGAAAGGAGGAAGTGGTCACCACTTTTGGAAACATCCATTGACGAGTGAGACATCAGTTGGTGACCTGTGAGAGAAATGTCTTAGTGGTGGGAGCAGAAACCAGATTATGGTGGGTCGAGTTGTAAGTGTGAAGGGAGATTCACACCAGTGGATATAAAGGAAATTGTTTCAGGATTTGGCTCAGAATGAGAAGGAGATATGAGGGTAGCTACAAAAAGAAGTAGGAATTGAGGCAGGGTTTCATGTAAGATGGGAAATACTTGATTCCATTTGAATCCTTATGGAAGGGATTTGGTAAAGAGGAAGAGAGATGTGGGGGGTAAATTGATGAAGCTGGGCTTCTAAGGACATGAGAGTGACTGAGACCCAAAGCCCAGGTGGTGGGTTTTGCCTGCCTGGTAACAGGAGGATAAAATGGAAATCATGAATATGGGTGCAGATGAATTTGTCATTTTGATGGCTGGATGTGAAGGGGACTTTCCTTGTTGAAGAGAAATATCATCTGCTGTGTGTGGAAAGTGGGGAGCAAGTATTTGACCAAAAGAAGAAAGGATATTTGCTATAGTCTTTAGGGAAAGTGGAGAGAGAGATGATTGATAATTGTTACAATTTTAAAATATATGTAAGCTGCTCAGATTACAGTTATTTAAGAACTATTAGCGGCCTTGCCTTTTTCCATTTTATTTCTCCTGCTGCTAAACCTAAGTACATTGTCACCCTTTTGACTTCTAGCTGGAATGATGCACTCTGTGCTAAAATGCTGACTTCCTGGGGCGCCTGGATAGCTCAATTGGTTAAGAATCCGACTCTTGATTTTGACTCAGGTGGAAATGATCTCTCATTTTGTGAGAAGAAGCCCCACATCAGGCTCTGTGCTGACAGAGTGAAGCTTGCTTGGGATTTTCTCTCTCCTTCTCTCTCTGCTCCTCCCTGCTTGTTCTATCTCTCAAAATAAATAAACATTTAAAAAAATGAAATGCTGAGCAGCCATGTACCTTTTGTTACCAGCCAATATTGACTGATAGAAAGGTAAATTGACTTGTTAACTTCTTGATGTGAATTAATATTTTTTTAAGTAAAAAAAATCTTAAATAACACATCCCTCAATTTTACATACAGTTTATGGGGCAGAGAAAGACTCTAGCGCCACAACAACCTTATTAGGAAACACACGAACAGCCTTCACACCAAGTGACATGCATAACATACCATCTCTTCCAAATTATTTGCTTAAAAATGCTAATGATTTGGCACTAGCAGATCATTTGCATAGTCAGAATAGAGCTTTGGCTTCACATTTTATTTGAAAATAAACCAGAAATTGCATTGCTTTGAATGTTAGTATGGTACATATAACCAGAATGCTGGAAAAATAGCTTCCAAATGGCAAATACCACATAGAAACTGAATTCCATCAGTTAACTCCCATTTGGTAAACATATGGGAGCTCTTGGGTAACTGAACTATCAGATATTAGTCCAAATCTTTGCTATTGAAAAGGTCCTGCAAATAGTGCCATTAGGTTGAAGTGATTCATGGAAATCAAGTCATTCTGTGGAGTTTCCTTACTGTTTCATTGTGAAGTTTGGGAAAGGGAGTGGACCATGGCAAGTGGCCTTCTCCTGCAGCTGTCACTTCCTTGTTTCCCGCCAGGCCCCAACATGAGATGTTAGACTAAGAAAACCAACAAAATGGAACCAAGTTAATAATATAGACATTCTTAAAGCACTGAAAACAAAGTTGTCCCTTTGAACCACAAACTCCAATTATTTGGTATATGCCTCTGTCCTTGCCAGGAATTAGTGACAGGTAAGAAAAGGGAGTTCAACATGAATAATTAATATAAAGGCTCCAAGGTTACTTTTGTATACCTAGTTCAAGATTTTGTTGGGTGGGATATTTTACAAGTTTTCAAAGCACTTATGAAGGAGTAGACCTGGGAAGAAAACTACGTAAGCCTGGTCTAAGAGAGCACTGTGGAAACTTCCTGGCACACGCTTTCCTGTGCCTAAACATTGCTTGGTAACAAGCCTAGATTTGGAATGGCCAAGCAGTTCACTAACCAGGAGTACAAGGGGGTTCATTAATAATTTCACAGGAAAACAGGAGCAAACCCCAAAACAGATAAAAGCAGGAGTATCTCAGGCAGAGCAGGGAGATCATAGGGAAATCGAAACACCCTTGCTTCAGGGGCAGTAAAGCTGTTCACATCTGCGCACGGGTCTGCCATTGGGAGTATTTGTATCTTTTGGTGCATCACCAGCCTTGTTATGTGATCAGTCATCTTTCAGATCTCCTGTGAAGCAGGTCCTCTTAACCTCCCAACCTGGAATTAGAATATCAGACAACATGTGGTTGGAAGGGGGAGGCTTGTAACATATGCACCTGAGGAAGAGCTTTCTTATTTTCTATTTTTAAATTTTTGTTCTCAAACTGCAACATCCCTGCGATTGGTCTCTGTGTTGGCACAGAAAACAAAACAAAACAAAACAAAACAAAACAAAACAAAACAAAACAAAAACAGCTTTGAGAATTACCGCTGTAAAGATTGTGCTTTGAATTGTGGCTACCATTACTTTATTTGTAAATTTATGTGGATTATTGTTGAGATGATGATGGGAATGATTCTCTGGTGTGTTGAAAATTCACGGAACTTCATTCTCAACCAGTGCTCCAAAAGCCTGAAGAGAGGAATGCCTGAGACACTTGGCAGAACAGAGCCCAGAGCCCAGAGAAGGGAATTGAGAGAAGGGTACAAGGAAACACCTTCTGTTCAGTGTGGCCCAGGTAGTGCTAAAGCATCAGACTTTTGCCTCAAATGTCAGCCAGAGGATCTTCTCCGAGCTTATTACCAAAAACATGAGAAATTAGAGAAAGTATCATTTTATTTTACAAAATGCCATAATCTTTACCTACTCAAGCTCCCTTTGTCAGCCTTCTCTGTGTAAAGAAAATTAAAAAGATCTCCCCTCAGGGGCACCTGGGTGGCTCAGTCCGTGAGGTGTCTGACTTTAGCTTGGGTCATGATCTCACAGTTCCTGAGTTCAAGCCCCGTGTCAGGCTCTGTGCTGGCCTCTGGGAGCCTGGAGCCTGCTTCAGATTCTGTGTCTCCCTTTCTCTCTGTCCCTCCCCCAGTATGCGTGTGCGTTCTCTCTCTCCCTCTCTCTCTCTCCCTCTCTCTCTCTCTAATAAGATAAACATTAAGTAAAAATTTTAAAAATGATCTCCCACAACCTGTTCAGACAGTTATGAACTTTTTCTTTGTTTCAGTGATTTAGATTAGTAATGCTGATTGCATCTTGGCCTTTTGGCTAAGATCAAGTGTAGATTAGTAATGCTGAGGTAACAAACTACCTTGATGTTTCAATGACTACAACCACAGTTGTGTTTCTTGATCTTGTTGCACATTCTTAGCTGCCATGGTACTCCTTACCCTTCTCATTAAGGAACACCCCATCCTGAGAAGACACAAGAAATGGGAGATGGCAGGGCCACACAATGGCTTTTAGAGCTGCTGCTCAGAAATGCCACAGATCTCTTCCACTCTCAGGCCATTGGCCAAAGTAAGTTGCATGGCCACGCTCAAGAACCATGAGGCAGGAAATATGACCCTTGGATAGGAGTGGTTCCAGAAATCCATTAAATGTTTTGTAAATGATATAATCTATCACAATCCTCCAAGTTAATTCCAACACTGATTTTAAAATGTTAACAAATATTCTGTGTACTACCCCTCATGCTGTCCCTAATGTCACTTTCTCATTCTGATAAATTACTTCTGTTTTTCTTCTTATCTATGCTCACAAACTCATACATTACCCAAGAGCACTGTTCAATTTGGTTTACTCATCTGTCTCCATTACTTGACGGTGGGCCCTTGAGAGGGGGAGCAAGGTGACGGATGTGAGTCCCTAGCATGTGGTTGGCACATAACAGAAACCCTAATAAGCAGCTATTGGCAGCTCATGAATTAATAGATATATGAGGGACTGTTTGCATCACCTTCTCCACCTTTATACATCACTCCATTCCAACGAGCAATCTTGCAAAAGAAGTAGAAATCACAGTGGAATCTTGAAGAATGGCTTGGTGTTTGCTAGGTAGAAAAGTATGGGGAGGCAAATCCAAGGAAAGAAATGTTGATAGATTCAGTTGTACTCTTATTGAGTGAAGGTAAAATTTTTCTTGAATTTTTTTATCCTGAACTTGAGTCCATATAACATCATGCTTGGTCATTGCCAAGTCTGACCCATCGCAGAGCACTAAGGAACTGGGACAATAAACTGCCAATGCAGTACCCAGTCTGATAAGTCTAACCTTTATTAGATTCCCCCAAAAAGCAAATCTTGAATTGCCTACACAGATGACATAAAGTCACTAAAAGAATGTGTAAATTAGTAACTATTTTTCATGATTTCTGATGTGACATTTTATTAATTGCTTACTCATTAATGAAAATCTGCCCTATCAAAAAGTCTAAATACACCATTAACATCTGACATTGACTCTGGAAATTAGATCTTGCCTTACTATTTTCAAAACACATATGAAGAGAAAAGAGGGAAAGAGGTTGATTAGAACACACCAGATTTTCTACATTTCTACACTTATCAATGAAGTTTGAGGCTTCCTAAATGATGCCTGTGGGAAGCTATCCATTCCTTCTAGGGATGTTGCCACTGTTCACATGTTTGGGGGAGTCCCCTTTTGAACTACCCTTCAGAGCCCATACTATGCATTTTCTTTTTAATTCATTGATGACACATCTACATCTGCTAAAGGTGGATCTGATTCTTTGAAACTGCCAAAAATTCTTTGGCATTAAGTATGAAGATTAAAGTGGATCATCCAGTTGGCTAGTGTCTGGGTCAAATGGGAAGTGACTATAAAATCAAGAAGCTGTTTTCTTATGCACACTGGAAATGGCCTGTGATGATAATTCCTAAGGGGTTATGCCAGAACTGTCATCAGCCCTAGTAGCATTCATTCAGCAAGTAAGGTCTATTTATCCATTGAAAAATCATTCTCATTATTTTACAGGAAGTTTTCTTAGTAATCACTAGAAATTACTATTAATAAAATGATAGGTTATATATAACATTTATACAATATTAGAATACATAGAGAATTATATATATATATATATATGTATATGTAATATGGGTACACACAGCCCAATTAGCAAACTAAATTATTCTTTTCCAGCTGTTTTCAATTTTTTTAAAAGATCCATATTATGCTTTTAAGCAAATGTCTCTGTTGCATCAGAAATTCCTAACTGGCAAATAATACCGGATGGTTATTTCATTATTCGATATGGTATCGTTAGACCAATGGGGCTTCCTTTATACTCTTTAACACTCGGCTATGTATTATCATGTAGGATAGTCAAGGACAAAAGACTACTTTAAACTATCCATAGTGTGCTGTGTATCACACTTTCTGTTCTTTGGCATTTCTCGCTATTAAAAATAAATTATGCTGTAAGGCAAAAAGTGATACATTTTTATAAAGTGTTATGTGTCCTCTTTGCACAAATATATGTAAATAAATACAAATATACATATGTATATAAGCAATATAAAATAATGTAATTCCCAAACTGTGAAATTTTCTGCTAATGAATCTGAAGCATTTGATTAAGACTCGATTTAAGCTGTGCCAACATGTTGTCTGAACGTATTTGAAAAGTACAGTTTTGGCTAAGTCATTTGGTATTACTGAGATCATGTATACAGTCTTCTTAAATTCTCATTAAATAATTGACTGACTTTACAATTGCAGTAGGGTCTATGTATTCAGGCAAGTTAATTTGCAATTTAATGGCATATAAATGTGGAGAACAGAATGATTAGAAACTTTGGACATGTCACCATAAGCCAGACCAACAATACATGTCAGTCCCACTGGAAAATTATTTCCTGGCATAAACTCAATATATGTTTCTTAAGTGCATAAAAAATGAATTATTCCTTCCTTCACAACAATTTATTATATTTTATTGATCTCGGTTTAAATACAAATCTGTACTGGTAAATTAAAACATTTTTTTTATATCGTGAAGAATTGCTGATACATCCAAATGAGGTAGTGCCAGGGTGCTGGTAAAGCTTTGTAAACTGTGTAAAGAGCTCTTTGTTGAGAGTTGAATATGGTTTCTGGGAATGGTAAGATGTGGTGGGAACACCAGGCCTTATTTTAGCTGAGTGCTAATGTTTTGATTAGAATTTGACCAGGTGATAGCAGATATACTTCTTTCCTACCTCAGAGTTTCACTTCAAATTAAATGCTTAAAGAAACCAGAAGGAAATGCATCAGAGCTATGTGCTTGGGTGGCAATTGTGTCAAATTGAAGAACGCCTGCCCTGTGTAATGAAGATAGTGAATATTCTACCCTGATTTCCATCTACCATAAAGGAATGGGGAGGGGAAAAGTCCCACATTTTGGACCTTACAATTTTCAGACGAAGTCAAATCTAAACTTGTATGTGACTGTGACATTCCCTCAGTGCTTTAAATGTTGGATTAAAAGAAAAAATATATAGTGTGTTAGTCAAACTCAGGTCTGCTAGCCATGTATGCCTTACAGACAGACAATACACTCACCCCATACTACACCTCTTTGGTGTTAGAGTGATTTCCTGTGTTTTCCTTATGTTAGAAGTATAAATATTATACTCCACTTTGTCTGCAGCTATGTGCAAGGCCGAAGGTCTATAGCTAAGCTCAGGATTTACTGCTGATATCCTTAGAAAATGCCCAGAAGGGTTCTTCTATTTTTCTCAACATGCTCTAAGAATGAATAGCCCAAAACAAAAAGACAAAGTACGTTGGCTCTTGTGAGCCTTGAAACATTCAGGTCAGTTACTAAAATTAGGGTATGTTTCATGTGAACAGGGTCTCCCTAAAGAAAGGCACAAAAGAGTGGGAGTAAGTACTTTCGTACTTGGTCTCAACTACTTTACTTCTTAGTGACTTGCTAAAAAAAGATCCTCTCTCAGGGTTCCCCCACTGTCCCAACCAAAAAAATTGTACATTTTCTCTTGTTTCTCTCTCTCTTTTTTTCCCCATCCCCAGACTAAATTGTGTGATTGCCCCTCCCTCTTACCTATTTTCTGTTACCTTTGTGTCCACAAGGTCAAGAAAAAAAAAAGGGGATACTTCTCAGTTGACTAGGGTTATCTCTTAGAATATGAGGGCAAAAGCATAAGCAAGGATTAAGTGCTAAATAAATCTACTCTGCTGCCACACATTTCTGGTTTAAAAACTACACTTCATTGAATAATTTAGAATATGCTATACCATCTGTTCCCTTGGGTATTGACATTATCCATGATAGCAAAATAATCACATGTTAAATAAATTCTAGAAACTGTCCTCTCATTCATAATAGCAATGACATTGATCATTCAGATGACCTAAACTTTTTCTTTCTCCATGTAATTATGTCATTGATTTTCTCCTATCAGAAAGGAGTACACAGTTTTTCTTAAATAGAGTATCAGCTCAGGAATTGAAACATTTCTTTTATGGAAATAAAAAATAAAGTGCAAACATATGTCATCTTTGAAGGTAACATTATGTAAGCTTTTGAGCATAATATTTGCTGTCTTTATCTACTTCTTTATGTCAATTCATAGGAGAAATGATCAGATTGTCTCATGCATATTCTAGAACTATGCAATCAATTATCTTCTGGGATTCTGTTGTCTGTCTGGAAAGATATAGAGCATGCGTCTATGCAAACTGAATGAGTTTACTTCAGGGTGGATATTGATTTTGTTCTCCCTGAGCTCTTACGACATTTCATGTCTGAGCCACACACGATGTACTCTTTCACAGTGACAGCAAATTTATTCATGTGTTTGAGTCTTTTTCTTCTAAAAAGTATTGTAAGCTTTGTAAGGGCAGTGACTGATTTTCCTTTTGAGTCTCTCAAAGTTTCCCACTCTGCTGGACTTTTCTAAGGGAAAAATAAATAATGAGTGCATGACTTTTAATGCTGTAAAATAGGGAAAAAGGTTTTTAAAAAGTTGTTGCTTAAGTTAACACATGCCGTAGATGGTGAAGGCCAATGACTTTTACCCACACCTAATGCAGGTATATAAACTGTCTGTTCTAGCTTGGGCTGCTCCTGTGTGAACCTTTGTGGCATGAGGGTGTGGCTGAAAGGGACTGTGAGGACATTTTGAAAGCCTTTCCAACAAATGTCTTATGCTTAATAGGCCTTTACTGCCAGGTAACCTTCCTTTATTGCTGTATTCTGTTCTTCCACTTTTCTTTAAAATCACACCTCATCTCATAAGAGAGGGTAGAATTCAGAAAGCATCATTATTCTTTGCAAAAGGTCTCTGAACCATGCATTAAATCATCTGTGCCTTCCCGTCTCTAGGCAAAATGATACCATAAATTCTTTCTCAGTCACAGTATCTTCTTCTCTGAACGTTCTATGAGTGCCCCTCTTCAAACTGAGAGAGGGCTCTCATTTTGTCAGGGAATCTATAACGGGAGAGTGAGCTCAACGACCCTCATGCCTTGACCCTGTTCTTCACCCATTTGACCTTGTTGCTTTTGTATTGAGCTTTTAACTTGCTGATTTCTCAATGAACTATCTGTTATGTACATTTGTTGTTGGCAAACCACATTTTCATTCCTGATTTATATTCACTGTTTGATGTTTCCCACAGGTTACACTGCCTTGGTTCAAGTAAATGGGTTTTGCATATGAAGAAATATTCATATTCAATTTAATACCTGAATGATCTTCCAAGATGCTACCTGTCATTTCTTTGACTTCTCTCTCATAAAGCATTCAGTCTCATTAATAAAAATGTCTAGTCCCAAAGCATTTTCATTTCTCAGTTTACACAAAATTAGTCATAAACTCCCTATTACTTGGTAAATCGGGTAAATGCTGTAGAAATAGCATTTTTTAAAATTTTGGTAAGGTATTTGAAAAAGTCTCTTGTGTTATAGTTGCAAGAATAGTGGATACATGGGCAAGATGAAAATGCACTTAAATGGAATTATTACCAGATGAACAACATAGATGAGAAATACTGAATAAAGAGTAAATTGCCTAGATGGAAGATTAATTCATCCATTCAGACGTACAGAAAAATGACTTGAAAGTGACTATGAATACACTGGAAAGTAAGGTCAGGAACAACAGTTATTTATTTTTGCTAATAAAATGCCTGCAATGTCAAATTCACAATTAATCAGAACTGGATAGTGGAATCTTAAAGGAAATGGTTCATGAATTAAGAGTGTGAGGAGAATTATCTTAAATCTCATTCATAGATTTACAATGAACAGAGAAATGGAGACGATTATCTCTTTCTGCCCCCTCTATAGTCATATCACACCCGAAATGGTGCTTTAATTTCAGATATAACACTTTAAGAGGAATTGCCAAGCAGGGATAAGTCCAGAAGCAAGATAGGGACAATCAAAAGAACTTTAATCAAGTGACCTAAAAAAGAGAAAATGGAAGCTGTCTTTAGATGATCACGAGGCTGTCACGTTAAAAAAAAAAAAAAGAATTAGGCCTGTTTTTGAATGATTCCATATCTGCAGTCAAGAGGCAGTACTTCTACAAAGGTGAAATTTAGTTTGGGAGAAATAACTTTCCAAGCATGATTCAAAGTAAGCAAGCTGTGTCCTGAGCGGGGTGGTCCTCATACCGAGATGCACTCTTCCGAGAACAGATTCTACTTCTCCCTGGAGAGTGTTCGTGCATTAGAAGGCTGCATTTCCAATCACTTATAATAAATATTTCAATTATGAGAACAGATGATATGAAAAGTTCTTAGCATAGTGCCTGATGACAGCAATTAAATGCTCAGTAGATATGAGCTATAATTGTTAGTGGTAAAGACTAAGCCATGAATTTGTAACTGACAATTTGTCTGAGGGTAATAGGAAAAGATAACTCTTTAAAAATTTAGCTCAGCTTCTGTTGCTAAATAATTAAAGTAACGAATAAAGGCCTTTGGTACATGTTAACTGATATACTCTTAATTTGTTACCACTCTCTGTTTTCTGTAATTGCCTTTACATTCTATGTTACCTGGGTTGGGGATTTATTTATCGAATTTAATAGGAAAATTCTAAGCAGTCAGTAAATCACAGTTGCTTATATTAAATTATCTAGTGACTAACAAAGGAATGAATCACGTCAGAAAAAAATGTATATCATCCATTAATTAAGAAGAATGCTTCAATTTAGGGACTTGTAGAATCTTAATAACAGTAATATTCTAGCTCATATTAGCTTCTTTGAATTTATTTCTCAGGTGATAGATTTGTTTATTTCTCAGGATTGCAGCTGATATCTGTTGAAGGCATTCACTGATTCACTCACTTATTTACTCAATCAACCAATAATGTACCAGGCACTATCTCGGCCTGCACCTACATCCTCACCTCTGTATAGTCTCCTTTTCCCTTTCTTTCCTTCTGAATTAGTCACCACAGGAAGAGCAGTCCCTCAGATATTTCATAGCCCCAGACCCTGATCCCAAGGTCCCTATCCCTGAATTCCTTGTGTCCCTTACCTGGTGCATTTCTCTCCGTATCACCTCTCTTATCAATTTCATTTACCTGTACGTTCATCCACCTGCCTCTTCTGGAATGTCCATTCCAGGAAGCAGGAATATTTGTCTGTTTCATTTGCTCCCAGATTCCCAACACCTAGAATAGTGACTTTATAAAAACTTGTTGAATGAATGAATAAACCTTAAATGTCATGGAAACTGATATTAGAAAGGTGCCGTTTATCCTCCAGGGTTACCTCACCCATTTTTGGAGTGCAGGGTTATAAACCAAAGTTGCTTAGCTTCAAAACCCACATCCTCATTCTTAGTCTCTCACTCAGTTACAAACAACTCCATAATTTCCCTGCTATATGGATTTGAATACAAGGGGATAATTTTTGTTATCATTTTAGTTTAAGAGAATATCCAGGTCAATGTTTATCTACCTGATCCTATCTATATAGATCACTCCTTTACATTAATTCCTCTCTGGATTTATTCAGTCTGGTTAAATCTATCATGAGTTTCCCTATTATCTGTTATTTCTTGAGCATCAATGCAGACCCTAGAAAAAGTGGAATGCAGTGGTAGATTTGGAGGAACAGTAATGGGTAAGACTCAGTCTTTGCCTTTGAGCTGTTAGTCTACTGGCCAAGCCAGCCTTGTATGTATACACTCTCAGAGCCAGATGATAACCAGATAATTTATAATCTAAACAGTGATACTTTTGAGAATAAAAGAAAGCACTCTTTAATAATCATATTGGGGCAACAGCTTATACTCTTCAGGAAAACTGGATAATATGGATCCCAAGTTTTAAAAAGTTAATGAAGATAAAACATGAGTGCAAGTCCTTTTTGTAACACATAGTTACTGTGCATCTACTCTATGTAGAGCAACATACCAGGCACTCTAGAGAATTCAAAGATCAGTGAGACCTCGATCAGCCTATCTGGTGGTTCATAACCCACTTGAGGAGGGAGAACATTAACAACACAATATAAAGAAGTAAATGATGGTATAGTCTGAATGTCAGCTTCATGTGACATTAGCCAACCACAAGGTTTCAAATAGAATCACTGATGCGGTACTGCTTTTCATTTCTTTCTCATAGGTGGTCGTTTGACGTGCATCCTGTCATGATGCATCAACTGGACATTGAATGGATTATGTGACTTTTCTAGTTAAGACTCAGGCCATTCACTTCTGTCTGTATATAGAGTAGATGTTCAACTCATGCTGGCTAGCTGGTCAACTGATTGAGGTAGAAGAATGAATTGATGTATTTTTTAAAAAATTATCTAGCAACCAGATATAGAACAATCTTTGCCACCTCTTCTTTGCTTGACCAACTAGTCTCTTTGCTTGACCAACTAGAAGAAGAACTTACAGCATGATTATTTTTCATCTTCAGATTTTATAATGATATAAGACATTTGGTTATTTGGAAGTAAGCTTAAAAGTGCTTTGATTCTTTCCACTGGTTCTTACTGTTAGAAATACTTTTGCAGCTGAATTTTGGCAACAGTGTACATCTTGGCAAGTAGACTGTGCTTTTTAAGGATGGAAGTGTGGGAAGTAGTATAGGACATCTGTTGAAGAAGTCATGTTGTCAAAGCCCAGTATGTATATTAAACTCATTTGTTTCCATTTTCATACCTTTTAAAGCAAAATGTCACTCCATTTAACATTCAAACAGTTTATAAAAATACTTGGAGATATGAATTGTGTGGGACTACCTGGAACTTCAGTGAATGAGCATCATTTTATTCCGTTGGTTTTATTGCTACTTTAACTCACCCTAAACTTTGGATATATAATGGGTTTCTTAAGATAAGATTATCAGTGGTCATAGGCTTTTATTGGGAGTGAAATTGAAACTAACAGAATTTCCTGTCCCTGGATTAAACAAAACTGAGAACAAGCACAAGTAACTTAGCTTCTTTCTTTCCTGACTTCTTCTAAGGTATTATTAATACTTGGCCCAAGTACTCTTCTCCCTTATTGCAGAGAGTTTAATTAATTTAACTTTATGTGATCAATAGGTTTCTGCTGGGCTTTTGAAGAATTGACAGTTAGGAAATAAAATGGGATTTTGAGAGAAATTGCTTCCAGTGGGGACTCTACTAGATGTATAAAACTTTTTTAAGGAGCTGAGAACCTAGGGTTCATTCATCCCCAAATTGCCTTCTTTTGAAATGAAGCAGCTGATTGATTTAAATAAAAGTTATCCTTGTTATAAAGTTGAGTTAAGCCTACTGGCTTTCTGATCTATAGGATTTTAGTTCTTTAAATTCTAAAAGGTATGACATTAAATCTCGTTGGTTTTCACAATCTGAGGAATTGAGTCATAGTAATAAAACTTATAAGAGAATATTAATTTATATATCATAATGCTATCACTATCATTTATAACTGAAGATATAACTGGTCTAAGAACAACACCCATTCCATGTGACTCCTATTTGCTAGATGACTCTGTTTAAGAAGCCACATTATAGATCAGAAAGTTGTTTGTGAATGTCCATCAGATTAGGGGGAGTTATAGCTTCTTAAGGAGGTATGTAGCTTTTTCACTATTTCCTATATTTCACTTTATAATTATTCTTTAAGAATTTTTTTCATGTAAATAAATCAAGTTAGCTAGATGAGAATACTTAAAACTCTTGTTATTATAAATAATTTTCCATGTCACCAAGACCACTATCCCCTCTATTTACATTTACAGTTATTCTATCATCCTTTATTTTAGTACATTTTCAAAGTATTATCATTGCCAAAGTTTACAGATATATTTTCATTGAAATGTATTTCCTAATAATAAATAAGAGGGCACCTTAATGGTTTAAGTTTTTGAAAGCAGTTTGATGGCCTATGAATCTCATCCACACTGTGATTTCTTATTAGCTTTAGTCTTAAAGGATACCCATATTTTAGGGCCTCCTTTATCTCTGAGAGCTATATTTTCTTTTAGTTCACTAATCAAATCAGAATGATTCTTTGCTACTTCTACAGCTGTATATGAAGACATGCTAAAGATGCCACAGACACCAAACACAAAGAAAAAGTCATCAGTATTTCTATTATTTTCTATGTAATTTGCTAATTGATCACAATCAGTAATTTTTTTTAGTTGATAGAATACAGATTTTAAAATCTTAATAACATCTCATTTTTGTTATTAAAACAGTAACACAAGAGGCATTCTAGGAGTGCCTGGGTGGCTCAGTTGGTTAAGTGTCCAGCTCTTGATTTTGGCTCAGGTCCTGAACTTAGGGTTCGGGAGATCAAACCCTGTAGGCTCTATGTTGGCAGTACACAGCCTGCTTGGGATTCTCTCTCTCCCTGTCTCACTGCCCCTCCCCACCCCATACACACATGTGCACACACATGCACGCCCGCTTTCTCTCTCATTCTCAAAATAAATAAGTTAACTTAAAAAAAAGACATTCTAGAATATTTAGATAATATAATCAGAGAAGAATAAAATTAAAATCATACATTTTTTCCTATTCAGGTATTTTTAATTAATTTATTTATTTAAAGTTTATTAATTTTTGAGAGACAGAGTGTGAGTGGGGGAGGAATAGAGAGAGAAGGGGACACAGAATCTGAAACAGGCTCCAGGCTCTGAGCTGTCAGCACAGAGCCTGACGTGGGGCTCGAATTCACAGACTATGAGATCATGACCTGAGCCAAAGTTGGACGCTCAACCAACTGAGCCACCCAGGTGCCCCCTATTCAGGTATTTTTTAAATGCTCGTTGTTTATTATTTTTATTCTCTGTTTTTCAATATATGAATATATTTTTCCCTGGTTAGAAATAATTTCATTCTATTATCCTGGCTTATGACCTAATTTTTTTTACTAATTTAATGTTTATGAATACTTCTGTCTTTAAGTATTATTTTAAAACATAATTAATTCCAATAGTGTCACACGAGATACGTTGTTATCATAAGTTCCCATGAAGGATGCCATATACTCTATCCATATTTTATCGACAAATCAGAGCAAATGTTGGCATCATAAAAATTCTGAGAATTCCTGCTTCCTTATAAATAAGCCTGTCTGTCTTTGTTTTACCTAGAACTTTCTAAATGTGTATGGTTATAGAATTCATGTTAAGTTACTTATTAGCATATCTTTGTATAGACTTAAAAAAGTATTTTACCACAATCACTTTAATGGGTTTATGATAGTTACATTGGGTGGATATTCTGTATTTTCTTTAAGCATTTGGACATTAAGGATATTTTACTATTTTGGAAAACACTGTGAACTTTGGGAATTCCCTTCAGATTGAAGCCATTCTGTACAAGCTGCGTGAGATGTTATATGTTCAGTATTTAAGAAGTGGGTTATCTGAAAAGCCAAATGTATTCAAACAGTGGCTAATCCTTAGTAGGACAAGATTGATTAATTGATTTTGAATTTGCCTGTTATATTCTCAAGGCATAGAACATGATAAAATAAAGGCATAATCTCAAGATGATTCAAGTAGTAGAAAACTAGCTTTGATCATTTTTATTTATTGAACTAAAACTATCTACCCAGACAGACACATCTCTATTGCCTCCGACTAAAATCCATCTATGTCCCTCACTCCCTGAGAAGAGACATTGTGGGACATTGCTCTCATATTATGGTGGGTTCTCTTTGTTTACTATTTCTGTTTACTAGTGTATATTGAATAGTTCCACGATTTCCAATGTATTTCAATATCTAATTGTATTATTATTTTGGGGAAGTAACTAAAGTGAGGGAGCTAAGGAGAGAGTTAAACAGGTCTTTGGAACATGTAACCAGTAGTTAAATGTCAGCTACTTTATTTAAGAAGCAAGTGTTGCTCTGGGTGCTGGAATTGCAAAGTACAAATAAAGCAGAATGCCTGCCCTCCTGGAACTATAGTGCCATGGAGAAGAGTTTTGAATGTATGAACAGCTATGAAACAATGCACTATAGTCATATGTAAATGGGGGGTGGGAAATAGATAAGAGGCATCTAAATGAAACTGAGGAATGGAGAATTGTTTTTGGAAGAGATGACACTTAGAAACAGGCACTCAGAGAAGGGACACAAAAAGTTCTGGTCAGAGGGCTTATTCTCTGTGAAGGGCCAGTGGTGTGAAAGAGCAGGCTGTACACAGGACACTCCTTGGTTTACTTGTGGCAGATACAGGAAAGGAAATCAGAGTATGACCATCAGGGACTGCCGTGCTAAGGTTTGGAACTTAAATTTTGAGCTTTATCACTAAAGAAATGGGGAGCCATTAAATGTTTCCAAGGAAGAGAATCATGTGTTCAGATTTCTGTTTTAAAATGATCCACATGGCATTCAAGTGAAGGGTAAAATTAAGAAGAAGGCCGAAAGTATTAACTGTCCGAAACATGTGGGCAAAAAAGAAAGATAAATAATATATTAAGGAAACTACAATCTGTAGAGAGGAATAACTTAGTCTGGTCTTTGGAGCTAGATTAACTGGTTCCTAACTCTGACTCCACCATCTAACACTCCATGACCTGGGGCATGTGTCTTATTCTTCCTTTGCCTTGTTTTGATCATCTACAAAACGAGCGTAACAATAGTGTACAACTCATATAATTTTATGAAGATTAAAAGAGTGAATCACTATCATTAACAATGTCTAACACCATAAAAATCATCTGAGAAATGTTAGCTATTATCTATTGTTGGCATTAATATTATTATTAATATATTATTACTATTGTAATAATATAACTTTATTATAACTTTGTAATAATGCAATATATTATTGTTAATATTATATTATTTAATATTCATGTCTCTAGGATTTATGGCCTGATTAGAAGTGATTGTTTTATCATTGGCTAAATGGGATGGTGTCAGAGAGCACAGGAGGAAATGTGTTTTGAGGGTAGAGAAAGGGAATGAGTGTGAATTACATTATAAATGCTGGCATGAAGTACCTGTGGGACTTCCAAATGGAATTTTCTGATGGAAATTTGATTATAACAGCATAAAGGTATGGACTCTGGAAAAAGATGTACAAGTTTTTGAGCATATAATGGGTATTTAAAGTCACTGGATTGGATGCATTCACCAGGAAGTGTCTAGGTCAGAGGGGAGAAGAGCCTGGATTGCTGAGGGCAGATGTGAACCCCAGGATTATTGCTCTTTGTGTGGGCAAGCCAGAGAACACAAATATGGGGAGGGAGGGAGTCCTTCCCATCCAGGAGCAAGGGGAAATGATTCAGTCAGTTCTTGCTCTCTGACATGGTCATGAACAGATGACATCCTCATGTCCTGAAAGAGTTCCTCCAGCTTTTCAAATTGCCAAACTCAGGCCAGGTCAGATTCTAACAGCTGAAAGAATTATCCTTAATAAATACTGGAAATATTAGAAAAAGTGCTGTGGCCTCAAATGTTACCTGCCAGCAATTGTTTTTAATTGCTCTTAAGGACAATATCAGCATCACAGTCTCTAGTATACTGAAAAATATTGGTGATCTAGATAGTCTAGTGTAATACCTGCTCTTGGTTGAATGTTCCCAAGAGCTTAGAATCACGAGAGTGGTGAGTGAGATTTGATACCATCCCCATCCCACCACAGAAATCCCAGTATGCAAAAGCAAATGGAACACGAGTGGGTAAGCCTGGCTGTTCCTTGGTGAGATTGTAGCCTTGTTTTGCTATAAACCTGTTACAGACTGTGGCTCTAATCTGTAGATGAGTTTAGGTTCTCCTATGGGTATGTTTTTATTTTCCTAAATGAAAAGTCCCCAACTACCTCTGCCCAGCCTCAGAAAAAGGGAATATCGGAAGACAGGATGATTTGAGTTTGCTGAAGAGGCGGCTCGTTGCTGATTGGACAGTGTGCTCACAAATTCTAGATTCTTGGCAGGGTGGATTTTAGCAGTAATCTTTTCTCACCCCAATTTAAGTACAAGTAATCCCCATGAGGCCTTGCCAGGCTCATGGTAAATCATTGACCAGGTGCAAGCAAAAATGTCCCTGCTAAGAAAACCAAGGACTTTTACCCATCACAGGACACATATTTCCCTCCCATAAAGGTTTATGTCTTACCCTTCTTTTTTATTTTTATTTTTACTCTTTTTAGGAAATTCTTATGTGAAGCATCTCTTCTCCTCTAATACTCGACAAAGACCCCTAACTTATCTTACAGAGATACTTTACATTTGTTTTAAGAAAAAACAATAGGTCCAAAGGGCCTCTTAAATTCACAAACTATGAATTATACATAGTTGTATTTCACAATTAAGTGGTAGCCATTAATCACTACCTCCACATGGTAAAATTATGTGACTTGCCCCAAATTAGGAAAGACTACCTTGATTAAGAAGAATATACTGAAAAGTGAAAACATAGCAGGGACTCCCTCCCTGTTTTATATTCTTTAATTATGGGCATTAAGTAAAAAATTCTTCTAACTATGTTTTGCTTGGGTTTTCTTTCATTTTGATGTAGAGTCCAGACTTCTGGCTGGTAGATTTCAATTCAAATAGGCGGTTTTTACCTATCCAGGCATCTTAGTAACAGTTTCATATTTCCAAGGAACTTTTCTCAATCCCCGGGCATTTTGGAGAGCCAGCTTTAAACATCAAGAGATAGCATTGGTGGGGAAATGGACATCTTTCTGCAAGCCTTGTAAGAGTGTAAATTGCTATAGCCTGTTAAAGGGAAAAATATATGCAGTTCGCAATGTAACATCCTTTAGGAAATAAAAGTACCAATCAGTAAGAGTGTATTTGCCAATCCATTGTTTATAGAAGCCCAAACTTATAGGTCTGTCAGTAAAGGATTGGCTGAACAAATTCCTTTCAATGGAATCTTATGTAACTATTAAAAAAGAACATTCTAGATCTCTATGCATTTACTGAAAAACTGTTCATGATTTTTTAAGTACAAAAATGTTTATAAAGGATTATGTATAGTATAAGCTTAATTTGTGTAAAAAAGGAGATATGTGTCAGTGTGTGTTTGTGTATGTATTATGTGTCCACATATACATTGAAATAATTAGCATAAAGAATAGGTAGGATTAATAGGAAGGAAAAGATAGTAAGCATGTTTATTCATGCGCCTCTGTGTCATTTGAGATGTTAAAATGAGCATGCGTCATTTCATAATAAAACACTATAAAAAGAGACTCATTGGATAGAAATGTTTATTGTGAAATGGAATATTGTCTTCCCTTTTGAACTTGAAGAAATTCTGAATTTACATGATGTATGTATTTCAACCGTAAAGTGTCTGACTTTGGTCACTACACAATAGAATACAGCACGCTCTCTCCGCAACTTTGTGCTGGCTCAGGTCCCGGACTCTGAAATAAATAGGTTGTGGTTATTCAAATCCTGGATAAGAAATCATTTTCAAATAGAAAAATTACCCTTCACAGTACTCTGAACTCCTCCTATCTGTAGGCACCCAGGGCCTCAGTGGTTTTGTTGCTAGAATACTAGGAAATGGGGCAAGGGCTGGTGAAAACTGAGCTAATTAAAGCTGTGACTTTGCTCTGACTCTGCTGCCTTAGGTGTACTTATCTGGTATCATTTACAATTTCTTCAGTTTGTCACTCACTGTTATGCAAAACTGACGTACAAACAATTGTTAAATAATTTCCTATCTCTTTTTCAATCAGTCTGAATCCAGTGAGCAGACATTTCTTAGAGAATGTTTCTAATAAGAAGAATAAAATCAGTATCAAAGTCAAAGTGTTGGTGTTGTAAAGACCTTAGCCTACAATATTTAGGTCCCTGAGAGGCTGAGTTCCGTTCTATTGTGAACAGTAATTTATGAATGAGAACCCACAATTTTTGACCAGAAAATTGGAAAACCACCCGTAATCATTTCCATGTGCCCATCTCATTTTCTATGTATCTCTAATCAATTTAGCAAACAATTTACCTCTTTTGAAAATATACAAAATAATGGTTTATTTTCTCCTTATCAGATGCATGCTCGGTGTATAGGTAAATAACTGATTTCCCAACCACTGTTACATTGGGCTGATGTTCTTTTAGACATAAGTCGCAAATGGATTAAACCTTGCTGCCTACTCAGAAATTTGGTTTGAGTGGAGATGGGGTTTTGTGGAGCTACAGAATTTCTACTTCATCTGCTCAGCCAATAATTGGTCAGAGCACGACTCCGGTTAGAAATAAGCAACAAGCTTCCTGTATCCATGAACAGAAAACAAGGTAGCACAAGTAGCCTGGGAGAAACACGCATTTACTTTTGAAGAAAAGCAGCACCCGGCGACCAGTGAGCAGCATATGTCTGAAATCTATTATCTGACATGTTCTTTCCAGCGTTCCCAGGAATGCTGGTCTGACTACTAAGATTTGTTTTTACTTCCTGCCTTTTGGATAAAATGAGTTTGCCAACCAGCTGTGAGTACCTAACGCTGGGAAAGGTGGCTAGATTCCGAAGCCCTTACATTCATGGATCGCCTTATGCAATCAACAAGCCAATTGATATTAAGCCACAGAGGAGACGGTAACTGCTTTCCTTTCTTCTAGCTGTTTGTCAGTGAAATAGTGTTTTGTTACCCTTTGGTAGCTGCTTTGGAGGTCTGCTGAGGTGGGAGGGTCAGGGTGAGAGATTAATTTTAAAATTCAGCATACTGGATAGTTCGAAAAAAAATTAACCAAAGGGAAAAGCTGGAAAATAGTCTTTGCTGTTTGACAAAAGCTGATCTGGTTTGAGAGTCTGTAGACTTTAAGGTTTTGAAACATTGTTAGTGCTTGTACAACCATCAGAATCATCCATAATGAATACTTGAAAGAGGGGTTAGCCAAATAATGGGTATATTTACTAATGGCTCTTATTGCCAAATACCCAGTATCTCATGATCTATCCATAACATTCCTCAAGGCCAATGTGCAATAAGTACATTAAAATTCTACTAAAAGCATTAATTTTCATGTGGTCACTGTGGAGGCCAGGATAGGGTTAGATATTTTTCCTCCAAAGAAAATGTCATTTGTAGATCAGTGTTCCAGGATTCTGCTAACTCTATACAGCCCCGCACCACACAGACATGTGTGCATGTGCACGCTCATGCAAACACACACACACACACACACACACACACACTACACAGGCAAACTCATGCTGTGTAATAAGGAATCTCAAAGTTGAGCTCAGTGTTTTCATTAGAAGGAAAGCGGGTGTGCACTAAGTAAACCCATTCTGTCTTCCAGCATTGTTATGCAATGTCAGAACAGGGATATGTTTGACTCATGGCTCCCAAAATCATCCCTTAATTTGGTTTTAAACAGTCATTTTATTCACCATTTCACAATGAACATCAGAAGCATTTTATAAGAGTGTTTGATTCTCTCTGAAAATGCCAGTTCTCCTGAAGTTGATGAATTCTATGCAGAAAAATCCAAAATTCTAAAAGTAATATATTTTGCTTGAAGATTATCATTATCATCTTACTCTTCTACTTTTCTTGTTGTAAGCACACACACACACACACACACTCACTCACTCACACTCACACAGAGAGAGCATATATTTTGTCAGGTTTGACCTGGTTATAAACATGAAGTAACATTCAGATGTTTGATTGATTAAAAAAATAGTTGCCTGAAGTTTCAGAAATGCCTTGGATTGGGAATGACCTTTTTAAATGTTTTTGAGGGGAAATCTCTTTTTCCCAGAGTATCAACATTTTTCTATTCAGTGCTAGCACCATCTGAATTTGTACCAGACTAGGGGCAACTACCAACTATTTTTAAGATACTTCAGGAAATCATGTCCTGAGACACAGGACATGGCTCAGTTGCTGTCTCCTTACTCCCTTCTGTAGTTAGAGGTGTGATACAACAAACACTGTAAGTTGCCAAGTTCACGTGTAGATGCTATGTCCCTATTCATTTTATGTTATTTTTTTCTGCTTAAAAGTAATCAACTTTCTATATAAGGCAGGAGAATTCTGTGCTTATGTAAACCGATGTGCATGTGCATATAACGTGGACTATTAGCATATTGTATCATGCCCAGGCAACTTCAGGCCTACTCCCAATCAGTTTGTACATTGAACATCACATTGTATTTTGACAAGCAAATATTTTTGCCAGGCATTTGACAATAATCAGCATTTTGTAGCAAGAAGACTTCATGAAAATGACAGGTCCAACTTTTCTTTTCACATAGTGCATTGCTTATAAAGAGAGAGTAAATAAAATAGATGCCTTTTTTTGAAAATATATGTAATCATTAAATCATTGTATCAGGAGATTTTATCCCATGGAAGTATAACAACAAACATGTAATTAAAACATTGGTTGGAGGGGGTGGATGAATGAATGAAGATCCAAATCAGAGAGAATATATTTTTATTGTATAGCACCTTTTTTTAAGTTCTAAATTTCAAAACCTTTATTTGAACTTTTTTTCTAGTCTGCTAAGAAAACAATACACCTGGAATGGTGGTAGATTATCATCCTAGATTCCCTAAAATCTACCCCAAATTAAATGGTTAAGTTTTCAGAAGTGCTTGCTGGGATTTATCTGAGATTTGTCTAAAACAGCATGTTTGAGTTTATTTCCATGTAGTCACTGTTGTGTCCTTTGAGTTTTGTGTCCACTGTTTTGTCTGTTGTGTTCTTTGGCAGAAAGGACGTTGCTTTCTTAATTACTAAGAGTACAGAATAAAGGAGGAAGGAAGGAAGGAAGAAAGGAAGGAAAGGAAGGAAGGAAGGAAGGAGGAGAGGGAGGGAGGGAGGGAAGGAAGGAAGGAGGGAAGGGGAGAAAAAGAAAGAAATCTAAACAAGAGGGACTATGTTGATGTTGTAACCTATTCAATGAAGCATAACATTTAGGTAATAAAAAAAATTTGACTTTTCACTAAATTGGGAGAAAAAAGAAGGAAGTCTAACCATCTATGCAAAATATAGCTCAATTAAAATCCAAATGCATCCTTATTTATAATGCCTTAATGAAAGAACACTATGTTTTCTTGGAACACACAGAAATAATTTCCAAATTAAAAATTAGCTATATTAGAAGTGAGACCACATGGTCATTTAATACTTATTAATTTTTATTTCAAGCATCAGTGAAGACATTAACAATGCAGTTAACACAACTAAATCTTAATTAGGCTCAGTGTTGAAGAGAATGGCAGTCCTACCATCTGTGATCCTAAGGATTTTCCGTATTCTTGAGTTCAATTTTTTTCCTTTTAATTGCTTTTGATTCTACAAACTCTGGAAGTCTATTTTTACTCCTGAAAGAAAGATAATTTCCTTTAAATTTTATAAAATTTTGATGTATTGGGGCGCCTGGATGTCTCAGTCAGTTAAACATCTGACTTTAGCTCAGGTCATTACCTCAAACCTCGTGAGTTTGAGCCCCGTGTCAGGCTCTGTGCTGATAGCTCAGAGCCTGGAGCCTGCTTCTGATTCTGTATCTCCCTCTCTCTCTTCCCCTCCTCCTCTGTTCTCTATCTCTCTCTCTCAAAATTGAATATATATTTTTTTGATTTTGATGTCTTAATTTTAATACATTGGGACTGAGTAGCCAGATTTAATCTGGCTCTTTCACTCCCTCCTCACCCCAAGCTGCAGGTTTTTGAGCATGTAGATCATGTCTTGTTCATGATTATCATGTCTTGTTTAGTGCCCAGTAAAGAGCCCAGCATAGAGCATATGATAAACAAGTTTTTATTTTTATTTATTAAAAGTATTTATTTTTATTTATTAAAAATACTTGTTTAATAAATAAATGATGAGAAAGTGTGTTATTCATCTTGGCACAGGCGTATAAGGCACTTCCCTGGGTGCCACTATACAAAGTCTTTGGCAAGACTTTGCCTTTGCTATTCTCCTGGATCAGCTGTGTTCTCCTTCCTTATTTACCTACAGAAGTTGCCTACAGACTGACTTTAGACCACTGGCTTAAGTGGTTGGGGATCACAGCTTTTGTTATTACCAGTTCAGCAAAGCAGAATTCGCACGTCATTTCTGTATTCATAAGTATATATATAAAGCTCCATGTGGTATAAAGGAGGAGAAAAAGTCAAGGTGCAAGCAGGTGGGGGGGAGTTCCTAGAGAGGGAGAAAACTTGCAATCATAAGAAATGAGGTATAAGCACATAAATTCATAAAGTGAGTTACCAAAATTGTGAAATGTGAGCCCTTGTTCTGTTTGTCCTGCTATCATGTAAAACTCACAGAATGTCTACCAAAATAGAAAACAAACTAGGAGAAGTGATGAGGCAGAGCTCACTGGCACCCCAACGTGGAAAGTGTCTGTGCTCTAGCACTCTAGCTTTCACAGCCAAGTGCAGTGCCGGGCCTCCCCCAGCCGTCTGCCCAGATATGCAGTGCCTCTACCCTGTGTCCTCTGCTTTTTCTTGTTCCCATCTACTTCTCTCATACACTCTCTGGCTTCTCTGTTTCTCAATCCTATAGGTAGGCTTGTTCTATCTATTGTCTCTGGGATTAGAAAAAAGCAGATACAAAGAGCCAGGAGCCCAGAAGGAAAATAACGAGTTTAAGTGTATGTTAATCAGTCCATTTTCTCCTCAGGGAAAGATTACAAAGTTGCACACTTAGATGTCTGCCCAATCAGCAAGCAGTTCGTTTACTTGAATGGTGTATTATTTTGTTAGGGCTGCCGTAACGGAATACTGCAGGCTGAGTAGCCGAAGCAACAGAAATTTTTTTTCTCACACCTCTGGAGGCTGGCAGTTCAAGATCACTGTGTCAACATGTTTGGTTTCACCTGAGGCCTGTCTCCTAGGCTTGCAGATGGCCGCCTTCTCCCTGTGTCTTCACATGGTCATTCCTCTGTGTGTGTATCCTGGGTGTCTGTGTGTGTCCGAATTTACTCTTCTGATAAGAACACCAGTCAGAATGGATTTAAGTTTACCCCGATGGCCTCCTTGATGACCTTTTTAGAGACCCTGCTTAGGAGACAGTCACATTCTGAGTACTGGGGATTAGGGATGTAACATATGAATTTTGGGGAGACACAGTTCAGCATATAGCACATTGTATGCATAGAAATGATTCACTTGTGTTGCCTATAGAAGAGGAAAGGAACTGCACTATGATTCCTGCATAATCAGTGACCTTGTGTTCATAAACATGTGTTTCATCAGTGGGTCTGATCCTGCAGGAGTGAGGCATTACAGAGTATTAAAGACTGCTCCCCACTTAGGTACAAACCAAAGAAAACAGTTACACCTTTTGAGCAACAAATCTTCATCAAATAAAAGCTGTTAAATGTGGAATCTGTAATCATTCAAACAGAACCTAGACCAACATTTGCTTTCATATTGTCTTTTATTTTCAATGGGTATTAAATTATCAGTGTAACGAGTGGTTCTCAACTAGGGCACTTTTACTCCCAGGGACACTTTTGACTTTCATAAGTTGCTGGGTGGCTCATGGTATCAAGACAGGTAGGGAATGAGGATGTAGTTAAGCACCATACAACAAGTAAGGACAATCTCAAAAACACAGAGTTATTTGACCCCAAATCTCAATAGTACTGAGATTGAAAAACACTTATGTAAACAAATTTGATTGGGGTATACTTCAAAGCTCCTCAGAAGCCATATATATATATATATATATATATATATATATATATATATATATAGACTGTTGATATTTTTAATGTATTCATAAAAGCACTTTCTCTTCTCTTTCTCATGGTAACCAATAGATAAATGCTTTCTTCACCTAGTTAAAAATATAGACACCTGTCACACTTTTGAAATGGTCCAAAATATTCTGTGATTCAACCTGTCCGAACCTCTGATTTGTCTGAATTAGTGGCTTTATTGCATTGCCAGAGCCTATTATTCTTTCAGTAGAGGTACTACTAAGATTTCATTATGGACAGCAGAATAAATGATCTAATACATTCTTATAGCTCCAGGCCAGGTGCTAAACATTGATCTGCTTTTCAAAGCAAAGTGAAAAATACTAGGTGAAATTACACAGAAGATAACAAATATTAAGTGATCATCCTTTTGGCCTGGTGTAATGAAGCTCTGCTGGACCCTCGCCACCCATCCCCACAACAACATGCATGGGCCCATTGACTGTGAATGTTTGAGCCATATGTATGTTATCCTCAGATCCAGCTCATCCTAAAAGCAAAGAGCACATTTCATGAAGGGAAAACCCTGAGGGAAAGGGAGTGCTTTCTTTGATGAAAGGCCCTTCTTTTCACCAAATAGAATTTCTAATTATCCTTGGGATTTCTTCTGATCCCCCTTACATTTGGGTTGGCAATCATAGTTCAAACTAGAATGTATTTTCAGATTGTTCATTCTCTCAACTCCAGAGTACAACCAACTGCCTGTGATCCAGAGGTCCTCCAGAGAACTTAAAACTCAGTATATTTGAGGAGGTAAACCATGAAAGACTCTTGAATACTGAGAACAAATGGAGGGCTGATGGATGAGGGGGAGAGGGGAAGGGGGGTGATGGGCATGGAGGAAGGCACTTGTCGAGATGAGCACTGGGTGTTACATGGAAACCAACTTGACAATAAACTATCAAAGAAAAAAAAAACTCAGTATATTTGAAACTAAATGACCCAGGGACCCTCATCACCCATTTCCTCAGTGATCCATCTCCAGACTAAGAAGTCCTCCTCTATGCTTCTTCCATTCAGCCTAACCACTCCATCACTAGCTGGAGTCAGGTGCATTGTTCCTCCACCCCTTTATTGCCATCCCCATTATGCCCTCCTAAGTCAAGCTCTAGTGCTCTTTTGCCTGAAAGACTGCTAGCCTCATAACTTGCATCTTTATTCTACTGTCATTGTTGTTCTGATTCGTCATCCACAGGTTAATTTCCTCAAATTTCCTCATGACACTTGCATGCCTATAGCAGTCGCTTTTCATTGCCAACAAAGAAGTCTAAATTCCAAATGATGATGAACTCTTCCCTTCTTTTTGAATATTTTTAAATTATTATTTTAGAGAGAGAGTACAAGTAGGGGAGATGGCAGAGGGAGAAAGAGAGAGAAAGAAAGAGTCTTAAGCAGGCTCCACACTTAGTGCATAGTTCCATGGAAGGCTCTATTCCATGACCCTGGGTTCATGACCTCAGTCAAAATCAAGAGTCGGAAGCTCAACTGATTGAGCTACCCAGGGGCCCCTACTCTCTTCTTATCTCTCTATCCTTTTAAATTTCACTTATCATTCACTATACTCCTCATTTTAGATGTCAAGAACTACTGATGACACCTATGTGTTTGCCTAGAATTCCCCTTTTCCCCAATTTTGTTAACCCCAACTGATCCTGAGATCTTTTTAATTAAGCCTTTTATAATTCCTGGTTTCCAAATGGAAATTTCTTCTTCAGCTAACAGCTCTTCCTTTTCTTACATATCTATCACAGCATTCTCATAATGAACCTCAATTATTTGTATATTTTCTATCATTCTTTCTCTTTAAGAGTGGCATGACGGAAACAGCTGTTTTAGGAAGAATAGTTTGGCAATGTCATGCAACATAAATTGAAATGGAAAAGACTTAAGCCCTATCCTAGTAGAAGCAAGTGGTATAAAATCTTAATAGGGACAGTTTCATTGCCATTACAAAATACATAAATATGTGATTACAATTGTAAAAACTACTCAAAAGGAGGCAAGGGCCCAATAAGAGTATATGAATAGGTACCTAACATAGTCTAAGCATTTGGAAAATGTTCCCCTGGGGATGATGAGGCCTGAAGATGAGCAACATTTTCTATGGAGAACTGTGTGAACCAAGCCCTGATGGAAACATTAAAGAAACTATAAAGATCCGGTGTCTGACATATAATGACACAGGGAGGAAGAGAATGGCAAAAATAAAGTGGAGAAGGGAGGGAGGGAGATGACACTTTTTAAAAAGTGAATCACCTGAATAATTCTTTATTTCACTTTGGAGAGAAACAGTAACTTATTATTTAATTTAATTTAATTTATTCATTGGAATTGCAATTTAAAAGAAAATTATTGGTGTCTTAATTGTAATTTAGGATTTTAAAACACTGAAATAAGCAGCAGGTAATATCTTCCACCTGAAGTTTAAAAAGGTCAAGTTTCCAATCCATCGCCCACTGCAAGGGATAAATAAAAACGGTCATGAATGTTAAGCTTTGTCCCTCTGCCCTCACCCATCACCTAACTGTACCTGTGCCAAAAAAAAAAAAAAAAGTAGAATAGGACTATTTACAATACTTACGATGCTTACTGCCAGTAAAGTACAGGAGACTATATGTAATCACAGTGACCTTCATGTGTTTGCCACGTTTCTACATCCAGTTAGAGATGTTAAATTACTTAACAGCACTTTGTATTTGTTTCATTGTTGTTTTGTTGCCATTATTGTTTTTAGTTTTCCATAACTTTGCTCTTGCACTGAACACAATTATTTATACAGTTAAACTGGTGCTGGGAAAGGAACGCTTCTATTATCACTTTTATTTTTACTTTGTGAACTGTGGTAAATGAAGTAGTGAATTCTGGCAAAGCACTCCAGGTTTAGGATAGCACCTTGTTATCAAATAGTTTATGTATTAGTATGTAATATCTGAAAGAAGCAAAAGCAGAAAAGAGCAGTGGCCAGTCATTCTACCCGAAGCCTTTGAAACAAGAGTGATGACCTTGGACTGGGTCCATAATGCCATGTTTTCCACAACCCTAAAAGGAAGGCTACTCCAGCGAAGAAGATAGTTCTGCCAGCAGTGGTGAGGAGAGGTACCCTGGAGAGAAGGTCGATAAGAAGGAAGTTGCAAGTGTTCAAGAGAAAGATACTCAGCTTCCCAGACAAGGTGGAATGTGTTCTGAATTTTGAAAGATTATTTTGAAAGATTTTTGAATTTTGAAAGATTATTGGGACTCTATTCATGTGACTCTTGGTAGGACATGGCGTTCCTCACTCTTCAGTCCTTAACATCCCCAGGGAAACAGTCCCTAAACATGCAAACTATGTTAGGTATCTATTTATATACTTTTATTGCACCATTCTGCTTTTACAATTGTAATCACGTATTTATGTATTTTGTTGGTCTCAGAGCCTCCTTCCACATTCAGTTATGGGACCATGGGAACAAGGTCTAAGCCTGTGTTCTAAATCACCATGTGTCAAGTGCTTTGTACAGGACCTGACATATAATAGGAATTCAAGGAATTTTTGTGAAATTTGTTTTTCCAACTAGGAATAAGAAAGTAACCAGAGACAGTTAAATACATGCATACCTTTTAGAAAAACACATTTCATCCATTTCAGCAACTTCCAAATGTGCGTCTCAAGCCCTGATCACTTTTCTCATTTAAACTTGTATGACACTTACTACCTCAAATTTATATCAGGATGTTTTCATGGCCAAAATTGAACTCATTGTCTTACTCTTAAAATCTATTCATTTTCTTCTATTGCTTGGTTAGAAACATGACATGAATTGATTAGGGTGCCTGGGTGGCTCAGTTGGTTAAGCATCTGACTTCGGCTCAGGGAGTAATCTCAGGGTCTGTGAGTTCAAGCCCTGTGTCAGGCTCTGTGCTGACAGCTCAGATCCTGGAGCCTGCTTCAGATTCTGTGTTTCCCTCTCTCTCTGCCCCTTCCCCACTTGTGCTCTGTCTCTCAAAAATAAATGTTAAAAAAATGGCCAAAATTGAACTCATTGTCTCTCAATTTCATGGCCAAATGAACTCAATTTCATGGCCAAAATTGAACTCATTGTCTTACTCTTAAAATCTATTCATTTTCTTCTATTGCTTGGTTAGAAACATCAACATGAATTGATTAGGGTGCCTGGGTGGCTCAGTTGGTTAAGCATCTGACTTTGGCTCAGGGAGTGATCTCAGGGTCTGTGAGTTCAAGCCCTGCGTCGGGCTCTGTGCTGACAGCTCAGAGCCTGGAGCCTGCTTCAGATTCTGTGTCTCCCTCTCTCTCTGCCCCTTCCCCACTTGTGCTCTGTCTCTCAAAAATATATGTTAAAAAAATTTTTTAAAAAGACACATTAATCAATTACTACATGCTTATTCAAACTAGAAACACAGGAGTCATCCTACTCTCCTGCCTTTATCCCAGCTCCTGCCATCATCACTCAGTTCCATTTATCTCTAATTGAATTCTTCTCTCAGTTGCTTCCCCTCTGTCTTAACTACTCCTGCTTATTAATGATAATCTACTATTATAGCTTCTTTTTTAAAAATTTTATTCATTTATTTTGAGAGAGAGAGAGAGAGAGAGAGACAGAGAGAGAGAATTAGCACAAGTGCAGGAGGGACAGAGAGAGAGGGGAAGAGAGAGAATCCCAACAGAAGCCCCAAGATGTGAGGCTCCATCTCATGACTGTGAGATAATGACTGAGCTGAAATCAAGAGTCAGATGCTTAAACAACTGAGCCACCCAGGTGCCCCTACTATCAGAGCTTTTTAAGTGGTCTTTACATCATTGGTTCCATAGAATCCACCCAGAAGGGCTGTATGTGTGTTTGTTGGGTTCTTTTCATTGGTACAGTGGTATTCGCTTTTCTACAATACCAGTATATTATAACAAAACCCTTTGGGTGGTAGATATTCAGTTCCAAAGGTCTTTAATTGACCCTAAGTATAAAAATACAAATTCTTCCTCTCTGGTGTGTGCGTGTGTGTGTGTGTGTGTGTTTTCTGAGCAATGGCTGAATTAGAAAACACTGAATTTGCCTAATGCACATGATGAAAATGTTTAAAATTCCCCTAAGATTTCTTGAAATTTGAACTTATGATTTATGAGAATTCACCATAAACCATCTCACAATTATGTAGCTTTCAATTTGTCATAATACATGAGAGATTACTGTAAGTTTGTGACATTTAGTCATTTTTAATCCAGGCAAAAGTTAGAAAAAATATATATGTTTATAGACAGGTACAGAAGTTTCAAAGTATATTGAACTGTCACAAATTATTCAGCTTGCCCTTATGATGGGCATACAATTTTCCTAAATATGTAATTTCCTTCTGGCCCCCACAACTTTGACTCAAAATATGCACTTTTGTTTGTACTCTTTATTTCTGAACAATATATAATGGTATCCCATGTAAGGTGAGCTATATGATAACTGGTGTTACCATGGTAACTCCTCTTGTATATAACAAGAACATCAAACATACCAGCAATTTTCTGTTCTCTTTGAGTTCCTTTTTTTTTTTTTTTTTTTTTTGTTCCTTCCGTTCCCTTTTCTCTCTCCTCCTCCTTTCTTTCTCTCTTTTAGGAATTCAGTGCCTGTGACACCAAGAGTAACACAATCCTGTTTCCCCTTTCTCTTGCCTGTGGTTGGAGTCATACTCTTCTACCAAGGGAGTCCTTAATCATTTTGACATGCAAGAGATTTTGCTTCTCTGACGCACACACACACACGCACACGCACACACACACACAAACACACATTCATATTTGTTATTCTTGTGATGGTGGTTATTAGTAGTAAAGTTTTCTTTCCTCTGGGTGAAAAATAATTTGAATCCTAAAGTTGATAGAAGTTAGAAATTCAGTATGATGAGTCCTCTGGAAGCAGGACATTCCAGCCCTGGGGTTACATTTGTGTCTGTCTTTAGTGTATCTTCAAAGTCTCCTAAAAACAAAGTAAGAAAATGAAAGTTAAACTTCACATTACTGGCAGTTTTGAAAACTAAATTGCTATTTTGACTACATCAAGATATAGTCTCCATGTCAGTTCTGGATTTAAGTTAGTATAGGGATGATTGGCATTAAGTTACTCAAGGACTAATAAGATTTAGACAGACCCATTCATTTTTCCAGGCTATTGTGACTAAGGACATACTATAAAAGAACAATTCAATAGAGTTGCACTCTGTGAGCACTTAATAATACAAATTCAAATATGCATACTAAGCAAAACTGAAGAAATGGATGAGAAAGAGACAGCAATGTAAATAGGGCAATTCCACTTTCTTCCCCTGCCACCACATTGAATGGATCTATTTCCAGTAGTGTGAGGTGGGGTATGCACTTAATAATACAAATTCAAATATGCATACTAAGCAAAACTGAAGAAATAGATGAGAAAGAGACAGCAATGTAAATAGGGCAATTCCACTTTCTTCCCCTGCCACCACATTGAATGGATCTATTTCCAGTAGTGTGAGGTGGGGTATGCAAATCTTCTGCTCTCTTCCTATATCAGTTCCCATAGGCCTGCCACAGAGTGAACATCTTGCCTTACATTTGGGTTATTTAAGGGATTCTCCATGGTGATATTTACTATACTAGATTTTTGCCACAAAGATTTATGTTAGAACTTCAACTAAGTAGTATATGATCCCACTGAAGTTTGTGTTGTTGTACCATCAAAAAATGTATTTATGTTTATAAACATCCTTATATTCAATTTGAAAAGGAACTCCCATGTTGATGGTAAGTATAATTAGCTTCATTTGCAGAGTTAAAAGGATATTAGGATTACATGCACACCAGGCGGGAAGGAGTTATATGTTTGAGTAGTTCATGATCCTGTTTAGCTACATTTTTCTATTCAGCTTTCTACAAATATTTATTGCATATCATGTACATGGAACTATAGGGATACAAAGATGGATCACACCAACAGCCTGACTTCATGGAGCTTACAGGCCAAAGAGATGAGAAATACTGAACATTAAGTAACTCCTCCATTGGATTGACATGGCACTCATCCATGTGTTCATTCACTTATGTATTCAGTCGTTCAGCAGACATTTACTGAACAGACACTGAATTCAGAGCTCTCTGGTAGGATTACAAAACTGGGTAAGACAAAGTCCCAGCCTTCAAAAAGATCACAGTCTAGTTGCTCAAGCAAAACTACAGGGGGAAATTAACTATACCACATAAGGACATTAATAGCCCTCTGGGAGCACAGGGTCGAACACCACCACCAGCTGGGCTGTTCAGGGAAGGTCTTACAAATGAGGTGTTAAAAGAGGATGAAATATTCTACTGAAAGGTGATACTTGAAAGGGGACACTTAGCAGAGAAAGAACCCACATTATATAGCACTCTGTAGTTTACAAAGGAGATTTTCATATTTTCTCTTCTTCCATATCATATCAACTGATGAGAAAACTGAGACCTTAATAGTTTAAGGGTTTTGCTTATGATCATGGAGTTATTTAAATGCAAGATTCGGTACCCAAGCCCCAGTCATCTGTCTCTAAAGTTTGTTCTCTTGGTTCTATTAAGCACCATAGGGAAAACAGAAGTAAAATGCTGTGACAGCTCTGAGAAGGGAGAGGTTACTTCTAACTGGGCAGATCATAGAATGCTTCGTGGGCAAAATGGCACTGGGTGTTGTAGTTTGTGTTTAGTTATGTGAAGTTCAGAATCTGGCAAAGATGTGGATACAGGGAAATAAGGGAACGTTTATAGGAAACATAAATGAGTGTGGCCAACACTTAATAACTTGAGAAGCAATCATGAGAAATGAAATTGCAAAGATAGTCAGGCTGCATTTTAAGGGTCTCAAAAACCAAGCTAAGAAATATATTCTGAACCAAGGTGAGTTATTGAAGATTTTTGAACAGGGGAGTCCTACCTACAGTCTTAGTTTTGCTCAAGAAAGAATAAAATGGCATTAATGAAGACATAATTTGAAGCTGTGGAAGACTAAAGAGACTGGTAGAGAGTTAGAGGAGTAATTTGCTCCAGAGGTAAGAACGTGCAACTTAGCACAAGATGATGGATCATATTATTAATTGTGGTCATTCTTTTTATGTCTTCTATATTTTCTTTTTTTAAAATTTTTAGTTTATTAATTTATTTACTTGTTGAGAGAGAGAGCGCAAGCAGGGAGGCACATAGAGGGAGGGAGAGAAAATCCCAAGAGGTTCTGCACTCTCAGTGTAAAGCCTGATGCAGGGCTTCAACTCGTGAAACCATGACATCATGACCAGAGCAGAAATCAAGAGCCAGACGCATAACTGACTGAGCCACCCAAGCACCCCTGTATCTTTTGTACTTTCTACAATGACTATATAAATATTTATAAGGAAATTTTTTTTAACAGAGAGCAAATATTTAAGGCCCAAAACAGAGTGATGCCTGTAGTAATAATATGGATGAGAAGGAGACATATGGTGAAAGGACTGGCAAGACTTGAAAACTTGTGTAAGAAAGGAAAAGAGGACACGGTTACCATGATGATGTCCTCACCACAACAGTCCTGGATTTCTGGCAGAAGAGTTGTAGAGTGAACAGAAATAGGGACTAGGAAGAGGAGCAGCAGGTTTGAGAGGAAAGGTAATGATTTATTGATGGATAAACTGATTCTGAGAATTTGTGAGGACAAAAAGATGAAGATGAGCCAACAAATACCAAACCAAGAGTAAGAAGAAGTGAGGATTAGAGAGGAAAACTGAAGAGGGCCAAGCAAAGATCCTTTGGGAACATCTACATTTGGGAGTTAGCCTTCATTTAAGAAAGCTTAATTTTTTCTAAGTCATAAGTCAATTTGCTTTTTGCTTGTTTATTTGTTTCCAATTCAGAGCCTTACTTTCACCCTGTCATATATCAGGCAGACCTCTAAATGCAGGTTGAATATAAGATGAATAATTTACAGAAGCATGCAAAACAAATCAGACTTTGTTCCTAAATATTTTATTGCTGAGATCACTCCGATGCTGGCTAAATTGTAAGATACATAAATTGCAAGTGCTTTGTAAAATGGCATTCATTTTTAAACTGACCATTAGTTTCAAATCACATTATCATATTGCATCCTGAAACTTTTGTAACCAACAAATGTTTACAAAAAGTAAATATTAATAAGACACAAATGACCCAATACTATCATTACATTCTCAGCAATTAATATTAAATGAAAATTTATATAAGTGGCACAATTTCCAGATATCAACCAAAATTGGCCTGGTAGTTATTGTGGATGGAACTACCTGATTTTGGAATTACAGAAGAGAACAGAGAAGTAACCAACAAAAATAGGATGCCATTCCCCCATCACCAGTAAGAAGCTTACAGTCACACAGTGAGAATTAGCTATGAGATTGTGTTCTATCGTCTCTATTGTGTTGTTCGTTTTTTTTAAAAAAAGTCAAAATAGCCTTTTCTTCTTAACAAAACATTTCTTCTTGGAAATTCAATAGGCTAGATGTGGATATTGGTGTTATTCCCTTTTAGTAGTTCTAAAAGCAGTTTTATCAGTGGTTAGATACATTATTTTCCCCGGAGCTTACCTATTTTATTGAGGTCATTTCAAATGCATTTAATGTCCTCTCTAATGGATTTGTTTATCTTTTTCCTGACACTCTCTTTTCACTTGGCCAGGGAAGTTACTTTATATTTGCCTTATTATGTGAGGACCTCACTGCTATAACCCACAGCTTATGGTGCTTTGGCATTCCATACATACTTGTAACACGATATAAGTTATATATACATACATATAACTTGTTATGTATATGTGTATATATATATATAAAACTTATAACTAAAATCTGAAAAGAATTTATGCTTCAGATCTCTTTTATAGGAAATTATAACAAAAGATTTTTAGTCAATACTTTAATAATTAGACATTAGAAATGAGTGAAGTAGATTAGTTTATCAGTCACACTGAGACTTAATAGATATTATTTTCAAAAATTGGAAGATCTCATGGAGGATGAAATATTCTGTACATGTATTGTATAAATATGGAAATATAATTTTATCAGAGTTTCTTATAATGGCATTTGGCGATAAATCCATTGACCTGAAATACTCTGTGAGTAGATGCTAAGTATGTCAAGACAGCTGGTGTAGAGAATGCAAAAATCACTACTCCCCTTGGCTTTCAAGTAGATGTGAATTTTCTGCTTCTGACTCTGGTGAATCTGTGATGAATCAAATGTTTACTCTGACCAATTTAAAACATCTGGATGATTGTAACTTCAGGGACATACTGTGCTGTATACACTGAATGCCTGAAAATTGGTAGAATTTTAGATTTCTTTTCTTGATAAATGATACAGCCTTAATTTTTGCAATACTCAAAGATTCACAAGTGCTTAGCTATCATCCATTTTTTTCCACTTAGTTAAAATCTTCTACCTTTTATCCATCACACATGCAACTCTTAGAAGGGCAAACATCTGAATTATTATCAACAGTTCTCAAACACACCATTTATGTGTGTGCACAATCAGACTATAAACCTCTCCAAAAAAAATCCAACATAGATGGCTGTACATTGATATTGAATAACTGCTAGTTTTCCAGTTACGATTTTTCTCAGAACAGCTCCAAGAAGCTCTAGTTGGGCTCTCTTCTGGAGTTCTCTGATAAATCAGTCTTAGATTGAGACTGATGTGAAGATAGAGCTTGTGGTTGGAAGACAGAAAACAGCTGTGAGCAAAACAATTCACCTTTGAGAAGTAAACAAATATAAGACACACACATAAGACAAAGTAGTTACAGTGGTCTTCCCTGCAAACTGTGGAGGAGTTGACCCAGACAAAAAAGTGGAGACATCAGCAATGCAGTCTGATCCAGGGTTCAACGTCTCGTTGAACTAAGACAACTTCTGTATTCTTTACAGACGTCCTTAAAAAAAAAAAAAAAAAAGGATCTTAGAAGGGAAATAACCTGTGCCCCATTAACATTGTCAGTTGTCTTGTCATGCAGCTGACCTCTTATTTATTTATTTCTCAGTATTTAGACCTGTGCTGGCCAATGGAAATATTTGGTGAGCCACACCTGTAACTTTAAATTCTTTAGTACTACATTTAAAGGAAAAAGGAGGGGTGCCTGGGTGCCTCCATTGGTTAAACATCCTACTCTTGATTTTGGTTCAGGTCATGATCCCAGGATGGTGACATCAAGCCTTGTGTTAGGCTCTGTGCTGACAGTGCTGAGCCTGCTTGAAATTCTTTCTCCCCCTCTCTGCCCCTCTCCCACTGGTGTGCACATTCTCTCTCAAAATAAATAAATAAACAAAATAAAAAGTAAAAAGAAACAGGTAAAATTAATTTCAACTATGTGTTTTGTTTAACCCACTATACAAAAGTATCATTTCAACCTGTAATCAATTTATAAAATTATTGAGGTATTTCAAATCCTTACCCCATTCTAAAGTCTTGGAAATCCTGTGTATGTATATAAATATCAATTTGGTTGCTAACTTTTTATTAATTATACTTGGTCTGTATTTAGATTTCATAAAATTTATGATTGGAAACGTAAATTCACTTAACTCAAGCTGTTCCAAATATTTAAAAGTTCTCCAATAATGGAATCAACTGTCAGTTTTAAAATTTAGTTATGAATTAGTGAAAATTAAAGAAGATTACAAATTTAGTTCACACTAGCCCCTTTTCAAGTCTTCATAGTCTTATGTGGCTGGTGGCTGCCAATATTGGAAAGTCCATATTTAGAATGACTGGGTTTGACCTCAGACTCTGCCACTCATTGGCTGTGTTATCTTGGGTATGTTGCTTTCTCTTTTTGTTGCCTTAGTCTCCTCATCTGTAAAATGGAGATAATAATAGTACCTACGTCAGAAGGCTATCATCAGGATTAATGAAATAATACCAATAATACATATAAAACACTTAATACAGTGCCTGATATATAATGAGTCCTCAACAAATATTAGCCTTTATTATTATTATCATTTGTGTTATTGTCATGTATTTGCTTTCATAGTTTATAACATTATCAATTTTGAGTGTCTGGCAGAAATCAAGTTCTCATTTTGGGGATTTGCGAAGCAGATAGAGGCTGGAACACATGCAGAAATGTAAGGCCCTCCTGTTCCAGACCCATCTCTCCAACTTCTAGTTATCCTGCTGTCAGAGTGTCAGCCTGGCTAACCTCAACTCCCCTTTCTGCTTGCATCAGCTCTCCTCAGTAGAGCTCCCACATTTCTCTCCAAGACAATACTGTTTTTCCATTTATCCTCTTCTCTCCTCACCCTTGTCAACAACTGTCAGGTGCCCCCAAATTTTCAGCATAGAACCTCATGCCTTCTGCCTTTCCACGTCCACTGCCACCCCCTGCTCCTCTTGTCTGGCCAGTGCAGTGACCCCCTAGTTACTGAGCTTCAGCTTCCAGTCTCAAGCCATTGCATTGTGCCTGTCACATTCTGCTGTTGGATTAATCTCCTGAAAATGGCATTTTTATCATATAATTCCACCGTTCAAATCCTTTCTTCACTGCCTGTGACTTACAGAGTAAATGCATCTCCTCTACGAAGCCTTTCTTGACAAATTTTTGCCCATGATAGAGCATCCAAATGATAACCCCCTGCCACGTATCATTGCATCCGAGCCTCAGACATCCTTCACACCCCCAGAGAATTATTCCACAGACTGGAGTAACTGTGGACCCTTGGCCCCACAAAGACAAGTGCCATTGTATTTCTGGTTTTGCTTTATAGGTTTTGTTTGTTTCTTTTATGTCTTGATGTCTCTATAATGCAGCACAGTACTCCCTCTGTAAGTTATCTTTTTTTGTATTAGATAGGTAATGATACTCCTTTCTGGCATTCAAGGCCTCCAGAATTAGCCCCAACCTACATTACTGGTCCTATCTCTGCTTCTCAACCACACAGTTTAACTCAAGTCAAACTGGTCTGGAGTTTCCTCAGATATGCCTTCTGTTTCCCTCTCCATGCTTTGGATCCCCTCTCCTGAAGTGTCCCAGCTCTCCTCTTGACCTGCTCAAATGCTCCCCTTTTGTCAAGGTCTGGTTTTTCTTTCTGCCCTAATGACATCTGCAGAGCATCACGCACTGCACTGTGCTGTGGTGTAAGGATGGCAGAGCCTAATGGAAGGAGGCTGGGCTTGGTCCAAGTAAAACCGTCTGATTTCCTGACCAAATTGCCTACCCTCTCTGAGCCTCACATTTGTACTCTATGTAATTAGAGTAACAAAACCTGGGCTTCAAGGTTATCTTGAATATAAAGGATAATGGACATACTGGCATTCAGTGAGGCTTCAGAGAGATATGGGAGCCCTGTTATTTTCAGTATGATCATAGGACATCTAATCATGTAGCTTTTGAAATATCTTTTGGTGTAAGATTTCACTGTCATTTGAATCACTCTAGAACATATGCTTTATTCTCAGACTATAAGTTTCTGGGCTACAACTGTCACCTAGTTGAATAGTGGGCATACATATACAAACAGATACATTTGTGGATACTTACAGATATCAAAAGAGAGAGGTGCTTTCATGTAGATTGACTCATTTAATCCCTACCAGAAGGCACTAGTCTGTGATCAAGTTGAAAATGTTTCTATTTTATCCACAAAGAACTGGGGCTTGGAGAATTTGAGTCCCTCCCAAATCAATCCATATCTCCAAGTGATAGAGGCAGGAAATTCAAACAGCATTTACACATTTTCCCCCAATCTCTTAAATTCTATTTTTTCCCACATTCCCACAAACAACCTTTTAAATTGCTACTCTTGAAAATCCTCTCTTAACATGATGGTAAAGCAGTAATAGAGTATAAATCCCCAGTGCTCAGCATTGCTGTAAGGAATGACAAATGACACTTGAATTTCTTTTTTTCTGAAAAAGAATAAGAATGGTATGTTGGTAAATACGATTAATACATATACATACTATGTAATGAGTCTTTGCTGCAGAAAATAGTTTTTTGATTGGAAAATCCTAAAATGTAGATGGTTTCTTTCCCAAATGCTCTCTAGTATCAGCAAAATTTAAGTCTGCTTAATTTCGTATCTGGACCGTAATATACTAATAGTCATGCCAAATATAGAAAATTGCTCATGAAAGATACAGGGTAAAGAAAACCTTGCATAAATTATTTTTTAAGCTTAAATTTATACACCCAGAAAATCCCCAATGCCTAATGGAGGAGCAGAGAGATATATGCACAGAACATTCCAGGAATATCAGTTAAGACTTATCATTAAGGAGTCTCAGGTTAGACCAAAGTTAGTCCTCATATTTTGGCAAAGGACGAGGATAGCTTACCAATAAATGAAATGATAATTTAACTTATTGTTTTATACTAATTCTGCATGTAATTTATAGAGATGGCCAAGGCAAAAATTGTCAGTACAAAGTAACAGCCTCTCATTGCTTAAGTTTAGGTTAATAATTAATATTTTTCTTTGGATTAATACCCCTGAGAAACAAAAGATGTAGCCATACTCTTCAACCCCATGTATCTGCCAAGTGAGAAAAGCCATGTGCCAGACTTTTTAGAGCTTTGTAATGTGCTTCAAGTCCTTAGCTCTCGTCACTCTCAGTGAAATTCTCTTATATTTAGATATTGGATCTGAGTTACTTTTGTGTCCCTTGTGTTGCTAAACTAAGAACCTTGCAAAAATAGATGCCCGATAGTTGTTATTTAATAAGTGAATGAATGAATTAATGAAGGGTGTGCTATTTCACAAAGAATACTATTAATTTGGATAGGCAAGTGTAGTGTCTTTAAGTAAAAGGGATATAGAATTCTTTGAATAATTGGAATACTGCTAAGAGTTTTTTAAATAATTTAAGAATTAAAAAAATCTAATATCCATTTATTTTTGAGAGAGAGAGAGAGCACAAGCAGGGAAGGGGCAGAGAGAGAGAGGAAGATATAGAATCTGAAGCAGGCTCCAGGCTCCAAGCTGTCAGCACAGAGCCTGACATGGGGCTCAAACTCACGAAGTGTGAGATCATGACCTGAGCCAAAGTTGGAGGCTTAACCGACTGAGGGACCCCAAGAGTTTTTAAAATAATTTTAAAACACGACCTTTGTTATGTGCTGAATTATGTTTTCCCCAAATTCATATGCTGAAGTCCTACTACCCAGTACTTCAAAACATAGCTGTTTTGGGAGGTAAGGTCTTTAAAGATGACTGGGATTACATGAGGTCATTAGGGTAGGTCCTCTTCAAGTATGACTTGTGTTCTTATGAGAAGAGGAAATTTAGAAACATGAAGAGAGTTACCAGACATGTACACACACACACAGAGAAAATCATGTGAACACACAGTAAGAGGGCAGCCATCTGCCAGCCAAGGAAAGGGGCCTCAGAAGAAAACAAAGCTGCTGAAACTTCGATCTTGGATATCCAGCCTCCCAAATTGTAAGAAAATAAGTCTCTCTTGTTTAAACCACAGTCTGTGGTATTTGCTACGGCAGCTTAAGCAAGCTCACAACGTTTGGAAATTTGCTACCTTTGGAAATCCTACGAATGAAAATGATGGTAAGGAAATAGGGGAGTATAAGTCCCCAAGAATAGTGTGATGAAAAAGGAGACAACTGGAGATGATGAAGGGGTTTTTTTAGAAATGGAAAATAGAGAACAGAACTTAGCCTGGTTGGGAATGCTAATTACAAAGTGCTTAAAAAGGAAGGTGTTAGGAGAAGGAAACAATTCCATTTGTGGGCATCTGGTAAGACTTGAGAATTGAAGACCAAATATATTTAAATATAGGCAGAAATTGATGGAAGATCTGCATATGAAGTAGGTTCTTCCATAGGTCTTCCTCTTACACTACACAGATCGAGACCAATTCTACTTCATCCTTATCAGAGGATTGGAAATTTATTCAACAAGGGAGAGTTCCAACTTGGAGATACCAGGCACAGTGGAAGGTGGAAGATTAAATAAAAGTCTATCAATTGAATAGAGAAGGCCTGACTTCTCTAGTAAAACTTAGGGACGGGAACTCTGTGACTGAGGCTTCTAATGCTTGGTAGGAGACTGAAGAATTCTTCTCTAGAAAAATGGAATCACCATTGGTGATTATGTGGCTGCCTAGTGGAAAAGGCAAGGTTCTTTATTCCACATCAGTACTCTACCCTGATTCCCAAGACACTACAAGCCCAGTTAAGTCATGCAGAGCTCCATTCAGCATTTTAGTATCTTCCTCTTTAAAATGAATGGACAGCCAAAGCCCCATAAATTTTGAAGAAACTTTCAACATAAAGTATAAAACAAATGAAAATGATAATAATAACAATAATAAAGAGATATAAAAACAATTTATGGAACAAATAGAAATTTTAAAGAAAATATAGTAAACTTATTACATATATAAAACAAAATAATACTGTACAAAATTAATAAGAACAAAAAGTTATGAAAATTTAAAACAATGATAGATAAAATTAAAAATACAATGAGAGAGCTGAAAGATACAGTGTTAGAAATCTACCAGCAAATAAAGAGACAAAGAGATGGACAATAGAAGTTAGTAAGATTGGAAAAATAATTCTATGTCCAAGATCTAACTACTAGGTGTTTGAGAAAGAAAGAGAGAGAAATAAAGAAAGAAAATAGAGGGAATAAACTCATCAAATAACACAAAAATTTCCTCAAATTGAAGGACATGTTTTTCTTCATTAAAAGGTTTATGAGTACCTATCACAATAATGGAAATAAATCCATATGAAAAACATAGCTTGACATTTCAGTCCACAGCTACAAATAGAAGCTCCTAAAAGTTTTAAGAGAAGAAAAAAAAAACCCACAGAGTACATTTCTCACAGGGGTTCCTGTGGTATTGATTTATCCTTTCAAAAGCACAATGATACCTACAAAGACAATGGAATGATGTATTCAAATTTCTAAGAAAAAATGATTTGCAGCACAGAACTCTAAATCCAGCTAAATCATCAGTCAAGTGTGAGGAACTGATGAAATAATTGATGTGCTTGAATCAGGCAGAAAACATTTTTCAAAGAGCTATTTAAAATCATGTTGGGATGTTCTGGAAGAATTACTGATAATGCTACATAAAATTAAGCAAATTTTTAAAAAGAGGCAATTTACAACTTCAGAAAAAAGAAAAGCTTATTCAGTAAATGAAACATAGTCATGACATTCTATGTAGCTTATTAATACACATTACTTCCCAGGGATAATAAGAAAATCTGAATATTTATTAGCCATCTATTGTTACATAACTATAGTAGGAGGATAGAAGCAGGCAAGTGGGGAAGTGAGCTGGGGAAAGAGTGTGAAATCTTCTTCATCTCTAATGGGAAGTTAATACATGTGTGGCCTTAAATACCAGAAGAACGGACTAAAAGAGTTTCAGAGACCCTTAGTGAGAGGAGTGGCCCAAAGGACCCCTGTATCTTAGTCTATGCTTGTGTAGTACAATTAGGGGGAAATAGTTAAAGAATTGGTTTATGAATTTGTAAGGAAACAAAGCAATCAAATTTCCCAATATGATAAATGTTCGGTGTGAATTAGCATGATTACAGGTGTCTTGGAATGGATTGTCCAATATTTGAGTGGAATATTCCATTTCCCCTTTGATGCTTGATAGATGTCACATTGTTACTTCCTGTAGAGCAGGGACTGGTGGTACTGTTTGTTGGCAGAAGTAAGACTGGCTTCCCCTGACCTTTCAGGAGAAAGGAGATGTGAAAACCTGGCCAACCACCCCAGCAGAATTAGTGCTGGCGATGAGTGAGGTTGTAGACATTGAAGGCAGTTATGTTGTTCAGTTTATCGTATGCGCTTTTCATTCTAGACATGACTTATCACTAATACTTTCCACCTCTAGTCTTCTCACTGGTAAGCGAGATAATCATGTAAAATAATCAGGATAAGACGTCACTGTATCACTATGAGTTGTTGAATTCACACTTCAATGGGGTTATCTTTACCAAGAGGAAAATAAAACCCATGATTTCCATGCCATTATTGACCCTACTTGAGTGAAACGGCAGTGTAAGGAAGTTGGTTTTCTGTGCAGTGCTTTGCAGAATACATCTGGCTCCTTTACAGTCACGTCTTGTCTGTCAGAATTACCATGACCAGGCTGTTCTTTGCAGGTTTCCAATTCCCTTTGTCTCAAAATCATCCAGACAGTTTTTGTGACCTTCAGCATGGTTGGCAGAACACACACTGTGAGAGCTCCTTGATTGAACAGAAAAGTCCTGTGCTTTGTCCAGAGGAAGGGCTTTCCAGCGCAAGTTCGTTTGGCATATCTGACGGCCAGGCTTCCTGAAAGCCAGGTGTGTCAGGAATGGAGTAAACAAATAGAATCTCACAACATTCAGACTTTTCCCTCTAGAGCAGCACAGTTCTGTTGCTGAGCAGCCACAGCCAATGGCCTCATGCTGTTCCCTCTCTTTTCTGCTAATTGAGAAAACCAGTGGCTGCAAGAGCAACATCAGCAGAGCTAAATGTAAATGGAATCAATAGAGAGAGACATATAGCCCAGTGAGAAGCTGGAATATTTTAGTGTAATACTGTAGCATTCTGGCATTCTGGCCCTCCTCAGTCACTCTCTTGCATTATCCACGTACATACCCCTGTCCCCTGTCAAATCCCAAGTTCCTATGAAGGTAAGACCTGTGTATTACTTTCATCTGCATTTCTCCCACTGCTTAGTGCATAGCTTTGCACATAGTGAGCCCTCAAAAATGGATTTTCAATTGCATTTTCCAAATAATGTAATATGTTACAAAACACACTTCACTCTCTTTTAACTCCATGTGTCTCACTCATGCCTGTGTTTCCAGAATAGTGTTTCCAGAATATATTGCCTACGGTCTAGCACACTGGTGAAGCAGTCAACTTTGAATTCTATCTAATTAAAAAACCCAGCCCCCACTTAGTTGTTATTTGTCCTTGAATTCTTAGAAATTCATCATCTTTAGAACCAGTATATAATGTCAACCTCTTGAAGACTAAGTGAGATAATATCTGCATTGCAGATGCTAATATGCTGATCCATATTAAACTTACATGTTAATTGTTATTACTATTATTAGCATTTTTTATTATTACTATTGTCAGTTTCCTCATTTCTAAATAAAAATTATGATTCCCAACTCACAGGGCTATTGTGAGAATTAAAAGTGCACGTGTGTGTGTGTGTATAGATATATATATATATGTACACACACACAATCTATATGCATATATATATATGTCCACATGGTATGAATATATACATACATATACATATATATGTACACACATATATAACATACATACATGTGATAGAACCTAAACCTAGTAAACACTAATATTAGCTATCATTACCACTAGGAATACTACAAGTAATAACTGTCATAGTTTTCTCTCTAAAAAGAGGTTGGTAATGCAATGCTTAGAAAGTTGTAAGGATTTTAAAAGTTAATGTATGTTAAAGCCTTGGAACTGTGCCTTGTAATAAACCCTCTAAAAGTGTTTGCTTTTATTATTTCTACTAATAGTAAGAAAAGAGGTGATTGTATAGCATGGTAAGCTGGTAATATAGTATACGCTTAGTAAATTGTAATTAACAACTTTCATGTTCATCTTTTCATACACAGATAGCACTGATGGAATATTAGCAGCAACACATACCTTCATGATAATATTAACTACCTTTCTACACACTGGGCCAAAAAAGTTCTAGGATGGCAAAACATCTTGGCCCAGAAGCCTGACCTCGGCAAAAAGACAAGATGTGAGTGAGGAAAATATACCTACAGGAATTGTGCGGGGTGGCAGTTTGCCTACTATGTATAGTGATTTGCCAATTTCCCTTTCACCAACTATGACAGTGACACTGATACTAGTCGAACGACCTGCATAACGCTTCAGGGACACATCCCTTTTTCTAAGGATGCAAGCTTGCCAAGGAGACAGGATGCATGCTTGATTCCATCTGCTGTCATTTATCTGCCAATACAAATAGCAGGCCTCTGTAGGTCTGTTTGGCAGCCAAAATGACAGACTATATTTTAGCAACTCAAAGGAAGCCACTTGTGAGCATTAAAGATGGGAAATACCTCATGATAACTTCAATCCAAAGAAATGAGTATCCGAAATCTGAAACTTTTGGCCCCACAAGGCGTTGTCCCTTAATAACAGAGTAAAAATACTATTTTCAACCTATATAGATTAAACTTGCTTGAAAGAGATTGAGGAAAACTTTTTACCACTTTTATCTTACACTTTTAATTAAATCACATATTTTCTGGAATGACAAAACTTTAGTTAGATTCAAGTTTCAGAGGAGAGGAAAAGAAAGGAGACCACCTCTTATATCTGTGGTGCTGTACTTGGTATATGCCCTTCGGCAAAGAAGAATTTTGCATGGCATTTGGGTTAAAAATAACCAGTCTCTTTTTAAATCACCTAAAAGACAGCATAGAGAACTATTTCCTCTTTATTCACAGATTTCCACACAGTATATATGGTTTGGAAATACAAAGTCAAGAAAGAAGAAGAAGAAGGGAAACTTTTTAAATATACATGTTTCATTTATAATCTGTCTTCACTGTAATGAGATATTATTGGATATGGAATGGGGAAATGTGGGCACACACGGAATGTTGAAGCAGCAGCCTTTAACAGACTGAATCAATGACACTTATGTTTGTATAAGTCTGTACCTTTGGTAGGAGAAGGAGAGGGATTTTTTCCTTTAAATCTCATTCTAACCACTTCACCTATAATTGGGACCCTGCCCTTTTGTCTCCTATATTTATCTCTTCTTCTAGATACTCTTTTATTGAGATGGTCTTTATAATAATGTGACTTTTCATAGACAGAATATAAACAGTATGTAAAATTGAATCGTGAATGCTCATCTCCAGCCTTGATCTTGAAGTCCATATTTGTTACCATATACCTTTGAGTCTGTGTCTTCAAACTCAAGTTACATTCACTGAGATCAGTATATTTGCATTTGCAGGCCTTCTGATCTCTTAGATTGACTCTTTCCCACATTCTTTTTTGACTTCAGGGATTACCTGATCCTAATCCACCAGTTTATAAACTGCAGTCATCATTACTTACTTTCATTTCCAAATCCATTCCATCCACAGGTTCTAATAATCTTTCTGTCAAACCCAGCTTCCTCTGTCCTTCATTCTCCAGCATGTTACCCTCACGCAAGTCCTCATATGCAGTCATGCCTGGACTTGGACAGCAGGCACCAGATGGCAAGTCTGTATCCAGGCTCACTGCATCAGTCCCACCGGCTACTTCCAGCTGATGTACTGATAGACCTCTTTTGATACTATCACTCTCTATACAGTGCTTTCCCAGCAGAGGGCACAACTCTCGCAGGTGGTAATCCTGGCCACAGGGAAAGTACACCCTCATCTGCGTATGCAGCTACTTCTAAGCTCCTGTTCTCAATTGCCACGTGAAAACACAGGCCCGTGTTGGCAGATTTTCTGATTTTCAGAATGCAGAAATCAAGACTTAGAGAAAAAGTTAATTTAATTAACATCTATTTGCAGACGTACACATTCTGTGTGCTAGGGGAGATACAACAGTGAACAAAACTGTCAAAAATTCTGCCTTCACAATGCTTTTTGTTAGAGGAAAAAGAAGAAAAGTTAAGATAGAGAGTAAGATTGATTTTTTTGATGAATGCTAAGAAAAAAATTTGTCAGAGAAGAAGTTTGTGAGTATGTGTGCCTGTGGTAGTATTTTAAGTAGAGTGGTTAGGAAAGGTGTCATTGAAAAGGTGGCATTTCATAAATACATGCAGGAGGCAGATATGTGAGGAAAGAATGTCCTAGGCAGGAGGAAAATAAGGAATATTGCTGTCATGATGAGGAACAGTAAGGAGGCTGAGAGAAAGTAGCAAAATAGAAAACTTTCTACTTACACTTTAAACTTTCAACTTTAACTCTTTTTATTTTTAAATCGGCCAACTCTGCACAGTACCTGGCTACCAGAGTACCCCAGTACCAGAGGAGGGGCGCCTGGGTGGCATAAACATTAAAAAAGAAAACAGGAGGAGACAAAGTTGGAGATGAAATGTTAGGGGGTTACCGGGCAGGGCTGGGGGACAGATTAGTGGCAAATCCTGTGAGGCTTGGTGGCTCTTAGTAGTGACTTTGTGGCCTTAATTCTGATTGAAACAATAAGCCTGCACAGAGCTTTAAACAAGGTTTTAACAAGATCACTCTGACTACTAATTTAGAATTAGACTTTAGAGGGATAAGGGAAGAAGCAGGGAGTCCAAAGAGGACACTTCATCACAAGATGATGGTGGCTGACCAAAGTTTGGAGCTGAACAACTGGAAGAATGGAGTTGCCAAAAAGTGAGATGGGACAAATTCAGTCAGCCCCTTAAGAGAAGGTTTCCTTCTGACCCCCACTCCACATTGGACAGCAGAGGTGGCCATTTTAACCTTACCACAAGAGAGAGTTCTAAAAAACACAGTCTGTACCCAGGACATTCAGAATCAAGACAGAAAAGCTTAGTGTCCACTTCTGCTTGCTTACAGCCCACCTGCTTAATTCTGGGTTTTCCTCTGAGGATCTTTCTCTGTTAATTGTATCCTGTGATTTACTACAATTCACAAAGAACCACCTACTCTTAAAATTTCCAAATATGGCACAAGGATTTCAATATTTAATAAGAGGCACATATATTGTCATGGCAGAGTAATCATTTAATTACAGCATGAATCACACGCTGAGTATGCCTTCAGTGAATATGAATTGTCTTTCTTTCCCCTTGGAATGACTTTCAACAATCTCTATAACTCACCTAGTCTTAACTATGGGGAGGCCATTTTCTTGCTGCCATGACTGCAGAACTCCACGCTTTTTCTTGTGCTATTTACCCTTTCTGAAATATTGTCCTCTTCTTCTCATACAAACTGTGCATTCTTTATAAGCCAAAGTAACCTCATAGGTCTTTCAACTACTAGAACCGCACATCGATATCTGCTTTTCTTTGTACATCTATAATTCCTCCCTACCAATCATTTTTAATTTAAATATTCTCTGAAATGTTTTGGTATGAAATGTTACCTTCCCTGAAATGTGAGAACCATGATTTGCTGTTTAAACTTTAACTCTTTTTATTTTTAAATCAGCCAACTGTGCACAGTACTAGGCTATGTATGTAGCAGATAAATAACAATGTAATGATAATGCAGTGAATAATCCATGAATGTGTAGAACATCTGTTCAATTAAACTGTTCACTCAAAACATATTAACAAATGCTTTGTCAGGCATTGCTAGATTTTCAAGCATGGAAATAAAACAGACAGAGAATCACTTATTGTGAGTATAAGATTTTTAAGAGAAGAGAAGGTGTTAGAAGTCACTTTTTGAGAACCCGGTTTGGGAAATTTGTATACCCAAGATTATGGAGAGCCATCTTGTGGGCAATTCAGTTTCTCACTCAAATAAGATCTTTAGATAAAGTGGTTCTCTCTGTGTGCTAGCAGCAGAATGACACAAGCACACCCACGCACACACGCACACACCCCCACCACACACAAAGACAAAAAAAAAACTATATTAAAATTTTGTGTAAGTAAGCATATTTTAACTAATCCCCATAAACTAATTGTAGTCTTTACAATGTTTTTAAAATTTTTTGAGTATCTAAAAATAAGGATCCCAGCAAAGAAAGTACTAAATATCAAAACATGACTTATGGACCATCCCAAAAAAATCTTATAAAACTAAGATCAGAAAAGAAAAACAGTCCTAAGCGATTAACTCTTCACATGATCTCTTCAGACTTTTTGGAGGTTTAAGGATGCTTTGAAAATCTGATTAAATCTATAGTACCACTCACTCGAGAAATGCAAATATGTACACAATTATGCACATAATTTCAGATGTTTTACCAACTTGCCTGTATGAAACTCTTCGTGGACTTCATGCTTTAAACTCCTACATTTATAATACACAAAGAAGATCTGGAAGGTTTGGGGTTGAAAAATAAGTTTTGATCCTCTTATTTCTTCATCTCTAAAACCCTATGCTCACACAATTTCATAAAATAAATGAAATCATGATGAAATATTTTTGCTGTATTGTTTGAGTGTCTAAACTAAGCCTTAGTATTTACAGTTTTTAGTTTCTTAATGTACCTGACATCCACCAAGATAAAATTTTTATATTAGGCTAATGTCATTCATGACATGTCAAAGATCCTTGATGTTCCTTCTATCCAAAATAAAAGATGTATTTTCAAATTGGATTTTAGCCTTGAATCCACAACTATGGGTAAATTAAGCCATTATGAGGTTGATTCATTTGAGCAAAGGGTCCTGAATCATTTGCTACCCTAAGAACATAAATAGAGTCAAACTGCTACTTCTGTATTCCTTCATCCTTTTTCATTGAGAAATCAGGTGCATTCGCAGAAATCACCTCTCATGCAAGTCCACTGGAGCTCTTTATTTTTTTTTCCTTTAACATTTGTAATAGTTTGTGTTTTCATCTCTTGCTCTTAAAAATCCTTGTAGCCTGTATCAGTGTATCCCAGAGTAGATTTTGTGGCATACTGTTTCCGTTTAATATTAACAGGCTTACATACAAAATGGTCCTATGGTCAAATAAGCTGGGATCCACAACGTTAAAATGATATATTACTGGAAGCTTCCCTAAGTCTTTAACAGACTAAATAAATATTTTAATCTTCAGGAAAGAGATACTATGTGAATATCCCAAACTTTATTAAAGATACAACTTTTTCTTTGTTTTCAGTTTCTAATTGAGTGGTACTGCATAGAAAACATTTCGGCACAAGCTAAACTAGAAATACAAAGATCGATAGATTGTAAAATATACACAGATTGCTTGAATAAACCTCAGGATGGGCAGTTCACTTCTATTGTATAGTATTCTGAGAAAGGAATTTTTACATTGAATGATCATAATTCAAATATGATTATTTCAATTTAGTAGATAGTTTTATATAATAGATAAAGCAATTACCTGAAAATGAGTTAACGTGCTTCATTCCTCAATACAGTTATGTTGTTTTTCAAACAACTTTGTTCAAATTAAACAAGCAAATTATTTTACCTCTCCAGTTAAAGTAAAAGAGTTCTTGTAGGAATAATAGAACCACTGTGATTGGTCTAAAACGTAGTTTAAGGTGACTTCTGCAATGACTACCAAGTAGTATTCTAAAAAGATGATTCACTCTAATATTCACTGATTTCCAGGGGGGAATGGTTCGATTATTCTGCAAATGCTCTTCACCTTCTAGAGTAGTCACATTCCAGTCATTATACCCAAAGCTGTTAGAAAGACTGCAATAAAAAATTGTTTTTCTTTAAAACTGCCAAGCCAATATTTTCCAAATTACTTGATATTGTAGTCTTTTCCATATTGTTATTATTCAGCTAAACACTTAACATCTAAAAAGTGAGTATTCTATACGACTGGGAAAGTTATCATATTTATTTCTGTTTTTAATAGATAAAGTGGTTCCTATTCTGTGTTAATGGAGAAGAGCAATTGCACCAATAAAACTAAAAACTATGGATTCGTGATTATGGTGACAAATTGACTATCTGTCCTCATGTCGTCTCTAATTAAATAGAGGGATTTAAAAGAAAGGGAATGGAGTAGGAGAGAAGACTACCTCACTCCACCCACACACTATTACCACCCTCAGTCCCTACCACGGAATACTCAGGGTTTAGTTTCTGAAGAAATGTTATCGAAGAGGCTTAGGACTCAGAGAGCAGATATATCACACTGAGTTTGCAATATGGGGCTGAAACAAGGGATGAGAGGAACATCTCTGTTGTGGTTAGATTCTCTGGGAAGCCAGCTCTGAGACTGGGGTACAGATGTTCATGGAAAAGTATTCTTAGGATTGATGCTTCTAGGAGAGGGAAGGAGGAGGATTAAAGCCTCAGTAGAAGCCTTAGCTGACCCTACGGCAAACGTGAGCTACCATTTGGGAAAAGAAGTGTTTAAAACAATGAGAATTGCTCATATAAACAAAGGCAATTATTAACTCCAACTAAAACAAAAGTTATAGCATAAGGGAAATATGCCATATACACATGTAGTAAATAAGATTTATATAGTCAATATATACAAACAGTATTATGAAGTTAACTAAAATGTGTGATTCAACTAGGTGAAAGAAAAGAAAAGGGGAACAGTATGAGAATTAAATATTTCTGTAATATACAATAAATGAATGGATAATAGCTAAAAATTTCAAAATTAAGAAAAAACAATGTAAGCATTACTTAGAATTATAGAGTTAAGTACCAGCAGAAACAAAATGATTTGGTAAAAGGGCAGTCAGAATAACTACAGAAAATAAGGTGGGTTTTTTTTTAAAAAGACTTTAATTATATGTGCATAATTTCTCTTTGTCATGATTCGTTGAGTCAAGCTGTCTTAACAAGCAAGCCTGCAAATGTTGGGACGACAAAGTTTGCCTTTTCCTCCCCATGCTACATGTAGCTGCCTCAGTGCAGTATAGAGGCCGGCCAACCGTTACCATCTTGGACTTTGATGGTTTCTCTGGCAGAGAGAGGGGAAGGGGTGGAGGGTCTCACGCTAGCAATTCAGTTCTTGGCCACTCACGCCTTATGACATTGGGCAGAACTAGTCAGATGGCCCCGTTCAACCACCAGAGGTTTATTAGGTGCTGCTACATGTGATTGGTAGGTGGACAGCTAGAAATACTAGCCAATAGCTCAAATGACTACCACAATTCCCGTCATCAGAATTAAGTAAAAATAAAATGATTACTTCTAGCTAAAAGTTTAAATATTCATTTATGTAATGAATATCTATGCACCATATTTTATCAATAAAAAATTAAATATATAAATATATAAATAAAAATACTTGTCTGACATAGATATAGTTTATATTTTTATATTTGGCCCTTTTATGTATCCTATATTTATTTCTTAAACAAACAAAAGAAATTTAATACCTTCTTTTTACCAGGCATTATTGTAGATCCTAGGTATTCAGCAGAAGCAATACAGACAGAAACCTCTGTGTTTAGGTAGTTTACATGGGGCATTAGGGACAGGGAGACTCAATAAACATAATAAGTGGCATTATGTTATATAATGTGTCAGGTTAGAAGTGCTGGGAAAAGATTGTGCCAAGGAAGGGGAGTTAAAAGCCGAGCCTAGGGTCTGGTTAGAATTTCAAATGTGAAGTTAGGTTACACTCACTGAGAAAAGGCCCTTTGAGGCAAGAGGTGAAGAGGGCCATGGGTGGGCAGAGTGGATTCCTGAGCAGAGGGAGCAGCAAATGCAAATGCAAAGGCCATGAGGCTAGAGCATCCATGCTCTCATCAGGAATGGAGAGTAGGCTGGTGAAACTGCAGTGACAGAGCCCAGGCTACAGTAATAGGGCACATAGTGTGTATATATGGGACACGGAGACCATGCAACAGACTGCCATACTCTGGGTTCTTTGCCTGAACTTTAGTGAAATACTTGAACTTGCAATGGAAGGTAAATTGCTCACCACTTAGCAAATGGCCAATATTTCATATAAACCAACTTGGCACCATCATGAGGAAAACAGGAAAATGTAGAATTTGTTTATATATTCTGTCCATTTTGAATTGCTTAAAGGTCTTTCATGCTTTTATTATCTTTATTCAAAATGTTGCCATAAAATGAAGCTTTGGGGACAGCAAAAAGAGATTATTTATTGAGCTTTTACACTGTGACTTCATTTAATACACAGAATACTACAATTAGTGAAATACAGTGTTCACACTTTACACATGAGACTACTGAGGCTCAAGGGGTGTAAAATGATGAGTTATCCGGCTGTAGTAGAACTGTGATTTAACTTCAGGTTGGTCTGACTCTAAAACCATCTTCCCTGCTGTCTGCATTTGACTCCCAAAACATATCTTGTCACACACATATTTCCTAGGTCCAGGGAATTAAGTTTTTGTTCTAAAAACTCACCTGCTAGATTCAGACCACATATGGAAAGAGTTTCTATTTATAATGACAACTGGTCTGTAGAGAATGTCACTGCCAGCCCTATTGGTATCTGCAAGAAATAGAAAGCTTTTTTACAGAGAATGATTCACAGTAATAATTAAGAATTAACTATGTTTATGATGATGATTGTGCCTAATTTAGTAGAGAAAATGGAATTAAAATGCACTGTGACTTGAGATTCATTGCTTTTTTTTTTCTTTTCTTTTACAGGTAAGTTTGGAAATAATTTATTTTGCTTATGGAATAGAGAGGTATGATGTCACTTTTTCTTACGTTTTAATTGCTTTTAATGTGGGGCATAAGAGATGATGTGTTTCATCATGCATTTTTTGTTGCTGTTGTTGTTGTTGTTATTGCAAATTTCGGAAGGTGACATTGTGGGTTTAAGGTATTTGATTCAGGCATTTTAAGTACGTGATGCTATAAAGTAAGTCTGTGCAGCGTATATATTTGGGTTTCTGTGTCAGATAAAAGGAGGGGATTGTATTGGAAGTAAGGAAAATACAAGAAGGGGCAAGAATATTCATGCACTGAGAGACCGTAAAGCTGAGAAGGACAGTAACCTTCAGTTCCAGGCATATGGTGTACAATGGCCGTAAATATGTGCCCCGCAATGAGATGCCTGTTCATGCACACTGTTTCCATTCCCTTTTCTAAGCCCTGGGTTTTGTGTTTTCTTCTATTATCATGCAAAATTTGTGACCAGGGTATGGCTGACATGTATCTGTAAAAAAGAATGGCTGTGCCATTTTGAACCAAAGTCAAATCTTAAGTTAGAAAGCCGTAAAATAGATCCACTTCCTGGAAATCATGTGAAAAAGGGAAAAAGAAAAAAGAAAAAATATATTAATCATTGCAGAAAAGAGGACAGAAATTTCAACAGAGCTTCTAGATACACAAAAGAGAAGATAAAATATCAGGGGCACTTGGGGTGCCTGGGTGGCTCAGTCGGTTAAGCATTGGACTTAGCTAAGGTCATGATCTTGCCGTTTGTGAGTTTGAGCCCCACATCGCGCTCTGTGCTGACAACTCAGAGCCTGGGGCCTGCTTCAGATTCTGTGTTTCTCCCTCTCTCTCTGTCCCTCCCATGCTCATGCTCTGTCTCTCTCTGTCTCCCAATAATAAATAAACATTAAAAAAAAAAAAAAAAACAGAGCTGGGGTACAAGAAATTGTGGCAGCAGCTTTGAAAATATCAGGGGCACTTAAGAAGATGTGGGATTTGTACTGGGGAAGGGAAGCAGCCTGTTATTCTGCTTATGTGGGAGTACAGCCTTATGGGTGTGATTTGTGCTTTCGTTCATATATGAAAGATGTGATTGTGTGAGGTTTGAATTAAGCACATCACTGAAGTAAACTCCATGTTAATTGTAAGTGGAATGTTTACTTTATTATAGACAGATTTGTTAAAAAATGAAATTCAGCTGAGTAAATTTGGAGATCTAATTGCTTTAACGATTCTTGAATTGGGCAGCAGGCCACCCAGCAAGTAGAGAGGATCTCTAAGAAGTTGTACAAAAGTGAAGGCTTTCATAGAACAAGGATGTAGCAAGAAAGATATTAGCAAAAGAAAAGGATTGTTGCAGATGAAGTCACTTTCCCTTAGGAAGAAGAGCAGAGGGTTTTATCATAAAATTTACCTCATCTTCCCTCTGGAGATGGAGAGGGCCCACGTTTAGGACTCTTTAGTCCCCATCAGAATTTTCTTGACTGATTGGTTAAGACTACAATTCTAGGGCAGGTTGAAACTACTCTTTGGTTGTGTATGAAGCCCTGATTTGAGGACTCTGCCTAAGTGCCACCATTTAGGCCTGTGGTTTTCTTTTTGACAGACTGTATGTGCTTTAAAAGTTATTGCAAGCTTTACTGTTAAATGTATACAAATAAACAGAGATGGGAACACTATATCTACTCCTAGTCTAAGTTCCACGTAATCAGTAAGAAGTGATGTAGTTCATGAGGTAAAAAAAAAATGTTCTTGCATCCCTGGTCTGGATGGCTAAAGAACTTTGATCTCATTATATTTTCACCAAAATAACCATATCAATGTCAAAGTCATGATGGAGTCAATATTATCACCCTGAGTAGATCTTATGAAAAAGGAAGGACTGCAGATGTTTTCACTGAGAAAATGTAAATGTGGTACTTGAACCACAAAGCCTGCAGCTCTCTATGTTTTAACTAGTGTTTCATTGGTTGGTGGAAAAAAGTAGAGTTAAAGGAGTTTATAAAATGCCATGACATCTTTGGGAAAATACATGTATTTTTTTCTCTCTTTCTAATAATAATCTAAGTATCACAGAAATTCTATAGCCCATGGGTCAGCAAACTTCTGTGAAGGGTAAGATAGTAAATATTTTAGACTTTGCAGGACACAAGGTCTCTGTAGTAACTATTCAACCCTGCCATTGTAGAGGAAATGCAGGGACCCACAGACAATATGTAATGAATTAGTATGGTGTGTCCCAATAAAACTTTATTTACAAAAAGAGAGGGATTTGCCCTCTGGTAGGTATCTAGCCCCTTGTTCTAACTTCATTTGAAATGAAAAATTTTAAGCAAACTTAAAAAGTTTTGGAAAGGTAGGTATTTTGGCCACCTTCTAATATAGGTAAACCCTTAGTATACATAGGAATGAAATGGTGTTCAACAATACTTTAGAGAAAAGAAATATATTTCTGAAAAGTTTTGGTGAATTTAAACACTAGAGGGCACAAAAGGATATTTTTAAGTAAGGGTATTTTGGTAAACAGAACTCTACAATTATAAAAAACTGTCTCAATAGAGCAGTGTGACCTCAGTGTGCATAATTTGTCAAAATGTCAGCCTGTAGCTCCATTGACCTCACTGGCCACAAGAACTTGAAGTGGTTGACCAACTCTATGTGCTATAATAATAGCCATATGTCTTTTTTTTTTAATGCTTGCTTTTGACCTTTTCATACAACGTGGCCAAACTTAGATTTATATAGTAGATTTTTTCCCCACCTTGTAAGAGAAGAATCATTTTTTAATTGCTCTAGGTTCTAATTTTCATGTGGTGTGGGACCTCTTTGTAGTAAAACAAAGTTATCTTCAATTGTCTTATTTTTCTAATCTTAAAAAAGTCCTAATAAAATAATGCATACAAGTATAGTTTGTTACTTTAATTTTTGTACTAGTTTGAGGGTTTTATTTGATAAAAGTGATTTCATAAAAGTTATTAAAAACCATTAGGACTTCTGGGGCACCAGGATGGCTCAGTTGGTTAAGCATCCAATTTTGGCTAGGTCATAATCTCACAGCTGTGATTTCAAGCGCTGCATCGGGCTCTGTGCTGATGGCTCAGAGTTTGGAGCTTGCTTCAGATTCTCCTTTTCTTTCTGCCCCTCCCCCATTCATTCTCTCTCTCTCTCTCTCTCTCTCTCTCTCTCTCTCTCTCTTTCTCTCTCTCTCTCACTCTCTTTCTCTGTCTCAAAAATAAACATTAAGTTAAAAAAAAACGATTAAGACCTCAAGCCTCAAAAATGCTCATACCCATTCATCTAGTAATTCTTACAGGCATTTGGATTAGAGAAGTAATCTAATATATTAAAAAGGTTTACACTGAAATTATTGCCACACCAATACTTACATTATTGAAAACCTGCACATACTATAAGTCTTCCTGATAAGATAATGTTTAAATAAATTTTGATTTTAGCGTCAGCCAGTAGAATATTATCAACCATTAAAAAGATTTTCAAATAATTTTAAATGATATAGGAAATTGCTTGTAGTATAACATGAAATGCAAAGCAGAATCCAAAATCATATACACTAAAATCTCAGTCACATGTTAAATTTAGATGCATAAATTTATGTATATACAGATAAAAATAAGGAAGAAAATGAGCCAGGAGATTTACAGCAACTACCTCTGGGTGTAGATGATTTTTCTTTTCTTCTTTTACTTTTCTGCATTTTCCAAATTTTCCATAGTAAGAATTCACCATTTTATATAGTCATAAAAAATATTATTCAAAATGTAAATGATTTCAGCGTTTCACAGAACTTTTTTCTGTCTGATTCTTAGGTCAGTGCTGATGAAAGCCAGTTATAAGAAAAGTATTTTGTGCATCAGAAAATACATTTAAATAAATTATTGATTGTTAGGCACATCAAGAGTCACCTTTTCAACGCGGAGGGATAAGCTAATTTGTCTCCCCTCTGTTGGGGCTGAGGTACCGGGCCCTAAAGAAGAGAATGAGGCCACAAAAAAGACCAGGGAAGCTAGAGGCTGCTGCCAATGCCCGTGGGGCTGAGATTTCACACAGAACTTCCCCAGAAGCTCCCTAGACTGCGGTAAAACAGGCCACATGCAAAACACGTGTGCGCATGCGCACACTTGCACGTCCCTCTCACCCCTTTCTCCCTTTATTATCTGCTTTCTTCCCTGCCTTTCCTTACAAGTGGACCTCAGGGAGTGAGTGTGGTGAGGGCTGGAGATCGAAACAGGAGACTTGATGCCAAATTGCACTGCGCTCTGAGCACAAAATTCCATAGGATGGCTTTGCATAAACTATTAGAAGTCCCATAAATAATATGGACAGAAAAATGCCACAATCATGTGACAAAGCAAAAGCTTGTCACTAGTTTCAATTCAGCTTTTCCTTGTGACTCTTTTAGTAGCAGCAACGATGTGCTAAAAATGCAGTTTCTTCCTTTTTTATTTTGTAAAAAGACATCTGAAAGAGTAAACATGGCATAAGCAAAGTCACAAAGTTTGAGCTATATAGAATACCTTTTTTCTTAATTTAATATTAAGAAAATTAAAAATTTATTAAGAAAATTTAAGAATATTAAATTTTATTTATATTTATATATTTATATTAAGAAAAAATTCAATAAAATATTTCTTAATTCAATATTTTTTAACATTTCCATTAGAGCTTTTAATCCCTAGTACCTGGGAAATTGAGAACTGACTGATGAGATGAAATTGAGATAAGGTAATTCATCAAATGGCCTTTATGACTAAATTTTCTCTATATACACAATTTTCTCTTTATTTTTAAATTTTGAAACAAATTGGCTTTTAACATAAACTAACAGAGGGTCACCTGGGTGGTTCAGTCAGTTGAATGTTTGACTCTTGATTTTGGCTCAGGTCATGATCTCAGGATGGTGAGATTGAGCCCCGTATAGGGCTCTCTGCTGAGTGGAGCCTGCTTGGGATTTTCTCTCTCTATCCCTTCCCTGAGTACACATGTTCACACTCTCTCTCAGAATAAATAAACATTTTTTTTAAAAATCATAAACTAACACAATCAGCCATTTGTAATTGTTTACAAAGATATTCAGATATTCTGAAGTTTGCCAGCTTATTATCCTCAAGTGTTACTGGTTTTTATATACGAAATGTTCTCAAACATAGACAGGTGAAAATAAAGCTATGAATATTTGAGCATTAACTACTGTCTACTGGGTAGATATATGGGATATGGCTTACCTAAATAATTACGAAAGGGAATAGAGAAACTTTTAATCCTTTCTGGAACAAAGCAGAATTACATATCCATTAGAAGAAGGAATAGCAGAATTTAGAGCCAAACAATGAAATTCCCCTGGAATCTGTCTTCTAAAGAGTTGGAGGGATTCATGCAGCATATGTTTACTTAGCTCCTACTGTGCTGGGCAGTCTCAGGGTTACATGTCCCCAGACATTCACAGCCCGGTAGAACACTGAGTATATTGCTCTCATTTTATTCATAGCACTCCTTCAGAGAGACAGGGAGACGACAATATGCATTATGCCCTAAATAAGAAACAAATTAAAGAAGTAAAGAATACTTGCCTTTCACCATAGACACCTTTGACATATTTATTTCCATTTACTCATATCCATATCTCAACAGATAACCCATACCACATTCATGTCCAATCTTATCTTTTTTCACTACCTTATTTATTAGTTCTCAGATAACCTGAAGAAGAATGGATATGAGCTTTTTACACACCTGTAGTAGGTTCATGTTAAATTCCAGAGAAACCATGGACAGACTTTTTTTTTTTTTGGCTGAAGTATGTTAGTTGACATTACAAGGAAGGACAAAAAGCTTCCTAAATGAATATGAAAATTATGGAATGATACAGTAGTGTAAAAACTATGTTGAAAATATGAGTAAGTCTAGAGATCTGCTGTACAATATTGTGCCTATAGTTAACAATACTGTGTTGGCACACTTGAAAATTTAAGATGGTAGGGCTCATGTTATGTGTACCACCCACTGCATATATCATGCATCCAACACTACACAGACCCAAGGACGATTGTGTAGATGATGGGTATGTCTGTTACCTTGATTGTGGTGATAGTTTCTTGGATGTATGTATTTGTCCAAACTCATCAAATAGTATATATTGAATCCATGCATATTTTGTGTATCAGTTATACCATTATGAAGCTGGTTTTTTTCAACTATGGATATTATAGATGCCAATGTCTTGGATATTGAGAGAAAGGAGGACTTGAGAGGGAAAATTTATGACACTATCTCACTGGCTCTAGTCTGTCCTCAAATCTGAATGGAATAGAATCAAATATTAATTGTTCTAAAATTCTTCTTTCATTATTTCATTCCTTTGCTCAGAAACTTTTGATGACATTTCACTTCTAAATGGAACAAAGTTCCCCACTCTAACAGAGTTTTGCACAGTCCAGTCTCAGCCTTTCTTTCCTGCATTTCCCTACATTCCTAGCTATCACTGTGTATAATACTCTCCCCTCTGAACACCAATAATTTCACCATGTGCAAGATATGCCTTGTGTCTTCATGCCTGGATATAGCATGCTTCTAGAGAGCAGCAGCTGCTTATACTCGTTATAGGACAATAGTAGTCACCGTGTTATAAATGTTTGATTTTCACATTTCAATATGTATCTCCTATGACTGTCAGATCAGTGAATTCATCCACTTAGCAAATCTATATTGGACCCTTACCACTAGCAGCCCCTACTCCAGTTGCTAGTATACAGCGGTGAAAAAACCAGAGTCTCTTCATTTTTTTCCTTTTTGTGGAACTTTATTTGGGGGGGGGGAGAATAAAAACAATGTAAAATACACAAACATACACAAAATAACTATGTGATGATAAGTTCTAGGAAGAAAAATCATGCAGAGTAAAGAAATAGAGTGATGGCAGCACTATTTTAGATTGAATAGTCAGAATAAGTAGCTCTTTCTATTAAACTGACATTTGGATCTTAACAAAATGAAAGAACAATGCAAATATCTGAAGAAAGACCATTTCAGGAAAGGAAACAGCAAAGGCTAAGGTCCTGGGAAAGGAGCAGATTCATTGTATTCAAGGATTAGGAAAAAGACCAGTATGAAAAAAAAAAAAAAAAGAAAACAAAATAAAAAAGAAAAGAAAAGAAAAAGAAAAGACAAGGTCAGTGTGGGTGAAATCAAGTAAGCAAGAGGGAGAGCAGAAGGAAAAGAGTTCAGAGAAACAGGAATGAGATAGGAAAGGACTTTTGTAAAGCCATGGTATAGAGGTGGGATTTTATCCCAAGTGATTCGGGGAACTAGTAGAGTGTTTTGAGGAGAGCAATTGGATACCTTTTCAAAGTGCCACTCTGAGTGTTCTGATATTCTGTGAAAAATGGGCTTGGAACAAGGGCAGGAACTGGGAAAATGGTTAAGAAGCCACTGCCATAGTTTGGGCAAGAGATAATGGTGACCTGGACAAAGGCTGGTGGTGGTGAAAGTGATAAGAAGTGACCAGATTCTGGATATAGTTTGAAAACAGAGCTGGCAGCATTTGATGGTGGAATTCCACAGTGGGAATGAGCCGAAGAGGATTCAAGGATTTTTGCCTGGAAAAATTAAAAACTTGTGTTTTCATTTGCTGAGTTGGGGAAAGACAGGGAAGAGTAGGTTTAGTGATGGGATGTTGGAAACATGAACCAAAAATTCAATTTGAGCATCTTAAGATGTAAGAGGCCTATTTTTGACAGGGGCTTCAAGGCCCACCCCATTTCTTATTGACTCACCCCAGAGTTCACCTGTATGTGTGATGGGAAATTTCTGTATGTCAAGTCAACTTCTCATCTGAGGCACCTGTATACCTTCTCCAGTTCAAAGGAGCTTACTAGACTGTGTGGGCCACCTAGAAGGGCTTGTGACTACTCCCAGGTATAACCAACATACATTGAGGGACTAAGGTATACTTATACACTCCAAGTTCCACATTCTCCAGAGGGACAAAGCTGAGGCATTTCTGTACCCCTTAGAAGGTCCCCAAGAAGATTGAGCTCCGTTTACCTACAGCTTATTAATGTACACTTTATTGACTTTACTCTCTTCCTGCTGCCCTAAGTACATATATTTATTTCCTTGCCTCCTCTCCAGATTAAGTGCCCATGCCAAGACCTTGTAGGATCTGCCTGTGAGGAATTCACCTAAAGACTATTAGAGATCCAAGAAGGAGGTGGATATAATCTTTTGGAAATCAAGGAAAATGTCAGAGATGGAGATATAACTGGGAAGGATTAGTCTTTTACAAGCCTATTTGAAAGTCTTTTGCCCTAGATCTGAATATGGGTAGGTTCCTATACATATGTATTCCTTCCTCTGTGCCTCACGTTTTCTTTTCCACATGGACACAATGATGGTGATCAATGAACAGGCTGAACTTTTAGCAGAAGCTACAGCAGAATTTCTAGATAGATGTAGTTTCGGTAGTATTTTGATGACAATTTGATTGCAACTAAGGGGATCTTGAGGACTTGTCTTGAATGTGAATTTGCATAGGAAGAACATTGTTTTCCCTTTCCCAAATGCTTAATTTGGGTGGCTTTGTAAACCTGGTGGAGATTATGGAGGGCTACCCTACTCGATCTTTTGGTTGTTGTCATTGCTTTTTAATTGTGGTTTGTGCTCACACATACTTTTTCACTACCTTGGCTCAGGGTTCAGAAGACATAGTGCATCCAGCAACAGGCAACATAAAGACTGTACTCACTTCCAATCAATTGTTTAAGTGAAAGTGAAAACAAATCATTTTCTCCATTTTTTTAAACATTTGTTTATTTATTTTGAGATAGCGAGGGAGAGAGAATCCCAAGTAGGCTCTGCTCTGTCAGTGCAGAACCCAACACAGGGCTCCATCTCACGAACCTTGAGATATGACCTGAGCCAAACCCAAGAGTCAGATGTTTAACAGACTGAGCCCCTCAGGGGCCCTCTCTCATGTTTTGATGAGATAAGGCGCAAGTCTTCTTGCTTACATTATATCACATTTCACAGTAATTTCTTCTTTGAGGAAACATCCAGAATTTGGTTCTTCTTGCTGAGCAGTTATTCAGTAATTATAAATCGGTGGAATCATTTATATGCATAAGATTTTTAATTCTAACTGAAGAGTGAATTCAAACACCTAAAAATGTTCCCATTTTCACATTACTAAAATGGTAGTATTTTATCACTGGCTCTCACGTGAAGTTTCAGGGGCCTAATACATTTCCATATGGTACTCATAATCATACTAGCATTTCATAAATAAATAGTTCCATATTTTTAAGATAAATCAGCAACATTTGCTTTTTAATATATTTTCCAGTTTTCTGTACTCAATTTTCTTTTGTCAAGTGGAGAAATGGAAAAAGATCAAGTTTCTGAAATAATAGGGACAAATAATGCCGATTTCCTATTTTAAAAAGTTATTTTTAAAACATTTCCATTAAAAAACACAAGTATAATGGGGCACCTGGTTGGCTCAGTCACTTCAGTGCCCGGCTTCCGTTCAGGTCATGATCTCACAGTTTGTGAGTTTAAGTCCCGCATCAGGCTCTCTGCTGTCAACACAACCTGCTTTGGATCTTCTGTCCCCCTCTCTCTCTCTGCCCCTCCCCTGCTCTCTCTCTCTCTCTCTGTCTCAAAAATAAATAAGCACTAAGAAAAAATTTTAAGAAAACCCACAACCATGTGGAATATTTATGTACACCTTTAATAACAGAGATGTGGGTTACCAAGTCTGTGTGTCCTCTTTAAGGTTTGGAAGTCACTCATCAGATGGTAAAGGATAATAAGCAAAAGGCTTTATGGCTAGTTGAAGCTCCTGGCTCTTTCTCTGGGTGAAGGCAGAGTGATGACAACCTCTTTGTAGAAGAGAGCACTCTGCAAACATCTTGCTGTTTTCATAGAAGAGAATTTTCTCACAGATTTGCTTGAAGCATCTTGTTGGGGTTTTTTTTTTTTGTCTTTTTTAAATATAATTTATTGTCGGGGCGCCTGGGTGGCTCAGTCGGTTGAGCCTCCGCTTCAGCTCAGGTCATGATCTCACGGTTCGTGGGTTCAAGCCCCTTGTTGGGCTCTGTGCTGACAGCTAGCTCAGAGCCTGGAGCCTGTCTTCAGATTCTGTGTCTCCCTCTCCCTCTCTGACCCTCCCCTGCTCATGCTGTCTGTCTCTGTCTCTGTCTCTGTCTCTTTCTCTCTCTAAAAAATAAATTAAAAAAACATAAATAAATATTATTGTCTATTGGTTTCCATACAATACTCAGTGCTCATCCCAACAAGTGCCTCCTCAATGCCCATCACTCACTTTCCCCTCTCCCCCATCCCCCTTCAATCCTCAGTTTGTTCTTAGTATTTAACAGTCTCTATGGTTTGCTTCCCTCCCTGTAAGTTTTCCCCCACTTCACCTCCCCCATGGTCTTCTGTTAAGTTTCTAAAGATCCACATATGAGTGATATCATATGGTATCTGTCTTTCTCTGACTGACTTATTTCACTTAGCATAATACCCTCCAGTTCCATCCGCGTTGCTGCAAATGGCCTGATTTCATTCTTTCTCATTGCCAAGTAGTATTCCATTGTATATATAAACCACATCTTCTTGATCCATTCATCAGTTGATGGACATTGAGGCTTTTTCCATGATTTGGCCATTGTTGAAAGTGCTGCTATGAACATTGGGGTACATGTGCCCCTATGCATCAGCACTCCTGTATCCCTTGGGTAAATCGCTAACAGTCCTATTGCTGGGTCATAGGGGAGTTCTATTGTTAAGGTTTTGAGGACCCTCCGCACTGTTTTCCAGAGCAGCTGCACCAGTTTGCATCCCTACCAACAGTGCAAGAGGGGCCCATTTCTCCACATCCTCACCAGCATCTATAGTCTCCTGATTTGTTCATTTTAGCCGCTCTGACCAGTGTGAGGTGGTATCTCAGTGTAGTTTTGATTTGTATTTCCCTGATAATGAATGACATTGAACATTGTTTCATGTGTCTGTTGGCCATCTGGATGTCTTCTTTGGAAAAGTGTTTATTCATGTCTTCTCCCCATTTCTTCACTGGATTATTTGTTTTTTGGGTGGGTGTGGAGTTTGGTGAGCCCTTTATAGATTTTGGATACTAGCACTTTATCCAATATGTCATTTGCAGCTATCTTTTCCCATTCCGTCAGTTGCCTTTTAGTTTTGTCGATTGTTTCCTTTGCACTGCAGCAGCTTTTTATCTTGATGAGGTCCCAATAGTTCATTTTTGCTTTTAATTCCCTTGCCTTTGGAGACATGTCAGAGAAGAAATTGTTGTGGCTGAGGTCAAAGTGGTTGTTTCCTGCTTTCTCCTCTAGGGTTTTGATGGTTTCCTGTCTCACATTCAGGTCCTTCATCCATTTTGAGTTTATTTTTGTGTATGCTATAAGAGAGTGGTCTAGTTTCATTCTTCTGCATGTTGCTGTCCAGTTCTCCCAGCACCATTTGTTAAAGAAGCTGTCTTTTTTCCAATGGATACTCTTCTCTGCTTTGTCAAAGATTAGTTGGCCATACATTTGTGGGTTCAGTTCTGGGTTCTCTATTCTATTTCATTGGTCTATGTGTCTGTTTTTGTGCCAATACCATACTGTCTTGCTGATTCCAGCTTTGTAGTAGAGGTAAAGCAATCTACACATTTAATGCAATCCCAATCAAAATTGCACCGGCAGTCTTCTCAAAGCTCGAACAAACAATCCTAAAATTTGTATGGAATCACACAAGACCCCAAATAGCCAAAGTAATATTGAAGAAGAAAACCAAAACAGGAGGCATCACGATCCCAGACTGAAGCATGCCTCTTTGAATCTATAAAGCTTTTTTTTTTTTTTTTTTTGCTTTTTTCTGGTCCTGGCTCTTTCACCTCTAGGGGGCAGACTGCTCTGTCCTCTCTAGTGAAATGTCTGCAGACCGCATCATGCTGCATCTAATTTGATTTTAAATCATATCATCATCATAGGTGTTAAATGATGTGCATGCTAATCTGGCTTTCCAGCACTTTTCTCTGTGACCCTTTAACATCTCAGCAACATGTAAACTGTAACACATACTTAAATTAATATAAATTCAAAATTTTTATTCATGGACCTTTGGTTGAAATCTCATCAAACTAAAAACTTAGAAGTCCCGGTGGGAAAAAAAGAAATTTGGTTGAGTTTTTAGTAGCTTATCTTTAGTTGCATCTTATTATAAAAGTAATTTCTATTTGTTGTAGAAAATTTGAACACTATAGAAAAGAAAGTTTAAAAATGCCTATGATCCCAGTACTCAGACATAACACTGTCAAAATTTTGGTGTATATTTTAATTAATTAGATTTAATTGTAAAATGCTTTTCATGAGTAAGTAGATTCTATTTAGTATTATCAATTTCATAATTCACTTCTTTTTTTATTTAAATACAGTTGATATATAACATTGTGTAAATTTAAGGTGGACATGATGTTGATTTGATACATTTATATGTTACAGTATGACTGCATTGTAGCATTAGCTAAAACTTCAATCACTTCACATAATTATCAGTTCTTTTTTTTGTGTTGTGAGTAATTAAGATACAGTTAATTAGCTAGTTTGATGTTCATAATACAATATTGTTATCTATAATCACTATGCTGTGCATTGGATCTCCTGGACTTATTTAACTAATAGTTGCAAGTTTGTACCCTTCAGTCACACCACCCCTACTTCCCCTCTCCCCTCACCTCCAGCCTCTGGTAAACCCCATTTGACTCTTTTTTATAAATTTGACTTCTTTAGATTCCACATGTAAATGATGTTATACAGTATTTGTCTTTCTCTGACTTCACTTCACTTCAGATAATAATCCACAAGGCCCCAGCCATGTTGCCCCAAATGCTGGGATTTCCTTCTTTCCCATGACTGAATAACATCCCATTATATATGCATACTGCTTCATAATGCACTATTTAACCAAGTATTAATACTAACATCTTGAAAAAGCCACTGCATGCTTTTTATAGCTATATTTGCTATTCTCACAGAACTGCTAGAATGAGGTTGTATTAGAATGGAAAATACACATCCTTAAATGTACCTGAAAAGTGGATCATCTGAATCTGAGATGCTCCACAGTCCTCAGAGCACTTCAGCGCCCCAGCTTTGGACATGACTCTGTAGTACTTGCTCCTTGATTGGATTCTTTTTCAAGTAGCAACTCTAAACATGAGCTGAGATTATTCAGTACTTACTTGTATTAAGTTCTTCAGTATAATGGAGACTAAAATTAGGTTTTCTTTGTCAGTCTTGTGGTATCGTTTGACCTTGACCTCCATGTCAAATTGTTTAGAAGGTAGCAAGCTGACTTTTCCATAGGCATGTCAGAAATAGTAGGTGAAAAACAGATAAAGTGATGTTGGGATTTTCTATTTCATTTATTACTGAAGTAGAGTCTTTATGTTGTCCATAACAAGCTAGACTTAACATTTATATAAAATCCATTAAAAAATAAAACAAAAGGAAACAAAAAATTAAACCCACAGAAAAAGTAGAAAATTTGCATTTATTGAAACACCTAATTTATAAATTTTATAGGATATTTTGTAGAATATCAGCAACTCTGGACTATTCCCCATTATCCCATTCCTAACTACCTGACTGAACTCATAATTTACTAATAATTACTGTGTATGAAACAATGCTGAAAGCATTTTACCTAGAACTAAACTGGAAAGAAACCTCATGGTAACCATTTTATCACTTAAATGGATATTGATTTTGATAATTCATAATATTTGATCATATCTTTAATGTTTACTTTTTACCATTAACTTATTTTTGTTAGTGAGATTTAGGATTTCAAATTTACTGTGTTCTTTATATTACATAGAAAAAACCCACGCTGTCTGCCTGTACAAAGTCCAGCCTTTAAAGTAGACTGGTGTTAAAGTATAGAGACTTCTAACTTAGATTTAACATAATATACAATCTATAAATATTATTCAGATGAATAGTATTATGACAATACAGTCTCATTGTTCAAGTCCAGTGTGATAATCTGTTAAGAAACAGTCCTTTAAATGTTACCAGCAAAATCTAAGTGGTAGGTATCCCGGTGTTCACTATAAAATTCTTTGAACTTTTATGTATTTTTGAGACTTTCCATAATACTGTTTTGGAAAAAAGAATATCCTTTTGATATGGCAAGAACCATATTCTATATTTTTTATCTGGAACAAATTTTATATGCCCCATCAAGTTTGTGTCTTAAATATCTGTAATTCAGCTCATTCTGGATTACTCCAGGGCTGATTGCCCTATTTATGGCATGCTTATTTTTCTCTTTGTGAAAGACACCAAGGGACAATTTGTCAGCTTTAATGTTGTGAGCACTACTTATACAGTTTATTGAGAAAACAATAACCCCCATAGGTTACAGAGATGATATTTTTACGAGGTGAGATTTTTCCCGGTTGCAAGCCTCTCTAAAGAAGGACCAGGTCCCATTTTCTTTTCTATGCCCAACCACCTCACACTGATTTAGACCCACGCTTGGCATTACTCATGAAACAAGAACTTCTTTATAAATGTGTCTCTCCTACAAGCCTCCCAGTTTCATATAATTCTATGAATTGACTATTGAAGAAGTGTTTCCCCTGGGCCAGTTGTTGAGAAAAGTGTTTTACCTAAAATATCTCATTTGATGTATTTTTAATGTGGATCATCTGAAAAATTACCTTCCCCTTAATTGTATTCATTTTTTTCATAAACAAGACCTCAAGCCATTTTCCAATTCTATAAATATTTTATATCCTTTCTCTTCCTACTTCCTTGATACTTTAAAAAAATGTAAACCCAGTCCAATTTCCCATAAGCCTGAAGTTTCAGTTTTGGTTCATTTAATTCTGAGGTATGTTTGGGGATGATTATCTTCACCATTGATTGTTAGCATGTATATATCATAGCACTTGTCACATAATAGATGCCAAATATGTATTTCTGAGTGGATGGGAGGGAGGAAGGAAAAAAAAAAGAGGGAAGGAGGAAGCTAAGGAAGGAAGGAGGGAAAGATGAGAGAGAGGGAGGGAAGAAGGGAGAATTAGCTGTTGAATGAAATTTTGTATGGAAACTAGTTTACTATGCTACATATTTTAGGATTTCATGTTTTAGTTAAGGTCACTTATAATATCAAGAAAAATACTTACTGCCCAAAACATGTCATTATCTAATATTCAATAGTGCTTAAAAACCCACAGCTATGATTTTGTTTCTCTGACTGTAATTTATTTTATTTTCAAATGTAAGTTTAATACCTTAAGAGGTAGGTATAACCTATATATCAAACTAATACAGGTGCAATTTAAATCAGAATTTGAGTCAGAATTTGCTATAAATAGATGACTTGATATCATCTAACCAATGAAATACAATTATGCCTTCTCCACTTGACTTCTACATTTTAAACTTAAATGTTAACTTAACAGAAGAGGTCACTAATTTAGAAATGGCTTGGGGCACCTGGGTGCCTCAGTTGGTTGAGCGCCCACTTTGGCTCAGGTCATGATCTCACGGTTGGTGAGTTCGAGTTTTAACGTGCTGACAGCTCAGAGCCTGGAGCCTGCTTAGGATCCTGTGTCTCCCTCTCTCTCTCCCCCTCCCCCACTTGTGTTCTGTTTCTCTCTCTCTCTCAAAATTAAAATAAACTTAAAGAATTTATTTATTTATTTATTTATTTATTTATTTATTTTAGGAATGGGTTGTTTTCCAAAATTTAGAGGTAAGCCAGAGTTTCACTCAAGGCTCATTATTTACCACTTACCTAACTTGGGAAAGTCATTTAACTCCACTGAACCAGTAGAAGTAAAATTAGTGATAACAGTGGAAGCAAGGGCCAGAATGTGCCCTATTTTCTTATTAATGCCATA